>CM059570.1:31539729-32252149 GCA_030386875.1 Morinoia aosen | reverse complement strand
GGTCGCTCACACCTCTGATAATAGTGTGATCTCTAACTCTTCATTCTCTCCACAGAACCTTCTTTCCACTGAAACTCGATCATATCGTCCACCTCAGTTTCCTCATTTTGCTGCATTGTTGCCTAGTCAACTTGAGTGTAACCCTTTCTTTTTGCCTGTATCTTCAAACCCTATCGTAGACTCTCATTCAAGCTCTCTTATTGAAACAGCGACAAGTCTGGAGAAACCAGACGAGACTGTGGTGTTCTCCCTCAGGCTGCTTTACACTCCGGGCAGACTATGTAAATATCTTTAGACTTTGTGGTATCTATGCCCGAAGTGAGTGCCTGAGGTGCAAACGAACCGGCAAGGTGAGGAAAACACAACTGGAATAAACGCCGTATTATTATGAAGATCGCCGACAATAATGGCACAAGGGAATATTACAGTCGAGTAATACAGTGACAGATGACGTCTTGGCGGACCGACGGTTGTCGGGGAGACGCTGCGTGGGTGAGGGGCGAGAGCAGACCGGTGAGGCTGCTGCGGACCGACGGTTGTCGGGGAGACGCTGCGTGGTTGAGGGGCGAGAGCAGACCGGTGAGGCTGCTGCGGACCGACGGTTGTCGGGGAGACGCTGCGTGGTTGAGGGGCGAGAGCAGACCGGTGAGGCTGCTGCGGACCGACGGTTGTCGGGGAGACGCTGCGTGGTTGAGGGGCGAGAGCAGACCGGTGAGGCTGCTGCGGACCGACGGTTGTCGGGGAAACGTTGCGTGGTTGAGGGGCGAGAGCAGACCGGTGAGGCTGCTGCGGACCGACAGTTGTCGGGGAAACGTTGCGTGGTTGAGGGGCGAGAGCAGACCGGTGAGGCTGCTGCTGTCCGAGGGTCTTGACCAAGGAGTACCAGAGGAGGTAGCGGGGAACTGGTGCGACTAGCCAGCCACCAGACGTGGCGGCTGGCTGTCGAGGAGGCGGTGACGGTAGCAGAGGTGGTGCTTGCTGAGCGTCGAGACTTTGTTGTAAACACCAGGGACGCTGCGAGTGTACTGGTCTCCGCTGGCTGCGCGGCTGTTTATATAGGCCTCGCTGGAGGTTGACTCTACCCGTCCGGGTCTCTGATTGGCGGGAACGCCTGTTTACTTTCACGTCGGACCGCGCGGCGTATTTGCCTCAAACACTGGAGTTGCGTGTGGTCTCATCTCCAACCATGAAGCGTGCGAGGGAACGCCTGTTTACTTTCACGTCGGACCGCGCGGTGTATTGAAGCGTGCGAAGGTTGTGGTGGTGTGTGTTCATACCACCACAGGTGCAGACACACCACCACAAGACCGCTGCGGTAACTTCTGTTCCTAGAACTCTTGCTGACCTAAATTTGCAGACCCGTTTGGTCAAGCTTCCCCGCTCAGTAACATTTTCCGACCGCCAGACCCGGCATGGTCGTGTAGTTCGGACTCCTTCCCGCTACAAATGATTGTAGCGGGTGGACCTTTCGGTGTGCGCCTTGGGGGGTAATGTAGCATTAGCTACAAAATGTATAAATTCAGTAAAATTCTCATTAAAATTTAAATAGCATAATTATTGGCATTAAAAATCTTAATTCACATTATTATTAATTATTTTCTACTTATAATTAGTAATCTTAGAAGTTTTTGTGTAAAAGCACAAAAATGAAAATATTATCAACAGTTGTTCGATTTTTAAGTCGTTGTGATGGCAACATCACAGGCCATTGCCGAGGCGTCACTTCTTGCTTGTGTGTTAGCTCGTGTGGGTCAGCGTCTCGTAAGTGAAAATAAGTGTTACTTTAGGAAATCTGGTTTAGAAGATTATGTGTTTTTCATCGTGTTTAAGTTCTAAGTGATTTTTACCAGTGCTGTGTTATTTAAAGATGTGCAAATAGTTCGTAGATATTTCGTGCGAATTGCATGGCATATTCTGAGTTGTTCTCAAAGATGGCGTAGCGTGAATGGTGTGTAATGTTCATTTTTTATGTTCAAGATAACATTATATACTCAGTATTTCCTTTCCACTGCAAGTATACACTTACAGTGTTTCAGTATAATTGGCATGTGGACAGTGTACGACTGCCTGTATGTTTTTATAAAAGAATTGAGTAAAAACTGGAAGACATTAGTGTAGCTTCACACGGGCATATTATAAAATTACGGGATTCATTCATATTCATTCATTTGTATTGTGATCGTGTGCTTAAATTGGATCGCCGATCGTGTGCTTAAATTTGATCGCCGATCGTGTTCAGAAATCACGTGTAGTTTCATAATATGAATAACAAATTATGACTTTCTCAAAATCAAAATTCTTGTAAATGTCATGCTTATATTATAAATCAAGAGCATTAGAGAACAGCTACTGCTAGCATGTTAAGCCTATCTTTATTCTTCATGAGCTTAACAAAAAGAGAAATGAATAGCTCGAGTTTAAAATCTGCAGGAAGAAACTCAGGGTTTCTCCGTGATGGGAATTTACCGTTGCAATGCTAGGGAGAACAGTTGTTGTGGGTTTCTTGGTGCCTCTCCGGGAATGTGTTATTCAGCGTCTTCGAATATTTCAGATTCTTCGACGTCAACAACGCCACAACACAGTTATCCCTGGGCCTCGAGCTTTGCCTTTAACTCAGCCTAGAGTTACGCCTTGATATTGCCTTAAGCTCTGACGTAACTTGCTTTTAGCCGAGTACCTAAGTCCGGTACTTAGCCTTGGATTTTGGCCTTGCATATTACCTAATTATTGGCCTAATTGACACTGCCCCAATTACGGGCACCAAAAATAATTAGAAGCCATTTGCTAAATCCAGCAGGCCTTGATCTTTAATCACTACCTGATTAAGATCGATTAGCGTCATCAATCACGGCTCAAATTGATTTGCATTCACCTGCTCAAATTACGCAGACTTTGAGCTTATCCTGAAATCCCACTGATTTCTCTGGCTTGCTAACTTGCCCTCACTCATAAAGTGACTTCCACAAATCACACACACACGCACACCCTGTCGACTTCGTCATTCGCTGGAGCCTTTCGCCTGCACGGACTGCGCACCATCTTCCGTCAAGTCCTTCAGTAAATCAAGACTCAGCGGTCTTTCCGGCTCCTGCAAATAAACCACAGCGAAAACGAGCTGAGTTTCCCACCTGTGTCTTCATTTACCCTCTCGATAGCATGATTTTAAACGTACATCTCGAGCTTATTTATGTTTTTGGAAATTGGTATCAACTCAAAAGTCAAACCATACCAACCACCAAACGTAAAACTCACACAAACGTACCATATGAGAAGTAGAAATAGAAAAAACTATCCGAGGTGTAGAGATAGATAAACCGTACGAGGCGTACTAACAGACAAACCATACGTGGCATGTAAATAGATGAACCCTGTCAAGGGCTAGTTTAATCAAAAATATAGTTTCTTAGGTTTCCTAGGAGATGGCTGACAACTCATCAATAATGTAGCATTTGCTACAAAAGTGTAAATTATAAAATTCCTAATTCGCACTTAAATAGCCTAATTATTGACATTAAAAATCCTACTCTAAATTATTATTAATAATTTTCTACTTATAATTAGAAATCCTTGAAGTTTTTGTGTAAATGTATGAGAGATAAAATAACACTCGACATATTTGAGAGAGAGGCCTCTGGGATTGGCAACACTTCGCGGTGACGCGTCTCTTTTGAAACTCACTCTCTCATGTGCGTCTCTTTAGCTTGGTGTTACAGCATTTCTCGTAAGTAAATCTGTGTTAGAAAATATCGTGTTCCTTCTTCGTGTTCAGTTTAAGTATAAATTGTGACAGTGCCGTATTATTTAAAAACGTAGTTATGCGTAGAAGTCGTGATGTAGCATGGTTTATTCAGAGTGCTATCTCAACATGACATAGCGTGAATTTTGCATGCCATGTGCATTTCGTCTGTCTAGATTTTAGTATCAACATTCAATCACGTTCTTTTTATTCCTGCGGCAAAAATATATACTTGCATCTGTCATGGTGATTTTGCTACTCGCGTATAAAAATACTTCGTGAGAGCGTACGGCGGAATGCCGGCGTTTTCGCGGGAAGATGGCGAACAAAAAAAATTAACTGCCGTGTCATGTCATTTCTATGTTCAAGAATTGCACCTCCTTTATGTGTAAATATTACCCTTTTACTACAGGATATTCTTGCAGTGTTTTTCAGTATGATGGACATATGAATGAATTTAGGACTGCCTTTTTATTTCTCGTTTGAACATAGATATTGTAGAGTACGAAAAGTATTAATTCCCATTCTATGCATTTTAGCTATTTTCATATTTCCTTTCTATTCCACGAATCATGTGTTTTTAAGTCACATGTATATTCCGTAATTCCACTAAAGGAATAACAGATCATTACTGATCTGTAAATTACAAGTCTTGCTTATCTTTTCTATATTTTCTACCTGAGCCTTTAATGGAACTAAAGCTTTGAGTAAATCTATGGAAGAGGTTCAGGTTTTCTCCGTGATGGGAAAATTTATCTTTGCAGTGTAGGGATTGTCAGTTGTGGAATTTTTTTTGATGCCTCTTCGAGAACCTTCTCATTCAGCGTCTTCGATTAATTGCAGATCCTCGACGGCACCAAACACCACAACACACATTCCTTGGGTTTGAGCTTCACAAGTTAAATTCATGTGGCCTAATATCTCTCACTAAACCATCGAGATCCACCACTTAAAGTGCTTATTTGTGACGTGAGTCGGACTCTTAACTCGACCTTAGTTGCCTTGCATTTTCCTCGGTTTTCGAGCTGTTTTCAGCCTGATATATTATCAAAGTACTGGCGCTAAGATATTAACTGCTCCAACCCTGGATTCTCGTCGCCAGCGTTTAACGATCTTAACATCCGACATAAATTAAAGATCGATATCTCAACATCAATCACGTTTCCAAAATTGCTTCTCATTCACCTGCTAAAATTAAGCAGAAATGAAGCCTATTTCTTAAAGCCAACGAATTTCTTGGGATTGTTAAATTGTCAGCAATCTGAAAGTAACCGCCACAAAAACACGCTCACTTACACCTGGCCCACGTCCTCGCTCACCGGACCTCGCCTGCACGGAGTTTCCCATCTAAGAGAAGATCTTCAGAAGCCAAGCACGCCATCGCTCATCACGGCTTCCTTCAATAAAGAAATCTAAGCTGAGTTCCCATGCTTTATTATCCCTCTCTTCCGATTTCGAAAAACACTGTCGAACAAAACGATTAGGATTGGATGTTGATACCTATCTTGAATCTAACTCATCACCACCAAACCTAACACTGGTGACAACCCAGAGTGACCCAATTTTCAAGCTTAAAACAAAACTATTCAACTCGATACGTGTTTGAGAAAAACGTGAGAGAGGATAATGTTGGCATATCATTGTAATGATAAGTTCCCATTCGTAGTATTCCTTGAGAATTTTCCATGGATGTACTGTGCTAACGTTCTCTGAGCAGCTCTAAAAATTTTTTTCTCCTTCATGCTGTTTCCTGTCTTTTGTTTCATGTGCCACAGTAGGTAGAAAAAGAAAATTTTTTCCCCTTATTTCCGTGCTTTTCGCTTATTCCTGACTACTGTAAAATTTTCGTTTCCATATTTTTTTTTCTTTCTTTCCGTTTCAACTTTGTTTGAATGATTGAATAGGTAACTAGTATCGCAAACCTTTGACACTTTAATACCAAAGTTATTAGCCGTTGATTACGTAAATTCCGTGCCGTTATAGCTTAATTTTGCATTCAAACAAAAGTTGCCAGTATGCCCGACACCGAGAATGCTGCAGATCCAGTGCGCAATAAGCCTATAACTTTGCCTCCTTTCATACCAGCAGAAAGCCAAACTTGGTTCAACCAAGTTGAATCGATTTTCCGCTACAATAATATTACCCAGCAGAGTGATATGTTCCATGCATTAATAGCCGCTGCGCCCACGCAAATGTTAAGTGACTCTAATGATCTCATCGTCAATCCGCCGACGATAATCCCTTATGGAATCTTAAAAAGTAAAATCATGGAAAAATTACAAATGTCCGATGCGGACAAGTTTAGGTCATTGGTTGACGTCTCAGCAATTCCACCTGACTCTGTCTCTTTCTCTCCTACTTCGTTAGTTAAGGAGTTGCGGAAACTTGCAGCCGGGGTTGCCGTAGCTGAGGGATTTCTCAGAGAAGTATTCTTAAGCAAAGTACCGTCTACGGTGCGATCTTTCCTGTCGATGGTCGGTCCGAGCGAGAGTCTCGAGACTCTTGCTCAGGCCACTGAGACAGTGATGCGCAACCTAAACATGTCACAAGCACCGCAAGTTGCTTCCTTGAACGCATCAGCTGCGAATTTTAGCCCGTCAATTACTGCTAATAATCAATCCTCAGCAACAATAGAAACGATGCAGCGAGAAATCGCAGAGCTGAAGCAAGCTTTCCAGAATTGCCAGTTAGGTCAGAGTGTAGCTCATATCCAGCCAGACCCAAGGAATGTCTCACGTTACCATGCCTACGACTAACCCTATGACTATCATCCTTTTCCTCCTCCTCAACGTTTCGATAGAGGTAGATCTTATGATAGGTCAAATCAAAACCGCTACTCTAGATCGCGCTCTCGCGATGCTAATAGTAATTTATGTTGGTATCATCACAAGTTTGGTGACCAAGCACGAAAGTGCGGGTCCCGATTCTGTCCTCGTTATACCGAAATGACTTCGGGAAACGCCAACAGCGACGCATAGTAGCGAGTACTGCGTTGCCTCATTCCCAGACTACTCGCCTCTTAACTATATTAGATCCCACTACCAAATATCGATTCCTCATCGACACAGGTTCAAGTGTGTCCATTATCCCAGCCACGGCTAAAGATAAAAACAATAATAATTTAGTGGCGAAACTACGCGCCGCAAATGGCACGCCAATAGCTTGTTATGGAGAGAGAGTACTAGAGTGCAGTCTGGGATTGAGGCGAAATATCCTCTTCACTTTCCTCATCGCGGAAGTCCAAGAGCCCATAATTGGCGCGGATTTCTTAGCGAAGTATGGGATCGCTGTAGATGTTAAAAACCGTAGAATTAGGGACGAGGAGACACAGATCTCAATTCCCGCTTGTGGCATAACTAGAGCTAATGTCTTGCATTCTTTCTCTATTGCTTTCAAGAAAGAGTGCATGTTCGAGCAGGTTCTCGCAGAATACCCCGCATTAACAAACTCTAACTTAGCTTCCAAAAATTTGCAGACGAGCACAAAACATTTCATTGAAACAACTGGACCGCCAGTTTACTCCAGAGCTAGACGCTTACCGCCTGATCGATTGGCTTTAGCCAAGAAAGAATTCGCTAGGATGTTAGACAATGGCATCATCCGCAGTTCCAAAAGCCCTTGGGCTATCCCTCTCTTGCTAGTACCCAAGGCTAACGGTGAATTCAGACCGTGCGGGGATTTACGCAGGTTCAATGCCGTTACTCTACCTGACCGCTACCCTATTCCTTACCTACATGATTTCAGTGCAAATTTAGAGGGAGCACAAATTTTCTCAAAAATAGACCTCCAACACGCCTTCCATCAAATACCACTTGAGGAAAGCGCAATACCTAAGACCGCGGTAATCACTCCGTTTGGTCTCTTTGAATTCCTCAAGATGCCGTATGGTCTGCGTAATGCTCCGCAGACTTTCCAACGCCACATGGCTGAGATCTTCTCGGATTTCACCTTTGCCTACGTGTATCTGGATGGCATTTTGGTGGCATCCGCAACCCCGGAGCTACATAAAGACCATCTTAGGGTCGTGTTTGAAAGACTGTCCGACAATGGATTCCTGGTAAATCCTGCAAAATGTGAGCTCGGAAAGCCATCACTGATTTACTTAGGTCATGAAATCTCTAGCCTAGGTCTAAAACCTCTGCCTTCCAAAGTAGAGGTAATCAAAAACTTTCCTCTTCCACAGACCCAGAAGGAACTGAGACGGTTCCTAGGTTCTGTTAATTTCTATCATAGATTCATCAGAAACTGCGCTCAAACTTTAGCGCCCTTGTCAGACATGTTGGAACCTAAAAGAAAAGGTAAATCTACTGAGGTAAAATGGACGGATGCAGCACGCAAAGCTTTTGATGAGATAAAGCACAAGCTAGCTACCGCGACTGAATTATCCTACCCTATTGCCAATGCTGACTTCAGTTTAGTGGTTGATGCCTCCAGTACTGCCGTAGCTGCTGTTTTGCAACAAAAAGTAGGTACTAATATCTCTCCTCTTACCTTCTTTTCCAAAAAGCTATCGCCCACTGAGCGTGCTTACAGCGCGTTCGGTAGGGAACTCCTTGCTATCTATCTGTCTGTGTGACACTTTCGCTATGCTCTAGAGGCAAGGGAGTTCGTGATCTACACAGACCACAAACCCTTGACCTCGGCGATCAACATGCCTTGTGAGCGACACTCGCCAAGAGAAGCTCGACACCTGTCCTTCATTAGTCAGTTTACCACTGACATCCGCTTCATTAAAGGGTTGGAGAATACAGTGGCTGACTGTCTATCTAGAATTAATTCTGTTCAAACCAGTGGTGGAATCACTTTCGGTAATATAGCAAATGCACAGAAGGAGGATCCTGAACTCCAGGATCTTCTCAAACCTTCTAACACCACCTCATTGAAATTAACCTTGGTTGACGGCGTGTACCGTGATGCTGAGCGACTTTCTCGTTTGTATCTTCCTGCGACTCTCCGCAGAGTAGCTATTCTTCACTATCATTCTCCATCACATCCTGGTATTAACCGTACATTGCGTTTGATTTCCGATCGTTTCGTCTGGCCAGCGATGCGTAAGGAGGTCAAGCAAATTGTGCAAAATTGCCATGCATGTCAGAGTAGCAAAGTTGTGAAACATAATCGTGCAGCGTTACAGAGTTGTGCTTTTGCTGGACACAAATTCGATTCCGTACACCTAGATTTGGTGGGTCCGTTGCCTTTGTCGCGCGGTCATTCTTATTTGTTAACCATAATTGATAGGTTCTCTAGATGGGTTGAGGCCGTGCCTCTTCCTGATACCCAAACTGAGACTGTAGCTCGCGCTTTCATGAGTAATTGGATTTCCAGATTTGGGGTTCCCTTAAGTGTCACGCATGACCGGGGATCACAATTTATCTCCAAATTCTGGAGTGAGCTTAGCACCGCTTTAGGGTGTGAAAATATCAACACCACAGCATATCACTCGCAATCGAATGGACTCATTGAGAGAGTCCACAGAGATTTAAAAGCTGCATTGCGTTGCCTTAATTGCAGTCACGATTGGACTGACAGACTTCCAGTAGTATTATTGAGTATTAGGA
Source organism: Morinoia aosen (assembly GCA_030386875.1). Taxonomy (NCBI): domain Eukaryota; kingdom Metazoa; phylum Arthropoda; class Malacostraca; order Amphipoda; family Talitridae; genus Morinoia; species Morinoia aosen. Next base: position 32,242,855 of record CM059570.1, on the reverse strand, counting down.
ATTTGCATACTCAAGATCAGCAGTGCACAGCAGCAGAAATGTTGTATGAAAAGAGGCTTCGCCTTCCTGGTGACATTGTTGACCCAAAACCGTTGCCTGAATTCTCATCTGCTGACCGTTCCGCATATGTAACCTGTCTCAAGGATTGCATGTGTCAGATCAAGTATGTTGCTCCACGAATGCCTCACTCAAAGGACAAATTAGATCCTGCATTGCAACATTGCACACATGTTTATGTTCGCATAGACGCTATAAAGCCAACCCTCACACGCCCTTATGATGGCCCATTCAAAGTACTAAAACGGACGCCAAAGTATTTCGTCCTTGATAGATCTGGTTCACCCGACCCTGTGAGCACAGATCGATTAAAGGTCGCGTATACCTCCGATAATAGTGTGATTTCTGACTCTTCATTCTCTCCACAGAACTTCCTTTCCACTGAGACTCGATCATATCGTCCATCTCAGCTTCCTCAGTTGGCTGCATTGTTGCCTAGTCAACTTGAGTGTAATCCGTTCTTTGTGCCTGTACCTTCAAACCCTATCCCTAAGCCTATCGTAGACTCTAATTCTAGCTCTCTTAGTGAAACAGCGACAAGTCTGGAGAGACCAGACGAGACCGCTGCAGTAACTCCTGTTCCTAGAACTCTTGCCGATCCAAATTTGCAGACCCGTTTGGTGAAACTTCCCCGCTCAGTAACATTTTCCGACCGCCAAACCCGAAGGGTCGCGTAGTTCGAACTCCTTCCCGCTACAAATGATTGCAGCGGGTGGACCTTTCGGTCTGCGCCTTGGGGGGTAATGTAGCATTTGCTACAAAAGTGTAAATTATAAAATTCCTCATTCGCACTTAAATACCATAATTATTGACATTAAAAATCCTACTCTAAATTATTATTAATAATTTTCTACTTATAATTAGTAATCCTTGAAGTTTTTGTGTAAATGCATGAGAGATAAAATAACACTCGACATATTTGAGAGAGAGGCCTCTGGGATTGGCAACACTGCGCGGTGACGCGTCTCTTTTGAAACTCACTCTCTCATGTGCGTCTCTTTAGCTTGGTGTTACAGCATTTCTCGTAAGTAAATCTGTGTTAGAAAATATTGTGTTCCTTCTTCGTGTTCAGTTTAGGTATAAATTGTGACAGTGCCGTGTTATTTAAATATGTAGTTATGCGTAGAAGTCGTGATGTAGCATGGTTTATTCAGAGTGCTATCTCAACATGACATAGCGTGAATTTTGCATGTCATGTGCATTTCGTGTGTCAAGATTTTAGTATCAACATTCAATCACGTTCTTTTTATTCTTGCGGCAAAAATATATACTTGCATCTGTCATGGTGATTTTGCTACTCGCGTATAAAAAAACTTCGTGAGAGCGTACGGCGGAATGCCGGCGTTTTCGCGGGAAAATGGGCGAACAAAAAAAATTAACTGCCGTGTCATGTCATTTCTATGTTCAAGAATTGCACCTCCTTTATGTGTAAATATTACCCTTTTATTACAGGATATTCTTGCAGTGTTTTTCAGTATGATGGACATATGAATGAATTTAGGACTGCCTTTTTATTTCTCGTTTGAACATAGATATTGTAGAGTACGAAAAGTATTAATTCCCATTCTATGCATTTTAGCTATTTTCATATTTCCTTTCTATTCCACGAATCATGTGTTTTTAAGTCACATGTATATTCCGTAATTCCACTAAAGGAATAACAGATCATTACTGATCTGTAAATTACAATTCTTGCTTATCTTTTCTATATTTTCTTCCTGAGCCTTTAATGGAACTAAAGCTTTGAGTAAATCTATGGAAGAGGTTCAGGTTTTCTCCGTGATGGGAAAATTTATCTTTGCAGTGTAGGGATTGTCAGTTGTGGAATTTTTCTTTGATGCCTCTTCGAGAACCTTCTCATTCAGCGTCTTCGATTAATTGCAGATCCTCGACGGCACCAAACACCACAACACACATTCCTTGGGTTTGAGCTTCACAAGTTAAATTCATGTGGCCTAATATCTCTCACTAAACCATCGAGATCCACCACTTAAAGTGCTTATTTGTGACGTGAGTCGGACTCTTAACTCGACCTTAGTTGCCTTGCATTCTCCTCGGTTTTCAAACTGTTTTCAGCCTGATATATTATCAAAGTACTGGCTAAGATATTAACTGCTCCAACCCTGGATTCTCGTCGCCAGCGTTTAACGATCTTAACATCCGACATAAATTAAGGATCGATATCTCAACATCAATCACGTTTCCAAAATTGCTTCTCATTCACCTGCTAAAATTAAGCAGAAATGAAGCCAATTTCTTAAAGCCAACGAATTTCTTGGGATTGATAATTTGTTAGCAATCTGAAAGTAACCGCCACAAAAACACGCTCACTTACACCTGGCCCACGTCCTCGCTCACCGGACCTCGCCTGCACGGAGTTTCCCATCTAAGAGAAGATCTTCAGAAGCCAAGCACGCCATCGCTCATCACGGCTTCCTTCAATAAAGAAATCTAAGCTGAGTTCCCATGCTTTATTATCCTTCTCTTACGATTTCGAAAAACACTGTCGAACAAAACGATTAGGATTGGATGTTGATACCTATCTTTAATCTAACTCATCACCACCAAACCTAACAATAATTAGGTATGTAGCATTAACTACAAAATGTATAAATCCAGTGAAATTCTCATTAACATTTAAATAGCATAATTATTGGCATTGAAAATCTTACTTCACTTTATTATTAATTATTTTCTACTTATAATTAGTAATCTTAAAGGTTTTTGTGTAAAAGCACAAAAATGATAATACCATCGACAGTGTTCGAGTTTTAAGTCGTTGTGATGGCAACACCACAGCTGACGCCATTGTCAGATTGTCATTTCTTACTCGCATGTTAGCTTGTGTGGTGCAGCGTCTCGTAAGTGAAAATAAGTGTTTTTAATTTAGCAAATCTTGCTCACAAAATTAGGTGTTTTATCATCGTGCGTAAGCCAAGTGAATTTACCAGTGCTGTGCTATTTAAAGATGTGCAAATAGTTCGTAGGTATTTCTTGCGAATTGCATGACATACTCTGAAGTGTTCCCAAAGATGGCGTAGCGTGAATGGTGTGTCATGTTCATTTTTTATGTTCAATATTGCACTATGCATATATTCAAAATATTTCTGTCGGGTTTTCGTGACCGTTGGGGTAGTTTGAACTTAAATGTTAGTTCTTGACGGCCAAAAACTCGAACAACTCTCGATAGTGTTGTGGGAAATTACAAGAGGGATAATGAAAAACGGATTTGGACTCAGCTTAGTTCAGGTGGAGTTTATTGGAAGAGGAAACCAGGAGGTCTTCGATGAGCTTGACTGGAAATCCCAGTGAGGTCCGGAGTGCCGGTGGTGAGCTTCGGTGAGCGCTGGCGTCGCTCCGGCCGGTGGATGAGAATTTTAAGTGTATCGAGTTCAGAATATTCAATTTACTGTGGGCAATTTTTAAACAAGCACAACAATCGGTGCGTAGCTATTTGTGTGGGCAAAGCATGCTTAATTTTGGAGCAGGTGAGTTTGATCAAGGTGCCGAGCCTGATGGCGATGATGACTCTTGGTTTGAATAGTACTTAAGATCCAAGCACGCGGAATTCAGCGAATGCAAAGCTAATTCAATGGAGCCCGTACTTTTAGGCAGTTGAGAATTAAGGCCCATAATTAGAGAATATATCCGGCTAAAGGCCCAGAGCATAGCCAAATCCCAATCCAAGTAGAAAAACCAAAAACGGCCCAGGGAGAATGTTGTAAATGGTGTGTGTGATGACGTTGAGGTCGGGAAAAAAATGCTGTGAGCGGGCTAGTCAACCGCCAAAGTAAGAGTGCTCTATTTGAAACAGAGACGCGCATTGCGCAGTATTGCCACCAGAGGGCTTCTCTCTCGAAAAATGTAAATTGTTATTTTATCGTCTCATGTATTTACACAAAAACTTCAATGATTACGAATTAGAAGTAGAAAATAATTAATAATAAATTAGAGTAAGATTTTTAATGCTACTAATTAATTTATTTAAGTACGAATGGCAAATTTCTAATTTTTACGCTTATGTAGCGGTATGCTACATTACCCCCCAAGGCGCAGACCGAAAGGTCCACCCGCTGCAATCATCTGTAGCGGGAAGGAGGGCGAACTACACGACCCTGCCGAGTTCGGCAATTGGCAAATGATACTGAGCGGGGAAGTTTCACCAAACGGGTCTGCAAGTTTAGATCGGCAAGAGTCCTAGGAACAGGAGTTACTGCAGCGGGCTCGTCTGGTCTCTCCAGACTTGTCGCTGTGTCAGTAAGAGGGCTAGAATTAGAGTCTACGATAGGCTTAGGGATAGGGTTTGAATGTACAGACACGTAGAAAGGGTTACACTCAAGTTGACTAGGCAACAAGGCAGCCAACTGAGGACGCTGAGATGGTAGATTTGATCGAGTCTCAGTGGGAAAGGAAATCTGCGGAGAGGATGATGAGTTATAAGTTACACTATGATCAGAAGTGTATGCGACTTTTAATCGATCAATGCTCGCAGGGTCGTGTGAACCGAATCTTTCGAGGATGAAGTATTTTTGCTTGCGTTTAAGTACTTTGAATGGGCCATCATAAGGGCGCGTGAGTGTAGGTTTTATAGCATCATTGCGGACATACACATGTGTGCAGTCTTGCAGGGCAGAATCCAGTTTGTCCTGAGTCTGAGGCATTCGTGGAGCCACATACTTGATCTTACGCATGCAATCTTTGAGACAGGTTACATAAGCGGAACGGTCAGCGGATGAAAATTCAGGCAAAGGTTTTGGGTCAACAATGTCGCCGGGGAGACGAAGCGTTTTCCCGTACAACATTTCAGCCGCTGTGCATTGCTGATCCTGTCTGTGTAAATTTCGGATGCTAAGTAGTACTACTGGAAGTCTATCAGTCCAATCGCGACTGCAATTAAGGCAGCGCAATGCAACCTTGAGGTCTCTGTGGACTCTCTCAATAAGTCCATTTGACTGCGGATGATACGCTGTAGTTGATGTATTTGCACACCCTAAAGCGGTGCTAAGCTCACTCCAGAATTTGGAGGTGAATTGTGATCCCCGGTCATGTGTGACACTTAAGGGAACCCCAAATCTAGAGATCCAGTTTGACAAGAAAGCGCGCGCTACAGTCTCAGTTTGGGTATCAGGAAGAGGGACAGCCTCAACCCAACGTGTGAACCTATCGATGATGGTCAACAAATAAGAATGCCCGCGCGATAAAGGCAAAGGACCCACCAAATCTAGGTGTACAGAGTCGAACTTGTGACCTGTGAATGCACAACTCTGCAGCGCCGCACGATTATGTTTCACCACCTTACTACTCTGACACGCATGGCAATTTTGCACAATTTGCTTGACCTCCTTACGCATCGCTGGCCAGACGAAACGATCAGAAATCAAACGCACTGTACGGTTAATACCTGGATGAGAGAGGGAATGGTAGTGGAGGACAGCTACTCTGCGGAGCGTCGCAGGAAGATACAAACGAGAAGGTCGCTCGGCATCACGGTACACGCCGTCAACCAAGGTTAGTTTTGGAGAGGAAGTGTTAGAAGGTTTGAGAAGGTCCTGAAGTTCAGGATCCTCCTTCTGCGCTCTTTCAATGTTGCCGAAGGTGATTTCACCACTTGTAATGTCGTGCGCTAGCGGAATTGATCTTCGCTTCGGCACGCCATTGAACGGAACTCAGTAGGACGCCCAAAGGGAAACGAGGTCTCTTCAGGTTTTTTATTTCTTATCCCGTTGAGCCGTATATCTGCACAGACAAATATGATTCAGACTCGGGCTAGGAATTACGTGACAAAAACCCCGATTTAAGGTTATAGTCGAATGAACAATTAATTTATACGGTGCTGCATGGCGAGAAAGGAGCATCCTACATCTTGAGCAAAACACAGATAACAGCTAAATAATGCTAGAACTAGGTATGATATTATTATTATTATTATTACTATTTAACCACCATAGACGCAACGGGGCGATTCAACAGTGAATACCCATACAGTATTTGAGTGTTTGTGTAGAGATTAGAATATTCCGTTTTCCTAGCTTTCGTTTAGTTTAGTAGATTAATTCATTTGCGTACATAGAGTCTTAGTGGTGGTAGCTGTTACCCAATCACGGGATTCCAACAACTCACCAATGTCTTTCTGGCCGAGCGACTTACCCACGCTGGAGTCACCTCTGAACAGAGTACTAGGTATGATATTCCAGTGACCAAAGGGCAATAAGAGTGGTCACGAGGCACACTCATGGGAACAACATAGCACAATAACATTTCATGACTCCATTATTATCATTCTATGGGAAAGTTTTAGCTTCCCTCAACCACGACAAAGATGTTCCAAGGGAGGAAAGAAGAAGGCACCATTTGGTATGAGGTTGAGGGAACGCGGAATCTATGCACAAGACACACAGGAGTAGTGAGCTAGGAAAGAAGTTCCTGAAACAAGGAAAGGTTTCTGCTGCATTGACAGGGAAGAAAACAAGTCTCTAGTCGAGGATCACATTGTCGAGAACACCCTGCCAAGGACACACTGCTAGGAAACGCATTAGAAAGAACACATTTATGATACACGGACGCGAGTATTGTAGAACTCGTGTCACTAGTCAAAAGGAGTGATTGAGGGCAATGTACTCCTAATCTTGCTTAATCTACATTTGATAATACATGTAATGATAATAATCATAAGAGATAACACAATTTAATGGACGATGCGTTTTCATTGTGAGGTGAAAACACTTTTGACAGTTTGCATGTACATGACATAAAACTTCGCAATACTTTACGCCAGGAAATAATGTTAGAATTGCTTGCTTCGGCAGATGTTTAAAAAGGTCTTTTTTAAGGAAGCACAAAAAGATATATCCACGAATGTACATCCGCATCCAACAATCTTGACACAGCGGTCACTAGTTAATAAGCACTTTATTTGAACAAAAGGTGGACAGTCGCACGACAAATCTATAGTTTTCACATGAATGCTTCACAATGTAGCAAAGAAAACGGGTTAGGTAACATCACAAGTTGAAAGAGGGTACTCTAGATACTTACAGACGATGAGGAAAGGTCCCTCAAATTTAGACTTGTGAAAGCATATTTTAGTCTGCAAAATAAGTGCCTATTCTGGCTTTCTTTACCCTATCTGTGGAAAAGAGACAGCAAAAATTAGGTCTCTAAAGTAGGGGCAAGTCACTCAGGTTATCAATCAACCATTATCAATAAATTCTATCATAAAAAGAAATGAGAGAGGCAAGTACACGTTTGTCAGCGTCGCCTTGAAAACACAAATCATATGAGCTGGTGGTCTCAATTTTCTGCGCTTATTCTCAGTCTACTCCTAAGAATTTTTTTCTCTTTTTAGGCTTCCACCTGCTGACTGGCGCAGTTTGCCCAGTACAGCTCATGGGTGAGGAGCCAGGCAGCTGACAAAGTATTTTTTTACTTTCATAAGAATAGGAGAGCAGAATCACTGATGAAATTTCATCATACTGAGACCGTTTCGGGCAACTACCCATCATCAGCTTATTACAAAAATCTGACAAATGTCGCTGAAGATAAGAAATGAATGTAAATGTACAATTAGACAAACACGGATTCAAGGTTCAAAAAGGTACAAATGTAAAAATGCAGTAAATCACACGAAACGACTAAAGACAGAAAAACTCGTGTTTCCAAAGTCGATACAAGTTTAGCACGCTGTGTCGCTGTGTGCTTTTTACTATCAACAACTGGTGTCTAATTCATGGAAGAACCACAACATAGTTTGTATTTTTTAATACACAAATCTTTAAATAGTGAAGCAGTGGTTGAATTGTATTCGCAAATAAATATAAATTGCGTCAATCTATGAAATGCAATAAACTTCAAACAATCATGTGTCAATTCTGGAGCATTGAAGTGTCAGTCTCTCCATATTACATTTACTGCCTATGACACTGTTTACAACGCTGTATTTACTTTCTATGACGACATAGTTGACATGGCTTGACTATTATGCAATGTTGCTGAGCAAAAGAAGGAAGAAACATTTGAACTTTAATACAGAATCACTTGGAGCAGTGAAATGAAATAGAAAAATTCATCAGGTAAAATCGCAGTGCTCAGCTTATAATCTGACTAATTTCCAGCATTACACAGCAGCTTACTGGCTGCACCGAAAGAAAACACCAGGCCTAACGACATCACGAGGCTAGTCTAGCTTAATGTGGGTGGCTCACCGGCCACCGGAAACATCCTCGAATGCTCCAGAAGCCGGCTGTTCACCGCTATCTAAACACAAATACGCTAAGGCGATTGACAAACGTAGCCACTAAGGTAACACGTTCAAAAAATAGTCTCCTGTCACGAATTCACGTTTAAAAGGACGTATTAACTTAAGATTATCCGGGAACCTGCTCCTTCCACACACTTCGAACAAACAAAACGTTGGCGTCATTCTTGCGGACGAAGTGCGGATCCGCGGAATGTTGCCGGAATCAAACTATCAAAATTCTTTAAATTTTGTCACGTCTTGCAAGACGTGACACCACTGGTTTGGACAGTGTTGATTCTGGAAAGGCAATCAGCCACAGTATTGTCCAACCCTTTTATGAAACGGATGTCAGTGGTAAACTGACTTATAAACGACAAGTGTCGAGCTTCCCTAGGGGAATGTCTTTCAGAAGGCATTTTGATCGCTGAGGTCAGAGGTTTGTGATCTGTGTAGATCACAAACTCCCTCGCCTCTAGAGCATAGCGGAAGTGTCTCACAGACAAGTAGATAGCAAGAAGTTCCCTACCGAACGCGCTATAACCACGCTCAGTGGGCGACAGCTTTTTGGAAAAGAAGGCAAGAGGAGAGATATTAGTACCTACTTGTTGTTGCAAAACAGCACCTACGGCGGTACTGGATGCGTCAACAACTAGGCTGAAATCAGCATTAGCAATAGGGTAGGATAATTCAGTCGCGGAAGCTAACTTGTGCTTGATTGTCTCAAAAGCCTTGCGCGCTTCTTCTGTCCATTTTACCTCAATAGATTTGCCTTTTCGTTTCGGTTCGAGGAGGTCAGACAAGGGCGCTAAAGTTTGAGCACAGTTGCGTATGAAACGATGGTAGAAGTTAACAGAACCTAGGAACCTTCTTAGTTCCTTCTGGGTCTGTGGAAGAGGAAAGTTTTTGATCACTTCTACTTTGGAAGGCAAAGGTTTTAGACCTAGGCTAGAGATTTCATGACCTAAGTAAATCAGTGATGGCTTTCCGAGCTCACATTTTGCAGGATTTACGAGGAGTCCATTGTCGGACAATCTTTGAAAAACGACCCTAAGATGGTCTTTGTGCAACTCCGGGGTTGTGGATGCCACTAGGATGTCGTCTAAATAGACATAAGCGAAAGTGAGATCAGAGAAAATTTCAGCCATGTGTCTCTGGAACGTTTGAGGTGCGTTCCGGAGACCATATGGCATCTTTAGGAATTCAAAGAGACCAAACGGAGTGATTACCGCGGTCTTAGGAATCGCAGACTCATCCAAGGGGATTTGATGGAAGGCAGACTGCAGGTCTATCTTAGAGAAAATTTGTGCTCCCTCTAAATTTGCACTGAAATCATGAAGGTAGGGAATAGGGTATCGATCAGGTAAAGTAACGGCGTTCAACCTGCGGAAATCCCCGCACGGTCTGAATTCACCGTTAGCCTTGGGTACTAGCAAAAGAGGGCTAGCCCAAGGGCTTTTGGAGGTGCGGATGATGCCATTTTCGAGCATGCGCGCAAATTCTTTCTTAGCTAACGCCAATCGATCAGGCGGCAGTCGCCTAGCACGGGAGAAAACTGGCGGACCTTGCGTCTCTATGAAGTGCTTTGTGCATGTTTGCATGTTGTTAGAAGCTAAGTTAGGGTTTGTTAATGCTGGGAAATTTTTAAGTTCTTGTTCAAACATGCACTCCTCCTTGAAAGCAATCGAGAAGGAATGCAAGACATTTGCTCTAGTTATGCTACAAGCGGGAATTGAGATCTGTGTCTCCTCGTCCCTAATTCTACGGTTCTTAATATCTACAATTATGCCAAACTTGGCTAGGAAATCAGCACCTATGATGGGCTCTTGGACTTCAGCTACCAAGAAAGTAAATGCTAATTTTCTCCTCAATCCCAGACCGCACTCTAAAATTCTTTCACCGTAACAAGGAATTGGCGTGCCATTTGCGGCGCGTAATGTCGCCAACAATGGGTTGTTTTTGTCTTTTGCCGTAGCTGGGATAATTGACACACTGGAGCCAGTGTCTATTAAAAATCGATACTTGGTGACGGGATCGAGAATAGTAAGGAGGCGAGTAGTCTGGGAATGAGGCAACGCAGTACTCGCTACTATGCGTCGCTGTTGGCGTTTCCCGAAGTCATTTCGGTATAACGAGGACAGTATCTAGAGGCACATTTGCGAGCTTGGTCACCAAATTTCATGTGGTACCAGCATAAATTGCTACTAGCATCACGAGAGCGCGACCTGAAGCGGCGGTCTTGATTTGACCTATCATAAGATCTACCTCTATCAAAGCGTTGAGGAGGAGGGGAAGGATAGTTTGAGTGATAGTCATAGGGATAGTCGTAGGCATTTTGGTGGCTTTGGAATCTCCCTGGGCCTTGCTGAATGTGAGCCACACTCTGACCTATTTGAAAATTTTGGAGAGCTTGCTTTATTTCAGCGATGTCCTGCTGCATCTTATCTATGGTGGCTGAGGATTGCTTTTGCGCCGTATTTGACGGGCTAAAATTTGGAGCTGCTACATTCAGGGAAGCAACTTGTGGTTCTCGTGACAAATTAATATTTCGCATCACCGTCTCTGCGGACTCCGCTAATTTTCTAACGTTTGCTCGGGCCCTGCTAGCGATAGAAATGGACGCACATTCGGAGGAAGCTTAGTCATGAAAACTTCCTTCAGAAATCCCTCAGCTACGGCAACACCCGTAGCGAGTTTCCGCAGTTCTTTCACTAGCGAAGTGGGAGAGAAAGAGACAGAGACAGATGGAATCGCTGAGGCGTCTACAAGACTTCGGAATTTGTCCGCATCGGACATCTGAAGCTTTGCCAAAATTTTGCCTTTCAAGATTCCGTAAGGATTGAGAGGTGGAGGGTTTTCTAATATTTGGTTTGAGTCATTCAATAGTTTTGTGGGCGCGGCGGAAACAAGCGCATAGAATTTGTCTATGTCATTTATTATTTTATGATACCTAAACACGGCTTCACACTGTTGAAACCAGGTGTGAGCGTCCTCCGGAATAAAGGGCGGGAGCCTAATGGGTTTTGAGGGGGCTCGATCTTCATTATCTGATTCAGTCATGCTAGCGATCACTTTTGGGATGCACAATTAATGATATCAGTGCCTAAGACTTGGGATTAAATGGCAAGGGTTTGCGTTAATTCTTTACCTACTCAATCATTCAGGTTAAGTTGAAACAGAAGGAAGGAAATATGAAATTGGAAACGAGAAAAATTTCTGCGGTATGCGGCAATTTGCGTAGGCACAAAAATAAAGCAGGTGAGAAAAATTATTTTCCTACCTACTCAATCAATCAATAACGTTGAAGAAAACGGAGGGAAAATGGAGAATGGAAACGCGAATTTTACGGTAGTCAGAATGAACGTAAGCACGGAAATAGAAAAAAAAAATATTTTTCCTACCTACTGTGGCACATGAAACAAACAAACAAGAACAGGATAGCGCTGAAAAAAATTTTTTGTTAGAGCTGCTCAGAGAACAATTAGCACGGTCAAAATCCACAGGAATCTCTCAAACTACTACGACATAGGAAAATTTATCACTACAATGATACGCCAACATTATCCTCTCACAATCTCTCAAACACTTCGAGTTGAGTTTTTATTTTTAAGAGTTTCCCGGCCAATGCACCAGTGTCGGGATTTATGACCGTTGGGGTAGTTTGAACTTAAATGTTAGTTCTTGACGGCCAAAAACTCGAACACCTCTCGATAGTGTTGTGGGAAATTACAAGAGGGATAATGAAAAACGGATATGGACTCAGCTTAGTTCAGGTGGAGTTTATTGGAAGAGGAAACCAGGAGGTCTTCGATGAGCTTGACTGGAAATCCCAGTGAGGTCCGGAGTGCCGGTGGTGAGCTTCGGTGAGCGCTGGCGTCGCTCCGGCCGGTGGATGAGAACTTTAAGTGTATCGAGTTCAGAATATTCAATTTACTCTGGGCAATTTTTAAACAAGCACAACAATCGGTGCGTAGCTATTTGTGTGGGCAAAGCATGCTTAATTTTGGAGCAGGTGAGTTTGATCAAGGTGCCGAGCCTGATGGCGATGATGACTCTTGGTTTGAATAGTACTTAAGATCCAAGCACGCGGAATTCAGCGAATGCAAAGCTAATTCAATGGAGCCCGTACTTTTAGGCAGTTGAGAATTAAGGCCCGTAATTAGAGAATATATCCGGCTAAAGGCCCAGAGCATAGCCAAATCCCAATCCAAGTAGAAAAACCAAAAACGGCCCAGGGAGAATGTTGTAAATGGTGTGTGTGATGACGTTGAGGTCGGGAAAAAAATGCTGTGAGCGGGCTAGTCAACCGCCAAAGTAAGAGTGCTCTATTTGAAACAGAGACGCGCATTGCGCAGTATTGCCACCAGAGGGCTTCTCTCTCGAAAAATGTAAATTGTTATTTTATCGTCTCATGTATTTACACAAAAACTTCAATGATTACGAATTAGAAGTAGAAAATAATTAATAATAAATTAGAGTAAGATTTTTAATGCTACTAATTAATTTATTTAAGTACGAATGGCAAATTTCTAATTTTTACGCTTATGTAGCGGTACGCTACATTTCTTCTCCACTGCAAGTACATACCTACAGTGTTTTTCAGTATAATTGACATGTGGACAGTGTAGCACTGCCTGTTGGTTTTTCGTACAGGCATATTATAAATTACGGGGTTCATTAATATTCATTCGTATTATTATTGATCGTGTGCTTAAGTTGGATCGCCGATCGTGCGCTTAAATCACATGTTGTTTTCATAATATGAATAACAATTATGACTTTATCAAATTCTTGTAAATGTCATGCTTATATTTTCAAATCAAGAGCAGTAGAGAAAGAACTATTGCCAGCTGTTAAATCTATCCTTATTTTTCATGAACTTAACAAAAGAGCAATAAATAGCTCGAGTTAAATCTGTATGAAAGCTCAGGGTTTCTCCGTGATGGGAATTTACCGTTGCAATGCTAGGGATGACTGTTGTGGATTATCCATGATGCCTCTCTGGGAATGTATCATTCAGCGTCTTCAAATACTCCAGATTTCTTCGACGTCAACAAAACGCCACAACACATATTCCCTGGGCCTCGAGCCTTACATTCAACGGAGCCTTAAGTCACCTCGAGCCTTACATTCAACGGAGCCTTAAGTCACCTCGAGCCTTACATTCAACGGAGCCTTAAGTCACCTCAAGCCTTACATTCAACGGAGCCTTAAGTCACCTCGAGCCTTACATTCAACGGAGCCTTAAGTTCACCATTTACCTTGCTCTTCGTTCTGAAGTGAGCCGGACTTTTACCCGGGCTTTATTTACTTTGTATTCACCTCGGTTTCGAGCTGTTTTTCAGCCTGGTATATTATCTAATTACTGGCTAAATATTAAACTGCTCCAACCACGGACATTTGTCTTCAGCGTGTAATGATCTTAAACTTCAAAACCAATTAAGATCGATTTACCAACATCAGTCACGGCTCACATTGATTTTTATTCACCTCTCAGAATTAAACAGACTTGGAGCTTATCTAAGAATTCCACTGATTTCTCGGGCTTGTTAAATTGCCCGCACTCTGAAATTGACCTCCACAAAACACACTCACGCACACCCTGTCAACGTCATCGCCCACCGGAGCCTTCGCCTGCACGGACTGCACCATCTCAGTCAAATTCTTCAGTTACTCAAGAACGCGTCGGTCCTCCCGGCTTCTTAAAATAAAGATTTAACAGCTGAGTCTGAAAAGCGTCGTCATTCCCCTTCTCTTTATCGTGCTCTTAAACGTGTTCTCGAGATTATTTACGTTTTGGTGGTTGGTTATTTTCGTACAGTCTACCCCGACCATCGAAATATAAAAGTTACTACTTGAAAATTCTTCGGAATTCCTAAATTAATTGTTGAATCAAAGTAAGAAAAGACAAAAAACACTATACCGAAGCAAACTGAAACACTGTCGTAAAGAAAGAAGGAAGAAAGAAAAACTTTTTATTTTAAAAAAAGTTGACGCATGATATACATGCCAGCTTAATGGCTGGCATGTAAGCGTCAGTGCATCCTGGTGTTCGTTATGAGATATTTCAAATATCAATGAACAACATTATATGTATAAGGCTTGTATGATATTAAGCATCCATTCTTGAATCACTACGACTAATAAGAAAGGAAATATTCACCACGGATACCGTGGTATCCATTCTGGCGGAAGAGATCGGCTGTTTATAGTAGGAACTGTCACACGGGGCTACTCGGGAGTGGAACTGTCACAATGTTTGAATGACGAGAGAAAGAAGTTGGAAGAGGAGGTTGAGAGATTGACAATTCTGATGGTTGCTTTAGAGGCTGATTTGAAGGATGAAAGGAAGTTGAATGAAGGAAAGAATGAGAATGGTGCAAATGCAGTGAATGAAGAGGTAAATGGTGGTGGTGAAAGGAGTGCAAATGAAGTGGATGATGGTGCAAGGAGTGCAAATGAAGTGGATGATGGTGCAAGGAGTGTGAATGCAATAAATGAAGTGAATGGTGGTGCAAATGTGCCAGCTGAGAGTAGAAGGATGAATGAGCATGATGAAAGAAGTACGAATGGGAAGAGAGTGAAGGAGCAACCTGTTGAACTTGAACTTGAACTTGAACTTGAAGTTGAGGGCCGACAGCGTCGGGGCCTTTGTAACGGCCTACAATTCCCTCCACAGTTATCACACAAAGAGTTCAGCGCCTGGTACCAGACTTGTCCACTAAACTACTCAGGATTTACCAATCCTTGTCACAAGCTGCCATTGGATGGCGTCACTGGGACAGCCAGTGCGTCAAAACACCATCCCCAGGCATATTGGGTCATTACTGACCATTCCACCTGACTGGCTCATTCCAGTCACTGTCTCTTACTCCAGGCACGCACAAGAAACAATTTCATAGCTTCAATGATACTCAAATTGCACTCCTGATCCAATCCAGCAAGACAGCTTAAACCGCAATCATCTTCAGCACATCTGGCATACCACTCATTCTCTCCATACTGCTCAAGCACCACATTCATAAAACTTTCTCTCTCTTGCTCATACTTACTACATTCCAGCACAAAATGCTCAATTGTTTCCTCCACTCCACTAATACACTGCCGACATAATCTGTTATTATTCTCATTCCACCTCCATGTACGTCTGTTCACACTCAATGACTTACATCTCACAGCAAACAAGAGTTGACTTCCAAAACTACCATCATAGAACATCTCAAACTTAGGTGCTTCTTTTTTCATATACCAGTCAAGTGTAGGCTTCCGCACCATGCTAAGCCTCCACTTATTCAATCCATACTCTTTTGTTTTCCTCTCAATCTCTTTCTTCCACCTCTTGCAGTCCCACTCAGGCCCTACACCTCCAGGATTTATTAAACTCCAGTCATCCACAGGTCTCCCAATTCTAACATGAATAATCTTTTGCATACTAAGCTTCCTTGCATGCCCCCAACACACTTTCTCCCAATAGCTTACACTCAGATTCCATTCAAAAATTCGCTTTACCCATCTGCTATTCTGCATTCTTTCAATTCTCACCTTATAATTCAGCACTGCCTTCATCATTCTTTCTGAAAATAGGCTCCACCCAAGGTCACCTCTAATGGCTTCTGTAGCTGTCCATTTTGGAGCACCCAATGCTAACCGTCCTACCTTATTTTGTATTACATCCAGCTTTTCAAGATCACTTCCATTCCAGGCAAGAGCACTCATACCATACATGACACTAGGTACAGCAACATACTTCCACATTCCTCTCACACATTCATACTTGTTTGCTCTGTATCTGGCCACGCTACTTAATCGTCCACTCCACTGCATAGCTTTTGCCACTTTCTCACCCTTAGTTCTAGTGCATCCATCTTCACTTATCATACAACCTAGATATTTGTATTCTTTTGTTCTACCTATTCTGATTTCTCCAATATTCCACAGTCTGTCTCTATCAGTCTCATCACTATTTATAACCATAACCTTGCTTTTGTCGGCACCGAAGTTCATCTTGAAATCTGTACTATATCCGTTCACAATGTCAAGCATCCTTTGCAGTTCATGTCCACATCCACTAACCACAACCACATCATCAGCATACAACAAACAGCTCAGTCTCTCATTACCAACTTTCAGTCCTAAGCCACTCCTTCTCAGTTGAACTGCTAATTCTTCTGTGTACAATCCAAACAACAGGGGAGACAGAGTACAGCCCTGTCTCACTCCTCTAACACTCCTCACTTGCCCCGTTTCCAAATTTTCTAACCTGTATATAGCGCTTGTGTTCTCATACAGACTTTGTACAATTTTTACTATTTTTCTGCTAAACCCAACTTTTCTCAGAACTTCAAGGAGCCTAACCCGATCCACTCTGTCATACGCTTTTTCAATATCCAGGAATGCTAAATACACCTTCTTATCATCCTTCCTCATTCGCTCAATTATTTCACTCACTACAAACAGATTATCTTCCCCACGTCTATCCTGCCTAAAACCATTCTGTTCTTCACCTAGGACTCCTAATTCCTCAACTAAATTTTTCATTCTCTCATTCAAAATACCACAAAATATCTTACATACAGTGTCACCCAGTGCAATTGGTCTGTAATTTTTAAGTTCTTTCATACTCTTATGTCCACCCTTATGCAACAGAACTACATTACACTTGTTCCAGTCATCCGGTACTCTTTCACTCTTCCATATCTCATCAAATAAACATTTCAACATACTGACCACATTCTCTCCTCCAAATTTATAGAACTCATATGGGATCTTATCAGGGCCACATGCCTTTCCATTTTTCACTTTCTTCAAAAAACTTACAATCTCTTCACAAGTGATTTCGTCTTCCATTTGCAGTTCACGTTCATCAATCAGAAAATTTATGGGTGCATTATCTGTAACCTGCTCATTCATTCCACCAATGTCCTCCCAGTATTCTTCAACTGCTTTCACCAGTTGCATCCTATCTTGCACACTGCAACCATTAACTACTAATTCATCAACTTGAACTTCACTACTTCTATCATTACCTTGTATAAACTTATACCAATCTTTTATTCCATCCGGACCTTTCTTTCTTAGATTTTCAACTTGGCGTCTCTCCTCTTTAACTCTAGCCTCATTAATCATTCTCCTTACTTTCTTCTGCTGGTCCTTGTACTCATTCCATGCACTCTGCCATTCATCCTCAGTAATTCTGTTTCTTTCATACATTTTCCTCATACTGCGTTGTTTCTTATTTAAAGTCTTTCTTCTCATTCGTTCTTCCTTTATCTCACTTGTAAACCACCTGGCATTCCCTGTCCCTTTCCTACATTTTATTCTACCAATCTTTTGCTCTGCCACATCATACAAGGTTCTTGCAATCTCACCATTTAGGTCATTTACATTTCCACACCTGTTCCAGTTATACCTACTCAATTCATTCTTAAATTCTTCCCAGTTTGCCTTTTTTATCTGCCAACTTTCTTTCACACTACTGACCTTTTGCATTGACTCCTTTCTACCCCAGTTATATTCAAGCACAAGCATTTTATGGTCACTATCAATATCAAAATCATCTTCATCTACAAACATTTCATTGACACACTCTCTTGCTCTACTATTCACAATCATATAGTCAATTGCAGTTTTCCATTCCCTGCTTTGCCATGTATGCAAGCCATTTCCTATTGTTACATTCAGGTTTTCAAGTTCATTCTCATCACAAAAATCTATCAATTTTTGTCCATTTGCATTCACCGGCTCACCAAGTATACCAACATGGCCATTCATGTCACCCATCACAATCAGAGGGCACCTGCAGTGTTCTCGTACAATCCTTGTTAATATTTCATACTTTTTTACATTCTCTTCATGAGCTAAAATTCCATCAGTTGTCATATAACATACAATCACAACAATACATTCTCTGGCATGCATTCTTTCACACTTAATCGCTAACAAATCTTCACTTTCAGGTTCATTTCCAACAGGAAGTTCCTCTAATTTCCAATTTAGAGCATTCTTTACAATCAAACCAACTCCACCACCTCTTTTTTGCCAATTTACACGCCCTTTTCCTATCATATGATACTTATTCTCCTTACATGTTTAACTGACTCTATCACGCATTTGGGTCTCTACTACACCAACACAATCCAATTTTCCATTCTCAAATTCTACTACGAGGTCATCTAACTTTCCTGCATTCCATCCACGCACATTTATACTTCCAAACCTTACAACACAATTGGACAATTCCAGACGTTCCTCACTTTTGCTCTGACGGATTTTCATTCATCCAGTTCCAGCTTCCATTATGACATGAGTAGCCCTGATCCACCGGATATATTTCTTGGAGAGTTTCATCTCACCTTCTTTTGTAAGATGGACTCCATCTCCAAGAAAACACCCATCCTGGATCACGCTATCCATGTCAAGGAAGCTGGAACCCAGCTCACGCTTTCTCACACTCTCAGCTCTCATACTCATAATCCTTTCATGCAACTCTCTATTCACCTCCTTTCGCACCCTTTCATACTCCTCATCACACGCAGGCCTTCTTAGGAGGCTAGTCACTGCCACTCTAACATCCTTCTTCCGCGCCCTATCAACAACTTTCATAATTGCCTTCACCGTACGTTCTCTCCCACATTCAAGCAACCCATTGCCACCTCCTTGCAGTACAACCATTCCTTCATCCATTCCATCTATCACTCTCTCAGCATGCCTACAAATCTCCTCCACTCCTTTCCCTCTCATGCTCATACATCCACTACTGTCACTCATACATACGAACCTATCAACATTCTTCACCATGCTATCTCCACATATTCTAATCATAGGTCTTACTCTCCCTTTCATGCTACTCTTTCGCTCACTTCTTTCACTCAGATCATTCTTTCCATTCATCTTCCTTTCATTCGCTTCCACTACAGGCTCCTGCACCTCATGTGGCACCACAACAGGTGGCTCATTCACTCTCTTTCCATTTTTACCTCTTTCATCATGCTCATTCATCCTTCTACTCTCATCTGTCACATTTGCACCATCATTTACTTCATTCACACTCCTTGCACCATCATTTGCATTATCATCCACTTCATTTGCACTCCTTGCACCACCATTTACCTCTTCATTCACTGCATTTGCACCATTCTCATTCTTTCCTTCGTTCAGCTTCCTTTCATCCTTCAAGTCAGCCTCTAAAGCAACCATCAAAATTGTCAATCTCTCAACCTCCTCTTTCAACTTCTTACTCTCATCATTCAAACATTTCCAGCACGTAAACACAAGATCACTCAACTTTCTCCGACTCATTTCTCTCAAACCTTTGCATGCATCTATATCTATCCACTCTTTACAAGTCATGCACTCAATCTCCTCATCCATTCCACTTGCACCTCCCTTCCTACGACCAGTCCTATTTCTTGCCATCCTCAAACACAGACTTCTCTCTCAGTACAAATTTCACAGGCAGAAGAAGTCTTCACTCACCAAATCTACTGAAAATCAAGTTATCAAACCAAAAGAAACAAAAACGTTTCCTACTACTCTCACAGTCACTCTCTACAATGTCACACACTATACTCTTTATATGCAAAGAAAGCTTACCAGTCAAAACACCTCAGTCAAAATTTGCAAGTCACCACACCAAAGTCCAATGCTCAGTCTCAACTCTCACGCAGCAAAAAAAAACTACTCACATGAGGTGCAGGCGCCTGTAGTGGAAGTGAATGAAAGGAAGATGGATGGAAAGAGTGATGTGAGTGGAAGAGTTGAACGAAAGAGTAGTATGAAAGGGAGAGTGAGACCTACAATTAGAATATGTGGTGACAGAATGGTGAAGAATGTTGATAGGTTTGTGAGTATGACTGACCGTAGTGGATGTACGAGCATGAGAGGAAAGGGAGTGAATGAGATTTGTAGGCATGCTGAGGAAGTGATAGATGGAATGGATGAAGGGATGGTTGTACTGCAAGGAGGTGGCAATGGATTGCTTGAATGTGGGAGAGAGCGTACGGTGAATGCAATTATGAATGTTGTTGAAAGGGCGCGAAAGAAGAATGTAAGAGTGGCTGTGACCAGTCTGCTGAGAAGGCCTGCATGTGGTGAGGAGTATGAAAGGGTGCGAAAGGAGGTGAATAGGGAAGTGCATAAAAAGATTATGAGTATGAAAGCTGAGAGTATGAGAAAGCGTGAAATGGGTTCCAGCTTCCTTGATATGGATAACCTGATCCAGAGTGGGTGTTTTCGTGGAGATGGAGTCCACCTTACTCAAGAAGGTGAGATGAAACTCTCCAGGAGATACATCCAGTGGATTGGGTGTACTCATATTGTAATGGAAGGTGGAACTGGATGAATGGAAAGCTGTCAGAGCAAAAATGAAAAATGTCGTGAATTGTCCAATAGTGTTGTAAGGTTTGGATGTATAAATGTGCGTGGATGGAATGCAGGAAAGTTAAATGACCTTGTAGCAGAATTTGAGAATGGAGATTTGGATTGTGTTGGTGTAGTAGAGACCCAAATGCGTGATAGAGTCAGTTTGAAATGTAAGGAGAGTAAGTACTACATGATTGGAAAAGGGCGTGTAAGTTGGCAAAAAAGAGGTGGTGGAGTTGGTCTCATTGTAAAAAATGCTCTAAATTGGAAATTAGAAGAAATTCCTGTTGGAAATGAATCTGAGAGTGAAGATCTGTTAGTAATAAAGTGTGAAAGAATGCATGCCAGAGAATGTGTTATTGTGGTTGTATGCTATATGACAACTGATGGTATTTTAGCTCATCAAGAGAATGTAAAAAAGTATGAAATATTAACAAGAATTGTGCAAGAGCATTGCAGATGCCCTCTGATTTTGATGGGTGATATGAATGGCCATGTTGGTATACTTGGTGAGCCTGTGAATGCAAATGGACAAAAATTGATTGATTTCTGTGATGAGAATGAACTTGAGAACCTAAATGTAACAATAGGAAATGGCTTGCATACATGGCAAAGCAGGGAATGTAAAACTGCAATTGACTATATGATAGTGAATAGTAGAGCAAGAGAGTGTGTCAAAGAAATGTTTGTAGATGAAGATGATTTTGATATTGATAGTGGCCATAAAATGCTTGTACTAGAATATAATTGGGGTGGAAAGGAGCCGATGCAGAAGGCCAGCAGAGTAAGAGAAAATTGGCGTATTAAAATGGCAAACTGGGAAGAATTTAGAAATGAATTGAGTAGATGTAACTGGAACAGGTGTGGAAATGTAAATGACCTAAATAAGGAGATTGCAAGAACCTTGTATGATGTGGCAGAGCAAAAGATCGGTAGAATGAAATGCAGGAAAAGTACAGGGAATGCTAGGTGGTTTACGAGTGAGATAAAGGAAGAACGAACGAGAAGGAAGACTTTAAATAAAAAACAACGCAGTATGAGGAAAATGTATGAAAGACGCAGAATTACTGAGGATGAATGGCAGAGTGTATGGAATGAGTACAAGGACCAGCAGAAGAAAGTAAAGAGAATGATCAATGAGGCTAGGGTTAAAGAAGAGAGACACCAAGTTGAAAATCTAAGAAAGAAAGGTCCAGATGGAATAAAAGATTGGTATAGGTTTATACAAGGTAATGATAGAGGTAGTGAAGTTCAAGTTGATGAATTAGTAGTCAATGGTTGCAGTGTGCAAGATAGGATGCAAATGGTGAAAGCAGTTGAAGAATACTGGGAGGACATTGGTGGAATGAATGAGCAGGTTACAGATGATGAACCAATAAATTTTCTGATAGATGAACATGAACTGCAAATGGAAGACGAAATCACTTGTGAAGAGATTGTAAGTTTTTTGAAGAAAGTGAAAAATGGAAAGGCATGTGGCCCTGATAAGATACCATACGAGTTCTATAAATGTGGAGGAGAGAGTGTAGTCAGTATGTTGAAATGTTTATTTGATGAGATATGGAAGAGTGAAAGAGTCCCAGATGACTGGAACAAGTGTAATGTAGT
This sequence comes from Morinoia aosen, assembly GCA_030386875.1. Lineage (NCBI taxonomy): Eukaryota > Metazoa > Arthropoda > Malacostraca > Amphipoda > Talitridae > Morinoia > Morinoia aosen. The sequence goes on along the minus strand of CM059570.1, from coordinate 32,220,597 downwards.
TCTGTTGCATAAGGGTGGACATAAGAGTATGAAAGAACTTAAAAATTACAGAGCAATTGCACTGGGTGACACTGTATGTAAGATCTTTTGTGGTATTTTGAATGAGAGAATGAAAAATTTAGTTGAGGAATTAGGAGTCCTGGGAGAAGAACAGAATGGTTTCAGGCAAGATAGACGGGGAGAGGATAATCTGTTTGTAGTGAGTGAAATAATTGAGCAAATGAAGAAGGATAACAAGAAGGTATATTTAGCATTCCTGGATATTGAAAAGGCGTATGACAGAGTGGATCGGGTTAGGCTGTTTGAAATTTTGAGAAAAGTTGGTTTTAGCAGAAAAATAGTGAACATTGTACAGAGTCTGTATGAGAACACAAGTGCTATCTACAGGTTAGGAAATTTGGAAACAGGGCAAGTGAGGAGTGTTAGAGGAGTGAGACAGGGCTGTACTCTGTCCCCCCTGTTGTTTGGATTGTACACAGAAGAATTAGCAGTTCGACTGAGAGGGAGTGGTTTAGGACTGAAAGTTGGTAATGAGAGACTGAGCTGTGTGTTGTATGCTGATGATGTGGTTGTGGTTAGTGAATGTGGTCATGAACTACAAAGGATGCTTGACATTGTGAATGGATATAGTACAGATTTCAAGATGAACTTTGGTGCCGATAAAAGTAAGGTCATGGTTATAAATAGTGATGAGACTGATAGAGACAGACTGTGGAATATCGGAGAAATCAGAATAGGTAGAACAAAAGAATACAAATATCTAGGTTGTATAATGAGTGAAGATGGATGTACTAGAACTAAAGGTGAGAAAGTGGCTAAAGCAATGCAGTGGAGTGGACGGTTAGGTAGTGTGGCCAGATACAGAGCAAACAAGTACGAATGTGTGAGAGGAATGTGGAAGTATGTTGCTGTACCTAGTGTCATGTATGGTATGAGTGCTCTTGCTTGGAATGGAAGTGATCTTGAAAAGCTGGATGTGATACAAAATAAGGTAGGACGTGTAGCATTGGGTGCTCCGAAATGGACAGCTATAGAAGCCATTAGAGGTGACCTAGGGTGGAGCCTATTTTCAGAAAGAATGATGAAAGCTGTGCTGAATTATAAGGTGAGAATTGAAAGAATGCAGAATAGCAGGTGGGTAAGGCGAATCTTTGAATGGAATCTGAGTGTAAGCTATTGGGAGAAAGTATGTTGGGGTCATGCAAGGAAACTCAGTATGCAAAAGATTATTCATGTTAGAATTGGGAGACCTGTGGATGACTGGAGTTTAATAAATGTAGGAGGTGTAGGGCCTGAGTGGGACTGCAAGAGGTGGAAGAAAGAGATTGAGAGACAAACAAAAGAGTATGGATTGAATAAGTGGAAGCTTAGCATGATGCGGAAGCCTACACTTAACTGGTATATGAAAAAGAAAGCACCTAAGTTTGAGCTGTTCTATGATGGTAGTTTTGGAAGTCAACTCTTGTTTGCTGTGAGATGAAAGTCATTGAGTGTGAACAGACGTACATGGAGATGGAATGAGAATAATAACAGATTATGTCAGCAGTGTAATAGTGGAGTAGAGGAAACAATTGAGCATTTTGTGCTGGAATGTAGTAAGTATGAGCAAGAGAGAGAGAGTTTTATGAATGTGGTGTCTGAGCAGTATGGAGAGAATGAGTGGAATGCCAGATGTGCTGAAGATGATTGCAGTATGAGCTGTCTTGCTGGATTGGATCAGGAGTGTAATGCAAGTATCACTGAGGCTATGAAAGTGTTTCTTGTGCGTGCCTGGAGTAAGAGACAGTGACTGGAATGAGCCAGTCTGGTAGAATGGGCTGTAATGACCCAATGTGCCGGGGGATGGTGTTTTGACACACTGGCTGTCCCGGTGATGCCTTCCAATGGAGGCTTGTGACAAGGATCGTAGATCCTGAGTAGTTTAGTGGACAAGTCTGGTACCAGGCGCTGAACTCTTTGTGTGAAAATTGTGGAGGGAATTGTAGGCCGTTACAAAGGCCCCGACGCTGTCGGCCCTCAAGTTCAAGTTCAAGTTCAAGTTCAAGTGGGTACAGAGAGCGGTTCCGAGCGGTATGCTCCGACGAATATTGTGGTGAATTGAAGTGAAGTTGCTAAAAAATGGTATAGTTTGTATATTCACGTGAGTACAGTGTGTGACTTTGTATGGAGTGCTCGTGAGAGTAGTTTTTTTGTTGCGTGAGAGTTGAGACTGAGCATTGGACTTTGGTGTGGTGACTTGCAATTTTTGACTGAGGTGTTTTGACTGGTAGTTAATCTTTCTTTGCATATAAAGAGTATAGTGTGTGACATTGTAGAGAGTGACTCTGAGTAGTAGGAAACGTTTTTGTTTCTTTTTTTTTTTTGATAACTTGATTTTCAGTAGATTTGGTGAGTGAAGACTTCTTCTGCCTGTGAAATTTGTACTGAGATAGAAGTCTGTGTTTGAGGATGGCAAGAAATAGGACTGGTCGTAGGAAGGGAGGTGCAAGTGGAATGGATGAGGAGATTGAGTGCATGACTTGTAAAGAGTGGGTAGATATAGATGCATGCAAAGGTTTGAGAGAGATGAGTCGGAGGAAGTTGAATGATCTTGTGTTTACGTGCTGGAAATGTTTGAATGACGAGAGAAAGAAGTTGGAAGAGGAGGTTGAAAGATTGACAATTCTGATGGTTGCTTTAGAGGCTGATTTGAAGGATGAAGTTGAATGAAGGAAAGAATGAGAATGGTGCAAATGCAGTGAATGAAGAGGTAAATGGTGGTGGTGCAAGGAGTGCAAATGAAGTGGATGATGGTGCAAGGAGTGCAAATGAAGTGGATGATGGTGCAAGGAGTGTGAATGCAATAAATGAAGTGAATGGTGGTGCAAATGTGCCAGATGAGAGTAGAAGGATGAATGAGCATGATGAAAGAAGTACGAATGGGAAGAGAGTGAAGGAGCAACTTGTTGATATGCCACATGAGGTGCAGGCGCCTGTAGTGGAAGTGAATGAAAGGAAGATGGATGGAAAGAGTGATGTGAGTGGAAGAGTTGAACGAAAGAGTAGTATGAAAGGGAGAGTGAGACCTACGATTAGAATATGTGGTGACAGCATGGTGAAGAATGTGGATAGGTTTGTGAGTATGACTGACCGTAGTGGATGTACGAGCATGAGAGGAAAGGGAGTGAATGAGATTTGTAGGCATGCTGAGAAAGTGATAGATGGAATGGATGAAGGGATGGTTGTACTGCAAGGAGGTGGCAATGGATTGCTTGAATGTGGGAGAGAGCGTACGGTGAATGCAATTATGAATGTTGTTGAAAGGGCGCGAAAGAAGAATGTAAGAGTGGCTGTGACCAGTCTGCTGAGAAGGCCTGCATGTGGCGAGGAGTATGAAAGGGTGCGAAAGGAGGTGAATAGGGAAGTGCATAAAAGGATTATGAGTATGAAAGCTGAGAGTATGAGAAAGCGTGAAATGGGTTCCAGCTTCCTTGATATGGATAACCTGATCCAGAGTGGGTGTTTTCGTAGAGATGGAGTCCATCTTACTCAAGAAGGTGAGATGAAACTCTCCAGGAGATACATCCAGTGGATTGGGTGTACTCATATTGTAATGGAAGGTGGAACTGGATGAATGGAAAGCTGTCAGAGCAAAAATGAAAAATGTTGTGAATTGTCCAATAGTGTTGTAAGGTTTGGATGTATAAATGTGCGTGGATGGAATGCAGGAAAGTTAAATGACCTTGTAGCAGAATTTGAGAATGGAGATTTGGATTGTGTTGGTGTAGTAGAGACCCAAATGCATGATAGAGTCAGTTTAAAATGCAAGGAGAGTAAGTACTACATGATTGGAAAAGGGCGTGTAAGTTGGCAAAAAAGAGGTGGTGGAGTTGGTCTCATTGTAAAAAATGCTCTAAATTGGAAATTAGAAGAAATTCCTGTTGGAAATGAACCTGAGAGTGAAGATCTGTTAGTAATAAAGTGTGAAAGAATGCATGCCAGAGAATGTGTTATTGTGGTTGTATGCTATATGACAACTGATGGTATTTTAGCTCATCAAGAGAATGTAAAAAAGAATGAAATATCAACAAGAATTGTGCAAGAGCATTGCAGATGCCCTCTGATTTTGATGGGTGATATGAATGGCCATGTTGGTATACTTGGTGAGCCTGTGAATGCAAATGGACAAAAATTGATTGATTTCTGTGATGAGAATGAACTTGAGAACCTAAATGTAACAATAGGAAATGGCTTGCATACATGGCAAAGCAGGGAATGTAAAACTGCAATTGACGATATGAAAGTGAATAGTAGAGCAAGAGAGTGTGTCAAAGAAATGTTTGTAGATGAAGGTGATTTTGATATTGATAGTGACCATAAAATGCTTGTACTAGAATATAATTGGGGTGGAAAGGAGCCGATGCAGAAGGCCAGCAGAGTAAGAGAAAATTGGCGTATTAAAATGGCAAACTGGGAAGAATTTAGAAATAAATTGAGTAGATGTAACTGGAACAGGTGTGGAAATGTAAATGACCTAAATAAGGAGATTGCAAGAACCTTGTATGATGTGGCAGAGCAAAAGATCGGTAGAATGAAATGCAAGAAAAATACAGGGAATGCTAGGTGGTTTACGAGTGAGATAAAGGAAGAACGAACGAGAAGGAAGACTTTAAATAAAAAAACAACGCAGTATGAGGAAAATGTATGAAAGACGCAGAATTACTGAGGATGAATGGCAGAGTGTATGGAATGAGTACAAGGACCAGCAGAAGAAAGTAAAGAGAATGATCAATGAGGCTAGGGTTAAAGAAGAGAGACACCAAGTTGAAAATCTAAGAAAGAAAGGTCCAGATGGAATAAAAGATTGGTATAGGTTTATACAAGGTAATGATAGAGGTAGTGAAGTTCAAGTTGATGAATTAGTAGTCAATGGTTGCAGTGTGCAAGATAGGATGCAAATGGTGAAAGCAGTTGAAGAATACTGGGAGGACATTGGTGGAATGAATGAGCAGGTTACAGATGATGAACCAATAAATTTTCTGATAGATGAACATGAACTGCAAATGGAAGACAAAATCACTTGTGAAGAGATTGTAAGTTTTTTGAAGAAAGTGAAAAATGGAAAGGCATGTGGCCCTGATAAGATACCATATGAGTTCTATAAATGTGGAGGAGAGAGTGTAGTCAGTATGTTGAAATGTTTATTTGATGAGATATGGAAGAGTGAAAGAGTACCGGATGACTGGAACAAGTGTAATGTAGTTCTGTTGCATAAGGGTGGACATAAGAGTATGAAAGAACTTAAAAATTACAGACCAATTGCACTGGGTGACACCGTATGTAAGATATTTTGTGGTATTTTGAATGAGAGAATGAAAAATTTAGTTGAGGAATTAGGAGTCCTGGGAGAAGAACAGAATGGTTTTAGGCAAGATAGACGGGGGGAGGATAATCTGTTTGTAGTGAGTGAAATAATTGAGCGAATGAAGAAGGATAACAAGAAGGTATATTTAGCATTCCTGGATATTGAAAAGGCGTATGACAGAGTGGATCGGGTTAGGCGGTTTGAAATTTTGAGAAAAGTTGGTTTTAGCAGAAAAATAGTGAACATTGTACAGAGTCTGTATGAGAACACAAGTGCTATCTACAGGTTAGGAAATTTGGAAACAGGGCAAGTGAGGAGTGTTAGAGGAGTGAGACAGGGCTGTACTCTGTCCCCCCTGTTGTTTGGATTGTACACAGAAGAATTAGCAGTTCGACTGAGAGGGAGTGGTTTAGGACTGAAAGTTGGTAATGAGAGACTGAGCTGTTTGTTGTATGCTGATGATGTGGTTGTGGTTAGTGAATGTGGTCATGAACTACAAAGGATGCTTGACATTGTGAATGGATATAGTACAGATTTCAAGATGAACTTTGGTGCCGATAAAAGTAAGGTCATGGTTATAAATAGTGATGAGACTGATAGAGACAGACTGTGGAATATTGGAGAAATCAGAATAGGTAGAACAAAAGAATACAAATATCTAGGTTGTATGATGAGTGAAGATGGATGTACTAGAACTAAAGGTGAGAAAGTGGCTAAAGCAATGCAGTGGAGTGGACGGTTAGGTAGTGTGGCCAGATACAGAGCAAACAAGTACGAATGTGTGAGAGGAATGTGGAAGTATGTTGCTGTACCTAGTGTCATGTATGGTATGAGTGCTCTTGCTTGGAATGGAAGTGATCTTGAAAAGCTGGATGTGATACAAAATAAGGTAGGACGTGTAGCATTGGGTGCTCCGAAATGGACAGCTATAGAGGCCATTAGAGGTGACCTAGGGTGGAGCCTATTTTCAGAAAGAATGATGAAAGCTGTGCTGAATTATAAGGTGAGAATTGAAAGAATGCAGAATAGCAGGTGGGTAAGGCGAATCTTTGAATGGAATCTGAGTGTAAGCTATTGGGAGAAAGTATGTTGGGGGCATGCAAGGAAACTCAGTATGCAAAAGATTATTCATGTTAGAATTGGGAGACCTGTGGATGACTGGAGTTTAATAAATGTAGGAGGTGTAGGGCCTGAGTGGGACTGCAAGAGGTGGAAGAAAGAGATTGAGAGACAAACAAAAGAGTATGGATTGAATAAGTGGAAGCTTAGCATGATGCGGAAGCCTACACTTAACTGGTATATGAAAAAGAAAGCACCTAAGTTTGAGCTGTTCTATGATGGTAGTTTTGGAAGTCAACTCTTGTTTGCTGTGAGATGTAAGTCATTGAGTGTGAACAGACGTACATGGAGATGGAATGAGAATAATAACAGATTATGTCAGCAGTGTAATAGTGGAGTAGAGGAAACGATTGAGCATTTTGTGCTGGAATGTAGTAAGTATGAGCAAGAGAGAGAGAGTTTTATGAATGTGGTGTCTGAGCAGTATGGAGAGAATGAGTGGAATGCCAGATGTGCTGAAGATGATTGCGGTATGAGCTGTCTTGCTGGATTGGATCAGGAGTGTAATGCAAGTATCACTGAGGCTATGAAAGTGTTTCTTGTGCGTGCCTGGAGTAAGAGACAGTGACTGGAATGAGCCAGTCTGGTAGAATGGGCTGTAATGACCCAATATGCCTGGGGATGGTGTTTTGACACACTGGCTATCCCAGTGACGCCATCCAATGGCAGCTTGTGACAAGGATTGGTAGATCCTGAGTAGTTTAGTGGACAAGTCTGGTACACAGGCACTGAACTTTTTTCCTCTGAGTATTGAGGAGGGATTTGTAGGCCGTTATAAAGGCCCCGACACTGTCGGCCCTCAATTTCAAGTTCAAGTTCAAGTTCAAGCTGGAACCCGATGGTTTACAAGTGAGATAAAGGAAGAACGAATGAGAAGAAAGACTTTAAATAAGAAACAACGCAGTATGAGGAAAATGTATGAAAGAAACAGAATTACTGAGGATGAATGGCAGAGTGCATGGAATGAGTACAAGGACCAGCAGAAGAAAGTAAGGAGAATGATTAATGAGGCTAGGGTTAAAGAGGAGAGACACCAAGTTGAAAATCTAAGAAAGAAAGGTCCGGATGGAATAAAAGATTGGTATAAGTTTATACAAGGTAATGATAGAAGTAGTGAAATTCAAGTTGATGATTAGTAGTTAATGGTTGCAGTGTGCAAGATAGGATGCAAATGGTGAAAGCAGTTGAAGAATACTGGGAGGACATTGGTGGAATGAATGAGCAGGTTACAGATGATGCACCCATAAATTTTCTGATTGATGAACGTGAACTGCAAATGGAAGACAAAATCACTTGTGAAGAGATTATAAGTTTTTGAAGAAAGTGAAAATAGAAAGGCATGTGGCCCTGATAAGATCCCATATGAGTTCTATAAATGTAGAGGAGAGAGTGTAGTCAGTATGTTGAAATGTTTATTTGATGAGATATGGAAGAGTGAAAGAGTACCGGATGACTGGAACAAGTGTAATGTAGTTCTGTTGCATAAGAGTAAGAAAAAACTTAAAAATTACAGACCAATTGCACTGGGTGACACTGTATGTAAAATATTTTGTGATATTTTGAATGAGAGAATGAAAAATTGGTCAATATTGAATTTAATGTTGTCAACGAATTTCATAATTTCGTAGGTATAGATAGGTAATATAGTCGATTTTAAGACGTTTTACAGGAATGACAATGTGCCCGGAAATGCTTATTTTTGGAGATATTTAACTTTGAAGTTATAGGAACGTTGTTTATAAAATTGAACAAACGGAGAGGTAAATAAGCAGAAATCCGGTTCTGACGTAACGATAGGTAAGGTTAGGTTTGGTAAAGTTAATTTAGTTGAGTATTCTAACCTAAGTAAGCCTAATATATCTTAATTTAACTCAACCATATCGAGGCCGATGACTCCTGCCAAAAAACTTGGCGTGGTCCGCGTCCGCAAAACGCCGGAAGAGCCATATCGAAACTGCTGTTAATGCTATTCTTACCTGGCGTTATTTATCCTATATCTCCTGAACTAAGCATTTCCGGGCACATTCATTCATGTAAAACGTCTTAAAATCGACTATATTACCTATCTATACCTACGAAATTATTAAATTCGTTAACATTAAATTCAATATTGACCGAAAAATTTACTTGAGGAATTAGGAGTCCTAGGTGAAGAATAGAATGGTTTTAGGCAAGATAGACGTGGGAAGATAATCTAATTGTAGTGAGTGAAATAATTGAGCAAATGAGGATGGATGATAAGAAGGTGTATTTAGCATTCCTGGATATTGAAAAAGCGTATGACAGAGTGGATCGGGTTAGGCTCTTTGAAGTTTTGAGAAAAGTTGGGTTTAGCAGAAAAATAGAAAAAATTGTACAAAGTCTATATGAGAACACAAGCGCAATATACAGATTAGGAAATTTGGAAACAGGGCAAGTGAGGAGTTTTAGAGGAGTGAGACAGGGCTGTACTCTGCCTCCCCAGTTGTTTGGATTGTACACAGAAGAATTAGCAGTTCGACTTAGGAGTGGCTTAGGACTGAAAGTTGGTAATGAGAGACTGAGCTGTTTGTTGTATGCTGATGATGTGGTTGTGGTTAGTGAATGTGGACATGAACTGCAAAGGATGCTTGACATTGTGAACGGATATAGTACAGATTTCAAGATAAACTTTGGTGCCGACAAAAGCAAGGTTATGGTTATAAATAGTGATGAGACTAATAGAGACAGACTGTGGAATATTGGAGAAATCAGAATAGGTAGAACAAAAGAATACAAATATCTAGGTTGTATGATGAGTGAAGATGGATGTACTAGAACTGAAGGTGAGAAAGTGGCTAAAGCAATGCAGTGGAGTGGATGGTTAGGTAGTGTGGCCAGATACAGAGCAAACAAATACAAATGTGTGAGAGGAATGTGGAAGTATGTTGCTGTACCTAGTGTCATATATGGTATGAGTGTTCTTGCCTGGAATGGAAGTGATCTTGAAAAGCTGGATGTAATACAAAATAAGGTAGGACGGTTAGCATTGGGTGCTCCAAAATGGACAGCTACAGAAGCCATTAGAGGTGACCTTGGGTGGAGCATATTTTCTGAAAGAATGATGAAAGCAGTGCTGAATCATTAGATGAGAATTGAAAGAATGTAGAATAGCAGATGGGTAAAGCAAATTTTTGAATGGAATCTGAGTGTAAGCTATTGGGAGAAAGTGTGTTGGGGACATTCAACAAAACTTAGAATGCAAAAGATTGTTCATGTTAGAATTGGGAGACCTGTAGATGACTGGAGTTTGATAAATGCTGGAGGTGTAGGGCCTGAGTGGGACTGCAAGAGGTGGAAGGAAGAGATTGAGAGGAAAAAAAAAACAGTATGGATTAAACAAGTGGAAGCTTAGCATGATGCGGAAGCCTACACTTGACTGGTATATGAAAAAAAGCACCTAAGTTTGAGATGTCCTATGATGGTAGTTTTGGAAGTCAACTCTTGTTTGCTGTGAGATGTAAGTCATTGAGTTTGAACAGACGTACATGAAGGTGGAATGAGAATATATCAGATTATGTCAGCAGTGTAATAGCAGAGTGGAGGAAACAATTGAGCATTTTGTGCTGGAATGTAGTAAGTATGAGCAGGAGAGAGAAAGTTTCATGAATGTAGTGCTTGAGCAGTATGGAAAGAATGAGTGGTATGCCAGATGTGCTGAAGATGATTGTGGTATGAGCCATTATGCTGGATTGGATCAGGAGTGTAATTTAAGTATCATTGAAGCTATGAAAATATTTCTTGTGCGTGCCTGGAGTAAGAGACAGTGACTGGAATGAGCCAGTCAGGTAGAGTGGTCAGTAATGACCCAATATGCCTGGGGATGGTGTTTTGACACACTGGTTATCCCAGTGATGCTGTTTTATGGCAGTTTGTGACAAGGATTGGTGGATCCTGAGTAGTTTAGTGGACAAGTCTGGTACACAGGCACTGAACTTTTTTCCTCTGAGTATTGAGGAGGGATTTGTAGGCCGTTATAAAGGCCCCGACACTGTCGGCCCTCAATTCAAGTTTCAAGTTTGAGATAAATCTGTCTTGAATGAAAATCTGCTTGCCTATTTTAAATTATTTGAATTGAAAAATTTTATATTCAATGTATAAATTGACCTTTTTGGGCGAATTTTGGATCTTGATTGTTTGAAAGCATTAGTTCCAAAAAAATATTCAGGTAAATGTTATGGTGATGCAACTAATCGATGTTCAAAATTTTGTGGTCAATATTGAGTTTAGGTGATCCACCAAAATTAAACATTCCTATACCAAGAATCACTAAAGGAGCCCATTTATAAACATTTTACATGAATGCCATTCTGCTTGCTGATGCGTCATTTCCGAGTTATTCAACTTTGAAGTTATAGGAGCTTTGCTCATGCTTTTACGCAAAGGGAGTTCCAACAACGCAGCGAGCACGCCAAGCAGGGAAAAAGTTATTGTTTATGCGAGATATGGCGTAATTAATTATATCCATGGAAATAAAAATTCAGTTTCATGGAATCAGTAAAGGATGCGCTATTTTTGAGTTATTTGACTTTAATAGTATTCACGTTCTACAGAGAAACATCAGTTGAAAGATGGCAACATCACTTTCAAGATGGCGGTGACCGTACCGGGTGGCCGCCATTTTGGAGCTCATGTAAACACAATTGCGGATGTCACCCTAATGGGTGGGTTAGAACCTTTATTTATAATTTTCACTAGAAGAACTGTGGCTCCCCCTCACGACCCAACCTGTTTACGTTTGTAATAGAGGGTTAACTTATAATTAATTAAATTAAACACTTACATTATTAATTAAATTTCAATTTGACGAATATACAAATATATATATACAGTGGTACCTCGGTACTCGGCCAAAATCCGTTCTGAGGTGGTGGTCGAGAACCGATTTATTTGAACACCAAAACCAATTTTCCCATGAGAAATAATGGAAAGGAATTTAATCCGTTCTTACCATTAAGAAAAATACCTAAAATATTATAAGGTGTATCTCAGCAACAATGAAAACGTAAATGTGCACAAGCAGTACATGATAACGATTAATAAAGCAATACATCCATACATCTTCGTAAATTTGAAGAGCTTTTTTGCAGATGAGAGCTTCACTAATGCTGTGCCCTGCCAACATCTTTTCCTTGATGAAGATAAGAAGCAACTTCTCCATTTCTTCCATTATCTGAGGCCTTTGCTTACTAATTCCTGGCACTCCCATTGCAACATCAGCTTTCTTTAACACTTCCTTATGCTTCAAGATAGTGGAAATGGTTGATTTTGCCATTTCCTACTGCAACGCGAGTTTGGACACTCATACACCACTTCCATATTTTGCAATAATCTCCTTCTTCAGTTCAATAGTGGGCCTCACTATTTTTCTCTTTGCCTTCCCCTTATCATTGTCTTTCTTTGGACCCATGATTAAGGGCTATAGCAACACAAAATAAGTTTAAATCTGGAAAGAAATACAGTACTCGAACAAACTGCGTACGTTTTACTCCGCTCCTGGTCCGAGTCGAACTTGTTAGTCTGTGTAAAACTGGCGCGTGCGTGCTGATCATGCCGGTGATTGTAGTTAGTGCCGGCTCAACCTAATGTGGGCGGCGCGTAGTTCGCCACGCTCTCAGTTGGCTACGAGCGGTGTTCAGGTGAGCACAAGGACCGCTACAGTGCAGTTAACAAATGGTAGCAGAGCGTAATGTCTACCGTTGGTAAATCGTTCAGTAAATGTCCGCCAGTGTTTGAAGAGGAAAGCGATTATGATTCTTGGAAAAAAGACATTGAACTATGGAAAGTGTTCACGGATTTGCCGGCGAATAAGTGTGGCATCGCAGTTCATCTCTCTTTGACGGGAAGAGCACGTGCAGCGTCATCAGAACTTAGTGTCAGCGAATTGAAGAGTGATGACGGTCTGGACAAACTACTATTGAAGTTAGATAGAGTGTTTCTACAAGATCCTAATTGGAAAGTGTTCAATACGTACCTTGCGTTCGAAAATTACAGTCGCCCTGCGGAATGTTCTGTGGACGAATACTTGTCTGAGTTTGATAACCGCCATTACAAGTTAAAGGAGGTTGGTGTTAGTTTACCAGATGCGGTAGTGGCGTGCAGACTCTTGAAAAGCTGTAATCTTTCAGACATTCATTTTCAACTGGCACTGTCAACTACAACGGAGATGACGTTTGAAAATATGCGCAAAACTTTGAAAAGATTGTTTACTGAGAACGGAAATTTGGTGATGAACAATTCTGACTTGGCGGTGAAAATTGAACCTGCAGACGCCATGTACGCTTATGGTGCATCTGGTAGGGGAAGATGGAGAAGGGGAAACTTCAACAGCCGCAGAACCACCTTCAATGCTGGAAGCAAGGATTCACGTTTGAATCCAACTAACAATGATGGATCAGTATCGATGTGTGCGGTGTGTGGATCTAAAATGCACTGGGCTAGAAAATGTCCACATGCTCATGAAAGACAATCTAGTCTATTTGGAGAAACAACCTCCGAAATTGAAGAAGAGGAGGAGGTGAACATCACATTAATCACTGGTGAAGTTCTTGATCCAAAAATGGATTTGCTTCTGGGCGAGGCTTTAGGTCATGTGCTGCTAGATTCGGGATGTTCAAAAACTGTGTGTGGTGACCTTTGGTTGAAAGAGTTTTTATTAACTCTGAATGATGCAGAGAAGCAAAAAGTTTCGTTCCATCCCTCGAATGCAACTTACAGGTTTGGGGATGGACAGAAAACAAAAGCACTGAAAAGTGTTGTGTTTCCGTGCGTTATGGCCGGAAAGAACATCAACATTAGATCTGATGTGATAGACAGCAGCATCCCGCTTCTGCTCAGCCGTCCTTCTATGAAAAAGGCTGGAATGGTAATCAACCTGCCTGCCGATTCAGTGGAAGTCTTTGGTCAGAGAGTAAAACTCAGGACTACAACAATGGGTCACTACACTATCCCTATATATAGACAACTAACGACAACTCGAGTGGAACACGCTTTAGTGAACACTACTTCTAATGCTAAACCGGATGAGGTTGCTCTGAAACTTCACCGGCAGTTTGCACATCCCACCTCTGAGAAATTACTTTCTCTGCTCAAGGAAGCGGGGCGCAACAACTCAGAACTAGAGGCAGCGATCAAGAGAATTAGCGAGTCCTGCGATACGTGCCGACGCTACAAGAAACCAAAGCCCCGTCCGGTGGTGGCATTACCGATGGCCAAATCATTCAATGATTTAGTTGCCATGGATCTCAAAGTGTGGTCTCATGGACAATATTTTCTGGTTTTGGTAGATCACGCCACCAGGTTTTGCAGCGCAGCTTACATAACGAATAAACAACCGCAAACAATTGTAAAATCCTTGTTTACAAGTTGGATTATGACGTTTGGGGCACCGAAGCAGTTTCTGTCAGATAATGGCTGTGAATTTAACAACGAATTGGTGCGGTCAATGGGAGAGGGTTTTGGTATAAAAATTTTGTGCACTGCTGCTGAAAGCCCTTGGAGCAACTCTATCTGTGAGAGGTTGAACAGTGTTCTTACAACCAGTATTAAAAAGATAGTGGAGGACTGCACGTGTGACCTTGATATTGCTTTGGGTTGGGCTGTATCTGCTCGAAATGCACTGCAGAACTGCCATGGATTTTCTCCCAACCAACTCGTATTTGGACGGAACCCTGTGATTCCCACAATTTGCAGCAATTCGTTGCCTGCACTGGAAATGAAAACCACATCGCAAATGATTGCGGACAATCTTAATGCAATGCACAACGCAAGAGTCGAATTTGTGAAAAATGAATCCAGTGAACGAATAAGTCGGGCGCTTTTGCGGCAAACTCGCAACTCCGATGTAAATGACCTCGTGAACGGTGACTGTGTATACTACAAACGGAAGGACGACGATCGATGGCGTGGACCTGGGGTGGTGATTGGTAAAGATGGGAAGCAAGTGCTGGTGAAGCACGGTGGAACTTATGTACGTGTGCACACATGTAGGTTGCAGCATGCTAATTCAAGTGATGACCTACATGGTAGTGAGACAGCATTAAAGAGCGACCGGCCGTCTGCAGCGGTAGTTTCCCAGGAGGCAGCTGTTGTTGAGGACGATTCGGATGTGGAAACTGTGGAGTCGTCTGGTAATCAAGACCGGCCTCCATCAGCCCTTGCAGGACCGCCCAATGAGACACCCTTAATCACTCCTAGCAGGATAAATCAGAATAATCCGAAGACCGGGCAAAGGATTGAAGTTTATCCTAAAGATGGTGAGAAGTTCACAGCAACTGTACACAGCAGGGCCGGTAAAGCTGGTGGTTTATATGGTGCGTGTTACAATATTATTAGAAATAATGGCGAGATGGAATGGATTGATTTAGCCAGACAAACTGAAAAATGGAGACTGATTCCTGATGAAGAGCAGGTCCTTTTGTGCGACAGTGATGTGAAGGGAATGGAAGCAAAGATTGCAGAGATCGAAAATTGGAAACAAAATGACGTCTATGAAATAGTCGACGATATCGGCCAGAAAACAATGTCGGTTCGGTGGGTAATCACTGAAAAGGTTAAAAATGGAGAAACTGTAGTTAAAGCTCGCCTTGTAGTTAGAGGCTTCGAGGAAGATATGCACGAGCAGCGAACAGACTCTCCTACCTGCGCAAAGGACTCCCTTCGACTCGCTATGACTGCAATAGCTGCCCATGGATGGCAGTGTCAATCTATTGACATTAGAGCTGCTTACCTGCAAGGCAATGCAATCACTAGAGATGTCTTCATTAAACCACCCATAGAGTTCTACGATGGTTCTTTGTGGAAGCTGAAGAAGACCGTCTATGGCCTCTGTGACGCCGCACGCGCTTGGTATTTCCGCGTCAGGGATGTCTTGTTGTCGATGGGTATGATTATGTGTTCGGTTGACCAGGCATTGTTTTATTGGCACGATGAAGGACGATTGGCTGGTGTCATTTGCGTCCATGTCGACGATTTTTTCTGGGCTGGTAGCGATTTGTTTCAAAGAAGTGTCATTGCCCAACTGAAAAAAGAATTTTTGATTGGTTCCCATGCTGATGGAGCATTTAAATTTGTTGGTGTGAATGTTTCTGGGACTGGAGATTTAATCGAAGTAGACCAACTGAGCTATATTGACACGTTAAGGGAAGTTAAAATAAAATCTTGTTACACCAATCGTTCTGATCCGCTTGATAAGTTGGATAAAGACGAATTACGCGGTGTGGTTGGTCAATTGAATTGGGTAGCAACACAGACTCGCCCAGATATAGCGTTTGAAGTATGCCTACTCAGTTCGGTTTTGGACATTGCAACACTGGAAGATGCTTTGAGGGCCAACAAGGTCATTCGGTTGCTCAAGTTGCGGGAGGTGATAGTTAGGTTCCCAAGAGTTCGCAGTATTAGTGAATGTTCCATAGAATGCCACAGTGATGCCGCTTTCGGGAATCTGGTGGATGGGGGTTCGCAGGGAGGCTATGTGATATTTGTAGTTGACGGTGATAACAGGTGTCCTATTGCGTGGCAGTCGCGACGTATTAGGCGTGTGGTAAAGTCCACGCTCGCAGCAGAGACTCTAGCCCTACTGGATGCTGCGGAGGCGGGAGTTTATTATGCCAAACTCCTTTGTGAATGCATTAATGTTCCCTGTTCCGCTGTCCAGGTGAGGTGTTGTTTGGATAATCGGTCGCTTGTAGAATCATTGCATTCTACTAAAACAGTGGCAGACAAGTGCTTGAGAATTAACTTGGCTGTTCTCAAGGATATGTTATCTCGTGGTGATGTAGCTGAGGTGTCGTGGGTTCGTACGAGTCGCATGTTGGCCAACTGTCTCACCAAGCGCGGTGCGTCCAGTGACGCACTTCTGGCTGCTGTCACCGGCAGTACGGGGCACCCTGAATGATCCACAAATTCGTGCCCTTTATGTAAATAGTCTTTTGTTCCTTCGTTTTGTGTTATAAATTGACGTTTTGGTTGGAAATCTTTTTGTGGGGTTTGTTTTGTGTTCTCTTATTTTGTAGATTAAGTTCCTTTTAAATATTTAGAGGGAGAATTGTTAGTCTGTGTAAAACTGGCGCGTGCGTGCTGATCATGCCGGTGATTGTAGTTAGTGCCGGCTCAACCTAATGTGGGCGGCGCGTAGTTCGCCACGCTCTCAGTTGGCTACGAGCGGTGTTCAGGTGAGCACAAGGACCGCTACAGTGCAGTTAACAGAACTGACACTTACCCGCTGGCCGAGAAGGGCCGAGGAGCGCGTTTGGGTCGACTCGGCCAGTCGAGTACCGAAAATCTGTTCGAGATCCGAAGCATTTTCTACTCTAATTTTTTGGTCGAGAACCGATTTGGTCGAGTATAGAGTCGGTCGAGTACCAAGGTACCACTGTATATATATATATATACACTGTCCTTTGGCACAGGAAATCCAACTTCAAAGTTGAATAACTCAGAAATAACGCATCAGCGAGCAGAATGGCATTCGCGTAAAACGTTTTTAAATGGGCTCCTTTAGTGATTCTTGGAAATGGAATGTTTAATTTTGGTGGATTACCTAAACTCAATATTGACCAATTTTGTTGCCTATATCATTGGAATTATGCCAAAATAAACAAATTTTCCTCTATGCTATTTGTGGGGCAAATGAGTATTCAACAAGTTATAGCGGTGAATTACTTACCGCATCTTTAGTGTTTGAAGCGGGAAGAAATTGTTCTAAGGGGAAGACCACAACTAACTCTCCCTTCCGATGCGCTCCAATAATTTCTTCCCCCCTTCAAACACTGGAGTTGTGGTAAGTAATTTACTGCTATAACTTGCTAAATACTCATTTACCCCAAAAAGTGCATAGGAGAAAAGTTGTTTATTTCCATATAATTACCATGATAAAGGCAACAAAATTTCAAAAATCGATAAGTTGCATCTCCTTAACATTAACCAATATTCAACTTTCTAAAGTTATACATTTATTGTTTTCATTGTGTTGGCCAGGGAAATTTTTGTTGGAAAAGCATGAAAATTGCAAATAGCCACCTATGGTTTTATATTTTTGAATAAATATTGAAATAAGTGGTAGGGACATTTTTTCATGTACAGTGGATTCTCACCATATGACATTAATCTGTTTGGGAGTTGGGATTGTAAGGCAAAGTTGTCAAATGGCAGGAATAGAAACCTATGATAATTAGCTATTGCGTGCAAAACCATAGGTAAAAACATCAATATTTCATATACATATTAAAAACTACTTACAAAATAGTACAGTAAATACCATTTATGGCCATAATCCCTATATTACAGCCATATTCCTGAGCAAGGATTATGATGTGCTGGCCTTCTTTGTATTTCTTGATTATCTCCAGCTCCGTTTCCATAGTAATCATCTTATTTCTTCCTTTAACATCACTAGCAGCCTTGAAACCCATGGTCAACTAATTAAAGAAGGAATTAAGCACTAAAGTGCAAAACAAAGATGATATCCCAAGCACTCACATAAGAACAAGTCTTTACGGAACACACCCGAGATTCTGAACTGAACAAGCGGTAAAAAATTGAGATGCAGCATTTCGGCCCATAGCAAATCGGTATATTAATGACATATTGACATATGCAGTGATGCGTATTGCATAGATAAGTGTGGTATGTGGCGAGTGACTCGCGCAGTCACATGCACGCACATTGACCGCCAAGTTTGAATTTTAGAATTTTTTGGCCGCATGAGAGAAATTTTTGTTGATGCCGTAAGGCGGAGAAAAAGCCGATACAAGGGGCTGAAAAATTTTGTATTAAAACTTTGTATACTTCAAAGGGAAAAAAACTTAGCCCGTGGGTCCACTGTATATGACATAAAAATGCGATGTAAAAAATGTTACTTTTTACATTTTAAAAGTTTTCATTCCAATTGAACATTTTATAATGTGGCAAACTATTATTTTTTTAGGAATTTTTTATTTTAATTGAAGGTTTTAGTCTGCAGCCATGCAGATCAAAACAAAGTGTGCATTTTCCTCATGCCTCAATGACAGGGGGAAGTGCCCGGATATGGTGTTCTTCAGATTTCCAGTTGATTCAAAAAGGTGAGAAATTGTAAAATATTTTAGTTATTTTCAATTTTCATTGGTGTATTTCATTATTCTAGGAAGATGATATGGCTTGTTACATGAGAAAGATTTAGATTTTTCAATGTCAGTGTAATATAGCATTACTGGGAAGTATGAATGAAGTAGCTTGAGCATTAGCTTCAGGGATGTTCAAGACTAAAACATACCATGTATTGAAGGCCTTCAGATAGAGGGTGCAGTGAGTGTCCAAAATGTAGTATACAAAAGTTTCCAAAGAAATAAAAAATTTAGCATGTTATTCGTTTTTGTGTGCTGAAAACAAATTTGGCATTCAGAATTACAGTAGGGAATAAATGGTATTTATGGGTTAACTGTCACTGCTTGTTGAGGGGAAAAAATGCTTTTAGGGGAAAAAGTGAGAAACATATGTTTTATGAATATTGAATTGATGTTCTTGACAGTATGAACGGATTTTTCATGTGAAAAGGTATCCTTGTTGATTTGTATTTATTTCTAATTCAATTTGTCTACTTACCATATGTGTATAATGAATCTCTGGGACCTTCCTCTTCAGTTCTTAGAATGTCCCAGAGATTCATTTTGGTAATAACCCATTTTGGTAATAACCCATTTTGTTAATCACCTAACCTAACCTAACTTAACCTAACCTTAACATTAAAAGGAAACCATAAATTAAAAGTGGTGACAGATAAGCCACAAGTACCAGATAAATTAATGAGTTTATCATAAAATACCCAATGTATTTACAAATGCTATTATCATTTGATGATATGGCTTTTCATCATTAGCACAGCTTTCAAATTTTGAATATGGAGATATTTACTTACAAAATTCTTGCAAATACTAATACATATCTTGGTTCATTCTTCAAACATCCTTTTGGTCCATTTTAATTTTTTAGATGTTTAGTAGGATTTTTTTTCTGAATCAGTTCAGTTCTCAGTAGGATTTAGGTTTATCAACTGACTCGGCTGTTATAATTTCCTTCATATCAAACCACCCCGCAATGCTTCTTGCCACATGTTTTAGATCATTATTGTGCTGCAATGTAGATCCTCTTTGTGACTTCAAGTCAACTGCATACTATACAATATTACTGCCCAGAATCCTGTAATAGGTCTGAGCTTTAATTTTCCTTTCATTTATGTGAATTTATCCAGGATGTAGAAGAAAGAAAGAAGCCCAATACCATTAGGCTACCTCCATCAAACTTTTCTGTTTGGATTGTGTTATTAGGATAGTGCATTGAGATTTTCTCTATCCAAACATTACTAACACAATTTTACCCAAGTAACTAAATCTTTGCCATCACAGACTACAGCACAGTGATGCAAAGGTTTACCAACTTTGTTAAATGCTCCTGTATAAAGTTTAGATAATTTTTTAAATGTGTTTATTTCAATAAAATTGTCATACATGTTGTACATGATCAGATTTGTTCAATTCTAAGGACTGCTTTCATTGTAATTTTGCATTCATTTCTCCCATCTGTTTCCAAATCATTTCAAGAGGATTCTTCTTTACTCAAACCTATCTTCTTAGCGCACACTTTTAAATGTTATAGAGATGTCTTTAGAGTGGTGGACATAAGTGGGTTGAAATGATGAAAACCAAGAAATTGTGTCACCATTGGTTGAGATTGTTTTTTTTTTTAGCATAGATGAATTTTTTCTATAGCCTTCACCACTTTTAGGCAAATGAACAATTAGTTCTTATATCTTTCTGGTAATTCTTTAGCCATCAGCTAATTTGAATCTGTGTTGAATGTTAACCTCTTGTTGAAACTGATGTCAGAAATTTCTTGATGTCTGCTGTTGTATAAGTAAAAAGTATATCATATTTTCCTGGAAAGCTCTACAGCATTCTTGTTATTTAAAAATCTCTTGAATGAGAGTTACTTAGTATTGCTTATAAACTACTGTGGGTGTGTGTGGGGTGGATACTTTTTGAGGCAATAATCAAACACTTTGTTGCACAATCATATCAGTTCTTTACCATTTGTGCATTTTTAAACAAAATTTAAATTCAGCATTCAAAAATTCATTTGGTGCTCCAGTTTTTATTTGCTGTTGTGAAATGGGAATAAATTTTTGACTGTGTTTTTGAACTTTCATAACAAATTTTAACCAACTTGGTGAAGAACATAGGCTTTATAGTTTCAAGCTAATTTTTGTGTGGAAATGCAAACTCCCAAATTTTTGTGTCATGGTCTTATTTTTTCAGTGAGAATCCTAAAATTTTGCATATCTAATAAATTTTTCACGAAATTATTTCTGAATTCTCATATTTGTTATGAAACCAGAAACTAAAAATGATTATTGCATCCTGAGATTATTTTTAACTCAGGGATGTGAATTCTATTCACTTTTGGAATTAGACATTGAGCAATTTTATCCATCTCCTACTGATATTGATTCATTTTGATATAATTCCAGATGCTTAAAGTGGATCATCAACTCAAGAAGAAGGGATCTGGAGACTGTTTTTGTAAACTGCGCAGACAAGCACTTCTTTTTCCGCAACTACATCATGTGTGCTGCCCACTTCTCCCAGTGCTGCTTCATGAGCAACGAGTGCAAGCGATTAGTTCACAACGCTGTCCCAACTCTCTTCACCATTGATGCGAATAATCCACTCAAGTTTTTTGAACCTTCTCATGATCCTCTTCAATTTGGTGAGGAAGTCATGATGTGTGCTTATAAGAGGTTATATTTATAAGTTGATGGGATACTGGGATATGAATGAAAGCAGTGTTAGAAGATGGTTTGCTGTCTGAGTGTGCGGTATTTTTTACTTGGCTGCAGAATGTCTGGTTTTCACTTTAAAAATTTTTAGGCAGCTCTAATAATTTGCAATATTGTGAATTTTTTGTGTAATTTACCTAAGGGATTTAGCAAGTCATGGGCTTGAAATTGATGTGCAAATTTGCCGATTGAACGTTGTTAAAATGCTTGTTTGTTTTAATATATTTTTCTGATGTACCTATCATATTCAATGTGAATGTGTTTTTGCATTGCTAAATGATACTCTTTCTAATAGTAGCTTCCAGTACCAGGTGAAACTTTGTTTGTACCTGTAATGTGATGACAAAATTAACCAATATATTTTTTATATCTGAACTGAAACACAAACTTTTGATGGACATAAGATTTTGAATGCTACTTATCAAACAAAAATTTATATTTTTTTCCTAGTTATTGTGATGGTCATTTAGTACTGTATTAGATATTTATTAATTATTATGCACTAGATAAACTCAAAAAATAAATATTACTTCAAACAATGCATTATCTTTTTCTTATGTAAATGGGAAATATTGTTTTTTAAATTGAAATAGGCTGCTACTTTAACTTGAAGTGTTAATGAGTGAAATTGTGAATGTGCTGCATAATTATTCAAAGTTGCATGTTTATAGGAGCTGTATAGTTAATGAAAATAACTTTTTAAGAGAAATAAATGTTATATTTCCAGAAATTGATGCATCAGAAATACAAATCAAATCATTGGGTTATAAAGATGTCTCAACACAAGAACCGCAACAAATTCAAAATAAAGCAGTGGTAGGATTGACCACTGTCCACGTGTTTGTAATTATTTTTTTTTACAAGTTGGTACTTATTCTTTTATATTTTGCCCGTCAGAAAGTGATGCCAATGACGGGAAGATGATAGCGCAGGGCAGAGTGCTGGACGTGCAGATCATGGCTGAGATAGACAAGCGGGAGGACCCAGCTACTGACACCGCCTACTTCACTTTCTGTCTGGAGCACTCGCACCACGACTCGGACCACATGCCTGTTAGTGTCTGCTCTACAGGTTTAGTTTCCTGTGTATTCTAAAACCCGAAATTAATCAAGCTTACTAAATTAATCTTCTCTCATTCTAGGAGTGTTTTGATGGTAATGATGGTGCCATCTTTTTTTATCCTTCATGTTATTATGATAAACATTGCATCTCGTCAACAAAAACCCCTGCGTTACCTCAGAAGGATTCACTTTATTGTAGTATCAGCCAGGTAACCCTCTAACAACAAAATTTTCAGGGTCTTGAACAAAATATTATGGTAATTTCTCATATTATATTATCGTCAATGAAACCCAGGAAATGTGAAATTTCCATCAAAGCATTCAGAAAATAAGAACGACGTGAGAGACACCCTAATGTCCTCCAGAAAGGATGGTGGTCAATGTAGAGTTTAGTCATAAACATTAGGCTCATGAAAATCTCTTGAAAGAGAATGATTGGTGAGCATACCATGTTTTCATTGTACTGATTGTTAATTTATAAGTATAAAAACTTTGATAGTTTCATTCAAGGTTAGTCTTTCAATAATTTTATGTAGTGAGATATTTTCTCTTTTTAAGTAACTAAGCTGGTTGGTTATCTGTTGATTATGTATTATATTTTAATCATTTTATCTGTATATTTTTTTTTATTTTGTATTGATGTATTTTTCTATGAAATATTTGTGAGATCTAGATATATTATTAACATTTCTATACGATTGTTTATATATAGTCCAATTTTCTTCATTGGACATGGTTTAAAAATGTGGAATCTCGCGATTTAATCAACGTGTTGTATGATTTTACCCCTGCAGGTGAACTATAAAAAAAGTCATTCTTTTAACCACTAATCCTTAGATTGAGCAATGTCCCTTGGGACGTGGTAATCATATTCTTGAGCTTAAGAACCATAGCCTTTGGGCTTGAATGTTTGTATATTTATAATGTCACATTCTGTAGAACATGCTCCTCTGATATTCGTTTTCCCTAAGGTCGTAATTGATAATGCATTGTGCACAATAGTAAAAAAGAACTAGAAAATAGTTCCCCCCCTAAACGATGACAATTTCAATCACCAGAAGTGGAATAATTATTGCACATGCTTCAACATTATTTCATTTGTAGCCTTTTCTTCGAATGATCTAATCAAACACACTTATGCATCAAAACACAGGGTGTATTTACATTCTTTGCCCCTCAGGGGGATACAACTATTGTATCTATGGGAATTGGCGCTCCCAGGGGGACAATGTGAGGGCCCGATCTGAGAGTTAGGTAGGCCTTCTTTTTGTTGAAATAAAATGTTTTTGTTATGTTAAGGACCACCTTTTTTTGGTTCACTGCTGCCCTGTTCTTCAGCTCCTACTACTATCTTCTTCAACTTTGATCTTGTTTCATAATCTTCTTTTCACAACTTACTGTTTCTATGCCCTTTCTGCGGAGATTCTGCGTTTCCTTAACTCCATACTAAATGGTGCCTTCCTCCTTCCTCTCTTTGGATCGCATTTGTTGCCGGGTAGGGAGGCTAAAACTAACGACTAATTTAATCATTACATTCTCTTGTTTGTGGTCAGGGAATCCTGAAGAGCAAAATTTACCCTCCGTTGCTGCCCATCTCGTTCCCCAAAAAAGAGGAACCAGACGGAGATGAGGAGAGCAGCAACTTCTATTTTGCGTGCTGTGCGCCTTCCTGCATCTCCACCAGCACCAACTCGGTGCTCTACACCTTCCCCGATGACATCGATCTTGCTAAAGTGAGCTACATTCTTCTTATCTAGTTTATGTGAGAGTTACTTTCTTGATCCAAAAATATTTCTATTTAGAGCTAATGTTTTTGTCACTAGGATAATAGCTGTTTTTCTCTAGTTCCAAGAGTTGACATGTTGCTTGCAACATTATGGTTATTTTTTATGGCAAGAGTTGACATGTCACTTGTAAAATTAGTGTTATTTATTTAGTGCCATGCCTTGTTATGTCACTCGCAAAATTACTGTTATTTTTCTCTAGGGGCAAGAGTTGCAATGTCACTCGCAAAGTAGGTAGTTTTTTCTTTGGGGTTTTAATGTGATCTGAAAATTTTTCTGCCATTGCTTTAATATATTACTTTAATTCTAGTGCCTACTTTTTACATAGCTTCTGGGTATTTTCTTTTGGAATTGCATGCACCAAAATTTTTCTGTTCTTTGTATTTTTGTTTAAAATTTCGTCTTATTTCTCTTCCTTTATTCCCAATTAGAATTTCACATAAAACATGCATACATGCATGGCAACTCTTGTTCAAAGTGTTGAAATGTTAGATCCTGATACCTTGGAAGACTCAGATATCGTATACACAGGAATTAGCGCTCCCAAGAATCAAATGTGAGGTGCCGAGGTAAACGTTATGTTAGCCTTCTTTTTGTAGAAGCACAGTTGATTTTTGTTTTGTTATGGACCATTTTTCTCAGTTCACTGCTGTCCTTTTCATAATGCTGCACTGCTGCAGTTCATCATTGGCTGCTTCATAAAATTGATATTTTATGGCTTTAAATGGATGTTCTTTATTATCATGCCTGTTAGTGACCGAGCTGAACACTGCATGCAATGCTGGGCTTGGTAAATTTGACCCCTTTTTCCTAGTGCTTTGCTGGGTTCTACAGCCTGATGCATGGGGCCCAGTAGACCTTCATGTTTACTGTGCACTGCAGTCCTGTCAGGGGGATACAAGTGTTGTATATAAAAGAGTAAGCGCTCCCAGTAGGGAATATATGCGAGGTCCTGAGCTAGAAGATAGTTCTGCCTTTTTTTTAAATAGAATAGTTTTTTTGTTTTGCTACGGACTCTCGTTTCTTTTTTTGGTTCACTGTTTTCCTGTCTTTAAGCACCTACTACTTCTTCATTTTTTTATCTTTTTTTCATAAATTTCTTTTCTAACTTCCTGGTTTTATGCACCCTATGTGTAGATTTTCCATTCCCTAAAGTTTATACTAAATGGTGCCTTCTTCCTTCCCTCTTTGGAATGCTTTTGTTGCAGTTAAGGTGGCTTAAATTAACTCATCTAATCTGGTTACAAGCTTCCTTCTCAGCTTCTTATTTTCATGTGCAGAGGATCTTTTGTGGGAACACACATGTTGTGCATAGATTCAGCATCCCCCTACCCACTAAATGGTGCCTCCAGCTCTTTTATATTTAGGACACCTTTGTTGTAGCTTGGGAGGCTTAAACTAACTAATGTACTGATCTGTGCCCTGCAGTTAATGGATACAGAAGCCTAATGTATTCCGCTTAGCAGACCTTCATGTTAATTGTCTTCACTGCCAAACAACTCCTCATTTAAGCACTGCCGTGCGTGCAGAGCTGGCTGGAGAGCTGCAGACGCGAGGACCTGCTGGAGCTGCTGCAGCTGCACGGCAGCATGCCAGGCAACCTGGTGCTGTGCTCGCTGCACTTCAGCAGCGGCTACTTCCTCAACAGCAACGCCCTCGTCTTCAACGCGCTGCCCAGAGCTGTTGCTGCTGCCAGTCCGAGCAAGAAGTCCTGCGCTCCTGCTTGTAGAAGTAAATTGCTCCATGTTGCTGGTCGTGCTTTTCATGGTGCTTTTTTGAATAGAAATTGCTGGTCGTGCTTTTCATGGTGCTTTTTTGAATAGAAATTGCTGGTCGTGCTTTTCATGGTGCTTTTTTGAATAGAAATTGCTGGTCGTGCTTTTCATGGTGCTTTTTTGAATAGAAATTGCTGGTTGTGCTTTTCATGGTGCTCTTTTGAATAGAAATTGCTGGTCGTGCTTTTCATGGTGCAAATTTGTGTCTCTAATATAACTGTTACTTATGTATGTGTTCCATTTGAAGTTTGCTCTTGCTTACTCAGAACATTCATTTTGAAAGTGTGCCTAAATTACTAAAAAAAATCTAGTCTTCTCATAGCGGTTTCTGTTCTTTTGAAGCGAGGTATCACCATTATAGGACATGATCAAATCGGTTTGGTTGAAAAATACTTCCCAAAGAGGGTATTGATTTAATGCTAGTGAGGGATTTGGTTGAATGCCCACTTGTGTTAAGCCTTTATTGGGCAGTGAAAATTTAGTTCAGGTGTGTGAGAACAAATTTGAAGCAATGGAGTGCATGAAACTGGCATACTAGTTGACAGTTTCACACTTGGCTTAGTGCTTCATCATTGTGCTCTAATCAATGGGTCATAAACGAAGTGCTTCATTTTCGTTTTTTAATCAAATTTCACTAATTAAGTGTTTCATCATCTTTTTTTAGCAAAGTTTCACTAATTAAGTGTTTCATCATCCTTTTTTTTAACCAAAGTTTCACTAATTAAGTGCTTCATCATCTTTTTTTAACCAAAGTTTCACTAATTAAGTGCTTCATCATCGTTTCAATGCAGAGGTAGCAAGGGAAGTGTATGCCTCATCATCGTCAGTTCTGTCATCAAGTTGCAGCAGATATTGATGTAACAATTAAGTTGAATTTCTACTTTCAAGTCTGTGTTAATATCTGTGTTACAAGACGAGTTTCATCTTCCAGAAACCCTTACTCAATCATAGTGCTTCTCTTGCTGGCCAACGTAATGTCTTTGTCTTACTTTGATATTTTGTGATTCTTGTTATTTTGTGTGTGATGTTTTTTTTTTGCTGATTCAATGTAAATGAACATCACTTGTAAAAAGTGGTACAAACTAAACTGTGGTGTACTAAGGTCATCCGATTCTTTAACGGAATTCTTTTGGTCGTTCCAATTGTGTTGATGAATGAGCATTGAGCTGAAAAATGAGGATGATGCTTTTGCATAGGTAATAATTGATAATATCTCAGGCTCATCCATAAAGTAGAAGTTTTATGGTAAATTTGAAAGTATAAGGGTCAAGACATGACTACAATTTGTCTCGAAACGTGTCTTACTTACCAATGCACCTTGTGCATAAATTCTGCATTCCCTTAACTTCATACTAAATGGTGCCATCTTCCTTTCTTTGGAACGTTTTTGTTGCGGTTAGGGAGGCTTAAACTTGCATCTAATCTCATCTACTTATCAACGCTCTGACGTGACCATACGCCTCAATACACACCTAACATAAACGTGCTCCACCAGAGTCGGAGCGGATGCGAGTGCAGAGGGCGCGCCTAGAAGACAACCCCGTGAAGGTGGTGGCCACCGAGAAGCTGCTGCAGGTGCCCCTACCGGACTCTACCACCCTGCCTGACTCCACCACTGGTGTGTATTTTGTTTCTTTGCAGGGATTATGTCACGTCTCAAGCTGAGAGCTAGGTAACGCTACTTTTTGTTGCAATAAATTTTTTTGGCAAGGACAATTCTTTTCTGTTCACAGCTGTCTTGTTTTTCAGCACCTGCTACTTTCTTCTTCAACTTTTATCTTGTTTCATGAAATTCTTTCTCAACTTTCTGTTTCTATGCACATGGCGGCAATTTGCAAGTATGCAAAATGCAAATTTTCAAATGAGTAGCATAATAAGAAGTTCGAATATCAGTGATACTTGATGTACGTTAGTGTTAGCTTCACATGAATGAATAACACATTGGTTGATAAGCGTGCAGCAACTAGAGTTGTTAGAGTTATATTCCTGTGAAAAGGACCTTGCTGCTTTTGACGTTTTCAATATCATATAGTAAGCTTGTAATGATTCAATTTTGTTGTTTATATTTAATCTTGAAAGAACTCTATAATTCTAGAAGTTATAAGTAACACTCTAGCTTTTAAACGCTGACTTGATATAAAAAGTAAATTAAATACTTAATTCTTTTGCGGGCTCTGTCTCCTTTATACATTATTTGGCCTCATACCATAGGAATGAAGTGTTTCATTTGTATGCTCCGTCTGTTGAGTTGGATTGTGAGACTGACTCAGCATATCAGTTTACTAGTGGGTATTAAGTAACTAGTGCTGCCACAGACTGTACCAGACACGTGATGCTGACACAGACTGTACCAGACACGTGATGCTGACACAGACTGTACCAGACACGTGATGCTGACACAGACTGTACCAGACACGTGATGCTGACACAAACTGTACCAGACACGTGATGCTGACACAGACTGTACCAGACACGTGATGCTGACCCAGACTGTACCAGACACGTGATGCTGACACAGACTGTACCAGACACGTGATGCTGACACAGACTGTACCAGACACGTGATGCTGACACAGACTGTACCAGACACGTGATGCTGACACAGACTGTACCAGACACGTGATGCTGACACAAACTGTACCAGACACGTGATGCTGACACAGACTGTACCAGACACGTGATGCTGACCCAGACTGTACCAGACACGTGATGCTGACACAGACTGTACCAGACACGTGATGCTGACACAGACTGTACCAGACACGTGATGCTGACACAGACTGTACCAGACACGTGATGCTGACACAGACTCAGTGTACCAGACACGTGATGCTGACACAGACTCAGTGTACCAGGCACGTGATGCTGACACTGACTCAATGTACCAGACACGTGATGCTGACACTGTCTCAGTGTACCAGACACGTGATGCTGACACTGTCTCAGTGTACCAGACACGTGATGCTGACACTGACTCAGTGTACCAGACACGTGATGCTGACACTGACTCAGTGTACCAGACACGTGATGCTGACACTGACTCAGTGTACCAGACACGTGATGCTGACACTGACTCAGTGTACCAGACACGTGATGCTGACACTGACTCAGTGTACCAGACACGTGATGCTGACACTGACTCAGTGTACTAGACACGTGATGCTGACACTGACTCAGTGTACTAGACACGTGATGCTGATACTGACTCAGTGTACCAGACACGTGATGCTGACACAAACTCAGTGTACCAGACACGGGGTACTGACAGACTCCTACCATCACAGGCAACGCTCCACCCTCTCCTGAAGAAGTGCCGTCCATTCGCTATCATCTCCGACGACGCACAGATGAGACACTTCGCCGCCTCGCTGCTTACCGAGGTCAGTCTCCGAGATCAGCCCCCTCCAGTTCTGTTGGCTACACTTCTTTTGATTTAGGGTAAAAGCTGTTCTGAGACGCGTCTCAGTCCAGTTCTGGTGAAGCTACGCTCCTATTGATTTTGTTTTAAAAACTGGTTTGGGACGCTTCATATATTCTGTAATCACCTCTCGTAAGGAATAAATTCAATAGCTTACCGTTTTGATTCGGATGAAACTGCACTTACACTGATTTACGTTTGAAGCTGTCCTGGGACGCGTCTAATGGGTTTTGTAAATTTTGCTTGTTTGGAATGAGTTCTGTGGCCTTTTATCTTGAAATATCGTTTGCTAAAGAAGATTTAGAATTGAAGGGCAAGTATCCAGAGTGTCCTAACCCACAAAACACAGAATTTTAGGACACTCAAGCTAGAGCCGTAGTGTTCATCGCTGGGTTGCCAAACTGGCTTTTCTTAGCCAAGATACTAACTAGGAACTAGGCCACTTTGCCTGAAAGACATCTACGCCGCTATGAGGTGAAATTATCACTTAATCCACTCTCCTGTTTTGACCTCTGATTTGTGGGTTAGGACACTGCATATTTGTCCTCCTATTAATATTCCCGTTTTATTTAAGACTTAGTTTTACTTTTTTTGTGTGTTTGCGTTTCCTTTTAGTTAAGTTATAATTTTGAATTTGTTTGATTTATTTGTTGCTACACTGCTGTATGCGGCCTCTTACAGATAGTGGGTTGAGGGATTGTAATTTAGCCCATTTTCAGAGCGCAAAGCTGTCTTTAAGAATGTGTAGGATTCCTTTACGTTTAAGTATGCGGAGAGTGCTGAATGTGTCTGTTCTGCTTTGTGTATACTAGGGAAAACACGCTCCTTAGCGGTAACCACAGTAGAGGAAACAAGGTAGGTTCAAACCAGTCTTTCTTTGTTGACGGTGTGGTTTTGCTAACGTCATGGCAACAAATCAATAGCAGCGCTCATATTGCATCTGGTAGCACTGCTACCTCCAAATCAGGCTCCACTATTAGCCGAACGATATGGCGTTGTGATGACGTCATCATTGAGTTCTAAATGACGCCTTTCTATTGGCTAGCCAAACAAGAGGAGGTATATTTTTCTCCATGACCATACCTTGTTTCCTCTACCACTGGTAACCCTAACTACCCTCCACAGAATAAACTACTCAAATTGCAGAAGCAGCTAGAGTAGTTTTTTAGTTAACTTTACTCCTTCATTCTTTACTCCTCTGCCTCTCCCATGGGGTGAAGCCAGTGAACTGTGCCACCTACTTCCTACACAAATATTCTTCCTCTTTACTGTATTCTTCCTAACTTTCTGTTTCGATGTCCTTTGTATTCTGTGTGGAAACCCACCTTGTGCAAACATTTCCGCTTTCCGTGCTAAATGGTTCTTTTTTTTTTCTATTTTGATACCACCTCTTTTGTGGCTAAGTTTTATGCTCGCATAATGATAATAAGTGTTATAAAGTTTAAAGTGTTATGTTTGTTGAATAGTCTATGAGCAGATTTTATTTTCGTTATCACCTCTGTGGTAAAGGGATAAAGCTAATTGTCCTGTTGGGGTAGTTTCCATGCCTGGCTGGTGTGTTGTATGCTCTTATTCTACATTCCCGTAATTCCACACTAATTTACGAAAACATGTTCATTGCTGTCATGGAGGCGTAAGCTAACTTCATTATTGTTAGGGCCTCAAATTCAATCTAATCTAATATGCACTGTTGTATGCACTTATTCCTGATTACCTTGACTCCACTCTAAATTATGGGAACATGTTCAGCATTATTGCAAAGGTGTAAACTGACATAGTTGTATTGCCTAATATTCAATCTAACCTAATTTGTTGCAAGGAATTAAGATAAGTTGGCATCTCCGCAGACTTGGAGGACAGCGATGATGCTGAGCCTGCACCGACCACCACTGGCACGTTCGAGGAGAGGCAACTGCGGCGCAAAGACGAGACTTTGAGGCGTCTCGCGGCCTGTCGAGGTGGTGGCTCGTTTGTTGGTGTTGTTGTTGTTGTGGTGGTGGTGATAGGGGGGTCATGTTGTGGTGATGGTAGGGTCAAGTAGTTGCAGTGATGGTGGGGTCGTGTTGTTATGGTGATGGTGGGGTCGTGTTATGGTGATGGTGGGGTAATGTTTGGTGATGGTGGGGTCCGTGCTGTTGGAGCTCAGGTTCAGACCACTGCGTGCATTGGAAAGGAATTCTATACTCTTAGTGTTATGATAATAAGAACTCTGAAGTTCAGTGATACCTGATGTATGTTGGTGTTAGCTTCATATGAATGAATACCAATTCTTAAGGTTTTCTGTGCATTGGTTGATAAGCGTGCAGCAACTGGAGTTGAGTTGTTTATGAAATTAAAATACGTACTTTCAGTCCTACCTGGACTGCTATTGCTATGTATCCTATTTAGGTACATAATTGTTTGTTAAAGTGGGTTATGTTTGGCGTATTTTCTGTGTAACTTACATGCAATAAAATCTTTGGTTTTCACGAGAGCTGCTATTTATTGGATGAGTGTAGTATTTTTTCTAGGGTTGTGGGTTTGTGTTAATATTGTTCAAAATCCATGCATTTCTTGAGAGCGATATTCACTGTGACTTTGGATGGTAATGGTTGATAATTAAATAGTACCATGTTAGGATTGCCTGATATTTCTATACTGCTGTTGTTGGTCAAATAATCGTAAGGTCTCCGTTGCTTCATGCTCCCGAGTATTTTCCCCAATATCATTAAGTAAGCAGAACGAACAGAAAGTAATTTTCTGGGTTTAATTTTACAGCTAACTTGACTTAGCTTCTGCTCTCATTTGTGTAGAAACCTTTTGCTTGAGTGTCCTCAGTAGTTTACAAATTCTGGCCTGTTCGAGCTTGCTAGTTTCGTTTTCTCACAAGACCAGTTGCTACCAGCAAAGCACCCTCAAAGTCACTAAATTAAGTAGGTACATAGTGTGACTGAACTGTTTATGAGACTCGTGAAATGCAAGGTGACGTGCCATTTTACCCTTCAGCTTATTGTGTGCTGATGTAATCCCCTTTTTGACAGAGTGGAATTTACGGCTCATACCGGCGAGTTCTCCTCTAAAGGTTCTGTTTCCTTCAAGGTAGCAAATGGATGACATAAATATATCCGCCATATGGATCATTATATGCATTCTTTGCACTTTAATGTGTTACATCCGATTTAATGGCTTTAGATGTATCAGTAGAGGCTTTATAGGTGTTTTGAGGGGTTAGAGACCGTAAAAGCGTTGCTTTAGAATTTATTTAGTTACTGCAAAATCTCTGTATCTGTGGTAGGTTTTATCCAATTTACGGTATTTTTATTCGTGTTTGTGCCTTTGTACTGCAATTGATTGTGCTTGCATTCACTGCAGTGTACTTATTTTTGTATTAATATCATTTAATTAATTTTTGAGGGTTCATATTCATTTCAGTAAGTTCAATTGAAATATTTTTGGTTTAGCCTTATTTTCTCTCGAGTCCTTCAAGGACTTTCCTTCAAGGTAGCAAATGGAAGACATAAATATATCCGCCATATGGATCATTATATGCATTCTTTGAACTTTAATGTGTTACATCCGATTTAATGGCTTTAGATGTATCAGTAGAGGCTTTATAGGTGTTTTGAGGGGTTAGAGACCGTAAAAGCGTTGCTTTAGAATTTATTTAGTTACTGCAAAATCTCTGTATCTGTGGTAGGTTTTATCCAATTTACGGTATTTTTATTCGTGTTTGTGCCTTTGTACTGCAATTGATTGTGCTTGCATTCACTGCAGTGTACTTATTTTTGTATTAATATCATTTAATTAATTTTTGAGGGTTCATATTCATTTCAGTAAGTTCAATTGAAATATTTTTTGGTTTAGCCTTATTTTCTCTCGAGTCAAATTGATTGTGCTCAAGTAATATTGACTCCGATTCTGTTCGCAACAGAGTGCTATCCCATCACCTGAACTTGATGTGTTCTTTCATTACCAGAACCTCCACCACTCAGTGCATACTTTTAGTTTCTGAATCTTACAACTGGGTACACGTCCGTAAGCACGTTCACCGCTGGTTTTAGCGCTTGGTTTGGATAAGTTGTAAGTAGCAGAAAAGGAAAATTAACTTCACTTGTTGAATACATTTTCATCCTTCCTAAAAAAAAGGGGGAAAGTACAATTGCACTGTTACATTTCTTCTCGTCTTATAAGTTATTTTTTAAAAGGATCGTCAACAGATGAAATGTCATTCGTTTATACTGGTGCAATGATCAATTTATCTATTGGCACACATATGGCCCAATACGCAGGGAACGTGTTAGCTGCACCTTTAGAAAAAATTACACTTCTACAACCTGAACCTTCACAACTTAGCTCCTGCAGGACTTATCACAAATACGCCAACATGGGCTCACTCTCATCACTTGCAGCGTCACTACTATTTTCTTAAACTTTTATCATGTTTCATAAACTTTTTTCTCAACTTACTGTTTCTATGCTCCTGCGTAGATTTTGCATTCACTTATCTCCAAACTAAATAGTGCCTTCCCTCCATCCTTCCTTTGGAATGCTCTTTTTTTTTAGTGTTTAGTACGGCTTAAACTAACATCTAATCAAATCTTTTGTAACCAAAACCTTCACTATCTGAACTTTACAACAGGGTACACGTCTTTGAACTGCACCTTTACTACCGGTTATTCTACTACCTAAACCTTCACAACTGAGCTCCTGCATGACATATCACAAACACCCCAACTTGGCCGCACTCTCATTGCTTGGTACTGCCACAGAAACCTCGTTCAGACGTGCCAGCAGAGAGGCGTGCTCGCCAGTGCCTGAGGAAAAGCCGCATTGCTGCTACGCGCTGTGCCAGCACGATAACCTGCCTCTCGTCTCCTTCCCACGTAACTCCAGCAGGTAATTTGGTTGTGATATATTGCTTAGTTGTGACGCACTGCTTTGTAGTGACGTACTTCCTAGGAGTGACGAACTGCCTAGTTGTGATGTCCTGTTTAGCGGTGGTTTCCAGTTCAGCCGTAATGTTCTGTTAGCAGTGACGTACTGTACGGTTTAATATGCGTCAATGATTATTGCTTTTTATAAAAATTCTCATAAACTGAGCACCTAGCTGCCTTCAAATGCCACTTGTCTTTCTTGAAATATTTTTCATTTGAAAGTAAAAACGAGGTCCGACGGTTTTACGGACATTTGTTATGGTCTGCAATTTTCATACAACAGGTGGCACACCTGAGTTCCTTGGCTGTGTACCAGCCTTGTTTGAAGAAATTACTCTTTGGTCTTCATGGGTCATTTCATGTACATAACGTCGACCATGAAAGGTTATCGTAGGAAGAGCCAGCTTGTCTTAAGGAAACTCTCATGTATGATACGTCATTTCAAGGTATTATTCATTGGTCATCATTGGCATTGCATGTAACGTCAACCATGAAAGGTTATCGTAGGAAGAGGCAGCTTGTCATTAAGAAACTGATCACAATCAACTCGACGTGACTGAGTTTAAAATCAATGCCTCTCAGTCCGGATCCTTGCTGCAATGCACCCCATTGCATCATTGAGAGCTGCATTCTATATTTCAACCCTTCAAAATAACTTGAACCAAGGTCATACTCTCATTGTTGTCACCACGTCAGTGACACTTCGCACTGGCTTATTTGGTTCCTTGCCTTTGGTGTGACACCTAGCATTAACTTATTGCCTTGTCCCAGGTGTGACACCCCGCATTAACTTATTGCCTTGTCCCAGGTGTGACACCCCGCATTAACTTATTGCCTTGTCCCAGGTGTGACACCCCGCATTAACTTATTGCCTTGTCCCAGGTGTGACACCCCGCATTAACTTATTGCCTTGTCCCAGGTGTGACACCCCGCATTAACTTATTGCCTTGTCCCAGGTGTGACACCCCGCATTAACTTATTGCCTTGTCCCAGGTGTGACACCCCGCATTAACTTATTGCCTTGTCCCAGGTGTGACACCCCGCATTAACTTATTGCCTTGTCCCAGGTGTGACACCCCGCATTAACTTATTGCCTTGTCCCAGGTGTGACACCCCGCATTAACTTATTGCCTTGTCCCAGGTGTGACACCCCGCATTAACTTATTGCCTTGTCCCAGGTGTGACACCCCGCATTAACTTATTGCCTTGTCCCAGGTGTGACACCCCGCATTAACTTATTGCCTTGTCCCAGGTGTGACACCCCGCATTAACTTATTGCCTTGTCCCAGGTGTGACACCCCGCATTAACTTATTGCCTTGTCCCAGGTGTGACACCCCGCATTAACTTATTGCCTTGTCCCAGGTGTGACACCCCGCATTAACTTATTGCCTTGTCCCAGGTGTGACACCCCGCATTAACTTATTGCCTTGTCCCAGGTGTGACACCCCGCATTAACTTATTGCCTTGTCCCAGGTGTGACACCCCGCATTAACTTATTGCCTTGTCCCAGGTGTGACACCCCGCATTAACTTATTGCCTTGTCCCAGGTGTGACACCCCGCATTAACTTATTGCCTTGTCCCAGGTGTGACACCCCGCATTAACTTATTGCCTTGTCCCAGGTGTGACACCCCGCATTAACTTATTGCCTTGTCCCAGGTGTGACACCCCGCATTAACTTATTGCCTTGTCCCAGGTGTGACACCCCGCATTAACTTATTGCCTTGTCCCGGGTGTGACACCCCGCATTAACTTATTGCCTTGTCCCGGGTGTGACACCCCGCATTAACTTATTGCCTTGTCTCAGGTGTGACACCCCGCATTAACTTATTGCCTTGTCCCAGGTGTGACACCCCGCATTAACTTATTGCCTTGTCCCAGGTGTGACACCCCGCATTAACTTATTGCCTTGTCCCAGGTGTGACACCCCGCATTAACTTATTGCCTTGTCCCAGGTGTGACACCCCGCATTAACTTATTGCCTTGTCCCAGGTGTGACACCCCGCATTAACTTATTGCCTTGTCCCAGGTGTGACACCCCGCATTAACTTATTGCCTTGTCCCAGGTGTGACACCCTGCATTAACTTATTGCCTTGTCCCAGGTGTGACACCCCGCATTAACTTATTGCCTTGTCCCAGGTGTGACACCCCGCATTAACTTATTGCCTTGTCCCAGGTGTGACACCCCGCATTAACTTATTGCCTTGTCCCAGGTGTGACACCCCGCATTAACTTATTGCCTTGTCCCAGGTGTGACACCCCGCATTAACTTATTGCCTTGTCCCAGGTGTGACACCCCGCATTAACTTATTGCCTTGTCCCAGGTGTGACACCCCGCATTAACTTATTGCCTTGTCCCAGGTGTGACACCCCGCATTAACTTATTGCCTTGTCCCAGGTGTGACACCCCGCATTAACTTATTGCCTTGTCCCAGGTGTGACACCCCGCATTAACTTATTGCCTTGTCCCAGGTGTGACACCCCGCATTAACTTATTGCCTTGTCCCAGGTGTGACACCCCGCATTAACTTATTGCCTTGTCCCAGGTGTGACACCCCGCATTAACTTATTGCCTTGTCCCAGGTGTGACACCCCGCATTAACTTATTGCCTTGTCCCAGGTGTGACACCCCGCATTAACTTATTGCCTTGTCCCAGGTGTGACACCCCGCATTAACTTATTGCCTTGTCCCAGGTGTGACACCCCGCATTAACTTATTGCCTTGTCCCAGGTGTGACACCCCGCATTAACTTATTGCCTTGTCCCAGGTGTGACACCCCGCATTAACTTATTGCCTTGTCCCAGGTGTGACACCCCGCATTAACTTATTGCCTTGTCCCAGGTGTGACACCCCGCATTAACTTATTGCCTTGTCCCAGGTGTGACACCCCGCATTAACTTATTGCCTTGTCCCAGGTGTGACACCCCGCATTAACTTATTGCCTTGTCCCAGGTGTGACACGCCGCATTAACTTATTGCCTTGTCCCAGGTGTGACACCCCGCATTAACTTATTGCCTTGTCCCAGGTGTGACACCCCGCATTAACTTATTGCCTTGTCCCAGGTGTGACACCCCGCATTAACTTATTGCCTTGTCCCAGGTGTGACACCCCGCATTAACTTATTGCCTTGTCCCAGGTGTGACACCCCGCATTAACTTATTGCCTTGTCCCAGGTGTGACACCCCGCATTAACTTATTGCCTTGTCCCAGGTGTGACACCCCGCATTAACTTATTGCCTTGTCCCAGGTGTGACACCCCGCATTAACTTATTGCCTTGTCCCAGGTGTGACACCCCGCATTAACTTATTGAATTGTCCCAGGTGTGACACCCCGCATTAACTTATTGAATTGTCCCAGGTGTGACACCCCGCATTAACTTATTGCCTTGTCCCAGGTGTGACACTCCGCATTAACTTATTGCCTTGTCCCAGGTGTGACACCCCGCATTAACTTATTGCCTTGTCCCAGGTGTGACACCCCGCATTAACTTATTGCCTTGTCCCAGGTGTGACACCCTGCATTAACTTATTGCCTTGTCCCAGGTGTGACACCCCGCATTAACTTATTGCCTTGTCCCAGGTGTGACACCCCGCATTAACTTATTGCCTTGTCCCAGGTGCGACACCCCGCATTAACTTATTGCCTTGTCCCAGGTGCGACACCCCGCATTAACTTATTGCCTTGTCCCAGGTGCGACACCGCATTAACTTATTGCCTTCTTCTCAAGGGGATACAACTATTGTATCAATGGGAATTAGCGCTCCCAGCGAGAATATGTGAGGTCCTAAGCTAACGGTTAGTTGAACTTTTCTTTTGTTAAAATAGAATAAATTTTTTAATTTGTTATGGACCATTTTTTTCTAGTTTACTGCTGTCCTATTTTTCAGCATCTACTACTTTCTTCTTCAACTTTTATCTTGTTTCATTAACTTCTTCTTCAACTTACGGTTTTTATGCACCTTGTGTATAGATTCC
Organism: Morinoia aosen; assembly: GCA_030386875.1. Taxonomy (NCBI): domain Eukaryota; kingdom Metazoa; phylum Arthropoda; class Malacostraca; order Amphipoda; family Talitridae; genus Morinoia; species Morinoia aosen. The sequence goes on along the minus strand of CM059570.1, from coordinate 32,182,374 downwards.
GCGTTTCCTTAACTCTATACTATATGGTGCCTTCCGTTTTCCTCTCTTTGAAACGCCTTTGTGAGGAAAGATTAAACTAAAATCTAATCTAGAGGTGTCACCCCCTCTTTCCTCTCTCTGGTACGCCGTTGTTGCGTTACCCCTCTTTCCTCTCTTTGTTATGCCTTTGTTGTGGTTATGGAGGCTTAAATTAACATCAATCTAACTTATTGCCGTGTTGCAGATGCCTGGCGTGGCTGCTCAACATCGGGTACGATCACCTGCCGCTCAGGTTCCTCAACTCGACGGTGCCGCCTGCGTCCTCCTCCTACAGGCTGTGTGTGGGGCACTTCCACGACTCCTGCTTCTTCTCGGTGCCGTCCAGGCCTGGCGTGGTCACCAATTCATTCAGGTAGTCCTAAGCACATGAAACCTTCGTGGTTAGGGTACCTTGTTGAGATGTGGCTCCTCATTTGGATGCATTTGTTGCGTGAAAGTTTGGTGTGGAGGGTGTGATATTTGAATATACTTGTTCCTCAAATCTTTGATGTGTTTACGGTATGATTTTCAGATGTCACATCTCATTCGGATAAACTCGTTGCTCTTAACGTCCATGTGGTTAGGGTATGATATTCGTAAATACTTGGTCAAAAGTTCAATGTGGTTGGGGTAAAATGTTGAGATGTCACACCTCATTTGGATATATTTGTTGCGTAAAAGTTTGGTGTAGTTAAGATATGATATTCGGAAATGCTTGTTGGTCAAAATTTTGGTGTGGTTTGGGTATGATATCCAGATGTCACACCTCATTTGGATATTATTTATTGTAAAGATTATTATCCATAGTAATGACTGTTATTCATAGTAACGATTGTTATCTATAGGGACGATTGTTATCTAGAGTGACGATTGTTATCTATAGTGACAATTTTTATCTACAGTGACAATTGCTATTTACCGTGACGATTGCTATTTACCGTGACGATTGCTATTTACTGTGACGATTGCTATTTACCGTGATGATTGCTCTTTATAGTGACGATTGCTATTTACCGTGATGATTGCTCTTTATAGTGACGATTGCTATTTACAGTGACGATTGCTATTTACAGTGACGATTGCTATTTACAGTGACAATTGCTATTTACAGTGACAATTGCTATTTACAGTGACGATTGCTCTTTACAGTGACGATTGCTCTTTACAGTGACGATTGCTCTTTACAGTGACGATTGCTCTTTACAGTGACGATTGCTCTTTACAGTGACGATTGCTCTTTACAGTGACGATTGCTCTTTACAGTGACGATTGCTCTTTACAGTGACGATTGCTCTTTACAGTGACGATTGCTCTTTACAGTGACGATTGCTCTTTACAGTGACGATTGCTCTTTACAGTGACGATTGCTCTTTACAGTGACGATTGCTCTTTACAGTGACGATTGCTCTTTACAGTGACGATTGCTCTTTACAGTGACGATTGCTCTTTACAGTGACGATTGCTCTTTACAGTGACGATTGCTCTTTACAGTGACGATTGCTCTTTACAGTGACGATTGCTCTTTACAGTGACGATTGCTCTTTACAGTGACGATTGCTCTTTACAGTGACGATTGCTCTTTACAGTGACGATTGCTCTTTACAGTGACGATTGCTCTTTACAGTGACGATTGCTCTTTACAGTGACGATTGCTCTTTACAGTGACGATTGCTCTTTACAGTGACGATTGCTCTTTACAGTGACGATTGCTCTTTACAGTGACGATTGCTCTTTACAGTGACGATTGCTCTTTACAGTGACGATTGCTAGTTACAGTGATGATTGCTTTGTACATTAAGGATTGTTGATTAGAATGGTGATTATTATTTACAGTAATGGTTTTTATGTTACATACAGTAACGATTGTTGTTCACAGTAACGGTTGTTATGTACAATAGTGATGTGTTATTTAGAGTAGCAATTGTTATTTAGAATGACGATTGTTATTTACAGTAATGATTGTTATATAGAGTAATGATTGTTATTTAGAGTAATGATTGTTATTTAGAGTAATGATTGTTATTTAGAGTAACAATGTGTTACCTAGAGTAATGATTGTTATTTAGAAAAATGATTGTTATTTAGAGTAATGTGTTATTTACAGTAATGATTGTTATTTACAGCAATGATTGTTATATAGAGTAATGATTGTTATTTAGAGTAATGATTGTTATTTAGAGTAATGATTGTTATTTAGAGTAACAATGTGTTACCTAGAGTAATGTTTGTTATTTAGAAAAATGATTGTTATTTAGAGTAACAATGTGTTATTTAGAGTAACAATTGTTTGTTACCGTGACGATTATTACTTACAGTAGCGATTATTATTAGTAGAAATTACGATGAGCAGGGAGTTGTATGGGCATGCCGTGCCGACGGTGTTCAGCCACTCCCCCCTGAGGCATCCCTGCCAGCACAAGTCGGCAGGCGGGCCAACGCGGGGCTGTGAGCACGCCGAGTGTGAGCTGCTGCTCAGCTCCGGTGTGTACGACAACGGCCTCGATGAGACCTGTACGAGGAAGTTTTCTGATGACGCACGACGCTCTCATCACGACAGGTTCGTGTATCAATTTGCGCAGTTCTTTGAACCTTCATATCTTACTTAGTTCAGGCTTTTGTTTTGGTGAAGAAATTTTCCAGTGATAGGAATATCTTGCCATCAGAATGTCTCTCATATTGATATCGTTACGACCATCGTTGTTAGAACGGCACTGGCATCTGGTTATCACTGACATCAGATTTGGGAAAGAACTGCTACTCGACTGTGTACTTCAAAGTACACTTTGAGATACAAATTTGATAAGAAATGGAATATTTTAAGTCATTATAAATGGAAATTTTAAAATCCTCCTGATGTAAAGGTGTTTGAAACAACGCCTGTTTTCGAGTTGCTGTGGCACATTCTTCTCCATGTCAAAGTTTTGTAACCTTTCTCTGTTTTACGCTTTACTTAACTCCTGAAAGACTTATACGCTTATCAAAACATTTACTGAACTCGCTTTTTGCAAGTCAGGTAGTGCGAATGTCTCATATTTACATGCAAAATAAATTGTGTAAAAATGAAGAATTGAGTAACCTATCTTTCTTCAGGTAATTTAATCCTGCATGATCCTCTGAAAATGCAGCTTGATTTTCTGATCCGCTATTCTTCTCTTCCTCTAAGCGAGATAAGATTCCCTTTCAAAGTCTTTTTGATGTTCCCTTATTCTTACATTTAATCTGTGTGTTAGGATGATGCTTTGCATTGTACCGACTCTGATAAGGGATGTTCTCTAAAGCAATGAATCCTTTCACATTATTTCCATCGCGCATTATTTTCATTCATATTATTCTCTCGGTAGCAAGTTTTGATGATGTTCCAACAAAAAATCTTAAGAATTGGGGCCGGTTGCATGGCTGTATTTACGGAAGGCCAAAATTTAGCTTATCATCTCTGCTATAATGATCTAGGGATGAACATTTAATTAGGCATCTTGTTTATCCAACAGAAACTGGCTTGACACTCCTTCTGGCGAATCCCTGTCCATAGAACCCATGGATTTAGAAGGTTTGTTACGTCTTTTTTTTTTTTTTTTTTTCCCTCCCAACGTCCCCCTACCTTATTGTGGTGGGAGGGTTTGCGTGCTGTGAGGAAAGGTGAGGCTATGCTGTCAGGACTTAATGTCCTGGTGGGTTCAACCGTGGCAGACAGGCTCACCTGGAGCAGCCAGACAAAGTGGGGGGCCATGGGAAGGCCCCCCATGTAAATAAAACCGGACCCCGGCAGTTACGGGTGATAAAGCCCCTGTTATCCCGGGCGTACATAGGGGCTGCCACGGGCCGGGGTCGACGGTGGGAGGGATTTTCATTCCTATTGGTCAGTGTGTGCCCGCCTTAAACGCGGAGACGCGTCAGTAGGCTACTGACCGCCCGGGGGGTTCTCTTCCGGCTTGAGCCGGCCTGGATAGGTGGGGGGGAACCCTCACCGACAAGAGTCTCCTAAACACTTGAGCTTGCTTCTTCTTCTTCTGATACTTTACCTACTTCAACGTTGACGACACGGCCCTCACAAATGGATACACTCACTGGAATTACCTCTCCTGAACCCGGTAAACGAGTCGTACCGTCATCTCAATTTCCTGTAGGTGGCGAGGGGACAGGCCGACGTGACGGAAGTGCAGAGTGGACAATGAAGCCATATGAACCACCCAGACCTTCGAGACCTGCCGAGGCCTCATCTGATGGCCGAGTGCCGGGAGCAGGCAGAAGGAAAAACCGTCGATGGCAACGCCTGCCCTCGGCGGTAGAAGATGAATTGCCTGCCGTGGAATACAAAAAGTTCTTTGTAATAAAAGCCAACGATAACTCCCCTATGGCTGAAGTGGACGTCGCGAAAGCCTACAGAGAAATATGTCACCGACTCGGGGGTGAACCCACTAAAATTAATGAAGTCCGTAACGGCAGTTTATTGGTCGAAGTCAAGAATCTTCACCAGAGCCGCTGCATCACCACAATTAAGTCTCTTGCCGGAGTGGAGGTAACAGTATCTCCGAATGAACGCCTTAATCAAACGAAAGGAACAATCTGGTATAAGAACAGCCCAAGGTGCACAGATGCTCGTATCTTAGAGGAGCTCGAGCGATTCGGCGCCAAAGAGGTATATTGCTTCAAAAGGAGAGAGAGGGGCGTGCTAACTCCAGGTCGAGTATACCTCATAACATTTGATCGTTGTAGGCTGCCTGATACTGTGTCAATCGGCTGGACGCGATGCCTGGTACGCCAGTACGTGCCGAGACCGAGGCGCTGTTTTAAATGCCAGGCCTTCGGACACGGCGCCAAAACCTGCCGCGCCCAGCGAGGCACGTGCGCAAATTGCTCAATGGAGCAACATGAGTCGCCTTGTGTCCGACCTGCGAGATGCGCCAACTGTGAGGGTCCGCATCCAGCCAGCTCCACATCATGTTCCCACTATGAGATTGAAGCAGAAATCCTCGCAACTCAGGTGAGAGAGAGCATTAGCTATGGAGAAGCCAAGAGGACGGTGACATCCAGGTATGTTTCTCCCCGCACTTCTTACGCTGACGTCGCCCAACACCGTAGACTGAACTCTCAGCCAATCTTTTGGCAACCTGAGCAACCGCACTCGCGGAGTGTGGCAGCACGGCAAGATGAGCAGGAGCCAGAGCCTTTGAGCCTTGTGGATGCCTCTGCTCTAAGAAGCCAGAGCCTGGCCCAAAAGCCTCCAGTGCGCGTGACCCAACCTTTGGCTCAATCAGGACCCTCTAATAAGGAAATTTCAAAAGATCCAGCTTCCACCACTCACCAGAAAGGTTCATCTAACGAACAGTTTCAATCAATCCCCTCAATTATTACCTCCCGCAAAAGAACTAAAAGCGACATATCGCCCCCACAAGATGTAAAACAAACAAAAACTCCGAAAACACTGAGATTTATGGAAGACACCCCAGCAGACATTCAAGGCCAAGCTATCCCGAGTCAAGAGAAGGATCCTGTCAGGGATTCAGTGGCTACAACCGGTGGAAGGGCAGAGCACGAACGCAGCACTGTGAGGGAATCTCGATCTGCCGTGCGAGGGCCCAGCCGTGGAGACAAGCAGGAAAGGGGATCCGGGCGTGACTTGTCGCTACCGACCAAAGAAAAGAATAGCTCCCACATTGACAGTGAAAAGCAGCGTAACATTGTTACCCAACGCATTCGTTCTTTAGAGCGGGTTACGACCGTCCCAAAAGAAGTAGCAGCACACCTGTTGAAAATCTTCCCACCCCCAAAAAGCCTCCCCACCGGGCCTCCTCCGGCGGTACCTGTCCACCCGTGGATTGACAGACCTCCTGTCTCTACGTCACCCGGACTGACGTGTGCCGCAGGTGAGGGAATTGAAAAGGGTCCTACGTATATAACATCTAAAACTGACAAAAAATGAACACCTTCTTACAATGGAATATACGTGGCTACAGACGGAATTACGGAGACTTGAGAGCACTTCTGGAGAGGCACCAGCCCTGTTGTGTTTGTCTGCAGGAAACACTGCTGGGGAACGTTACCCCAAGGCCTCCAAGCAACTACAATATAGAGTTGTTCTCCCCAGCGCCCAACCCGGTACCTGGAACGAGACTGGCGGTGCTTGTGCGGAGAGACGTTGGCTACAGTAGATTTGCGGTAAACACCAGGCTGCAGGCTATCGCTTTCCGTGTCTACATTGGGAAACGTATGATAACAGTATGTAACATCTACATACCACCAGGCGAACCCTTAGCCCTGCAAGATCTCAGCCTCTTAAGCAATCAACTCGCGAGGCCGGCCTTGATCCTGGGAGACGTCAATGCCAAGCACATACTTTGGGGAAACGCCCGGAGCGATCGTCGAGGTGAAATTGTGGAGGACTTCATCGTCGCTTCTGATTTTTGTCTTCTGAACACCGGAGCCCCCACGCATTTTCACGTGCAGACTGGGACTTCCTCCGCCATCGACCTGAGTCTTTGCACTCCCGACATCCTTTCCGAATTTCAGTGGTCCGTGAGTAGCGATGCACACGGTAGTGATCATTACCCCGTCTTAATGCACTCGGTCCAAAACCAGCAGATGCTGATAGAACCAAGGTTTAACTTCAAAAAGGCCAACTGGAGAAACTTTGGAGCGCTGACGACAATGGAGGACCCAAATGAAGCTCATGGCGTAGATGAATTGGTTGACAGCTTTGTGAGTGCAATGCACGAAGCCGCCAACAGTGCTATTCCAAAGTCTAAAGGCGGTTGCCCAGTGCACCGCGTCCCGTGGTGGAACAATGACTGCCAGGCCGCTAATATCGAGAGGAAACGCGCATTGCGACGATACCAAAGAACAAAAGAACTAGCCGACAAGATCGCATACAATCGGGCTAGAGCGCGAGCTCAGATTATAAAAGACGTCGCCCGTAAGGTATCGTGGCAGAAATACGTCTCCACTCTCAACAGCGATACTCCTATGGCCAAGGTATGGCAGCGAGTGAATAAAATGAGAGGAAAATGCAGTTATCGACGGCCGTGCCTAGAAGTTAATGGCGTTCTCACCTCAGACCCGGAGTGCGTGGCAGAAGCACTGGCCCGAAGCTTTTATAGTGTCAGTAGCGGACGACTCTACTCTCCTGCCTTTACAGTGCTGAAACAGCAACAGGAGCAGCAGCAGTTGGACTTCTCAACAAACTCCACCTACTCTTATAATGACCCCCTTACAATGGTTGAATTTTACAACGCCCTGAAGAAATGTAAAAATACCGCTCCCGGACCAGATGGTATCCATTACCGGATGTTGAAGAAAATGCATACTGCAGCCATTAAATTCTTGCTATATATTTTCAATAAAATCTGGATCACGCATACATATCCTTAACAATGGCGCACATCATTAATCATGGCTTTTGAAAAACCCAACAAACCTCCATCCAACCCTGACAACTACCGACCCATTGCCCTAACTAGTTGCCTTGGAAAATTGATGGAGAAAATGGTCAATGCGCGACTCACCAGATGGTTAGAGGCGGAGGAGCTACTGAACCCTGTCCAATTTGGCAGTCGGCAGCTTCGAGGGACCACAGACGCTCTGCTCCGCTTACAGAACCACCTGGTGGCCAACCTTGCCGAGCGTCGCCGAACCATGTGTCTTTTCTTTGATATGCATAAAGCTTATGACACCGTGTGGAGATATGGAATACTTAAGACACTACATGAGTATGGACTCCGTGGTAACATGGCCCTGTATATTCGAGAATTTCTTGGTGAAAGAACTTTCCGCGTTAAGGTCGGTGGCACCCTCTCTTCCTCGCAGTTGCAGTGCGAAGGTTTACCGCAGGGCAGTGTTATGAGCTGCACACTGTTTAGTGTCGCCTTAAATGGTATCACCTCCACCTTGCCTCCCGGAACGGTTGCCTCCTTATATGTGGACGACTTTATGGTATACTCTTCATCAACACATCTTCCGGCTCTGACGCGAAGAATGCAATTAGCCATCAATAACGCTAATAAGTGGGCTCAGGAACATGGCTTCAACTTTTCACCCGAAAAAACCGTTGGACTTTACTTCCAGGGCCGTGGCCGTAGTGATCCCCCACAGCTCACACTGCAGGGAAGACAAGTGAGTTTCTCACACAGCGCCAAGTTTCTGGGGGTGACGCTTGATGACAGGCTCTCTTGGAAGCCCTACCTAGCCACCCTCAAGGCTGACTGCGTCAGAAGGCTGAACTTGCTAAAAAGCCTGGCCGGCCTGACGTGGGGGGCTGACAGAATGACCCTACTGAGACTATATCGTACTCTTATTAGAAGCAAAATAGACTACGGCTGCATAGTGTATCAATATGCTAAGGCGACTTCACTTTCGAAGCTGGACCCTGTGCATCATGCTGCTATCAGAATCTGCACTGGCGCGTTTAGGTCGTCCCCTTCCAGCAGCTTGTGTGTGGAGAGCGGTGAACCTCCTTTATGGCACCGACGTGTGCAGCTGACCCTTCAGTACTTGGCGCGGTTGGAACAAGTCCCCTTGTCTCCTGCATGGACCAGCGTGCATGCGCCACTAGGCCGACATCTGCCTTTCCCTTACTTTCTGCCCTCATCGGAAGATTATTCGGCAGTCGTGGCTGCAATGCAGCTGAGGCCAATGAGAATACAACCAGTGTTCTTGGAAAGTTTTCCCACGTGGCGTGTCCCAATCGGGAGTTTTTGTCCGGGATGTCAAATGCCTAAGAAGGATTCTATGCCTACACACATACTAAAGGGGATCTTTTTGGACCATATTGCCGAAAAACATGCCCGTGCGATGAAGTTCTATACCGACGGCTCAAAGGTGGGAGACGCTGTAGGGTGTGCCGCTGTGTCGGGGGAGCTGGTGAGCGCCAAGAGATTGCTCCCAGAGTCGTCCATTTTCACTGCGGAACTTTACGGTGTGTTGGAGGCCCTCCGACTAATTAAACATTGTGTGTATGATACTTTTGCTATTTTTGTGGATTCAAAAAGTGTGGTGGAGGCCACTCGAGAGCATAATAGCACCCATCCGCTCGTTGGTGAGATCGTCATGAACTTAATAAATTTAACACGTGAGCGTAAATCTGTGACGTTGTGCTGGGTGCCCGGCCACGTAGGAGTGTCTGGCAATGAAAGAGCTGACCAGGAGGCTAAACGGGCCGCAGAGGCAAACGAGGAGACTCTAAATCTGATGGTTCCTTTCCGAGATTATTACCCTCGGATCAAAGCGGCAGTGAGAGAACGATGGCAGCATGAATGGGACAGCGCTGCTAACGATAACAATAAATTAAGAAGCATTAAACCCACTATACGTGAGTGGATATCGTCCAGTTGTCGTGGTCGCCGGTTAGAGGTGATGCTTTGTCGCCTCCGTATTGGCCATACGCGGCTAACACACGGGCACCTGATGGAGCAGCTACCACAGCCGCAGTGCGAACGGTGTCGTGTGCCTTTGACTGTAAAGCACTTCCTCGCGGAGTGTCCCCTGAATGCTGTTGCCAGGAATCTGCATTTTCCGCACCTTCGCGGGTGTGCACAGGATGTTTTGACTGGAATACTTGGGGAGGCTGAGCGGTCAACTTATAATGTGACAGCGCTACAGTCGTTTATTGGAGCGTGTAATCTGTCTTCAAAAATCTAGCCTGAAGATTCTACGCATGGTAATGCGATGTAAACACTGAACTGTAAAATGGCCGGGCGCGCTGCGCAATGCCCCTGGGGGTTTCAGCGCGGGTAAGGCGCCCGGCCATAATTGGGTGGGCAGCTGAGACCCCCATTAGGGGGTTAGGCTGTTGCTCAATGTGCAAACTGTGCATGTACCTTAAGATGATTGTTTGAACTGATTGAACCCTAAGCATGAGGAGTATGGTATTGAACTAGCAGCTCCTTTATTACTGCCGCTGCTACTACTACTACTGTCACCAATGAAATCAAGTGTTGTTCAGATCACGCTCGTGGCTGTCGCGTCTTTGTTTGTTTAATAGTTGCTGTGACTTGCGGTGCGATGTTTGTGGCAGTAAGACCTCGAAATTTGAGAAGTGGAGACAACCTGAATTGCGAGACCTTCGGCGCGACATAGTGCAGGCACTGAAGCGCTAGCAAATTGATGTTGTTACTACTACTACTACTACTTGTTACGTCTTTTGCATTTTAAACTAATTTTAAATTTGAGAAATACACAGCTTTTATTGTGGAAATGAAAAATTATATCGTGAAATATGTTAATTTGGTCATTAAATGTGTTTCTTATAGTTAACTATGCATTTAAGATAGCTATTCATCTTTTGTACCCGTTTCAGATCCAACGATGTCTGTGGAAGAGACGTTCAAAATCCTAGATGAGCAAATAGAGACGTTGCAACGGGAGAAGAAAATTTTGGCTCGCGCTCTCCACCTGCAGGCAATGAAGTGCTGCCACGTGCGTCGGTGTTACCACACCAAGAAAACAAGGCAAAATTCGACCAACCTTTCATTTCACTCTGAAAAAGAAGCCATGAAATTCATAAAGCCCAAGATGAGCAAGTCAGCTTACGAGTTCTTCTGGTGCCAGCGCCTGTCGTTGCGGCCTAAAGGACTACGCTGGGGCTACGACGCCATACAGATCCCTACTGTTGCCAACCGCTGTGGCTTTGGCATCAGAGAAACGCTCTACAACTTGTTCCAAATGCCGTCAAGGTCCACCCTGTACGAATACAAAAGCAAGATTAAGAAAAACCCTGACAAAGTGCCTGACAATCACATAGTTAAGAATGACATCAAGAGAGTGTACCATCGCAAGTTGACTAGAAGGAAGAAGCCCATGGGTCCTGAGCGCGTGTCTTGTATTTTGAAGCGTTATGTCAGCAAGCAAACTGGGGAGGACCAAAACCTTTGATGTCTCGGGCTCAACTCTTGTGCCATCAGTATCAGTTGGCAGTCATGAAACTGATGCAACATCAGTTGCTTTTCACAGTGTTAGAATTGATGCGTGTATCCATGGCGTGTACGTCATGGTTAGCAGTTTGCAGTGTAGGAATTGATACTTGTATTTCATCAAAAGCATTTTTCAGTGTAGAAATTGATGCGATTGCGCCATCAGTTGCATTTTGCAGCGTTTGATTTGATCCGTGCATGTCATGGTTAGCATTTTTCAGTGTTGGAATAATTATTGATGAGTGTACGCCACCAGTAGCATTTTGCGGTCGGGGAACTGATGTGTCACGTGTAGCATTTTTTAGTCATGAAGAGCTTAAATTCATACATTGAGAAAGCTCAGTGTTTGAAATTTTCTGATTATTCTGCTCGATGGGCATGCTATTCTTAATAATATTACATATCACAATTAATGAACTGGATAACTGGAGAACAGCTCGTTACCTGAATAAGTAAAAGCGCTGGTATGCTAAAAAATTACTTTTCCGATCTGTATTGGTTGAACGATTTTGAAGTGTATATAGCACAACAGTGTCAATACTGTAAAATCTGGAGCATTGTGACAATAATATGAAAATTTTTACTTCGAATATGCACTGTGAAGTAATAGTTAATATAGCGTATCTAAATAAACCTCAATTGTTTTGAGCGGATGGCTACATTTAATCGGAGCCTCATTTGAACTCGGCGAGGGGAATTTATTCTATGGCTTTAGTTGGGCATATTTTTGATGACATGGATCTGTAGAGATTATCTAGCCTTCAAACCTTTTTTCCGGCTATTTCTGAATATTTTTTTAACGTTGAATACCTGAATGAAAGTTAAGGAATGAGTCTCACAAGGAGGAATACAAGTAAAGGAATGAGTGTCACAAGGAGGAATACAAGTTAAGGAATGAGTGTCACAAGGAGGAATACAAGTTAAGGAATGAGTCTCACAAGGAGGAATACAAGTTAAGGAATGAGTCTCACAAGGAGGAATACAAGTTAAGGAATGAGTCTCACAAGGAGGAATACAAGTTAAGGAATGAGTCTCACAAAGAGGAATACAAGTTAAGGAATGAGTCTCACAAGAAGAAATACAAGTTAAGGATGAAAGTGAGAACCTGACAGGGTAACCCCGACTTGCTTCTGGTATGTGTTACGTTGCTTCGTACCGTTGTTGGGATATGAGCGAGAATTGAACAAGTTGAAGATAACATCCCTCAGGGGGTACAACTATTGTATCTAGAAGAATTGGCGCTAGAAGAAGGCGAAAATGTGAAATCTCACGGTTAAAGTTGAGAAGGCCCTCCTGAATAAGTTTTTGCTTCGTTACGGACCATCTTTTTTCGGTGCACTGCTGTCTGGTTTTTCGATGTCTGGTTTGAAGATGTAGAAACTGTAATATGGCCGGGCGCGCTGCGTTGGTACCTCGGGGGTTTCAGCGTGGGTAAGGCGTCCGGCCATAAATGGGTGGGCAGCTGAAACCCCCTACGGGGTTTGGCTGCTCAGTGCGTTCGAATGTACTGTGTTGTGTACAAATTTTAATGGGGAGACACTTGTAATTTTGAGTTGTAATTATGATCATGATGCTCATATAATTTTGATGTTTCAAATAACAGTGATGTTCATCTTGTCTTGTGTGCTTACTTAGAAGAGTCAGATACGAATTAAACCATGTTACCTTCGGTGCGATATAGCTTGAGTAACTGAAGCGCTAGCAAACCCATGTTACTACTACTACTACTTCTACTGGTTTTTTGGCACCTACTTCTTATTTCGTCAATTTTCATTTTGTCTTATGAACTTCCTCTACCTATAATTCACTGTTTCTATGCATAGGGGATTATGTGAATTCCAGAATGAAAGGTTAGGTAGGACTTTTTTATTGAAGTAGAATATTTTTTGGGGGCTTTGTTACGGATTAGCTTTTGTTGGTTCGCTCCTGTCCTGTGTTTCATCGGACCCTCTCCTCTCTTCTTCAACTTTTATCTTGTTTCATGAACTTCTTTCTCAGCTCACTGTTTCCATGCACCTTGCGTAGATTCCACGTTCCCTTAACTCCATACTTAATGGTACCTTCCTCCTTTTTGGAACGCCTTTGTTGCGCTTTGCGGTTAGGGAGGCCTAAAGTAACATTGAATCTATGCACTGGAGATCTTGTGTGGGAACACACTTTTTGCATGCGTCAAGCTCCATATTAAATGATGCCTTCCTTCCATTCCCTTTTGAACTCGTTTATTGGGGTTAAGGAGGTTCATACTAATTTAGTTTAATGAGGGGTAACATCGAACATTTTTATACACTGGTAGGCACGTTATTAAATGGAGCCTCAAATTATCCAGAGGGTTGCGTGCATTATCGCGAAGCCTGTCTTGCATGTATGGAGTTTGTCTCCTTGTGGTATTTTCTCCGCGAGTGGGCGCTGCGAAGGCGTGCGCGCCAGCTGGGTGAGGCAGCCATCTCTCCGGCTGTAGGGAGCCGGGCGAGCCCACACGCGGGCAGTCTGTGAGCGGCTGCGCTCTTGTGAGGTGCATGTGCGTGTGCGTTCGCTGCATTGCTGTGTCCTCTGTGTTTATTTACAGTTGAACTGCGACAGATTAGTATCTGTGTGGCCGTGGATCAGCCGGAGCCTTGCATAGAGAGTGCAGGAAGTCCAGGCATTTTGCTCGTTACTCCCGCGGCAGCTCCATCTGGGACCAACGGGTGGTGGCTTGGGAGTAAGCCGGGGCTTCCCTCTTTGAGGGAGGTGACAATTCCTCTTCGGAGAGAACGACCTTGAGCGGCACAAGTGTCTCGGAGGTATAGCGATCTGGGATCGCTCGGTGTGACTGGGAATCGTTTGCCAGTTGTTTGTGCTGTGTTGAATGGGCGTCGTTCTTGGTGTCTTGTAGACTCCCCAAGGCCCGTACTAACTCGAGAACTTTGTTTGTACAATAGAATTGTTATTGATAAACTCAAGCATGCACTTTCAACCGGACTAGAAATGGAGAGAGTGATCAAACAGACTTGTATTTAAGTGCCAAGGCTGGAAAGCTTACATCACTTGCATTTTGGTGACTTGTTGAGAATATACTTCGGTATAGGCTCAGTCTGCGTTCGGCAGGTGACAAAAAAAGTGTCAGCTAAACTAATTGATAGGTCACGTGTGTGTTTTCGACCAATCATTGCGCCGCATTTAAAAGTGGGTGTGGTCTCCATTGCATGCTATTGGTGAGTTGGTGGAAAACATTTGGTGGTGCATTTCATATATTAACGAATACTAGATATTACTAGGCACCACTGGTTTGTCGTGGATTCGGTTTTAACTTAATAGCTTCCAGTGCCTCTGGGTTTTATATGAAATTATAGTGGATATTTTCTCCTCGACCGTTTACAATGCAACTAGGAGAATGTAAAGAAAAGTAAAAATTCGGACGTATGTAAGATGAATTTTTCGATAATTTTAGTGGATAATTATGCCAAGATCAATTGAGACGCTTGTATGGTGATAATAGTGAATATGTGACAGTTGAAATAACTTTAGTGGCGGCTTACACCATTTACCGTAATGATAATTTTGATGATACCTGACCAACGATTATATAGTGTTTTTTGATGAGGGAATGTGAAGATTAGTATTTGATCTGTGAGACTTTCGGTGAGATATAATCCGAGTTACTGAAGTGCTAACAAACCTTTGTTAACTTCTACTACTTGAACCTACTTGTACTCCCACCTGTCCAGCAGTCAGTGTAGTAAACTCCCAGCTATACGCACAACCTCGTGATTTGAACGACCCAATAAAAATTAAAATTGCATAAACCGATCCTTACCTCGCGCATAATGCCACAAACCTGAAACTTCTGAAATGAACTCGTATTGATGAGTTGTGACTTTGGCAAAATACCAAAGCGACGGTCAAGTAGTCTGTGACTGAAGATGTGGTTAAATGAGTTTATTATCATTATTATTTGTTTGCATCATTCTTACAGCTGGACAAGCACGAGACTTCGAATCCATCGCCTAGTTTCTGACGAATACACGTAATTAAAAATTTCTTAATGGTTTTTGTCTTTGCATTCCCAGTGTTATGCTTGCAAACTGGCTGCCTTCTGTGAGGGCATGTTACTAGAAGTGTGTACGTACGGTATCTGAAGCATTGTTTATGTAGCTTTTGCCCCGTTTCATAGTAGAGAATATCGAGAATTTGCAAAAGCTGAACAATTGAGTTGATTGAGTTAAATTTGAGTTGATGCATTGTCGTGTTATTTGTTGAGTGTAAGGTGCAATTCTTAAGGAATATATTTTAATTTTCAGGGGGATCTTGAGGCTTTCCATTCAAGTGAACTTGATTGTACGTAGTTTTATTATGTATTTGAATTTCTATTCTTTATTAAAAAGTGTTCTTCAATGAGAAGTATTTCTTTTCCTTAATAGGAAGCGAATTTCTATTCCTTCATAGGAGGCGAATTTCTGTTCACTAATTTTATTCTTTAATAGAAATTATTCTGTATTTCTATTCGTCAATAGGAAGCGAATTTCTATTTGCTTATTTTATTCCGTATTAGGAAGTATTGACGTCATAAATTTTTACTCGGCCTATGAAAAAAGTTTATATTGGCACTTTTGCAAGGTATTAGAATATACATCTGAACAAAAATTTGTGTTTTATTACCAGTTTTCGTTGGGTTACCCTTGTTGCGCTAAATGTGACATCTCCCTGTTCAGCACGTTAGAATACGTCGCTGCATCATTGCAAGACTGGAGTTCATAACTCAAAAACTTCAATTATAGAGTTACAAAATCTTGTTCAAGTAAATTTAGAGCAACAAATTTCCTTTTGTTGAAGTAACAATCAAGTGAAGCTCTATTAACCTGATCACGATGATAGGTTTTGTCGATTCATGTAACATTGAAGTTATATGACTTTGATGCTGTAAAATGTTTCTCCTAAAAAATCACGAAATGTGAGTGACGACAGTCTTGAAGTGATGTAGCAACGTACTTTCAAAAGGATGTCTTTTTCCAATCGTGTTGGTCGATGTCACATCACACGTAGTTTTCCAAATATACTTAGAAAAATATATTTATTGATCGCTCCAATACCTCAACCGGGTTGTAGGAATGGGGATTTTTACCCCTCAGGGGGATACAACTATTTTCTCTAGGGGAATTAGCGCTCCCAGGGGGAAAATGTCTGAGGGCCCGAGCTGAGAGTTAAGTAGGCCTTTTTTTGTTGAAATTAAATGCTCTTTGTTTTGTTAAGGACCATCTTTTTCGGTTCACTGCTGTCTTTTTTTTTTAGCACCTGCTACTTTCTTCTTCGACTTTTATCTTGTTTCATGAACTTCTTTCTCAACCTGCTGTTTCTGTGCCCCTTCTGCATAGATTTCACATTCCCTAATATCCATACTAAATGGTATCTTACTCCTTCCTCTCTTCGATACGCTCTTTTTTGTAGCGGTCAAGGAGGCTTAAACTAACCTATAATCTAATCTAATGGAGTTTTTCAGCTTCTTTCAGGATGGTAAAGAGCAAGTACAGCAAATAGAAGTTTCCCCTTGGGTCTCTTCTCAAGTACTAATGTGGAACAAACAAGAGTCGACTTCATAGTCCGTTGCTGACAAGCCAGCGCCATTACATTACAATTAATGGCATGAAACGGTAGAGGTTGTGCCAGAACCGACTGATTCGAGCAATTTAGTTTTTTTCCTGATGAAAAATTCACCAGGCGAGCTCTGTGGAGTCTTGAACCCAGACGATCGTTCTTGATCAATTACGTAAGGGTGAAAAATAAGCTTTGTGATATGATTCAGAAAGTTTTTTTTGGTAAGTGTGGTAAGTTACGTAAGCTTGTGTTAATCAATCTGGTTTCTTATTTACCTTTATGTGGCTACAAGCATTGCATCTATAAGAAATAGCTCTAGCATAGGGAGAACGTGAGATCCATAGCTGAGAGTTGGCTTAACCTTCGTTTTGTTGAGTAGAAAAGGTTTTTAAATGATCACTGTTTTGTTCAATGTTGTCATATTTATCAGAATTTCTAACGTTTTTAATTTTCATCTTGTTTCAGATTCTTCCTTTTCGATTCATTATTTCTAAGCGCAGGAGATCGTACGCGGAACACCTTCGCGCATGAATTCTGTATCCCCTTAAAGAAACAAACATCGGCGTCTAAGGATGCTTTATTTCCAATTCAAGCCTGATAAATATTACCTTGTACATTGGTTTTACAAATGTCTTTTAACTAACACCAAGGCGCCATGATGGTTTCCCCCAGCCAAGACCGGTACCCATTTCAGACACCTGGGTAGAGTGGGATATTGTGCTTAAAAAAATTTTCCTCTGTAGTCAACGGAGAAAGTCTCCACCCAGCAACGGGATTTGAACCCTCGACATCTTCATAGAAGGGCGGGTCCTTAAACAACTCGTTTGCGACGAGCACGTAGCTTCACTTAACTCCACTGTCAATGGTGCCTCCATTTTTCCTTCATTTGAAACACCTTTCGTGTGATCAGGGAGGCTGAAACAATCAATCTCTGTAATGACTAATCAGTTATTTCCTGATAATTCCCGCCCATAACTCATCAGCTGGGAACATGAATAGAAGATTTTTTATCATATATTAGGTATTTTTTCCCATTTTTTGTGATCAATGGAGATGTGATTAGTATGATATTACAAATTGATTCTTAATTTTCTGGTCACAGTGGAAGTCAGATTGTAAATCCGTACACGGTTAACCTGAATTAATCGAAATCGCTGGTGGAGTGTTTACCACGGTAGTATCTACGTTGGTTCAATTTTGAGTATTTAATGCAATAAAAAAAAAACCTTGATTATGTGAGCCTAATTCTTAGCTAATGAGTTCATGTCTTTCTTATGGCGTTGCTATTTGAAGAAAATCTTTGCAGACTTGTTCTATTGAAAATGCTTTACTTAACAGACAGCACTAGTTCAAGCGCAAAAGAATACATAAAGTTCACTGATTAGAGATGTTATTTGGAGTGAGGAATTATGGCCGAGTTCGTTTTTTTCCGAACGGGGAGAAACACCGGACCGCACTGCCTATTTGTTAGCAATTAAGTGTGAAAGAATGCATGCCGAAGATTGGGGTTTTGCTGTGGTGAGAGACGGTCGACAGGCAAAAGCGTGAGTAAACGGTAAAGTATTCATCAATTAACAACTTAAAAAGTGTCTATCTACTTTTCCTATTCTACTTCTCTTATCGAGTGTGCCTGCTTCATTGCCAGCACGGTATGGGGAGACATAAAAAGAGAAGGAAGGGGATTGACACCTCTGGGTCTTCTGATGGAGACTCGGAGGGGGACTCTCCTTCTCTGCCCTCTCTTCAAACTGACCTAGCATCACTTCCTACTTCTGATTTTCAGTTATCAGGAGAAGTGCTAATGGATGTAGACCATAATCGGCTAAATCCTTCAACTTCAAACCAGGTAGACCTGAATGTGGGAAAAAATTCTAAACTCATCTCAAATCTAGAAAACCCCAACTTTGAGGGATTTTGCCAGCAGGCTGGCCAAAAAATGGACAGCTCAGAATCTGAAGCCCTCACTTCTTCAGCTCAAAGAGCTACAAATCAACTTGGTCTCCAAGGCTCAGACACCCAAGGGCATGAAGCACAGGCTAAAAAGTCATGTGTTATCATTATAGAACCAGTTGCTGACAATCGCCCAGTCACCAAATTCTTTGCTAATGATATCTCCCTGAGCAAAGCCTTAGCTAATTCTCCTCTAGGCAAAGCAGGCATTAGCAGAATGTCTAAAAACATTCAGAAAAATTTACTAGTAGTGACATTGAATGAAAGTGCAACTAAAGATCTTTCTACCCTACTGTCTGTCACTAAAATAGGCACTTGGACAGTAAAATGCAGATTACCTCTCAACCAAACCAGGTCATTGGGAGTAATTGGACCATTTGGTGAAGATACCACTGATGGAGACCTGACTGAAGCTCTGAGCCTGGCAGGCTATGACATCACCACTGCAGAAAGAATCTTTAAAGGTAAGGAAAAATTTAAAACCTCCATGTTTAAAGTTCATTTCAATACCTGTTCCCTTCCACCCTATGTGTACCTAGGCTATCAACGCTACAAGTCAATGCTTTTGTGGGAAGACCCTGGCAATGCTTTAAGTGCCAGAGATTTGGCCACAGTGCTGCAAACTGCAGGGGCTCTCCACGGTGTGTGGCTTGCAGTGGCCCCCACAACGTGAAGGACTGTCCCACTCAAGGTACGCCCAAATGCTGCAACTGTGGAGGCAGCCATGCTGCTAGTTATGGAGGATGCTCTGTAGTCAAACAGGCAAAACAAGTTGAGGAAGTTCGAATAGTTAACAAGATCTCGTACAGTGACGCTCTCAAACTTATGCGGAATAAAAATGCTACCCCTAATAATAGCAGCAGAGCAGCAACTGAGCAACCTATGGTATTGCGTTCTGTAGCTGGGGCTGGAGGCGGAGACAAGGTCGAGTCTCCAAACAAGAGCTCAGTTGGTACCCAAACTTGTGATGATACCAAAGAAACTACTCTTAAGGATGTTCCTATTTTACAATTCATTGAACTCTTGGCAAAACTCTTACCTTTATGTAACACATCTGCCACTTCTGATGAGTCCCACCCAACTGAAATCATTACAAAAATTGTTGGAGACATTTCAGCTAGCAAGTCTCTCTACAAAACCAACTCAGCTTGACTCAGCCTCTAGCCTCATGAAAATGCGCACACAATGTCTTGACAAAATTACACCTAAGAGACCAAGCTCTGTCTTGAATGAGGATGCTCCTGATAATGTGGTGTCATCCCCAGTAATGAGTCAATTATTGCTAGGCAAACAAAGGAACCAAAAAGCCCATGTTCAGCCCTTGCCCCGCATTATGGAGAAATCTCATCCTTCTAAAGACAAGCCATCAGCAAAAAATAGAGCTTCCAGTCTCGGTTCCTTTTCAACTCAAACCAAATGTCCTCTGAAGAAACTAAAGTAATCCAGTGGAACTGCCATTCACTCAAAAATAAACTAAGCAATTTCAAGTTATTTTTGTATGCAAACAAACCCAATGTGGTTTGCCTGACAGAGACCTGGCTAAATGCTCAATACATTCCAAATTTTATCAACTATACCTCAATACATAACCACAGAGATGCTGGGCAGGCTGGGGGTGGCCTTGCTGTTCTGATCAGAAGTGATACTCCTTATGTTAAAAGTAACCTTCATCCTTACCCTCGGGGCAAGTTAGAGGTAATTGGGATAAACCTATTTATTAAAAACAGTCAATCTCCTCTCTCAATACTCAATGTTTATAATGCCAATCACTCCATTACCTCATCTGAATTCCAGCACTACTTTGCCCAGCTTGAACCTTCACGACTAATAGTTGGAGATTTTAACGCCCATAGTCCATTATGGGAGACAAGTAAACCACCCAACACTACTGGTAGAAATTTGGAGCACACATTAACTCATGATCCCTCTCTTGCCTTGCTTACGCCTCCCTCAATGCCCACATATTATAATGTTTACCATAACTCTTTTTCAACTATTGACTTGACTTTAATATCAGCAAATCTGCAGCCCATTGCTGATGTAAACACAGAGCAGGACATGGGCAGCGACCATTACCCGGTAACCACCCGCATTGGCATCACCCCGTCCATCATTCAATTCAAGAGGCGGCCATCCTGGCTGTTCGAGAGGGGATCCTGGGCTGAGTGGAGATCTACACTGCGGCAGGTGGGAATTGACGACACACCAGATATTCAAGTAAGTAGCAATA
Source organism: Morinoia aosen (assembly GCA_030386875.1). NCBI lineage: Eukaryota > Metazoa > Arthropoda > Malacostraca > Amphipoda > Talitridae > Morinoia > Morinoia aosen. The sequence goes on along the minus strand of CM059570.1, from coordinate 32,161,704 downwards.
ATTTCACAAGATGTCTTGTGGAAACTAGCTGTAAAATTTTCCCACAAACTAAGGAACTTGTAAATCCACGCTATAGTAAACCTTGGTGGACACCAAAATGTGCCGAAGCTGTTGAGGCCAAGAGAGCGGCAAAAAGAGTCCTAATATCCCAACCCACCCCCATAAACCTAATAGCTTTCAAGCGCTGTGTTGCAAGGGTCAAATGGGAGGTAAAGCAAGCTAAACAGAAATCCTGGATTAATTTTTGTAGCTCGATTAATTCTGAAACTCCCATTGATACACTTTGGAATCGAGTTAAGTGCTTAAATAATCCTTTCAAGAGAGAATCCCGCCCATTCATTCTTCCTGATAGCATGATCACCGATGCTAGTGATAAAGCAAATGCACTTGCATGCCACTATGAAAAAGTTCTTGCATCTCCAGTCCCTTGTCCATTCCCAACCTACATCCTCCTTCCCCTAGCTCTTGCCTTGAGCGAAGAACACACCAGTCCGATAAATGAACCCTTTTCATTCAATGAAATGAATCAGTGCATAAGCTCTCTAAAACCTGTCTCTCCTGGCCTTGACAGAGTGCACAACAAACTCCTTGCTAACCTCCCTACTGAACACAAACTCTGGCTTCTGTCGATTTTCAACTCAAGCCTACAAAGTGCAACTATCCCTAAGGAATGGAAATCCAGTCTTGTTATACCCATCTTGAAGCCTAGCAAACCTCCAACTAGTGTGAAATCCTATCGCCCCATTGCTCTGTTGTCATGCGCAGCCAAGTTACTGGAATCTATGATTAACAAACGCATCTACTATACGCTTGAACAAAACAAATTCTTGCGACCAACCCAGGGGGGGTTCCGTAGTAGGATGTCTGCCCTAGATCAGGTTGTTAGAATAGAGACGGCCATTTGCACTGCTCTGGAATGCAGGAAAGTTTTACTGGTGGTATTTTGTGACCTCAGCAGTGCTTTTGACACGGTTTGGCACACTGGTTTGCTGTACAAGTTAAGCCAGTGTGGGATACGAGGGGCAATGCTTAGGTGGCTAAGGGAGTACCTCAACGAGAGAAATTTCCAAGTCCTCTTTGAGGGAGAGCTCTCAACAGGAAAAAATGCAAAATCTGGTGTCCCACAGGGAGCAATTCTGTCTCCTACGCTATTCAATGTAATGATGAAAGACATCCCTTCAGAGACAGGAGTTCAGGCCACCGAATATGCTGACAATGTCAGCTTCTTTACTAGTCACTCTGACATAGCAATAGCCACTGCAAGACTGCAGGCCCAAATCACCTCTTTTTACAACTGGACCAAACAATGGGGATTGACCTTGAACCTTCAGAAAACTAAAATAATGTGCTTTACCAATAAACGAATAGTTCCTCACCCCATCAACATTGATGGCCAACCTTTGGAATATGTTCCTCATTACAAGTACCTTGGTGTTGTGCTGGATGCCCCTCGACTACGCTGGGAACCCCAAATTGCCCATCTTAAAACAGCATGTCTTCCTCTGATTAACCTCCTGCAATCTATTTCTCACAGACAATGGGGATCTGACCGCATGCTCCTGCTCAAACTGTACAAAATTCTGATTCGCAGTCGGCTAGATTATGCTGCTCCTGTGTACGCGACTGCAGCCCCTTCTGTCTTGTCTAAGCTTGATGTGTTACAGAATAACTGTCTCCGAATTGCTACTGGAGCCCGGAGAACTACACCAACCAGTTCTCTACAGGTGGAGTCAAACATCCCTCCTCTGGATATTCATAGAGAGCTGGTAATGTGTAAATATTACTGTAGATTGATCCAGCTCCCAATCTGCCCTGTAATCCATGACCTCTTTAAAAATCACCACCAAATTGCGGAACCCCTACGAACCACCAATCTTCTGCTTTCGTTTGTTTCTAAAACCAGAACCATATTCACTAATTTCAGCCTGAGCTGTCCCAGACTCCTGACTTCTCCACTGATATCTCCACTGCCCCCTTGGTATAATGCAGAAGAGTACATACTCACAGATTTTGCATCAACTCCCGCTTCCGATATGACGTCTGACATTGTGAAACAACTTTTTCAGGACCTAATTAGTACTAAGTTCTCTGGGTTCATCACCATCTACACTGATGGATCACGGGTAACTGAGCCAGCCTGGTCTACATCATCAGCAGTAGTGGTCCCAAGCAGAGGGGTGCTCCTAAACTGGAAACTCCGCCCAGAAGTTCAAGTGATTGAATCAGAGCTCTATGCCATATTTGAATCTCTGGTATGGGCGCGAAATAACGTGCTTCATGGGGAAAAAATAGTCATATTTACTGATTCACAAGCATCGCTGTTTCTGATAAGGAACAGGAAACCCAAAAATTACCTCCCACTAGTGTTTAAAATCCAAAACAACTTACTCATGCTGAGCAGATCCCATGATGTAAAAATGCAGTCTGTGCCTGGACACAAGAACCTGGCAGGAAACGAAGCAGCTGACCGTGCTGCCCAGGAAGTCCACTCATTACGGTACCGTACAATTACTGCTGCCTCCAAGGAAGAAACGGTGAGCTTGATTCGTGATCTTTTGTTGGCATACTGGAATAGTAGGTGGCAAAATAATGTGAGAGATACAGGGAGGGGCCTCTTCCTTGCTCAAATAAGAGACTCAGTAGGATGGTGGCCATGGGCCCATCACAGAAATCGCAGTGTAGAGACAGCTATAGCCAGACTTTGTCTTGGTCATGCAGGTGTCAGGGCTCACTTAGCTAGATTTGGAATGGTTGATAGCCCCTTGTGTCCGTGTGGTAACGTAGAGACCATAGATCATTTCCTGCTGTCATGTCCTCTGAAAGCGTTGGAACGTACTAACCTGACTAACACCCTTGCTACCTTAAGAGTACCTCTATCATTGAAGAATATTCTAGGGGGAGGCCCTTTCCAAGCTCCAATACAGGAACAAATAATTAATGCAGTGGCCAAATTCTTGAGAGACTCAAATGCCTTAAATGCCATTTGATAATTGTATACCTAAGATTATTGCATTTGTGGCTAGAAGCATCATTTCTACAATGTTATACAGCTATTGTTTGTTCTCATGTTCTAGTCTATGTCACGTTTCCTCATCCCATGAATAGAACCATTATCATTTCTACCAACATTCATGACCTATTCACTCTGAGAAAGTAGACTAATATGTGACTACCACCCATGGGCACTAACTGAATATGTCAAGCTCCCAGATTGTCTTTTGAGCTCACTGATGGGGGAGGATGGAAGCCCTCTACGCAGTGCTATTTTTGTTACTCAATGATAGCTATGTATTTTTAGGGCACTTGCAACACTGTCTTCTGTAAAGAGAATTTCCACTCTCCATCAGCATCATTGATAGCTGTAAATTAACTCCCTTTTCTTTCTCCCTCAGAGTCCTGTCCACAGGAGTTTCCCTTGTATTTCAGTATCAGTAGAGTAAATTTTGATTTGAAATTACCACATTGGTATCAGGAAGCTCCAGGCTGCACCGTCCCAGGCTGGACCTTCAATTAAGCCCGGTATACTCATGTGTGACACAAGTTAAGGCATGCCCTAGTTACTAACATACAATTAAGTACTGTGCCTTGTTTGTCCAATTCTGTGAAAGTACGTATGAAGTAAGGGGTGGGAAAAAGAAAAATGAAATATACTGAGAGCTAATGAATGTTTGAAATGTGTAACGCAGTAACATGCCATAGCAAGGCGTGATACCGTCTTGGTAGATTATATATGAGGAAACTGCAATATGGCCGGGCGCACTGCGTTGATACCTCGGGGGTTTCAGCGTGGGTAAGGCGTCCGGCCATAAATGGGTGGGCAGCTGAAACCCCTATGGGGTTTGGCTGCCCAGTGCGTTTGAATACAGTGTATACGTACAAAACCTATATTGCGTGACAATTATAATCTTGACTTGAAATACTATTAAAGAACAAATCCAAGTGCTGCATAGTGAAACTTTTTTCCCTTTTGTCAAACCAGACCCAGCTCTGACAAGAGAAACGTACGTTCAGCCGTGGAGCTGCATGGAGACCTCTTCGAAGCTCCAATAATCCTCAAATAAAGAAGAAGAATGCATGCCAGAGAATGTATTGTTGTGGTTGTATGTTATATGACAACTGATGGGATTTTAGCTCATGAAGAGAATGTAAAAAAGTATGAAATATTAACAAGGATTGTACGAGAACACTGCAGGTGCCCTCTGATTGTGATGGGTGACATGAATGGCCATGTTGGTATACTTGGTGAGCCGGTGAATGCAAATGGACAAAAATTGATAGATTTTTGGGTCAATATTGAATATAATGTTGTCAACGAATTTCATAATTTTGTAGGTATAGATAGGTAATATAGTCGATTTCAAGACGTTTTACATGAATGACAATATGCCCGGAAATGCTTATTTTTGGAGATATTTAACTTTGAAGTTATGGGAACGTCGTTTATAAAATTGAACAAACGGAGAGGTAAATAAGCAGAAATCCGGTTCTGACGTAACGATAGGTAAGGTTAGGTTTGGTAAAGTTAATTTAGTTAAGGATCCTAACCTAAGTAAGCCTAAATTATCTTAATTTAACTCAACCATACCGAGGCCGATGACTCCCGCCAGAAAACTTGGCGTGGTCCGCGTCCGCAAAACGCCGGAAGAGCCATATCGAAACTGCCGTTAATGCTATTCTTACCTGGCGTTATTTATCCTATATCTCCTAAACTAAGCATTTCCGGGCACATTGTCATTCCTGTAAAACGTCTTAAAATCGACTATATTACCTACCTATACCTACGAAATTATGAAATTCGTTGACAACATTATATTCAATATTGACCGATTTTTGTGATGAGAATGAACTTGAAAACCTGAATGTCACAATAGGAAATGGGGTAAATCTGAAGGAGATGATAGTTGTCGATTTTCCACTTTTTGGTGCCTGAACCTAATTAATTGAATCAAAATAAACAAGTTTTCTTCTATGCACTTTTCGTCTCGAATGAGTATTTTACGATTTATAGCGGTAAGTTTAGTTTCGTCATTGATGACGAATGCGCTCGAATAAACAGCTACTCATCGATTTTTGAATTTTTGTTGCTTGAAACATGGTAATAACATCGAAATAAACAACTTTTATTCTATACACTTTTTTCGTCAAATGAGTATTTAAGGAGGTATAGCGGTAGGTTTGGTTTCGTCTTTCAAGACAGAGCGCTGGAAGCGAGACGCCATTGCAGTATTGCCATACAACTCGATCAAAGAATTTCTTTCCGCTTCAAAGACTGGAGTTGCGGTAAGTCATTTACCGCTATAACTAATAAAATACTCATTTGAGACAAAAAGTGCATAGAAGAAAACTTGTTTATTTTGATCTAATTAACTATGCTAAGGTAACGAAATTTACAAAATCGACAACTGTCATCTCCTTCAGATTTACCGAAATGGCTTGCATACATGGCAAAGCAGGGAAAGGAAAACTGCAATTGACTATATGATTGTGAATAGTAGAGCAAGAGAGTGTGTCAATGAAATGTTTGTAGATGAAGATGATTTTGATATTGATAGTGACCATAAAATGCTTGTGCTTGAATATAACTGGGGTAGAAAGGAGTCAATGCAGAAGGTCAGTAGTGTGAAAGAAAGTTGACAGATAAAAAAGGCAAACTGGGAAGAATTTAAGAATGAATTGAATAGGTATAACTGGAACAGGTGTGGAAATGTAAATGACCTAAATGGTGAGATTGCAAGAACCTTGTATGATGTGGCAGAGCAAAAGATTGGTAGAATAAAATGTAGGAAAGGGACAGGGATGCCAGGTGGTTTACAAGTGAGATAAAGGAAGAACGAATGAGAAGAAAGACTTTAAATAAGAAACAACGCAGTATTAGGAAAATGTATGAAAGAAACAGAATTACTGAGGATGAATGGCAGAGTGCATGGAATGAGTACAAGGACCAGCAGAAGAAAGTAAGGAGAATGATTAATGAGGCTAGAGTTAAAGAGGAGAGACACCAAGTTGAAAATCTAAGAAAGAAAGGTCCAGATGGAATAAAAGATTGGTATAAGTTTATACAAGGTAATGATAGAAGTAGTGAAGTTCAAGTTGATGAATTAGTAGTTAATGGTTGCAGTGTGCAAGATAGGATGCAAATGGTGAAAGCAGTTGAAGAATACTGGGAGGACATTGGTGGAATGAATGAGCAGGTTACAGATGATGCACCCATAAATTTTCCGATTGATGAACGTGAACTGCAAATGGAAGACAAAATCACTTGTGAAGAGATTGTAAGTTTTTTGAAGAAAGTGAAAAATGGAAAAGCATGTGGCCCTGATAAGATCCCATATGAGTTCTATAAATGTGGAGGAGAGAGTGTGGTCAGTATGTTGAAATGTTTATTTGATGAGATATGGAAGAGTGAAAGAGAACCGGATGACTGGAACAAGTGTAATGTAGTTCTGTTGCATAAGGGTGGACATAAGAGTATAAAAGAACTTAAAAATTACAGACCAATTGCACTGGGTGACACTGTATGTAAGATATTTTGTGGTATTTTGAATGAGAGAATGAAAAATTTAGTTGAGGAATTAGGAGTCCTAGGTGAAGAACAGAATGGTTTTAGGCAAGATAGACGTGGGGAAGATAATCTGTTTGTGGTGATTGAAATATTTGAGCAAATGAGGAAGGATGATAAGAAGGTGTATTTAGCATTCCTGGATATTGAAAAAGCGTATGACAGAGTGGATCGGGTTAGGCTCTTTGAAGTTTTGAGAAAAACTGGGTTTAGCAGAAAAATAGTAAAAATTGTACAAAGTCTGTATGAGAACACAAGCGCTATATACAGGTTAGGTAATTTGGAAACAGGGCAAGTGAGGAGTGTTAGAGGAGTGAGACAGGGCTGTACTCTGTCTCTCCAGTTGTTTGGATTGTACACAGAAGAATTAGCAGTTTGACTGAGAAGGAGTGGCTTAGGACTGAAAGTTGGTAATGAGAGACTGAGCTGTTTGTTGTATGCTGATGATGTGGTTGTGGTTAGTGGATGTGGACATGAACTGCAAAGGATGCTTGACATTGTGAACGGATATAGTACAGATTTCAAGATGAACTTCGGTGCCGACAAAAGCAAGGTTATGGTTATAAATAGTGATGAGACTGATAGAGACAGACTGTGGAATATTGGAGAAATCAGAATAGGTAGAATAAAAGAATACAAATATTTAGGTTGTATGATTAGTGAAGATGAATGCACTAGAACTAAGGGTGAGAAAGTGGCAAAAGCTATGCAGTGGAGTGGACGATTAAGTAGCGTGGCCAGATACAGAGCAAACAAGTATGAATGTGTGAGAGGAATGTGGAAGTATGTTGCTGTACCTAGTGTCATGTATGGTATGAGTGCTCTTGCCTGGAATGGAAGTGATCTTGAAAAGCTGGATGTAATACAAAATAAGGTAGGACGGTTAGCATTGGGTGCTCCAAAATGGACAGCTACAGAAGCCATTAGAGGTGACCTTGGGTGGAGCCTATTTTCAGAAAGAATGATGAAAGTGGTGCTGAAATATAAGGTGAGAATTGAAAGAATGCAGAATAGCAGATGGGTAAAGCAAATTTTTGAATGGAATCTGAGTGTAAGCTATTGGGAGAAAGTGTGTTGGGGGCATGCAAGGAAGCTTAGTATGCAAAAGATTATTCATTGTAGAATTGGGAGACCTGTGGATGACTGGAGTTTAATAAATCCTGGAGGTGTAGGGCCTGAGTGGGACTGCAAGAGGTGGAAGAAAGAGATTGAGAGGCAAACAAAAGAGTATGGATTGAATAAGTGGAGGCTTAGCATGGTGCGGAAGCCTACACTTGACTGGTATATGAAAAAAGAAGCACCTAAGTTTGAGATGTTCTATGATGGTAGTTTTGGAAGTCAACTCTTGTTTGCTGTGAGATGTAAGTCATTGAGTGTGAACAGACGTACATGGAGGTGGAATGAGAATAACAGATTATGTCGGCAGTGTAATAGTGGAGTGGAGGAAACAATTGAGCATTTTGTGCTGGAATGTAGTAAGTATGAGCAAGAGAGAGAAAGTTTTATGAATGTGGTGCTTGAGCAGTATGGAGAGAATGAGTGGAATGCCAGATGTGCTGAAGATGATTGTGGTATGAGCTGTCTTGCTGGATTGGATCAGGAGTGTAATGTGAGTATCATTGAGGCTATGAAAGTATTTCTTGTGCGGGCCTGGAGTAAGAGACAGTGATTGGAATGAGCCAGTCAGGTAGAGTGGGCTGTAATGACCTAATGTGCCTGGGGATGGTGTTTTGACACACTGGTTATCCCAGTGATGCCATCCAATGGTGGCTTGTGACAAGGATTGGTAGATCCTGAGTAGTTTGGTGGACAAGTCTGGTACCAGGCACTGAACTCTTTGTGTGAAAATTGTGTAGGGAATTGTAGGCCGTTACAAAGGCCCCGACGCAGTCAGCCTTCAATTTCAAGTTAAGTCAACATATTACACGGTGACCAAATTAAAATATATAGAAATTCTTTCAACTTGGCATAAAACTTTAGCAATCTAGTAAAATATGAGCAGGAATTTTGGCCAATTTTTACTTTAATGTTGTCAACGATTTTCATAATTTTGTTGCCAATAATCAATAGTTAAAAGAACACATTTAAAATCGTTTCACATGAATGACATTCTGCTCGCTGATGCGTTATTTTTTAATTATTCAACTTTGAAGTGGACTAGTGCTTGCCAGGGAAGCGAGCGTGCCAAGCTTAATTTATTAATAACGGAAACTAACCCCCCTATTACAAACGTAAAGAGGTTAGGTCATGAGGGGTAGCCACAGTTCTTTTAGTAAAAATTATAAATAAAGGTTTCTAGTGACGTCCGTTTACATCGACTCCAAGGTGGCTGCCGCCATGGCGCCACCCGGTATCCAAGATGACGGCAGCCATCTTGGAGTCGATGTAAACGGACGTCACTAGAAACACTTATTTATAATTTTCACTAGAAGAACTGTGGCTACCCCTCATGACCCAACCTCTTTACGTTTGTAATAGGGGGTTAGCTTCTGTTTCTATTGCAAAAACAATGACTGCTTTTGCGCAAAAAAAGGCCATTCAGGAGCGCCGTTTGTATAACTTCAAACTTGAATAACTCGAAAACTAAGCATTTGCAAGAACATTGTCATTCGTGTAAAACGTCTTAAAATTGACTATATTACCTATCTAAAGCAACAAAATTATGAAAATCGTTGACAACATTAAAGTAAAATGTGACCAAAATTATAAATAAAGCTTCTAACCCACCCATTAGGGTGACAACCGCAATCTTGGAGCCGACGTAAACAAGATTGCGGTCGTCACCCTAATGGGTGGGTTAGAAGCTATATTTATAATTTCACTAGAACTGTGCCTCGCCCTCACGACCCAACCTCTTTACGTTTGTAATAGGGGGTTAGCTTACATTATCAATTGAATTCCGCATGGCGCGCTCGCTTCTTTGGGACCCGACAGCCAACTTCTAAGTTGAATGATTCAAAAATAATGCATCAGCTCCAAAAAAAGCATTCCTGTAAAACGTTTTTAAATGGGCTCCTTTACTGATTTTTCGAAACGGAATGCTTAATTTCCCCACATCACCTAAACTCAATATTGACCAAAAATTGTTTTGACTAGTGTAGAAATTCTAGCTAGGTAAGCCAATAAATTGAAGTGGCTGTATTTTGCTATTATTTCTAAACAACACACTCTTCAATATTCCAAATTTTGATGCTTGTATAATATTGATGACATCAAAATAAACAACTTTTCTTCTAAACACTTTCCCTAGCAAATGAGTATCTAACAAGTTTTAGTAGGCCTAGTAAAGTAATTTCCATTTTCCTCAACAGTTTTCCTCTTTCAAAAGGCAAACATTGTTTCATTATTGTTGTCCAAGTTGTAGTATAGCTGACTGGAGATTCACTTATTGTTGTTAGGTGGGATATCTCTCTTTATCTGTGTTGCTATTTGTTCTGGGCCTGTGAAGTTATTGCCCCATCTCCTCTTTTACAAAACAAATGTACTGTTAGGTTAGGTTAGATAGGGTTAGATTAGTTAAAGTTATGTTACTGTTATAATTTGTTAAAAACTCATTTGCGATGGAAAGTGTATAGAAGAAAAGCTTTCAATTTTGATAGGCCAAAGTGAATTTTTTTATATTCATGGAAATTAAAAATTCTGTTCCAAAGAATCACTAAAGGAACACATTTAATAACGTTTTACAAGAATGACATTCTGCTTGCTAATGCGTAATTTTTGAATTCTTAAACTTTGAAGTTATACAAACGAATATTAAAGTGAAGTGAAGTTGTATAAACGTTGTATTTAAAATGAAGGAACGGACACGTAAACGTGCTATAATATAGTATTGACGTAACGTTTGGTAAGGTTAGGGTAGATAATGTTAGGTCAGTTGAATAAACCAATCTAAAATAGCATAAATCAATCTAAAATAGCTTACTTTAACTTACCCAAACCCACGCTGTTATTTTCATGCCAAAATGTGGGCGTGTCCCAACAATGCAGCAAATAAGCAGACAACCATATAATTTTATTCCTATCTGAACGTAATTATTGTTATACCTTGAAAATAATGCATCAGCAAGCAGAATGTCATTCATATAAAACGTTTTTAAATGTGATCTTTTAGTGATTTTTTGAAATGGAATTTTAATTTCCAAGAATACGAAAAAATTCACTTTGACTTTTTGATGTCTTTACCTTGATACAAGCATTAAACATTTGAAAATCAATTAGTGTTTTGTTCTGAAAATTTTATAGAGTAAGCTTATGGGGGGGGGGGGGGGAATAAGTTATGGGGAAATTCCAAAAACTTTAGAGCTATAATTCTTTTGTTTATTTGATATTTGAATGTTATAAACACGTTATAAATACCTCAGAGCTTATTTCATGCCTGAAGTATTTTTATGAATGTTTGCATGTGTCTTAAGGATTGCAAACACCAATTTCCTACGATTTTTCAAAAGTAAAAGTAAAATACTTCCAGATTGAAATAAGTTTTCAGGTATTCAGAGCATGTTTGTAGCATTTGAATAGACAGGTATGGACTCTAAATTTTTAACTAGGATTTTGCTCACAAATCCTTCTGTTGTGAAATATGTATATGTGTTATGAAATATGTATATTTATATCACAAGATATGTTTTTAGCTAAATCACGTGAAGCTGCAACAACATTCTGCTAAACATTCAGCTGGGCTACGACAATGGAATGTCAGACGGTTGAGCCGGTGCCTCTAGAGGCGAAGCGTGGGAACAATGGTTGAGCGTCAGGCGAGGGTTCTCGAAAGGGAAAGGCCGCATCTCCTCAGCCAATCAGTGCTGTGGAAGGCATCACGCGTGTGGGTGTGTCAGAGCGCGAACCAATTACATTTCAGAACACTCAAAACAAGCAAGGCTCAACCAATTGTGAGTGAACCACGTGATCTTTGCAAAGGAACAGTTGCGAAGGTTCTGGAAAAGAAACCAAGCAAGAATATATAAGCGGCGGACAAGTACATTCGAGCAGGTTTTTCTTGAGTAATACAAGAAGGAGGTGCACGTGATCTGAGAGCACACCCAACGTAGGATTCCGGCAGCTGCCGGAATGCATCCAACGTGAGCGGCAAAAATTTAAATATTTGAGTAAAGTGAACATCGAGGTTTCAAGAAGATGATCATCAACACCTGCAATCGTCAAAGTACTGATATGCAAGAGCAATCTGCTTGAAGCATGTCAGTAGAGTGGCAAAGTGCGCTAAGGACAGCCCCGTAACTACGCCTCTGGAAACATTCCAAATGTTTGGACTTCAACACCAAGCTCGCAAGTAACTCTTACAAGCAAATAATAACTGCACAGCCTTCAGAGTCTGCAATGATGCCGCCACTACGAGTCCTGCAGTGGTCAAGCAGACTCGGAACTCAGAGCTCGAAATGGGGACTGAGTGCAGCGTTTCCGCACTACGGCCGGCTGACAAGCGAGAAGGAACTTTGGGACCGCGGGGCGTAGGAACTTCGTGACCACGGGGCGGTCTGATCTGCACTACGTGAATTCTCAAGCAGTATTGGAAGTGTGTCAATTCATCGTGTTCTACAATTGCAAGAAAGGGTTTAGGCCAATTTACTGGTTTGGAACTCAGAAAAGTGATTTTTAAGTGTGTAAGTTCTAGTACAGCCAGCACATGGAATAGTGCGTTCCGAGTGGCATGCAAGTAAATGTGATTTGTGTGATGTGGTTATGCAGCTCAGGTTCTAATTTTGTGTTGTGCATAATGCGATGCGTTCTGTATTATGACACCTTGCTGTAAGTCAAGGTTCTTCCTGTTTTGGCATATCCATTTTATTTCATGTGTGCGCTAGCCAGGGTATTCATTTCATGTTTCTAATAATTCTCTTGTTGTTGTGCGAGCGATAATATAATTTCATGCGCCAAAATCCACGTGTTCATCTTAAAATAAATGCATTTTAATCTTTCAATGTTTGTTATTCTCCCAATGCTTGTCAATTCGGTATTCGCGTAGTACACCCCGAGTAAACACTGTTAATTTCCTACATTTCCTGTTCAACTCTCTCACTGTGTATTTTGTACCTTTATTTTCCCCTCTTACTATCGGGGGTTTCAAGTCCCCCTGCGTTACGTGCTTAAACCGGGCACTTTTCGTTACACTTCAAACGTCAATTTCTTAGCCAATAATGCAGATAGAGGTGAATGGTTTTTCTATTAGGTTGACAGTTGTCAAATGTTGCGGATAGTTTTTAGAGTCAGCCTAAAAGAAATGTTTGAAATTTTTTTGCAATATATGAAAAATTTTTCACGATTTTTTTTCCATAAAAATTTCAGACAAAAATATTTTTACTCAATTTAGCAGAAAATGTAGTGCAAAATATTATTGTACTCAGGCTGCTCTCGGTGATGCAATAAAGATGACCTCCATCGAAGAACAACTGTGGCTGAAATTGAGCGTTGAAGTCTTGAAAATTTTAATTCTTCAACGCTCAATTTCAGCCACAGTTGTTCTCCGATGGAGGTCATCTTTATTGCATCACCGAGAGCAGCCTGAGTACAATAATATGTTGCAGTATGTTTTTTGCTAAATTGAGTAAAAATATTTTTGTATGAATTTTTTATAAAAAAAATCAAAGAATTTTCCCTATATGATGAAAAATGTGTAAAAATTTTTTTTTGAAGCTAATTCAAAAAACAATCCGCAACATTTTGACAGCTGTTTATTGTAAATCTAACAGAAAAAAACATTTATCTCTATCTGCATGATTGGCTGAGAAATTGAGCAAAGGGGGGGGGGGGGGTTGGGGGGCGGTTGGCCAAAATCCTAAAACTTTATAGGCCATACCTGTCAATTCAAATGCTTCAAACATGCTCTGAATACTTTAAAGCTTATTTCAATCTGGAAGTATTTTATTTTTACTTTTGAAAAATCATTGGAAATTGGCGTTCGCTCTCCTTAAGGAAAACCCATTTGATTCCCGGAACTTGCTTTGAATTTGTAGCAGTTATAAAAATGTTATTCAATCCAAGTATGCTATTGCTGTCAGAATACCTTTCAAGAGACATGGGATATGCACTAGTTTTACAATAGTAAAGTTTTGTTTATCCAATGCTTTGCAGAGTGCCACTTTAGGAGAAATGTTGTGAAGCTATCTTGGCTATAGGTGGCTATAGATGGACCTGTGAGACTTTTGTCTTTTGTTCTCACTTTACTTTATTCAGTTTTTGGGCTTCCTTTGCTATCTTTTCTTCCTCTTCCTTCCTAACTCACTGTTTGTATCTTGTGTGGGAACACACTTGGTGTATAGGTTATCTATATTCTATAACTCAAATTAGATGTTCTCTTCTCTATACTTCCTTGAGATTGCATTTTTTTATCATTAACAAGTCTTGAATAAATATATTAATGATAATGGTAATAGCAGTAATAAGGTCTTCAAAATATCCTATCCAATACCTTGACTCAAAATGTTATAAGAGCAAGAAAAAAAATAATGGCTACCTGAATTCTTTCAATAGGAAATTATGTGTCAAATTTTGGAGTTAATAACTACTTTTGGATCCTTAACCCTTCGCCACATCCTGGACTCTTAGAAGGTCGGCAAAGCTAGTACATGTGGCGCATCAGTAAACCTAGGGTTGCCATATATGGTCTTAAGCGTCTCGTCGAGCGCTATTCATTGGTGTAAGGTAAAATAAGGTTGGGGGGACAGGGAAGGAGAGGTAACAGGCTCAAATCTGTATGAATTCTTCCGCTCAGTCTGGAGTGTAGCTACCAGCGCTGCACACCCTCTTAGAAGGCCAGCAATGTAGCTGAGGCATACCAGCACACACTCAGCCTCTTAGAAGGTTGCCATCATTTTTATTTTTTTTCGGCAAAAAATAATACCACTATTGTATTTGGGAGGAAAAGTTCTATGCATATCAAACTCTTTACAAGCAATGAAACTGCTTGATAACAGCCTATACACAAAATGAACTAAAAAATAAAAACTGTGTTTTACATATAATGCACATAACTCCAGAACTATTAGACCTGAAAAAAAATTCACATACCACAAGATTCAGTTACTAAAATTTTATGAAAATGCATCATAAAAAAACATGAAAGTGCAATACATAACAAATGGCCAGTGATTTTCCAATTTCTGTTTTTTTGTATTTTACCAAAATAAAAACTCAAATTCCGTAGATTTTTGTTGGGGTAGCAACATTTTTTTTCCACTGACAGAGCAACTCTCTCCCTTTACAATGAACCCCCAATGAAACTTCTAACTTGAATAATGAATGTACAGTAAGTTGCCCAATTGACCCATTCTCTTCAAACCTCCCGGTAGGTCGGCCATGTGGAGACGGGTTAATGCAAAATTTCCAAATTATAAATAAATGCAACACTATTGTTAGTCAAACTTTGAGCAAATACTCAAATAGTTGTTGTTTAAAATAATTTCTCTTTTGCCTATCTTCTTCTGAGTTACTATTAGATTTTCTCATTTCTAGATTTTATCACGAAATATGGCAAATGATCACATCAGTAAAAAAATATAAACTAATGATTTAAGTGCATGTAAAGAGTCATAAAGTTTAGCCTTTCAAAGTTAGCATTTTGCTAAAATTAACTCTGCTTTACTGCTGTTAGCATGATTACTTTCTTAGACCAAATGTGCTCAAACTCCTTATTGTTAATGACATTCTAAATATTTAATTTTATAATCAAGCTAGTTTTGTTATACCCCATGGCAAACTGAGATGAATATCCACCAAATGATTATGCTTCTCTAGTAGTAGATAAATTTTCAATCGTACATTGCCATGTTTACAACTTCATACGAGAAGCTTCTTATAAACTCATCCAGCTTAGAGGATATCAAATTTTAATTTCACCCATGGTTTTATTCTCACTGGACCAGCTGCAATGTTTATGATGAATAATGGGACCAAACTAGTTATTTACAAGTATTTTTTGAGGACAAACTATAATACCACTGCACACAATTTACTATTGAAACATGGACCTATTATTTTTTGCCTAATTACCAACAATATTTGTGAGACACACATTTTAACCATAGCTCTAGTGTATTTACTATTTTTATTGTTAAGTAGCTGTAAAACTGGCAGCTCAATGTATAAATTTTATGCAAAAAATATTTGTGCTCATTTATGTTATCAAATTACTAAGTAAGAGATTTTTGAGCTTTTCTTCTCACATTGTTTGGCTCAGCTTATATTGTCTTTCATACCAAATGTATGTGTTGACAATTATTTCTTACAAAATTTAGTCTAGTGAGAATTTTTTGTTGTCTTTTTCTTCTCAGAATTTGATGAATCCTATTCTGTGAAGCATTCAAGGTTATCAACAGTTTCATTATGAGTTTTGGGGCTTTGAAAAGCAGGCTACCATGCTTGAGGATTTCATCATATTCCAGGCAAATTTTTCAGAAGAGACAGGCTACTATGGTGAGTGTAGCATATTTGTACATATACCAATTATGTAGTATCTCTTATTATTATTATTTTTGGCCTTGTTCACCTTTGCTGAAATAATTCAACAGTTATGCTATTCATACTTGAATAAATTGATTCAAAATTCGTTTTTACAAAATTGTAACAACTTACAAGGTTGGATATTTTACATGGAGGTAAAAATTTAGTTGCATTACCATGTCTTCTAAATGGTTATGTGGAACATAATTAAATTACAAATTTATTCTCTCTTTACAGGTATTATAACACTAACTATAGTCTGAATATGTCTTCTGAGTTAATAGAAAAATCTAAATACAACATACCTGTAATGGCATTTTATGAAGCATTTTTTCAAAATGCACTAAATGAATGATTTCATAAAATGTCGATGTTATATAAAATTTTTCGAAGAAAATTCCATATCTACAAGTATAAACTGTTGACTGGGGCTGACTAAAAAATTACTCAAATGTGCAAGTAAAAAGGCCAATTTTGCACCCAAGTTAACAAGATGTGAATGAACAACAGGCTTTTGAAGGGAATTCTTGTTTTATTGGCCAATATCTAAACTTAGATGATTGAAATACTATCAGCATTTAAGTTATTTTTTCCAGTCTGGTGTGTGTGATGTTAGTAAACCTTAAAAATAATGTGTCAATTTACATGTTTTTTGGTGCTAATAACTATTATTACACTATCACTATGTTACAGGCAGTGCTGGGAATAGAGACAAGCTGTGATGACACTGGTGCTGCTGTTATTGATGGCTCCACAAACGCTGTGTTGGGAGAAGCTCTCCATCAACAGACACGAGCACACATGCTGTTAGTCTGGGCTTGGGGGAGTTCCAGCTTGCTAATGCGATACTTTATCTTGAGAGTGTTATGTGTAATAATGTACTTTTGATTTAATTTTTTGTTTATGAGGACTTCATTTTCTGCATTTCCTTTAATTCTCTTATGGGAGTACAACAACATGCAACCACGTTCTACCTTTTAAGTTTGTTAATGGCAACTTCAAATTGCACAACTTACATTCCTTTGCATGTAAAAATGGTCACAAAGTCAAAAGTATTACATGGTCACATCACTGCATAAGATACTGAAGAAATACTGTTCACACTTTCTTAGATATAAACTCCCATCAACTTAAATGTATGAACCAGGTTAATGTTTGCATACATCAATTATCAAATGCGTACTTATTTTCATAGGATATTTGCTGATACTGGTTGAGCATTTTTAACTGAGGAAATCAGACCATGAATAAGTAATTTTGTATTTTAATTGGCATTAATGTACTTGGATAATTACAACTTATGATCAAAGATATTCAATTTTGGTAAATTTTATTCTTCATTGGTTATATGAGTAGAGTTTCTTTGCAAATATAGATAGAAAGTATGGTGTGTTGTGTGTAATTTCCTGCATCCTTTCTCTTTAGAAAACATCTACAAGTATTAAAAAGTTTGGAATATATTTATTTATTCAAAATTTATGAAATACCAATTAAAGGATAACAAATGATCAAGACAGAATGGACAAAAATAAAATGAATTTCTGTTCATAATAATGTAAGATGTACAGATGTATTTTCTCCTCTTATGAGGAGTAGTTCCACTCTATTAGTGCATGCTATCCTGCTGTTTATTTTCAAGGAAAGTGTTTTTGAGAATATTGTGTAAATTGTAATAAAAGTTTACGTTAACTTGCTTTTGGGTATTCTTTTGTTTATAAGCAAAATTGTTAGAAAAGAAAGTATTTTCAAAATGCTTTCCTTGCAATTAGAGGTGAAACATCAGCTTCTTCTTAGTATTCCATTGTGGATCAATTTGAACCCATAGTTAGCCTAATATTTAGACAGATGTCACTGTTGGTATTTGTGCAGAATTTGTGTTGAAAAATTTTGAAAATTTCTAAAATCATCCATTTTTCAGACATGGAGGCATCCGACCAGCCACAGCAAAGAGTCTGCATGCGGAGCATATTCACTCAGTAGTGACCACTGCCATGCAACGAGCAGGTCTAGACTTTTCAGAGCTTAGTGCTGTTGCCACTACAGTCAAGCCTGGTAAGTTAGCCAGTGTGATATCAGGCTTTTGATTTGACTTTTGTTTAGTAAGACGTTGCTTTCTGTGCTTTCTTAAATTCTATGAAGGGAGATGAGATAAATCCTGTTTTGTTTTAACAATGGAAAGGATGAGTTTTGTTAGAAAATGACTAGATCTAATGGATCTTGAGTGGAGCATTGACAACGTCTGACGCTCTTAAGTAGTGACTTGATTGATTGAATTGAAGAATAGCTAGTCAGTTCATAAGAAATGGTTGCTAGCTCGGTAACAGAGTAGGAATACCAGCCAGTCATGTAAGAGCCGAGATGTTTTGTCAGTCATCGGATGACTTGTCAGTCAAGTAATAGGTGGACAAGATAAGTGAGTCAAGACCATATCTGGATAGATGACTGACTTATTACAACTGCTTAAAAAAAATGACTGAGGTAATTTGTAAATTGGGCCATGTGTAGGCTGATGATTCGGGACTTGATTTGTAAAGTGAGCTGATGCTGTAGTTTCTAAGCAAGGTTTCAAGGGTAGTGGATGATCTATTTTTTTTCTTTATTCTTTATTTTTTTATTGCAGGACTCCAGCTGTCACTTGGAGTGGGCACAGGTTATGGAAAACAAATCGCTCTTGATCACAGATTGCCCTTCATTCCAATACATCACATGGAGGCTCACACGCTCACTGTCAGGCTGATGCAGCAGGTGAATGTCTGGTCATTTGAGTATTAGATTTCTTTTACACCCGTAATGATTTTTTTTTTCACACCCGAAAATGCAATAGATTCGAACATAAGCAAAAGCTCCACACAGCAAGATTCAGTACACAAAAATAAAAAAATCTCAATGAAACCTGGGTTGTTTTTTCAATTCCCTTTTTTTACTTTGGTATGATTTGACTATGTCTTCATCTCAGCAGGAAGGGTGACATTGGGGGCTGGTTTGACACCTTGGTTGTAAATGCCTGAGCTAACGGAGTTTGAACATTTTTGCTTTGCATTATTTGATGTCTGTAACTCGGAAATCTGCATTCTGCTCTGGTCTCTTGGTGAGGGTATAAGTTTTATTAATTTTTACTGATGGAATCTGTTTCTTTTTGTTGATTATGTAATCGTAAATTTAATGGTAATTGAACCTTTGAAACTCATTTCACATCTTATGAGACAGACATTAAGTGAACTTCCTGTGATTTTCTTACTTATAATGCCCCTCAGAAAGATACAACTTTTCTGTCTGTATGAATTAGCACTCCCGGGAGGAATATATAAGGTCCTTAGGTACAGGTTCCTTTTGTTGAAATAGAATGGGTTGTTTGTTTGGTATGGACCAACTTTTTCTCGGTGTACAGCTGTCCTGTTTTTCAGCACCAACTACTTCATTATTCAACTTTTTCTTTGGCTTCATAACCTTTTTCAAGTTGTTTCCATGCACCTCGTGTGTAGATTATGTGTTTTCTTTAACCTATACTAAACAGTGCTTTCCTTCTCCCTTTCATCTGAACCCCTTCACTGCGGTAAGAGAGGCTGTAACTAACTTGTCTAATCTAATTCTGCTTTTCCTCTAATCCATACTAAATGATGCCTTCATTCTTTCTCTCTTTAGAACAACTTTGTTGGGTTTAGGGAAGCTGAAACTAACTCACAATCTAAATTGACACAGGATTTGTGACCAGGATAGGAATATTGCACTCTTGAGCACACATGCAAATTTATTATAAGGCCTTGATTGACGGATTGCTTGACCGTTTTATTGGTATTTTCCAATTGTTCAAGAAATGACAGGTTTATAGAAGGTTATTTATATTTGGTTTATATCTGTCTAAACCCATGCGGAGAAATATGTTGTTTTCTTTTTTCTACCAAATACACCACCATTAGCACCATAATAACGTTTACAAATGCCAATATTTATCTATATTTGTGCCTTGGAAAGCTAGATATTCATGGTCAGCTGAGCCTGCTGTTGTGCATCACTTGGAAGAGAGTGATTTTTTACTGACATGTAATGCTTGTTAGTGCTTTGTGGCATGGGGATATTGAAATTTCGTTTTAGTAGGTTGTACCTAAATGTATTATTTGACTGAATATGCCATGCTCAGTTGTTTTAATAAGAAACTTTTGGGTAAAGAAGCTCAATTTCTACTCCAGAGCTAATTTTAAATCAGTAACTACCTGACAAATTTTGTCCATGTTAAGGGTCAAAATCTGAAGTATCAGTTTTCTGTTTTTTAGCTCATGTTGTAGATAATTCTCTCACGAATCTAATGATATGTTTTACTGCTTTGTAACTGTGTTCGTTCTTCTGCTACAGCTTGCAAAAGGCCAGTCACGTACGTGATTACACGGCCGGGTGACGAGTTTTCAGGCCATACTGGAAACTTAAACTTGTTGACAGTTGTAAAGGTACATACATGAATGGTAAATATATCAATCAACAGGGCTTTAAAGCAGCTAGAAAAACACAGGATATTTTTTTTCTAATTTGGTTTTTGTGGAAAATTATACCTGGACACAAGAAAGAAAAAAAGCAAATTATTCGAAAAAAATTTGTAAAATTTTACAAATTGAATTATCAAAAATCTATTCCAGTATTTCTCGAGATAATACATTTAGCCATCTAGAAAACACAATCCCGGTTCTGTTCTGTAACTTCAAAATTCTGTGAAAAGATGCATTTTCTGTAATACTCATTTTTTTTTTCAATTCATTTTCTAATAAAATTGGAAAAAAGCACTAGTTGAAAAAATTGGATCATTTTACACCTATAGTGCAACCCTTTGCCTCCTGACGGCATCTACAGATGCCACTTCATATTTTCTCTCATCAGAAGCAAATGCAATGGTTAAGCTCCAGAAAATACTGAAGGCATCTGAGAGTGCCGTCTCATGTTGCCTTACATGGCGGCATTTGGCAACTTGCGCCTCAAATGAAAGCACGGCGGCAGTTTAAATTGCGCTAACTGAAGAGGTGCTGCTGATATGTTACTGTGCTAACCAATATTGATTTGTTCACTATTTATACTCTGTGTTGAACAAAATAATTTTGAGGTAGCATTGCCTAGACATTGATTTTTGTTTGCATTGAAGCAAAAATACAAAAACGTTAATTTTACAGGAGATATAATGAAAAAGCTAGTGAGCACTGTAGATGCCGTCAGTAATACTCGTATCGAGACCTCAATTTCTAAATTCTTGAGTTGGCAATAAGAGTGCCTTCACATCATTTGCAAGCACTTATTTGTTGTAAAGGAATTATTTTTACACAATGTCATCCATATAAAGAGTTAATATATCAATGAAGTCATTTTCTACAGGTCTTATAATAATGAAAATGCTTCTTACAAATATTGTGGTTCAATTATGACTGCAATTGTGTTCGAAGTATCATTCAACTAAAGATAAATCATGCACATCAAATGTGAATATGCGAGTAATTAGGCTGATTTATGACGCAAGAAATGTCTTGAAAAGGGCTCAGTTTGGAAGAGGTAGGGAATGCCTTATCATAAACCATCCGACTAAGAATATAATACTGATGAATCTGACAATGAGGCAGAAGATCAGGTTGAACATTACCCAGGAAAACATTACTATGGCGATGGATGACATAGCTGTGATAATTATAAGAGAAGTCTGTGTAATGAAGGATCTTCTAGCATCATCTCCAGGTATTGTCACCACGGCTGATGACGATAGGAGTGGATAACATTGGACATTCTTATAGGATAACACTCCTTTGGCAATAGGAGATGGGAAAAGAAAGCAGACTCAACAAGTGACACTACGCTGACTCGTTTTACAAAATAGAGATAATGAAATATGGAGCTATATCGGAAAAGTTTTTCCAAGTTATATTCTTTATCAATTCAATAAAGGGTGCAAATTATACAGTATATATAAATATATTCAATTAAATTAATTTTTTCGTCTCGTTTATATGTATTTTTGAATAAATATGACAGATTTGAAATATTTCAACTTTTTTTCCCTGCTACAATACAGGTTTACCTGAAATTGGTTCAAAAATATCCCATGAAAATGCCCTACTGCTGCATTTAATATCAGCTATATGGGTCTCTAAAAATACTGATGGCATCTACAGTAGCCAGTGTAAAAAAGCATTAATTTTTTGAAAATATTCCAAACTCTGGCCAAAAATATGTTTAACTAGTCCATATCATGCATTCTATGTGAAAAATATTCAGAAAATATCGTAACTCGAATTTCAGGAGGCAAAGGGTTAAGAGGAATCCGTCATAAAATGACCGACTTTTTTGGGTAGACGGTCCCCTTAAGGGTGGAGGACGAGGAAAATGGAACTTTTTTGAGTAAGTCTATTCTGTTAAGTGTAAACTTTGATAAGTTTGATTATTTGCAGGTGGAATTCCCGTTTTTGTGTCTGCTGGCGTCGGGAGGCCACTGTTTGCTCGTCATATGCAGGGGCATTGACGACTTCTCCGTTCTCGGCTCCTCTCTTGACGACGCTCCTGGAGAGGCATTCGATAAGGTCAGACAGCCGCTTTGCTCGTGTTTCTCACTAATGCAAAAGTGTCTGCCAAAAAACGCCAACGTCAATCCGCTGAGATTAGGTAGGATTGGTCCTGCCCTGAGAGTTAGGTAGGTCTTTTTGTTGTTGACATAAAATAGATTTTTTTCATTTCAAGACCATCCTATTTTTGGTTTACTGCTGTCGCGTTTTTCAGAACCTCCTTTAGTCTTCCTCCACTTTCATCTTGTTTCTGAAGCTTCCCTCTCAGCTTGATGTTTTTCAGCACTAACTTCTTTCTTCTTCAACTTTCATCTGGTTTTATAACCTTGTGTGGGAACGCACCTTGTGCATTGATTCCGCGTTCCCTCAAGTCCGTTTGGAAATGTTGCTGTCATCCTTCTTCTCTTGGATTTTCTATGTTGTGGCTAGAGGGCTGAAACTAACTTAAAATCTAATCTTCTTATGTTGCTTGGCTGAAGTGCAAGATCTTAGACTTTCATGTGGTATGTTTTGCGTTCTAATGGGATCAGGTCTTTGCACGATCGCGATTTTACTGCAATTCAATCTATCATTTACAAACTGTGTACTTACTTAAAAGTGGCCTAGTGTCTTGGTGCCTGCTAATAGATGTTCTTGTCAGCAAATATAAAAATCTTTGCAATCCCTAAGGCGTTCATTGGTGGCGATTGTTGTTTTCCAGGTGTGAGTTTAATTTTGTTTAGCACCTCGTAATTCTTGTTGTATGACGTAGTGGAAAGCTCAATATTATTCCTAGCACATATATCATCATCGTTACTCTTTTTGCTTGTATGTATTCATAAAAACTGTGTCTGGGCTGTATAACGAGTGCAGTCTTGCAGCTTACCTGCAGGACTGCACTTTATGTGCTTTACTCTGGTCAGGTCACAGCAGGTTTTAATTTATTTGACCGTTGTGATGAGCGCAAGAAATGAGCCCTAGATTGTAAATTGTGTGCTGTAAGTTCATGGTATTGTGCTATTTATAGTGATTTCTTGGTTTTGTCAAATCAATGAAAAATTTTTTTTGTTGAAACATATTCGTAAAAATTATTTTAAAGTTGAATTTCAGATCGCTTATTGTGTCGAAAAAATTTATGTGAACTTGTGTGAATTTAAGTATCATTCAAGCAAAAATATGATTAGGCAGTTTCTTCCTGAGCATTCTGTATACGGTGGAGTTTGATGTACAATATTGTTTGCATACTAAATTTATGCTGGAAAACTACAGTGAGTTGTAGGCCATTTTCTCTTTGTTTTGGCAGTATTTATGTGTTAGCTTCGCGCGCAATGTTGTCAAACTTTTAAATTTGATACATTCGTTTTCAACATATGTACGGGAAATGAGGAAACACCGGAGAGTTTATAAACTAATTTTTGAGAACGAGCGCAAAAAAATTTAATTTCCATAGATATGAAAGAGAACAAACTCAAATCGATTCGTTGTTTACTTTGATTTAGAAGAGATCACATGTTTAAAGCGTCCAAGGTTTATTTTCAATTTGGGCTATATGCAGCAATTAAATATTTTGAAACCTTATTCTCTAGGGCTACAATCAATGTTTATTCTTATCTTGATTTAGAACAGTGCTTCTTTACATGGGTTCGACATGGTTGGTTTGTGCATCAATACAGTATATAGTTATATACTCGTACATATGGTTTGAATTTGAAGGAAACAAATTAAATTTCATTTTTATAACTACGAAGGGTTTGATGAATGAATGTATGAAACTTGTAGGATTCAGTACTTCTAACAAGGTTGAGAATCACTGATCTAGAAAACAGAATCGATTTATCTGATATGCATCTGATATTTATCAGTTCATCGGTTCCCTGACAACTGGTCCTGAGAACTACTTTCTATTGTATAGAGATCCGCCAATTTGCTCATGAACACTCGTTCGTAGCTAAGATACGAAGCCCTTCATCATGCTGTGAAGTTGCTGTATCTGTGCACAGGCTGCCAGGTACCTCAACTTGCGGATGCTGAGAGACTACATTGATATGTCAGGCGGCGCTGCCATTGAACATCTGGCAAAGGATGGCGACCCTAAAGCCTTCAATGTGAGCGGACAAAGTGCTCCCATGTCCCGTTACAGGTCAGGAGGGGGCCTCTACATTTTGGGTATTCCATTGCTTAATGCTGTGCTCAGTTTTTTAAATAAGTGATGATTTTCTTGTGCAATGAGGAAAGTGTTTGACTGCAGGAGTTTGAGTATGAATGCTTAGAGGGGACTGTATGAAAGTTTGATCGTGCCAGTTTTGTTGTATGGAGCAGAGTCCTGGGGGTTGTAAGCAGCTGACAGGAGGAAATTGGATGTGTTTGAGATGAAGTGTTTGAGGAGCATGTATGGAGCAACAAGAAGAAATAGGATCAGGAATGAGTTGGTAAGGGGGCAGACGGGTGTTATCGAAAAGTTGTGCAGGCGAGTGGATGAAAGAGTGCTTGGATGGTTTGGGCATGTTGGAAGAATGAATGTAGAACGGCTGGTGAAAAAGATTTATACGTCAGAAGTGAGTGTTTTTAGAGCGCAAGATAGACCACGGATGAGTTGGATGGATGGGGTAAACAAGCTTTGTATAGCAAATAAAATGGGATCGCAAAATATGAAGGATCAAGGAAAAGGATCGTTTCAGAAATCTATTTGCTTCTGCAAGCAATTGCATAGATTGAGTTGGAGCTTTGCGCTTGGCGGGAAATGGTACGAGTTGGGGGCAGGCTACACTAGCAGCCACCTCACTGCCCAGGCCCGCCACTCGCCGCTCCTTCCTCGAGTCTCCAAGCACTGGAAACAAAGAATGATAATTAGCATACATGCACTTGATCCTTAATTTACTGAAAAAAGAATTAACGTAATTAATTTTAACTTGTTTGAAGAGCCACCATCAAACGCAACCCATTAATATATTGCTCAGAATGAATAATAATGGTTCGAGTCCTAAAGAAATCTCCATAATATAAATGGCAGGGGTTTGGAAACTTTAGGGGTTTGGCAAGTCCGGCAAGCTTCCTCACCTCAAGGCAGAACGCCACAAAGTGTAGATCCCCTGGTAGTGGATTTACGTCCGCCTGTCCCCAGTCTGGTAAGTGGAGCAGCGAGCAGCGTGGAAGTCAAGCGTCTCCAGCAGGAAAGTACGGAGCAGCGTGGAAGTCGAGCGCCTCCAGCAGGTAAGTACAGAGCAGCGTGGAAGTCGAGCGCCTCCAGGAAGTAAGTACGGAGCAGCGTGAAAGTCGAGCGCCTCCAGCAGGTACTACCTATGGTGCTCCCAGTAGATTACGCAGAATAAATAATTTAAATGTGCAGTTGACGCCGATGGTTGTGCAAGGTTCGAGGTCTGCGAAAAGTCTGGTTATTCGGTGCTAATGCACGCTAGAGTATACTTCTCATCAATCGTCAGTCGTTAAGAAGAACGGAAACTGCCGAGCCAAGAAATTGTTTCCTTCATCCTGCCCTTTATATCATGAAAATAAAGTAACTAAACTGATGTTCTTAAATCTAGCTTAAATCTAATAGGCAAGCTGGCAGAATAAAATAAACAAGGCAGCCCGCCGAACTAAGGCTAGAAATTTGTACATTGTATGAGAGGGGTCTGACTGTGGACGTGGCGAGAGGGATGACTGCGGACAGAAGTGAGTGGGGGCAGTTTGTAAGAAGGTAATTTTATTTTTGATGCGGTACTGGAAGTAGCCCGCGTGTGATGGGGTTGACTTGTCCTGTGCGGGGGGAGGGGCTGCACTCAATGAAGCGGTCAGGGGCCACACTCAGGGCAAACCAACTATGGCTGTCGGGCCTGACTGTGGAAGGTGGTTGCGCTGGGCTGCTGCTGATCCTGGCAGTCTGGTGCGGCCAGTGCTGCCTCTCTCACCTCCTAGTGCTAAGAGTGATGATTGTGGCCTGGTGTCGGCTACCCTCCCTTCTCCTAGGGAGGAGAAGCCTGGTATATGAATGTATGAATGATTTTCTTGATTTTACTATAAGGCATTGGCAGTTTTTGAAAATGTTATAGAGGAAGGGTTGGTTTTCGATATGGCTTTGCGCGAGTAGCAGAATTGCTGAGGAAATTTACGGTAGGTTCAAAATTATGTTGCAGAAAACGTATTGAAAGAGCCTGCATAATTGTTTTAATTGTAAAACTTTGGGAGACCCGCTGAGCTGTACATAATTACAGCTGAATGCTCGTGTATGGTCTGTTATTCTATTTTTTGGGGGAGAGGATTTTGGCTAACAAAAGGGATCTTCAGAGTTAATTTGTTTTAATTAAACTTGTGTAGTTATACATCTCATTAGTGCCTTGTAATTGTATACAAAGGTTTGATGACGTTTTAGCTATTTTCGGATGTCATTAAAAAAGACAATTTTTGATGGTTACAAACTACCTTTAATTAATTATAGCAAAACCATTTTAACTTTAGAAAAGAACGTCAGTTAGAGATTAGACGTGTTCCTGTTGTTGAAAATTGTACGTTTTTGTATAACAAGTTTATTTCTAAATTGTTTTAGGCTTTAATTTTAGTTAATTAGATTTCAGTGTATTCATGTCATTCGTGATGTAATTTCAATAATGTGGTTTGCTATTGCAAACAAATATTTTATCCATGAAACGCCTACAGACAGCAAAAATGATTCTTTAATGCTAAATTTGCTTTTGAGCAGTTGAGACTTATATGCACTATTATCATTTTGCATTATTTTATCAAAAATATTGAGTTTTCCAATGTTACTGCTTTGTGGAAGGGTGATCTAGTTCATATTTAAGGGGATCATCCAGGCCCTGTCGCTCCGATGAGCATTTTTCATGTTTTAGTTGTAAAAGGACCCTTAGGTGATGGACTATTCGGACCTTAAATTTTATGGCGCTACAGACAATAGATCCCCCCTCCCCACCCCACGGGGGACAAAAATCTTGAATTTTCGACCCCATATAAAAAGAAAACAAAACGGGAAATGGATAATTTGAAACTGCACTTTTGTTAGAAACGTTTCAAGGATTCTAAAACTGTCTTTGGTTTTGTTTTAGCATAAAAACTCAATGACTAGTACTCTTTTGAAATATCAATACAAATGAACTAAAAACCAATATGTCCAATTTTTCAAAAACTAAGGCCTGAATAAAAAAAATGAATAGAAGAAATTGTGTTTCTTTTCAAAAGATTCATAGTTTAGTCAAATTTCAAATGAATCAAACTGAAAATAAAAAATTTCATTATTTTTATAAAAAAAAATTATTTTATTTATGGAAATTACAATTCACAGCGTGAATATAAAGTTATGCATGGAGATTATCGAAATAAAAATGAAATTAGCATTCAATTACATAAATTTTCCATTATATTTCGCTTCAACAAAAAATTTTGTTTATGGCTTATACCAAACACCTCTAACTTTAAACATTCAAAAGCCTAAAAGTCATTGAGTTTTGATGCTAGAACAAAACCAAAGACAGTTTTAGAATCCTTGGAACATTTCTAACAAAGTTAAATCACTTTTCTCCAAATTTGAGGGAAAAAAAATTATATAGCTCAAAAACCCTAAAATAATTTATTTGCGATGTAATGAAAAAATATTAGTGATGTACCGATACCATTTTTTTGGCCGATACCGATACCCATTTTTTGGCCGATACCGATACCGATACTCCGATACTTGAAAATACCGATACTTTGACCGATACTACTACTACCGATACCGATACTTTTACAATCATCTAACCTAATAATACCCGTTGTATGTTTGTTTATGTATTTGTTCGGTGTCCGCTTCTTAAGAAACGTAGGATGTCTGAGTTTGCGGTATCATGGATACCGAATTCATCAGTGTAACATTGAAAGATCGTCTCTACATGCATTGATATGTTTGAAATTTTATCAGGATAGGTTAGTAGTATTGGATTGGTTGTTGTGATCGCAGTAATTTGCGCATTTTTCCTAACCATGTTGCTTTTGTACAGCTTTCAGGCCATATTGAATAATTAAAAAACTTTAAATTAAATATAGTAATTTTGAGAATAGCTGTGCCCGAAGTATAATCGTTTTTGAGTAATGGTGATTTTTCACCGGAGGGGAACTCCGAGTCAAGAGAGCTTTGTGTGTTCTTGTGCATATGTGCTCGGCATAAACATTTTGAATCACCCGACTTTCCGTTCTACGCATTGGCAACAGTGGACAACGCATTAGTGGTGTAGGGCCTACAAGAAACGCAGTTGCTACATATAATTAGGATACCATAGGTTAGATAATGTTGACGGAATTTTTCCATGGGTCCATCAAGCTTAACGATGGCATTGTCCTTGGCATTTACATAGGTCCTGCTGCTACCTAATAATACCCTTGCCCTTGGTTTATTTGTTTGGTGTCTGTTTCTTCCATTTCTTTGTCACTCACGCTCATAAGGATAGTTATAATGCCCGTATCTGTGATACGAGTTTCACCAGTGAGCAAGTACAAAAATATTGTTCATCACGGATACTGTTAGGATGGATATACTGTATTTGTTTGTCATCTACATCTTGAAAATTCGTTCATGAAAGGTATTGAATCCCATTTTTGGCGGGCCGTGCACACTTGTATTAAAATAAAACCATTATAACCCCTACATGGGAGTTACAATAAAATTATTTGCTAATATATCTAATAATATAAAAATTGACAATAAAGTCTCCGATTATGAAAAAGAAAATTCTCTTGCTATGTTAACTATATTGTCGAGAAAAATGACAAAATGAAATCTATTCAATAGATATGTGTTTTTAATCGTATTGCAACGTAATATAGACTAGCTATAATAGCAACTGGCTCCAAAAGTGGACCAAAACAATAATTTGTCCAAAAAAGGATTGTCATTTTCGTGTTATTCACACCAAATATGAGTACATACTTTGACGAAAAGAAAATAGTAAAATTCGATAAGCCCCGAAACTGAAAATATTCGCAAACACGGAACCATCTATAAGATGAGGAATTAAAAAAAGAAAATTTCAAGGAACTTGATCATATATATTAGGAATACGTTTCGGAGTCAAGATCCATCATCAGTTCGTAAATGTACAAATCATTATGTCTGCAATAGAAGAAAAAACAAAATGTTGGATACAGTCATTAAAGGAAATCAAGAAAATAAAAATAAAATTAAAACATGTCCCAGAAGAACTAAAATCGATAAGATTATTATTTAGTTACAATTTGTAATGGGTAGGAACTATCAGAATTGTTGAGGGCCGGCTTTCGTCTAAAAATATGTAACGATATGTAATATGTAACGAATATGTAATGTAATATATTGAGGTCACATGCAGTTGAAGCCGAATCTAAGATTTTGAAGTCCGCAGAGGATATTGGTTCGTTGCATTTTACTGCGTGATTACGTACTGCGGAGTGTTGGGAGTAAGCTAATTAGTTCCCCGCGCGGAAGCTTCGATCCCGATGTTCGGCCATTCTGTTATAAAAATTTCGTGACGTCATGCCGACGTACAATGATGTGCACTGCACACAACTTTACAACTGTTAAGAATAAATCGGAGAGGCTCTCATCTCCATCGGAAGCGTATCCTTGTACCGGAAAAAAGAAGCAGCCTTAAAATTGTACAATTCCCGTGCAAGGATACGCTTTGATGGAGAAGCGAGCTTTCTGATTTATTCTTACAGTTGAACAGTTGTGTGCAGTGCACATCATCGTACGTCGGCATGACGGCACAAAATTTTCACATCAGAATGGCCGAACATCAGGGTTGAAGCTTCCGCACGGGGAACCAATTCGCACAATTCGTACGTAATCACGCAGTAAAATGCAACGAACCGATTTCCTCTGCGGACTTCAAAATCTTAGATTCGGCTTCATCTACATGTGACCTCGGAATTTTAGAGTCGCTACATATTTTTAAACGAAAACCGGCCCTCATTAATTCTGACAGTTCCTACCTATTGCAAATTGTAAGTAGATCATGTCGATTTTATTTTCTCTGGGACATGTTTAGATTTTTTTTGTTTTCGTGATTTCTTTTTATGACTGTATCCAACATTTTCTTTTTTCTTTTATTGTAGTCATAATGAATTTTACTTTGACGAACTGATGATTTGTCTAGACTCCGAAACGTATTTCTAGTAAATATGATTTAGTTTCTTGGAATTTCCAGCGTTTTTAAATTCCTCAACAAGTTGCGATTAAAGCAATCAACTGACCCGTTCAGATGTATTCAACTATATGATTGTTCGTGAATTTGTCAAACATCTTAACATAGAAGAAAAATACAAGATTCGTAATGAACGGCGATATACATGATAAATCTATACTATAATAAGAGCCGCGTCCGTCCGTCGGTCGGTCTGTCCGAAGCCAGCCTGCAGTGTGTGATGAGCGTATCTGTGATACAAGCTCCAGTACTGATATTTTGACGGGCCGTGTTCACGCGGCCTCATCAGATTAGATTATAAGTTAGTTTAAGCCTCCCTAACCGCTTCAAAAATAGAGCGTATCGAAGAGAGGAAGGAGGAAGGCACCATTTAGTATGGAGATAAGAAAATGAGGAATCTATGATGAAGGGGCATAGAAACAGTAAGATGAGGAAGAAGTTCATGAAATAAGATAAAAGTTGAAGAAGAAAGATTAGATTAGATTATTAGTTAGTTTAAGCCTCCCTATCCTCAACAAATGAGATCCAAAGAGAGGAAGGAAGAAGGCACCATTTAGAATGGAGTTAAGGGAACGTGGAATCTATGCAGAAAAGGCATAGAAACAGTAAGATGAGAAAGAAGTTCATGAAACAAGGTCAAAGTTGAAGAAGAAAGTAGTAGGTGCTGAAAAAACAGGACAGCAGTGAACCGAAAAAAGGTGGTCCTTAACATAACAAAAAAAAAAACTTTTATTTCAACAAAAAGGAAGGCCTACCTAACTCTCAGCTCGGGCCCTCACATTTTTCCCCTGTGAGCGCTAATTCCCATAGATACAATAGTTGTATCCCCCTGAGGGGACGCGGCCTCATCAACTCTCGAGAGATTTATTTTTTATACTTTTTGCGGTCTTTCTTTAATTTCACCTTCACTCTTATTTCAAATAAAGGGGGGTGTACTATTTAAAATAAAGTCTTAGCTTCGGAATATTTGACAATTTACGAGCTGAATTAAAATAGAATTTTCAGCTACTTCTATATTAAATTCACAAAAACTTTCAAATGCACCTTCAACTTTATTAAATTGGTTTGGTTTTTGTTAGCCTGTCACATACTTTAAGAAATGGACATTAGGTCAAACTATATAGGTTTTAGTCGTAAAAGTATAATAATTTTATGTCGCTACAGGGTTTAACTATTCATGCTACATAGCTTTCAGTTATGACCGTACGTAACTCATCGGGAATTCAAAGTAGTGAATTCAGCTAGCGGGCCTGATTAAATGCTATAATTCAACAGTTAGCTAGCTAAGCTAATTTACTAGGTATGAATAGGCTTTTTACTTGATTAGAAGTACGCACAGCCCGTCAAAAATGACGGGATTCACTAACTTTCTTGAACAAATTTTCCAAATGCGATGCCCAACGAATGTATTCATCCCTACAGCACCCGTGATGAAAAATATTCTTGTACTGCGCACTGGTGAAACTCGTATCACAGATACGGTCACTATAACTCTCCTCATGAGCGTGACAAAGAAAATGGAAGAAGCGAACTTCAAATAAACCAAGGGTGTTATTAGATAGTAGCAGGACCAGTGGAGATTCCATGGACAATGTCATCGTTAAGCGGACCCGAGAAAAAATTCTGTCAGTATTACCTAACCTGTGCTAACCAAGCTTATCCTAATCTAAGCTAACCTATCCTATCCTAACAAAACCTATCCTGATAAAATGTCAAATATTTAAATGCATGGAAACGCCATCTTTTAATGTTACACTGAGGAATTCGGTATCCATGATACCGCAAAATCACACAACCTATGTTTCTTAAGAAGCGGATACCAAATAAATATGTAAATAAACACACAATGGGTATTATTAGGTTACATACTTTCACTTTCATGATTTATGACCTTCATTTTAATGATAAAATATGTATTATTGGAAAGTATCGGTAAAGTATCGGCCAGATTTTGCCGATACCGATACCACTAAAAATGGCCGATACTGCCGATACCGATACCGATACATCGGTACATCACTAAAAAATATCGCTTTTCACAAAACAATTTTTTCCAACGTTAAAACTTCACAATGGTACTTTGTTAGAAATGCTTCAAGGATTCTAAAACTGTCTTTGGTTTTGTTCTAGCATCAAAATTCATTGACTTTTAGGCTTTTGAAATATCCATAAAAATGTACCAAAAAAAACAATTTTCCGTAAAAAAAATAAGGCCTAAACCAGGAAAGTTACGAGAGTAAAAAAAGTTTACTTTCGAAAAAATACATAGACTGTCCAATTTTCTTACGAATCGGACAAAAAAGTTGAAAAATCTGGATGATCCACTTCAATACTTTATGTAAATCCAATAAAGTAGCTTTCACTTGGTTGTAAAGTCTCATTCGTTTCCTCACAAAGAAGCATCCACTTGATAATAAATCTTCTTGCATTGCTCGTTCTTGGAGACAGAAGCTTCAACTTATAAATTTTCCTAAGTTCCTCGTTCCTCACAAAAGAAGCTTCCAAGTGATCATAAATTCTCATGCATTGCTTGTTCCCCAAGACAGAGACTGCAACTTCAGCTTCTCGGGGTTGAAATACAATATGGAGTCGTTCATCAAGCGCTTGGAAAAGGAGCATGGTAAGGTACCAAAGTTCCCCTTTTTGTAGTCTTTATTGAAATCAGATATTAGGTTCTGTCAAATAGGGTTGGTGGCTGATAAAAATCTGCGCGCTTTAAAATGTCGGACCACTTTAAGCATTTGATGATGCTGAATGTTGTTTATGGTATTTTACAACTTGAATTATAACTTGGAAATGTTTATAACTTGAAATGGGTGCGTCCCTATATTTTTGTTTTTTATTCCTCTCTTGC
Organism: Morinoia aosen; assembly: GCA_030386875.1. Lineage (NCBI taxonomy): Eukaryota > Metazoa > Arthropoda > Malacostraca > Amphipoda > Talitridae > Morinoia > Morinoia aosen. Next base: position 32,128,164 of record CM059570.1, on the reverse strand, counting down.
TTTTGTGAAAGAATAAGTTGTGTTGTGCTACTCAGAAGTGCACATTTTAACTCTTCAAGTTATATTACTATTGGCTGCAGGTAGGTATAAACTTAATTGAATTTTACTCATTGTTCTTAGTTCTTACATCAATCACCCCGCTGACATTTACGAAATTGTTGGACAATTTGATTATACTTCAGATTGCAGTAACAAGCATTGTTTTTTAACTAATGTTGGAGATGTATGTATTATTTCTGAACCATAAGCGGTTAGGTGCGTGGGTCGTTTAATGATGTTGTGGCTCAAGGATTACCTCAAAGCTATTGCGACAATTGATAGGCGAAGGAGTTGAGGATAAAACAGAATGCTCGTGTGGTGCTCGTTAGTTCAGTTAGTTCATTCTTGTGCTCACGTCTCCTGTAAAATCAAGCGCTTCGATGAATTTCTCAACAGTTTTTTATTGCTCTCCTTTCCACTTTTTTAGAGAACGCAAACTACTGCTGTGCACATCGCTAAGCCGATGTTGTTTTTTCTTACAAATTTAAGATGCCAGTTGATATTTTGTCTCTCAAAGACTTTCATCATGATCATAACCGTAATGCAAATGAAAATAGTGGAATATTATTTTATGTGAACTGTTTTCAGTTTTTACTCATAATGCTTCACGACATTTTTTCATTCTTTCTTGTTAACATAAAATTCACAAGTTGGAAGTATTTTTCCCGTCTTGCCTCTTGGATTCATTTAATTGAACATTATCCCCGAAAACTTTACATTAGCCCTTTAACTTAATGAACTTTTCGCTCCATTTTTGAAAATAGCCTCAATATTTTGTGTTTCTTGTTAAATTTGTTCCCTAGTGTATTCTTTGAAGTTTAGTGCTGAGTGACAGCTCCTTCCTCATCCTAATGTTGGCAGTGACATCATAAGTCTAACGGTAATATAAGCTTTAATAACGGTAATATGAGTAGAAAAATGCTGACATTACCACATTGGCTGCGGTGGATTAAACTGAAGTTCAATTTCCAACTCAAATTTAAACGCAAAAGTTGTTCAAAAACATTATAAATAGTAAACCTCAACTGGGTAAAGTAAAGACCATTTATTTAAAAGATTATTAAAAATTTTTTTCAAACGACCCATCGATGGGTCGTTTTGCAGCTGGAGAAACTTAAGCACGACCCACTGGTGGGTCATACCGCTATGAATATGTTAAAGGGTTAGTAATATGAGTAAAAAATGCTGATGTTAAAGCAGTGGTATTTATTGTTTGGCTTACGATGATTCAATTCACGGCTCTCAAAAAATATACAAATTACTTTTCTAACTTTTCAGCCCTACGAAATAGTTCAATTTCTTCACGTGTAGTTGGTTAAGAAATGCACCTAGCATTTTCGTGCTAAAACACAGCAATTCATTAAAATCTATATTTCAGTCTAATTATAAAATGCAACGTTTCGACGTATCAAACATCATCCTCAGGCTGGAAAAAACAGAATAATTTTCAGTCACGGTGGAAAAAAAAAGCAGAAACTATCACTTAAGTAATATAGACTAGATAAGCAGATCACAAAAGACGAAAGCGACTAGACAAAATAACCTTTTTTATCACAGAAATAGTAGTATGGTTCCATTTTCCATTCCAAGGTTCCATTTGCAATCATTTTCGTGTTGACCATAGTTGCAAACCATCAAATGAAGATTTGTTCACTAACACCAAAATTCTTTATAATGTTATTAAAAAAGATCATATTCATATAATTGAAGCATTACACATTCATGAACTTAAACCTCCCCTGAATGAAAACACGAATGATATTTTCACTCTCAAACTGTTTCGCAGAACTTCAGCTTGCTAGGTGCGACGAAGCTGCTCGGCCATTTTGCTCTTGTCTCTCGTGTGATGAACATCGGTTTTGTACAATGAATCTAGTCATACTACTATTTCTGTGATAAAAAAGGTTGTTATTTTGTCTAGTCGCTTTCGTCTTTTGTGATCTACTTATCTAGTCTATATTACTCAAGTGTTAGTTTCTGCATTTTTTTCCACTGTGACTGAAAATTATTCTGTTTTTTTCCAGCCTGAGGATGATGTTTGATACGTCGAAACGTTGCATTTTATAATTAGACAAATATAGATTTTAATGAATTGTTGTGTTTTAGTATGAAAATGCTAGGTGCATTTCTTAACCAACTACAAGTGAAGAAATTGAAATTTACAAATTAATTAATATATAATTTATATAATATATGCCAACTTGCAGTAGCTGCCCCTCAGGGGGGTACAACTATTGTATCTATGGGAATTAGTGCTCCCAGGGAGACAATGTGAGAGCCGGAGCCAAAGGTAAGGTACGCTTTCTTTTTTGTTGAAATAGAATAGGTTTTTGTTTTGTTACGGATCATCTTTTTTCGGTTTATCGCTTTTCTGTTTTTTCAGCACCTACTTTTTTCTTCTACTTTGACCTGGTTTCATGAACTTCTTTCTCATCTTACTGTTTCTATGCTCTTTCTGCATAGATTCCGCGTTCCCTCTACTCCATACTAAATGGGGACTTCTTCCTTCCTCTCGTTGGATTGCATTTGTTGCTGCGGGTAGGGAGGCTAAAACTAACAACTAATCTAATCTTGCAGTAGCTGCAGCTCTCTCAATCAATGCGCTTAACCGAATTGGCTCTCTCACAAAAATTAGTGAGTATCACTGCGTTAAACGGTTAGGCTTGTCAAAAAATATTGCTATAGAAACATTTCTGTTGCAGATCTGGACGGCGACACACCGTTACCACTGCCGCTACTGCGCGACCTGAGCGCCAGCTTCCAGCACTCCGTGTGCGAGCACATCGTGCGCCGCACGCACCGCGCCATGCTCTACTACAGCTCCGTCATACCGGACCAGCCTCACAATGTTCTGGTATGGCTCATTCATTAAGGTAGAAATCCCTCTGTTTCACGGAGTTAAATGCGTTGATTTTTTACGAAAATAATTTTTGGGTCGTAATTATTTATGTTTATAATTGAAACGCTGTGGTGAATGAGTTGGAATAGAGTGTGAGCTAAAAAACGAGTCCGTTGGCCTATTTTCGGGCTGTTGCCAAAGTACTTCGCCGTCAGGCATCAATCAAATAAACACGAAAGGAGGAATGAAGGAAGCATAACAATTGTCTATGGCAGTATAATAGAGCTTGCTCAACTAATTCAATTGAGAAATTCGAGTTGTAATGTATGATAGTAATAATGTGGATGCAAGTACGTTCATTTTCAACTTCCACTTTCCCTCACTGCTGTCTTCTCAGCAGCGATACTCTCTGAAGCAATTATCTGTAATGCACAGTTATCATCTGTTAGCTCTTCTTTGCTGCGGTGAATCCACGTTGTGATACTCTTTTCAGTGAAAATAATATATTTAGCCTAATGAAGAATTTTTTGTGAGTATATTACTATCTGTTGCAATAATTAGAAAATATTATGCTGCTTTCAGTTATAGTGCCACCTGTAGCTGTATTACTATCAATATTACTACGATCTGTAGTGATAACACCACAATTTTGTATCCCTTTCAATTATGGTACAGCCTGTAGCTATGATGCTCAAGTACTACCATCAACTGTGGCAGGAACTCCATAATGTTTTGCTATCATCAGCATGATATATATCACTAGCAAAGTTAGAAGTATTTTGCAGTTAATTCAAGGTGAATTTCGTAACAATTTAAAAAGTTTATCTACTGCTGATTTATGCTGGCCGAAATTCTCAATCTAACATGATTAGAACCCGGCAAAATTATTTCTAACTGAATTGACGCTTTTTTCATTCTTGGTAAAATAGCGTACGGTAGTGCTTTAATATGCCATTTTGTTTCAATGTGACATTTTTCAGCAATTATTTCTAAGTTTGAAAATTACAAGACAATGAAAGAAAATTCAAGTGAGATGAGACACTTTATTTTCCACCAAGTTTAGTTGTATTATTTCTGTATATTAACTACATTTATTCAAGTTTAAAGCACTGCGTGTTCAAGAATAGTTTGCCACAGAAATTATAGTTCTAACTATTATTAAAGCCATTGTAGAAATTATTCAACTTTCGATGGTATGCAAATCACCATGACTTTCGATGGTATGCAAATCATGACGACTTTCGAGGGTATGTAAATCATCATGACTTTCGAGGGTATGTAAATCATCATGACTTTCGAGGGTATGTAAATCATCATGACTTTCGAGGGTATGTAAATCATCATGACTTTCAAGGGTATGTAAATCAAGACGACTTTCGAGGGTATGTAAATCATCATGACTTTCGAGGGTATGTAAATCATCATGACTTTCGAGGGTATGTAAATCATCATGACTTTCGAGGGTATGTAAATCATCATGACTTTCGAGGGTATGTAAATCATCATGACTTTCGAGGGTATGTAAATCATCATGACTTTCGAGGGTATGTAAATCATCATGACTTTCGATGGTATGCAAATCATCATGACTTTCAAGGGTATGCAAATCATCATGACTTTCGATGTTATGCAAATCATGACTTTCGACGCTACGTATATCATCATGACTTTCGAGGGCACGTATATCATCATGACTTTCGAGGGAATGCAAATCATCATGACTTTCGACGTTATGCCAATCATGACTTTCGAGGGTACGTATATCATCATGACTTTCGAGGGTACGTATATCATCATGACTTTCGAGGGTACGTATATCATCATGACTTTCGAGGGTACGTATATCATCATGACTTTCGAGGGAATGCAAATCATCATGACTTTCGAGGGAATGCAAATCATCATGACTTTCGAGGGTACGTATATCATCATGACTTTCGAGGGTACGTATATCATCATGACTTTTGAGGGTACGTATATCATGACTTTCGAGGGAATGCAAATCATCATGACTTTCGAAGGTATGCAAATCATCATGACTTTCGAGGGTATGCAAATCATCATGACTTTCGAGGGTATGCAAATCATCATGACTTTCGAGGGTACGTATATCATCATGACATTGAGTTAGTCAGATTGGTTTGCGCCCTATTCATGATCCGTTTTCGAGACCGAGATGACCGTCGTCTAATATTGTATTAACTTGAAGGTTGTGTCTGGAGGTGTTGCGAGCAACGCCGCACTACGTAAGTGGCTGGACAAGGTGTGCACAACGCTGGGCGGCTGGAGCCTCGTATGCCCGCCCCCTGAGCTCTGCACTGACAACGGAGTCATGATCGCCTGGAACGGAGTTGAGCGGCTCAGGGCAGGCAAGGGAGTGCTCACAGACCCGGATGACATCAGGGCTGTCGAGTACACTGGCAAGTGAGTGTTCTCATGCTTAAAGTCTCATGTACTGCATGTTAACCCAGTCATGGCCAAATTGTTTTTCGTTAAATTATCATTCATGAAACCCAGTACAGAGTGAACTTTTCATCAAAGCATCCAGAATGTAAGGACGATGTGAGTGATTTTTTAATGTCCTCAAAAAGGACGTTGTTCGATAAAGAGTTAACTGTATCAGCGTTGTTGACATCTGTCAAGTCGAGTATTGCAATGGAGGTGGATTTTTTCTACCGTTATGGATGTTTTAGTTTTAATGATTTATACACAATTTCTCGAGGTTTGATAAATTGTTGTGACCATTATATAATTCTTATGAATTAATTTTTTAACTCGATGATATTCGTTCTACAGGTGCCCGCTGGGAGAAGATTTATCTCGGGAAGTGGGGCTGCAAGGAATCAAAGTAAGCAAGTGGGTCAAAGCGTAAGCCATACGATATTATCAATTAGGGACGAACACGGATCTCGTACACTTGGTGAATGGCTTGAAGAAATAGTTAATGATTTTCGGTCTCATGACAAACGTTGGAGGCCTTGTCCATACTTCACAGGAGCCTGTATGCGGCGTGCCAACGTGTTGACGGTGCACATTTGCATATCAGTTGTAGAAACTATTTTTCCATTTAGTACGAGTATGTCTGCTTGTATTCGCTAGCGATTAAAAATTTCTGAAAAACCTGCTTTTAACACCACTGCTACTCAATGTTACTTGGTATGTGTTTCACAATTAGTCGGCTCATTTCATTGCAACATGGTATATGCATTGTTATGTATAATTTGTTTTCTCCAAAAATACATGTACTTCAACGGATGGTCAACAAGAGTAACATAATGCAAAATGGTTATATTAACCTGCCCTGCTTCTGGAGTGTTTACTTATGTCACTGAAAAAGTATTGTTCTCAAACCACAAGACGAGGATAATTCGAGCTTGTTCTAAAAGGAGGCTGTGAAGACAGCCGCTTCTCTAGGGTGCATCTATAACTCAACTCTCGTCTGGAATATATCGTATTGTTGAATCACCAGCCTCAAAACATGAATTTTACAATAATCGAATGAAATCTACAAGGAAAACAGGTAAGGTTTGTCTGATTTTTATTTCAACTAAATTACTGCCTTGTAAGGCAAACAATGGAATAGGCATGAAGGTTTACATCTATTGAGCAAGCTCCCTACAGTTACTACTATAACTTCTGCCTGTCACGAACTTCTTCTATAAATGCTTACTTAAAAATCAATAGAAAATACGACGTAAACTTTGAACGACTTCCGAGTTTTGAAATAGTTGACACAGCTATTTTACGGTCACTAGAGAGCGGTTTTATTGCTGGGTTATACAGTACCTTCGATAATAAGCCCTATCGGCCTCCAAGACTTGGTTCTAGTTACAGACATGAGTTAACTTATAAGATAACAGTTCAATTACTGCTTAGTGAATTATCTATGGCGCTAAATAAATAATGCAATCAACAAAATAGCTTCTTACGGCAAAAACATGTTATTGCTAAAACCTAACACGGAAAAGTTCATTACAAAACTCGTCAACTCTACTCCAAGAGCTAAAGAGAAGAAGGCGACTATCACAAGAGGCTAAGATGAGGTAATAAGTACGCTTCAGTCTAAGTGCATAGAAGATGGAACTAGGCGCGTGCGGTGGACTCTCCAGTGGCAGGGGGACGAGAAGTTACCCGCGCCGCGCCCGAGTGGGGGCCTCAACACGTCACTTCGACTTCGCCTTTTTCTGGCCCCTGCCCTCAGAACCTGTATGTGGAGGACGAAATGTACACTTTATAATAGAGAGAATCGCGCCCTTCCTGTGGAAAAGGGCATATCTGTTTTAATCAATTCAATTTAAATAGAATAGAATATAAATATGGAACCTATAATACGTTTAAAGAAAAGCATTGTACGAAATGGATGTTGGGCCCTATGCTTGGCAAGTAAAGAGGGTGTTTGCTCGATATTCTTCATTCGATAGAACGTTCTAGCAGCCATATCTAATTTCTTACATTGGGCCTATCTTCGACATGTTGTCTTTACCTGAAGTACAAAAATAAAATGGAATGAGAGCAATTTGGGCATGGCATTGAATTCGTACATAGTAAACTTCGCTCGTTAAATATAAATACATGATGAATGGAGGTGGACTAAATCAAACTACGTAATCGATAAGTATTTAGTTGGTTATCAAGAGACAAGTTGGTAGCCATATAGAATAGACCCTACAGCTTGCATTAATTTGCAAGAGCATTATCAATTCATCTTGACGTTCAAGAGCAACTAGCCCGTAATAAGAAGGCGCTAAAATGAATTTGTCACTGCCTTGTGTCGGTAGCGTTCACTTGTTATTTATAGGGTATATTTCTGGGAGCCATAACATCGACGAAGTACGAATCGATCGATCTGTCTGTCTCATGCAACTTGCTCACCTGTGCATTTCCCACACTTTGATACTTGCACACTACCCAGCTTTTGACTACCTCTCACACCTTGGTAGCACGTGCCATACTTGCTGCCGAAACCGTGTCACTCCGTGCATGGCAGCCCGACCGTGTTTTATGAACGATAGAGTGCTAAGCATGCCTATAATTGCATTTAATTGAGGGATCTATCATATATGTGCTTTCAGCTTAGTCATCGATATGTTTTCATGAAGCTGCTCAAAAGCTGTCATTATTATGAATTGAAGAAAATTTACCAACGTCGCTGGAAGTTGCGAGAGAGTGAAAGTTTTGACATTATATCAGAAAGTTTTAACCTCCCTTAACCACGACAAAAATGTTCCGAGAGGAAGGAAGAACGCACCATTTAGTATGGAGTTAAGGGAACGCGGAATCCATGCACAAGGTGCACAGAAACATTAAGCTAAGAAAGGAGTTCATGAAACAAGAAAAAGTTGATGAACAAAGTAATAGGTGCTGAAAAACAGGACAGCAGTGAACCGAAAAAAGATGGTCCGTAACAAAACAAAAACCTATTCTATTTCAACAAAAAGGAAGCCTACCTAACTTTTAGCTCGGGCCCTCACATAGTCCTCCTGGGAGCGCCAATTCCCATAGATATAAGAGCTACAAGGACGGAGAATTTCACCACAGCGTCAGAGAGAAACACGTACCATGCACGCTTTACCGAAGTTACTCAATCCTTCACCCGGACACAACTTTATCTACTTACTGAAACAACACTTCGTAAGATATCGTTGGTGGCAAAGTTATTAGATGCCAAGTCTAACTATTGTGCTCGAATAAAAAATGAAGTTTTAGAACAAAGAGGAATGATTATTTTACCATATCGAATGCATGATGCATTTGTGAAAAAATAACTCCATTGCACACAGCTAGAACGGGAAAATATTTTGATAAGTACAACTAAGAAACTAATTTAAAAACTACGTGCCATATGTGGTCGTTTGAAGTAAATTTCGAGGAAAAAATACTAACCTACTACCGATCACAAAAAATATTTTTTAAACGCTGACCTTAGACTACTACATAAAATTTCTCAAAAAACTACCCTACACGATGAGGCACGCTTATTTCGATGAATTCGTCCTAGCTACCAAAAAATTGTTTCTTTTTGAAATTCATCCTAACTGGCTGCACCAACGTCATGAACTTACCCCAGACGGCGGCGTGAAGTTTCTCCCCAAACACGTAAAGCACCATTGTAGGGATGGTGAGCGCGAAGAAGAATCCAATGCGTCCGACGGTGTTGAGTTGTTCGAACACAGGGTACACCCAGAAACCGGCCATTACTCGGATGTACATCAACCTGTGGAGATGGCGATCGTTATAAAAACGAGTCATGTCTCTTTACTTAGAATCCAAATAATAAAACGTACGATTCGAGAAAAAAATACTATATCAACCAACATCAAAATTAGTTGTGTTATTTGGAAATTGTACGTTCAAAAACATCTTTGTTCGCACTTTGTACATTAAAAAAAATAGAAGTCATGATCAATTCAACCTCGTAAGTCAGCGTTTATAATGTGATATTATTTAATAAACTACGTCAATAGAGCTTCATTTCCCTACTCATCAAATATTGAGTTTAAGTAATTAAAATGGTAAATAACACGTAGGCATACAAGCCCCGATAAAAAAATCATGCTCAGGTTGTTAGAGATAAGATTTTAAGTTAGTTCAAGCTTCCAACAACAAAACACAAGAGTATCAATTGAAGAGAAGTGAAGGGATGCATCATTTCAGTGAGGAATCAAGGAAACGGTGAATCTATGTATAAGGTGGGTTCTCGCACCCTGGGCATAGGAACATCCAAGTCAATGAAGTTAATCAAAGAAAAAAGTCGGAAAAGAAAGTGAAAAAGGAGTATGCAGCGAACCAAAAAAATATGATTCGTAACAAGAACCTATTTCATTTCAGCACAAGCAAGACTCGACCTTCAGCTAGGGACCTTGCATCTTCCTCCTGGAAGAGCTTATTACTCGAGACACAATAGCTGAACACCCCTTGCATGAAACACAGGCAAGTGAGTTCAAAATTTGATATACTACTTAGCGTAATATTTTAATCGCCGCCAATGAGTTGTTTAAAATTGAAACGAAGCCACGTTAGTCTTATTGTTATATTAGTTTAAGTCTCCTTGGAAACCAACAAGGTAATGTCAAGAGGACGAAGAGAAGGGACCAAGTAGCGTGGGCTGCAGATAACAATCTGTGCACAAGGTGCGTTCCCACAAGATATCCCGCGCATAGAAATCACAAATCGAGAATGGAGACGAAAAAAAGACAAAGAAGTGATAGCGAAGAACGGAGACGAAGAAAAGAAGCAAAGTGGGCACTAAAGAAGACTAAGCCCCGAAAGCTTATTTACAGTTAAGGTATGCTAACATTATTATCTAAGAAAGTTTTAGCCTCCCTTAACCACGACAAAGATGTTTTAAGAGAGGAAAGAGGAAGGCCCCATTTAGTATGGAGTTGAGGGAACGCGGAATCTATGCACAAGGTGCACAGAAACAGTAAGCTAGGAAAGAAGTTCATGAAACAAGAAAAAAGTTGAAGAAGAAAGTAATAGGTACTGAAAAACAGGACAGCAGTGAACCGAAAAAAGATGGTCCGTAACAAAACAAAAACCTATTTTATTACAACAAAAAGGAAGCCTACCTAACCTTTAGCTCGGGCCCACACATGGTTCCCCTGGGAGCGCTGATTCCCATAGATACAATGGTTGTATCCCCCTGAGGGGAGGTATGCTAACAGCATCTCCCAATGGCGCCAGTCCCCATAGGATAGACACTACTAACCCAAACAAACCTACTGCCTATCCTATTATCCTGAGGGTAACGAAACGAGAGTAAAACTAGATACATTTTATGAAAGTATTCGTATTTATATATATATATTTATCATATATGAAAGTATCAACTTAGAGATATGATTCGATAGTATCCACGATACTCCCTTCAGATTCATTTTATTTTTTTGTTCAAATGAGAAAATTATTGCAGTTTAATGTCTGTATCAGCTGTACAGCTAGAGCGGTATTTTTTTCTTGTATCTGGCCCCTTTGCTTCCATCAGCGCGGATTTATTTACAGAAAAAGCAAGTGACAAAATAACATTTTATAGATAGTCAAGATATGACGATTAGCATACAACGAGCTTTCTCTATTCTTGCCCATTTCTTTAGCAACAAAAGTAACTTACTCCACGAGTGAAAAGTATTTTGAAATGTGTTAAGGTCCAAAAATGGTCCCGAAATAACGTATACGTAACAGCATGATAATTTTTAAATACTTCATACCCTTAAACCACAGCAAAATCAGAAGACTTCACAACAAAACTCCCTTTATACGATATTTGTTGAGCAAATTTGGGCATATTTCCCAGTCAGCACACCTACTACGGCATTCACTTGTGGTGATCCCAGCGGCAAGCCGCGGACCTCCACAAGACCTGAGAAAAGCTGCCTCCAGACTACAACCGCATCCGTTCCAGAGCACCTCCGGACCCGAAGCGCCTAGTCAACCAAACACGGGACCTGAGAGAAGCCGCCTCGCGACTATGAGAAAAGGTGCCCGCAAGCTACAACGGCTTCCTGCCTCCAGCACCACAGGCCCACAAACTCGCGACCAATCAGGACTCACGCCCGGACTCAAGGCTTGCACTCGAGGCCTACATAAGGCGACCCCAACAAGGCTCGCGGTCACTCAAGCCCTCGTCCTCGTTCAAGTCACATCTCCAGCACCAGCCTCGTGTTCCTGCATCTAGCTTCCGAGATCGACTTTATCTCTCGCGTACCTGCACCAAGCTCCGGAGACCGGCCCTGCCTATCGACGCTCCAAGGTGTTGCTCGGTCTTAAACCTAGTAGCGTCTTGACGCTTCAAGGTGTTTCAAAGCCTTAAAAAGGTCACGTTGCAACGCCCCGCGCCGGCGTCGTCGGCCAAGCCGCTCTACGACATCTCTCGCCCGCTCCGGCCGGCTAGCCTCGCCGTAGCTACTTACCAGCTACAACGGTGAACCGCGTGGCGGCTGGGCCCGACCCAGCTGACTAGCCTCGTCTCGGCGCCCCGCTAGCACCAGCTGACTTGTTCGTAACAGTCGCACGACGTAGCACCAATCATCACGTCTCGCCGCTGCGTTCGTAAGTAGCGTCCTCGCGGACGTTACCCGCTATTGGTGCTTGTTTCATTCATTACGAAGTTCTCGCATAGTATTGTATTTCAATCATTACGTATTAGTGCTATTCTCGCATAGGATTGTGTTTCAATCATTACGTAATTTACGTCATTTTCGAATAGGATTGTATTTCAATCATCACGTATTAGTACTATTCTCGCATAGGATTGTTTCAATCATTACGTCATTCCCGAATAGGATTGTGCTTCAATCATCACGTATTAGTGCTATTCTCGCATAGGATTGTGTTTCAATCATTACGTAGTTTATGTCATTTTCGAATAGGATTGTATTTCAATCATCACGTATTAGTACTATTCTCGCATAGGATTGTGTTTCAATCATTACGTCATTCCCGAATAGGATTGTGCTTCAATCATCACGTATTTGTACTATTCTCGCATAGGATTGTGTTTCAATCATTACGTCATTCCCGAATAGGATTGTGCTTCAATCATCACGTATTAGTGCTATTCTCGCATAGGATTGTGTTTCAATCATTACGTAGTTTATGTCATTTTCGAATAGGATTGTATTTCAATCATCACGTATTAGTACTATTCTCGCATAGGATTGTGTTTCAATCATTACGTCATTCCCGAATAGGATTGTGCTTCAATCATCACGTATTTGTGCTATTCTCGCATAGGATTGTGTTTCAATCATTACGTCATTCCCGAATAGGATTGTGCTTCAATCCTCACGTATTTGTGCTATTCTCGCATAGGATTGTGTTTCGGTCATTGCGTAATTTATGTCATTTTCGAATAGGATTGTATTTCAATCATCACGTATTAGTACTAGTCTCGCATAGGATTGTGTTTCAATCATTACGTCATTCCCAAATAGGATTGTGCTTCAATCGTCACGTATGTGTGCTATTCTCGCATAGGATTGTGTTTCAATCATTACGTATTAGTGCTGTGTTCCAATCATTACGTAATTTACGAGTAACGAACAGTGCTCATAGTAGTCACCGAGGGCCCAGTGTAATGGTCCGTGTTCCGTGTACTTAACAGTCACCAATATAATTACCGCGTTACCCCCGTGTTGTCCATATCCTGCCGAATACGGTTGTACCTCAGGCACTCGCTTCGGGCTATCGTATCACGAAAAAGATAGCTCAAAGCCTGCCCGAAGCGTGTTGCAGCCTGGGGGAGAACACTACACACTGAACACAAATTAATTGATTCTGATGGCTAACTAGAATTTAGAAATTTTTGACGATGTATTTTTAAATAATTTCAATTCGCGAAACGTAACAAGAAAAAATGCCTTGGATCATTTTTTTTGTACGTGCATAAAGACCAAAGAGTAGTTTTTCTGCTAATAAAACTTGAAAACTATTATTTGAAGCGTGTCTCCCCTCTAACAGGTAATTTTAGATAAAAAACGTTTAAATGAAGATAAAGCATGAACATACATGAAAATAAAGCCGAGTACAACTCTGAAGGAGCTTCAAAACTTCAAAAGTACTTCATTACTCATTTCAAGGTAAATATATTTTCCAACATAAAAAAATTAGCAAGAGAAAAAATTTGTCTTCAAGTCCATCCAGACAGCTCCAAACTGCTTTTTAATTCATGAATGATAAAACCACTTTGTCGTTATCAATATAGATGTTCACTACATCATAAGCATCCATCCAAAGTTCAATGTAGATATAATAAATTGTTGCATCGTCGCTAAAGTCATGGAGAACAATCTAGGGTTACTGAGCCCGCTGCAATCTTATCTATGAGACTCGCACAGAGACTTTAATTATGCACTGCGTCGTCAACGTTCAACCTTTGGACTACATCAAACATGCAATCTGTTCCCTGATAGCTTTTACTGTGTCAGTGATCTTAGCGTGAGTCACCAGCTTCACTGGGACAGCTCTTCACAGATCCCATCTTGTACTCGACGTTCTGCTGATCTACTTTTCAAGAAAGATTCTTAGTTACACAAGTTCCATAACTTTTCGAAACGATTTTGTACTATTCATAGTTTTGAATATAAAAATCAGAGAAAATATGGACACTGATGAAGGTACAAACATTTTGTGAAACTGACTTTTTTCATCAATGAAAAAATTAAAGCACTTCCACACACAGCGCAGGCAAACTACTCCAGTGCATATTAATAATCAGAGTGATAAAACATAAGCTCTGACGCTTTTACCCATGTCAGAAACGTCGTCATCGTACTCGAAAATAACACCAAAAAGAGAAGTAAAGATTTTCAGTTTCCACGTAATTCATCAGTGTATTGCAGAAGCACGGGGAGCCTCAGCATACCCCGGTCACATCACTGAAGAAGGCACTCCCAGCACGTACTTCTTAATCCCTGACACTCAAGACGCTTAAATGTCGTAATATATAAATATTGTAACAGTTTCGCTATAAAAGCGTATGACGCTCCCGGCGCTGGATGGCGATTTTCTCTGTTGGGTATAGGAGGAAAATTCCAAGCACAATACCCCACTCTACCCATGTGTCTGGAATGGGTACCGGTCTTGACCGGGGGAAAGCGTCATGGCGTTCTGGCGTTAGTTATAAGGCATTTGAAAATCCAATGTACAAGGTGATATGTATCAGGCTTGAAATTGGAAATAAAGCATCCGTAGATGCCTTCATTTTTTTTATTAGAGAAGGATCTCAAGCAACCAAAAAGGTCAACACCAAGTGCCCGTTTTCGAAGTAACAAGTAAAATAAGCCTTTGTCACACACGGGGCGGTGGACTAATTTAATGCTGTTAATTTTCATTTCCAATGAAGAGTCGACTTGCAAAAGTACTCAAAACGAAGGCAGCTTGGAAACATAAATTTTGTAGTTAAAATAATAAAACCCAATAAATTTGCACTTAATCTCTTTAACATGGATTCAAAGTTGATAACATTTTGAGGGATGGAACTTCATTCAGCGTATGGTCGGTATATTCATTTTTTTATTTTATCTCTGAGCAGCAACAACGAAAAAGGTTTTTAGGGTCAAAATAGTAGGAAATACAAATAAAATTTACTTTAACACGAAATAAATGACATAACGAATAAAACAGATTAATTTAATGCATAATGTCGTCTTAATGTCAACGTGTATTTCCCCCACATTGCTCTACATCGACACAGCGGCTATTCAGTAAATTAAATACTTATATTGGCATACCTCAGGGAATTTTTACCCAACATCCTGAAGGGCACTCCACAAGATTCGTCTCTAAAACATCACCAATCGGTATAGACCTGCCTTGCTAAATCCGACACCCCACAGGTTCTAAAAAGAGTTGAGATCTATGCGAGTCAACTCAAAGTGACCATATTGTGATTATTTGATTTGCATAGTGAATTGCTGTCTTATATTACGCAGGAAAATTGTCCACTAGAAAGAGATTTCTTTAGAACCTCTGCATACTCTACTGGAAGTTTTGCATTCGTTGTACCTTCATTAAACTCGCCTTATTTTTCATTAAGGACCCGCAAAAAATTATTAAAAATCCGCCATAAATGTTGCTTGCTAAAGATTTATATCTCATTTCTTAAACCGTTTTCATAGCGTTGAATACATTCGATTACATCCATCCGAATTGAATTTTCTTTCATTAAAAAAACATTTTTGGCCCCTAAGGTATTCCATTGCATTTTCACAAGTGATGCTGTTCTTGTGCTGTATAATACAAAATTTTTCGACTTATTCAAAATATGTCATACTCTCCTGCGGTCAAGTGCTTGTATACCTGTAAACTTAGAAACTGTTAAATACTGCTTGAGTTATTTCCTTAACGAAAAGCTTTTAGTTCTGCCAATATTACAGTACAAATGCACACAACATTGGTGTGTTTTGATCCTGCGTCGCCTAATGAGGATAAGTTTTGGTGGAGTCTAGTTGATGTTCTGTGCTCATACGGTTCGAGATGTTGCACATATGTAGTTACGCATTACTTCTTTTGACTTCTTTTTGCTTTGATTAACTGAATAAAGTGAGCGTTCTTCAACGTATAAAAGTTTTATTTGAATCATTTTTTTTCGAGTGCGCACAATTTCTTTTCATGATGAAATTTGGACGTCAATATTTTAGATCTGCAAATATTATAATACAAATGTAAGCGATATTGGTGTGTTTGGATCTCTTTCGATACTGCTAGGGTGTTATGATGCGGAAAATTGTCAAATTCGTTAGGTGTCTTATCTTTATTTTCACCTATTTTCCCACCCACCAAAGCCAAATTTTTTTAACGACTTTGTGAATAGGAAACCAAAATAAATATATTGGTTATAAACTGACTAAGAGTTAAATGAGCTTCCTTAGATGAAAATTTCATTAACTTTAAAATTATATCAGCAAGTTTACGTGCAAATTGGTCGGGTGTCTAATTATTTCCTCTACTTTGTACATATTCGTGAGCTTGCTGCATGGGACTTTGAAAGTAACCCGAGAACGAGCCTCAATAAATTCGTATTGCAACATTCTCAGCATTCAAAAAGCAAGACTCACCAGGACAAGTAGAGGATGTAGGCAACCGAGATGGGTATGAGCCTAGCGTGGCCGCGCTGGTGGGAGTGGTAGACCAGGACAGTCTCCAGGATGACGGCCACCAGCGGCAGTGTGTGCATGAGGTGGTTCAGCCACGATGGGAACCAAGCGTCCATCGATGCCGGGAAAATGAGCTCGCGGTCCACGAAGTACAGACCCCAGAACACCACGGCCACGAACTGCTCAACGAACGATAGGAAACAGAGTTAGAATTTATAATACTTCGTCGAATACAGATTCATTCGGATACATATATACTCGAATACATAAATTTTCGAATACAAATGCATTCGAACACCGATACATTCGAATACAGATACATTCGAATAAAGATACATTCGAGTACAGGTACATTGGAATAAGATACATTGGAATACAGATACATTGGAATACAGATACATTGGAATACAGATACATTGGAATACAGATACATCCGAATACAAATATATTCGAATACAGAGTCGAACACTTCGGACCATCAAAAGAATACAAGAAAAGCAAGCAGAATGAGACGATTTTAACACAGATTGACAGCCTCCAACAAAAGAAATGTTGACTTGGTCATCGTTAGTTTTGGGTAATGCGGTGATAAATTTACGAGTTTCATTATTTCGTGATGGTGTTCAATTTGAGTATTTCAGCACATCGGTTGGGGCAAGGATGCACATGACCTAACCGATGTAAATCTATTGGTTTATATGCACAAGATATTCATCAAAACTACTGCAACTGATACTGAATACCATTATGTCAATCGTGGAGCTGATTCCTTAATTTTTTATTCTATTCTACAGAACCTTTGACACATTAGTTGGCTGATCACGAAAGTAGCTTCATATCCTCACTGAACGTTAGAAGGGCGGGTCATGAGGACCCAGCCGATGAATATTTAACCGAGCGTTATCCCCCCGGAGATACCAAATACAGTTAATCATCTGAGGTTTATGAACTCAGATTCAAAAACGTTCATAGTATTGGTACACAAAATATAATCAACTCCAAGTTCATTACATGACATGATTATGATTATAAGTTAGTTTAAGCCTCCCTAACCGCTACAATAAAAAAGCGTATCGAAGAGAGGAAGGAGGAAGGCACCATTTAGTATGGAGATAAGAGAATGGGGAATCTATGCAGAAGGGGCATAGAAACAGTAAGATGAGAAAGAAGTTCATGAAACAAGATCAAAGTCGAAGAATAAAGTAGTAGGTGCTGAAAAGCAGGACAGCAGTGAACCGAAAAAAGATGGTCCGTAACAGATTAGATTAGATTAGTCGTTAGTTTTAGCCTCCCTACCCAGCAACAAATGCGATCCAAAGAGAGGAAGGAGGAAGGCACCATCTAGTATGGAGTTGAGGAAACGCGGAATCTACGCAGAAAGGGCATAGAAACAGTAAGTTGGGAAGGAAGATTATGAAACAAGATCAAAAGTTGAAGAAGACAGTAGTAGGTGCTGAAAAACAGGACAGCAGTGAACCGAAAAAAGGTGGTCCTTAATATAATAAAAATATATTATTTCAACAAAAAGAAGGCCTACCTAACTCTCAGCTCGGGCCCTCACACTGTCCCCTTGGGAGCGCTAGTTCCCATAGATCCAATAATTGTATCCCCCTGAGGGGATGGTCCGTAACACAACAAAAACCTATTCTATTTTAACAAAAAGAAAGCCTACCTAACCTTTAGCTCAGGCCCTCACATTGTCCCCCTGGGAGCGCTAATTCCCATAGATACAATAATTGTATCCCCCTGAGCGGTCGTTATTACATGACAACTATCTCAGTTGTGCAGTTTGAAAGGCTTGTTCTTTATATATGAGAATTTTGACCATACTAACTGAAAATTACCTAAAGGTAAACTTCAAGCGTAATTGGGGTGACAAATCACTAATGACGAAAGCAGGATTAACATCACCCTCGACGCTGACAATAAGGTAAAATGTGGATTACACTAACTTACTGAACAACTGAAGATGACGATGATAGTGAATAACCAGTATCTGAACCCATAACTTTAAACTCACATTAAAAAAATACAGCACAAAAAAGTGGACTAGAAGGAAACTACACAACTCACAGAACCAATGGGGAACACCAGGGTGGTGAAGAGCCAGTCTCTGAACCGTTGCAGGCCACTCTGCTTGTTGCTCTGCCGGCTATCTGATCCGACGACATCGTTAAGCAGGGCTATGCTGAAGTAAGACAACTGCAACAGCTGAAATCACAAAAGGAGAATGAGAGTATTATTATCTATTCAAAGTTTAACCTTTATTTCCACTTAGCTACTGAGATCATCACCGAAAAACTAATAAATTTAGTTCACGTTTCACCCCGAGAGTGCAAGAATCTGTCTCGATAGGCATAGTTCGCTACGCTGGCGAAAGATGTGATAATCTCGTTGAGACGACAAAGTTAACTGAGAATCAACACTTTGACCAAGTAGTGGATCATATTTGTACCACTGAGTAAATTGCTCATTTACGTTACTTTTAAATGAATGATGTTGCAATTATTTCAATACCTTTCTTCACACTTAGACTGCGACGTGCGCCACCGGTGGTACATTCATAACCGGTGGTACATACCGGTGGTAATTTTCATAATGCTGCTGACTGAAAAATAGTCGCAAATTCAATTTTCGTAAATACTTAATCAACGGTAATGAAGGCACGATCAATTTCATGTTTGGTATTTTCAAAATAGTTTACTAAAATTGACTTTAAATATGAGTATGGTGTTGAACTTAATACTTAGTAGTCGCATTCAAAGTGTTAAAATAGATATAAGCCTGAGAAGTAAAATATCAGACAATAATATTGTTCACACTTCTCGGAAAGCATAGAAGTGTTTGAGCGTTTTGAGTCGGTCTTCCGGTTCTGCAACTTGCCACCTAACCTAACTAACCGTGGCAACCGCGCTAACGTAGTGAACGTGTTTTAGAAGAAACATCAATGAAACTCGTGCAGGAGGTCGACAGCATTTTACGCCAGCCTCTCACAAGAGAGAAAGTGAGGTATAGTCACTACAAATCTAAACTTACGACAGACTCACACAAACGTCGATCGAGGCCTACTGTGAGACGGAAACATAAGAAACAAAGTCTCTCCGGAAACATTAGACCCTTTCTGACAGTTACAGCCTACCAGAGTATTTTTGGTCAATTCCTGAAGCTATGTTGCCGATTTTAATTGTGGACAGGTACAGTGCACGGACACTGCAAAAAAATTGTACAAGCTATCGTGACAGCACACTTCTAAAGAAACTGACTCACCTAACTAGATGTGTAGATTTTCAATTGCTGGATTCCCTCATGAAATAAAAAAATTAGGCAAATCGTATGATGAAGTAATAGTTCCGAGTTCTTAATTAGATTAATAACCTCGGGCAATCAAGATTTTGGAAAACTAGTCAAGGCAAAATCAAATTTACAGCAAAAAAGTGCATCAATAATTTAAAAAGAAGACATTTCGACGATTTGATGGACATTTAAAATAGAAACATTTCTGTGGAGTTATAGCTAAGTACATCAAAATGATGCTGAAGTGTCTACATCAATTTTGTTTATTCACTACGACAAAAAAACAACCTATGAAGTGATTAAGTTAAACTAAACTTAAAAACATTTTGACAAGTGCTCATCTGAACTTCCCTTTTAGCGGAAAATTAAATGATACTTCATATTCCTGACAGCATCAGTAGTTAACTTTATCCCAACATTTTTACGTTGATGCAATATTCAAAAGTAAAATAACCACTGCAATAAGTTTGAAAGAAACCCATTCCAAACCCGCAAAAAATGTACTAACTCTTTGACCACCCGGGATTTGGCCTTCATGTAGGAACCATTGCCATCGATATAGATACGAGTTCAATGAGTCGAATCAAAAAAGAGAACTTCAAATTTAAAAACTTGAACATGACGAATTAGATTATTAGTTAGTTCAGGCCTCCCTTTCTGCCACAAAGGCAATTCAAAGAGAAGAAGGAGGAAAGCACCATTTAATATGGAGTTAAGGGAACGCATAATCTATGCAGAAAGGGCATATAAACAGTGAGTTGAGGAAGAAGGTTATGCAACATGATCAAAGTCGAACAAGAAAGTAGTAGGTGCTGAAAAACAGGACAGCAGTGAACCGAAAAAAGACTGTCCTTAACAAAACAAAAACATTTTATTTCAACAAAAAGAAGGCCTACCTAACTCTCAGCTCGGACCCTCACATTTTCCCCTTGGGAGCGCTAATTCCCATAGCTACAATAGTTGAGTCCCCCTGAGGGGTAAACATGACGAAAGAAAACTTGGTTGCATCCGAAACAAAAAAAAAATATGAGTAATCATCTAAGGACGAGAAAATATTTGGGAGACACCTTACAGTAGGACCACAGGTTTCAAGTTTTATAGCAAACTTGACTTTCGAGATTCATAGCATGCCACGAGAGTTTCGCTGTTTCTACACTCGGTGGATGAAAATAACAGCAGTCATAAAAATTTCATTACATGTTCAAGTTCAGCATTTTGGTCGACTTTCACAGTGAAGAATTCACCTTGTAAGTACTTCAGTTATGCTCGAATTTCAATGTGAACAGACTGGGCAAAAAAGTATTAGTGATGGTTACGTGAAATACACAAATTTCATCAGACCATGGAAATTCTCCATTAACAATTTTTCACGAACAATCGAACTAGCAACGCTAAACTTTCACAGGCGTTTTAAGCGCTACGTTTTCAACAGCTCATAATTATGAAATGCAACATTAAAATTTTAAAATATTGTTTCACCCTCGTCAACGAACACTGGTCACAAGAAAAAAAAAAAGAAAGAAAAAACCTTTTTATTTCCAATAAAGTACAAACATGAAATGTCGATACATTGGTTTTTAAAACAGACAAGCAGGAATGGTGGTTGGAGTAAGAGTAACAATTATCTTCTGTGTTAGACGCAGTACTCACCACATCGAGGTGGACGAACTCACCACATGACGGTGTTGCACTCACCTCATGAGGGTGTAGAACTCATATGGAGGTGGACGAGCTCACCACATGGGGGTGTTGCACTCACCTCATGACGGTGTTGAACTCATATGGAGGTGGAGGAACTCACCACACGAGGGTGTTGCACTCACCATATCGAGATGAGTGAGGTATTTGCACCTGTTGCCAAGCCCGAGCGTCACTTCACGAAATTTGGAGCCCAGGGGCATTTGTAACAGGAAATAATCGCCGTAGACAGCGAGGGCAAAGCCGGCCACCACTACAGCGTGGAAGAGCAAGCTAACAAACCCCATCTTTGGTGGAGCAATACTAAGAACTAGCGTACGTTGCTGGAAAAATAAATGTTCTCTAAATAACTGGGCACTAAAAAAGTAGAAAACTGAAAAAAATGTAAAGTTCATTTGACACTTAGCAGATATAAATAAATGCACACTCGTTTCAAAAGCATGTGATACCGGACATCTACAGCTACGGGTTAAACATTTTGGTTGCACAGCATACGAAGTAGACAAATTAAGCAACTAATGGAAGGGAAAATTTACACTCGGGTAATTAACTTCCAAGAATACAGGAGAAAAAGACAAAGAAAACTAATTTATTTCAGACAAGCCGAGTAAGGATAAATACAGTCAATGTCGATATTGCTTCTAACTAGAACAAATTTAATTACTCTAGTCATGTACTTCAATTCATTTATTTCAAGATCAAAATGCATCCGCTCAACACTATTAATATTTACGACAGACAAGCTGGACAAAGCATAAGTTCATGTGGTACTCCAAGAGAACAAAGTGTGGGCATTCGGATTGACAAAGCCCGCTACGGCAGCAAATAGAAGGCCTCACTATTTCGATGAGATAAAAGGGGAATTGAGAGAAATAAATTGAAGGATGAAAATTTGATTTGATTATAAGTTAGTCCAAGCCTTTCTTACTAAAACAAAGGTATTCCAAAGAGATGAAGGAGGAAACACCGTCTAAGTGTGCCATTAAGGGAACCGGGAACCTATTAACAAAGGGTGTCTCTTCACCCTGCGCATGAAACTGCAAGATTAAAAAAGCTAATGGAACCTAATTAAATTTAAAGAAGTTGAAGGGTAAAAAAGAAAAAAAAATAGTTGAAAGACAGCAGTGAACCGAAAAAATGGTCCGTCACCGAACTAAAGTCCTTATTTCATTTCGAAAAAAAGACTTTCGTATTCTTGAACTCCGGACCTCAACCCTTTCGCTTCCAAGAATGAATTTCCATAGATATAATAGTCGTCATATGAGGAAATATCCGTAAGAAACGAGCTTTTCTCATCTACTTATGAAAAAACCTACATTTAGTTATCCATTGTTATTTGAAGCAATTGAAGAGAACTACCTTTCTTTGAACGATTCACTTTCTATGAGAACATTCTTGAGAACTTGATTGCGGCGTAATTTCATGTGTAAGGGAATCGAAACAAATCTACAGACGAAGATTGCATTTCCTAACACGAAACGAGCCTTCCAAACATTGCGGATTGAAGATTGATTCTGTCCTATCCAAAACTAACAAATCCGACCTTTCAAGTTTACATTTTACTTCAATGAAAAAGTTTAATCCCAAAATTGTAGCAAGAGTCAAGTCCACTCTGGTAACCTTGGTTGAAGTCTGTCAAGAGGCAACGAGAATTTTATCAAACGGTGACTTGGGTCAGTTGTTTGGACAAGATAAGTGAAACTTATCGGTTCTCGACAAGATTAAGAGATAAGCAGTGTGTGCGTGATCGAGAGAGCGTACACAACCAAAGGCAGGTTGATATTTCCCTGCTCTAAGTTTACTCTGTGATTTTCATAATTCACGCAAACACCAACATGAAAGATTACCTCTGATTGCTCGGTTTATGTTCCAAAAGGTTACCTTTTTCTTTACGGATACATGACCATACTTAGAGTGCTGACAAATGAAACCAAAGCTATTAGTTCAAGCTATTCTAACACAATTGAACACAAACGGCCTCAATTATGAGTGAAGGCGCATAGCTAGGACATACTTTGATTAATATGTTCCGTTCCCACCAGATTGCCAAACTAAAGAAGTTTATAAGACAAAATACTATTCGTAATAGGAGAAAACTGAACTGCAGTACACTCACATGGGCGGTACAGCGTAGCTTATATTAATAATGCTTTGGAATTTGTACTCTAATAATTAGTTCAACATTAGCGTTAACGACTTATAATTCTAAACGTATTTATGAACAAAACAAAAGCAAACGGACAGACTCAATAAGATTCCCACGGGAACAAGTTGTGTATTAACTAACATGTAGATCTTCTTCACGAGAAGAATATGGAAAAATAAAGTAACATGAAATGCACAAAAATTAAACCCCAGATTTATGCAACCGCTTACACAAGGCTGTATCACAAACTTCTAATGAAGTTTCAATCAAAAAACGATCATCGGCAAAATACGGTGTCGTTGCAGGCGATTATCGATCAGATCGGTTTCCATGGTACTGAAGTGTCAACACTAAAAACTTTATATTTTCGGACGATTTCTAGTGGTGCTGCACGAGTTGATCAAGATTTCATGATTTAGAAACATCGTTGTTTTAGATTGAATGGACTGATCTGAGCACCTAAGGTCAGTAGACTAACAATGGTACCTACAAAAATATTAATTGAACAATGTCATCAATATGCGACGACCATCACTCATGGTTGATGCGAACAAAGCACATAATGATGTATGCATGTTTGCAATTTAAATATGGAAGCTTCCACAGCATTGACATGCAGAGCAAGTGAACCAACTCCGCATTCACTGCAGCAGCTGCTGAAGCCTCACAAGGTCGGACTCTACCAGATACTGAAGGGGTACAGCTTGCAATGCTCTTGGTAACACGAACACTCGTCCTCTGTCTCTGAGTAAACTTTGTACCTGGTCTGTGTATGATGTCAAGTGTATATTCAGGTGATAATGGCCAAATTTC
The DNA here is from genome assembly GCA_030386875.1 of Morinoia aosen. Taxonomy (NCBI): domain Eukaryota; kingdom Metazoa; phylum Arthropoda; class Malacostraca; order Amphipoda; family Talitridae; genus Morinoia; species Morinoia aosen. The sequence continues at coordinate 32,103,740 of CM059570.1, read as the reverse complement.
TCATCTTAGTCCACGTAGCGATTAGTGACCTCTACAAAAACCACAACCGATAACGAGTTTTGCAGCTGCACTGATACACGAAAGAGATATAACTAAAACGAGTGGTGAAGGTAGCCGATGTGAACACTCATTGAAAACACTGTTAAGAAGCATCTGCTCGGCTAATTCTTAAAGCTTTTCAACGGGATCAAATAGAAGGCAAATGACGATGCTGCAGCCAAGCATATATATATATTATATATATATATTATATATATATATTATATATTATATATTGTTAAGAATGATGAATTTTTCGAATTAAAACTGAGGATTTAGGGAAAAATTTTGATCATGTGTAATAAATCTTTTAATTGAGTAACAAATATTGTGCTTACTTAAAAAAATTTGTCCGTTGAAATATCTTAGTAAATTCCAGCAGTACCGATGGGTCGCTTCATGTGTGTACATTTGGGCCATAAGCTGTAATGGCTCGAACGATGTCTGTTTATATTAGAAAGAAAAAAAAAGAAAAACAGTATATTTCCAATATAGATGGTACAAAAGTGCCATCATTGGTTTTTAAAATCTCTTAAAATTAATACACTTAGATGATACACACAAGTTTTGTAAAACTCGTGTCACTAGTCGAAAAGAAATGATTGAGGGCAATGTACTCCTAATCTTGCTTAATCTACATTTGATAATACATGTAATGATAATTATAAGAGACAACACAATTTCATGGACGATACATTTTCATTGTGAGGTGAAAACACTTTGGGCAGTTTACATGTACATGACATAAAACTTCGCAATTCTTGACGCCAGGAAATAATACATGAATCGCTTGTTTCGGCCAATGTTCAGAAGTGTCATTTTAAGGAAGCATGAAAAAAAAATATATATATAAATATACATCCGTATATATATACATATATATATATTCATACATATATATATACATGTACATACACACACATACATATACATGTATACACGTACACATAAGCATGAGGACCAAGAAGATTATAAGTTTTGTATTTCTAATCCAACTATTTTAACATAGCAGTCATCAGTTAATAAGCATTTTATTTAAACAAAAAGTGGATGATCGCACAACAAATGTATAGTTTTTACATGAATGCTTTACAATAATAAAGAGATGACGAGTTAGGTAATGTTACAAGTTGAGAGTGAACAGAAAAAAGACCATTATCTCTAGTCAAATGCTAGTTGTCAGTCTAGTACACACATGTGTGCACATATACACGCAAATATATACACATATACATGCACGCACATACCTACACCAAACTCGTAAGGATACACAGATGCATTTCTATGCATCGAGGCAATACATACGCATTCTATTTAGTGTCATACGCATAGCGTGCACACGTACACATATATACAAGTAAGCATGTGCGCGAATATCAGCGTAAACCAGTCAGTATAAACCAGAAATTCCAATCGAGGGAAACGGAGAAAATATCCTTTATTATGGCGTGAATTTTATAAAATTTCGTACTAAAAATAGTGGCACAAAACAGTCTACCTAAGTCTGAAACATGAAAACGATTGTGAGACGTGAATAAGAAAGAAAACATTAATGTCCTATAAAGGTTTCATATTAGAAAAAAAATCACATTATCTTTGAAATATGGCGCAAATTGTCGGCAATTGATAAACAAACATAGGTATCACATTATTATAAGCATATAACTATAAGCGTAATACTGCAGTATAAATGGATGATCACACAACGAATTTATTGCTTTTTTTACATGGATGCTTTACAATTTCATATTAGAAAGAAAATCACATTTTCTTTGTAATATGGTGCAGAATGTCTGCAATTGATAAACACACACACACACACACACATACACACATACACACACACACACACACACGCACATACATAGGTACCATGACGGTCTAGTTTGATGCTTGCACAGAAATGGAGAGGAATGACATAAAATGCAACCTTCGACTGGTTTATCTACTCTAGTGCACACAGGTGTACGTGCACATATGCACACCCATATGCCCACATACACCTATATACGTACACACATATTCAAGGAAGCATGTTTGCAAATGGCAGCGTATAGGCGATCAAATTACAATACTTACGCATACTTTAAAACTGTTGTGTGATATCTTGTATTATAAAACAATAAGCGAGGGAGATTTAATAATGGAGATACCAGGCAAATGAGATTCGACAGTACTTATTTTGTGTGTTCTGCAACTAAGAATTATTCTTGAGACACAAGATGACGAGTTATTTTGGCTTTAAATGCTCTCGGTCTTTGAGGGACTTTAATACTCAGGGGAAGTTTGTTCCACAGTAAGGCGCCTGATATGGACAGAGCCTTCTGCCCTAAGTGAGATGAACGATAGTTGACTAAGACATTATTGTTTCTATTCGGATTTTGATTGGTTACAGTGGGTGGATGGAAACACACTATCTCAGCATTGCTCTGAGGAAGATATAACGAGGAGAATACGTATTGGGCCTTCTGCATGAGGAGCCTTTCTCGGATAGGAATCCAGCCGAGTTTATTGAGGAGAGGGGTTACGTGATCACTTCTTTTGAAATTACCGTTGCATACCACCTTCGCTGCAAAATTCATGCACTTTTGTAAGTCCCTTTGAAGGTATTTAGGTAAGTCTCCCCATACTAGGCTGCAGTAGTCAATGCGCGATAACACAAGGGATTGAATGGCTAATAATCTGGATTTTTCGTTTAGCATACTTTTTATACGATGAAAAAACATTAAAGTTCCGTAGATTTTGTTGCAAGTAGTCTCAACGTGAGATTTGAAGGACATGTTTCTATCGAACCAGATTCCTAGATTTTTAACTTTTTCTGATGCATTTATTTTATCATTTCCAACTTCAAGAGTAAGATCTGAAGTTTTTTTAACTGCATCTTTGGATCCAAAAATAATGCATTGTGTTTTATTACCATTTAATTTAAGACCATTTCGGTCGTACCGTTAGCAAGGAATTTTTGTGGGGGTAAGCAATCTTAGCGAAGCCTAAAAGCGAACCCTTCGACACTGAAGACGTTAGAAAATGCCTACTCAGTTAAAAAAAACGCCGCCTTGTTGTCGAACATAGAGCGCGAAACTTAAGCCTAAAGAGGCGGCCGAGCGACGGTTTGAAGGAGCTTGGGCGTGGGAAGCGGAGTTATACCAAGACATAGCACAGGAAAGGGGTAGGCGGGCGCTTTCGAAGTTTGGAAGGATCTGATTGGTCGAAATGAGAACAGAGGACAACCCTCAGGAAATAGGCTAGGCATCGTGACGAACAAAAGGCTGTTCTACAGTCGACGCCGTAACGCGAAGTCCAAGAAGTAAACGCGGGTGTGTTTGCGGCAACAAACGTGCTTAAAGAGATAATGGAAAAGTGGCTATATTAAAAATTGATACTAAAGTTTCACGCTATTATGTGATCCAAAAAATTTATACATTTTTTGTTCTTACTTGAAGAGAAGTAAAATTGGAAAAACCCAACCTACGTGGGAATCATTTAATGGAACATTTAGATGCAACGTCTCTGGGAGGGTAAGAGAAATGCAGTTTCTTGGAAAAAGATATTTTTCTTTGAAATAAATATTGTTGAAATTTATTGCCATGCAGTGATGTAAAAATTGAGTTATTTTTGAGGGAACATAATTGGCGCAATCATGAGTAACGAGTTATAAATTGATCTTGGAGGTGGGAGGCCTGTGCCTGTGGATAGAAGCTCACAAAGAAAGGAAATGCTCGGGAGCTCCGAAATTAGCAATTAGCAACAGACATTCATAGCACTGTGCATAAGGCAGTGATTTGAACTGAAGCTGTACTGGCTCCTGAATGTGTGGGTTGAAGTACTGACCACATCCTGTGCTGCTGGAAGCGCTAAGATATTTGTAGGCCTTATTTGTGTTATGTTTGGGTGTGTAAGCAACATGCGGGGAAAGGCTGGCCAGCCGAACCGAATCTTTCAGGATAGTCATGTCTTGTAAGCCATCTGGCGTATGCTGTCTCTAAATTCCGTTCTTAATGTGCACTGTGTCCTAATAACATGCTCATTGAGTGTGAGTCTCCGTTCTCGTATTGTATTATCTCTGCGGTAATTATAAATTAATGCTAAATTCTTGTGGAGTGTATAAATACCCGTCAACGCAAAGGCAGCTCGTCAATGCAGGTGCGCACCGAAACGCGCTGATGTAAGTCGTATCTCTGCTCATCGGTGAGTACCGCTCTAAATTTAGTATACAATAATTGTTTGTCTTTTTCCTTAGTGACTGTGTTCTTTATATATTCTCGCATTTCTTGTGTGTTTAGGAATGTACCTGGAGGTGTGCCAATTCCTCTATTCCGAGAACCTGATCTTCTTACTAATGTAAATTAGTAAGGAGGCGGGACCTTTTCTCGTGACAATATATATATTATATATGTATTATATATATATTAAATATATATAAGAAAGTTTTAGCCTCCCTTAACCACGACAAAGATGTTCCAAGAGAGGAAAGAGGAAGGCCCCATTTAGTATGGAGTTGAGGGAACGCGGAATCTATGCACGAGGTGCACAGAAACAGTAAGCTAGGAAAGAAGTTCATGAAACAAGAAAAAAGTTGAAGAAGAAAGTCGAAGGCGCTGAAAAACAGGACAGCAGTGAACCGAGAAAAGATGGTCCGTAACAAAACAAAAACCTATTTTATTACAACAAAAAGGAAGCCTACCTAACCTTTAGCTCAGGCCCTTGCAGCCAAGCGCTTACCGACAACGTTTAGTGAAGCCGGAAAACGAGAGCGACTAATTGCTCACAATGAAAATTTTCATTGAGCGAGAGTACAAGAGATAGCCCAGAGTTGTTTAATTTTAAACAATTTCAAACAATCCTAAACAATTTATTTACCACAGGTGATACAGAGATAGAATGTTTCTCAAGTCTAGTTCAATGGTCAAATTTGAGTATAGCTTCCTGTGGGCCCGAATAAGTTCAGTGACTTCTAGGGCATCCTACCATCAAGGTTAGTCTAAGGAGTACAATAATGTTTAACCTAATTCACTTAAACTAGAGACGCATTAGACTGATCAATGAGATAATTAACTCGAAATTAGATACTTCATTTTACAATATAGTTCATATGGACTAGATTTAACAGTATATTCGACAAACGATTCAAGAACAGACTGAAGATCGGCGAAATTAACCAAGGGAAATTACATTATTCGGACCAGTTATGTAGGGGACAAGGTTTGACTCTGTGAACTTACACGACTAGTAATCTGATAGGAAGCGAGACACAAGATTTTTTTTTGAATACCTTATAAGAATTACTTTCACGGATCTCCGCAGGTATTGAGTTCCAAGTTTTAGTTCCAACGAAGAGGATACTGTGTTGTGACCGAGCCTTTGAGTAATAAGGAAGCATGAATTTACTTCTATTCCGGGTTAACCCTTTAACGCCCCAGAGGACACCAGTGTCCTCTTTCAAAATTCCCCTTCAATATATTTTATTTCTAATTCAATTAGTTCCCTAATGTGTTCTTTGAAGTTCTCTGCCGAGTGGCAGTTCTTATCCCATCCTGATATCGGTGAATGCCAGATGCCAGCGCCAGTTTAGTGACGGTGGTTGTGTTAACGGTAATATGAGTACAAAAATTCGGACGTTAAAGGGTTAAATGGTCGTGATGACCAGTTTGCGCAGTTAATAATTGTTTTAGGCTATTGTCGCCATCATTTGTTAATGTTTTGTAAATGAAATTGCAAATGGAGATTTTGTAGAGATCCGAAAGCTTAAGTATTCGTAAATTTTTGAATGAGTCATTTGTGTGAGCATTATATTCTAGATTCTTTACCGCTCCTATGGCTCTTTTTTGCAGGGTAAAAATTTTGTTGGTTTTATTTTTATCAGTTTCGTGCCATGCTTCTATTCCGTATTGCAAGTATGGTGAAATGAGCGTTCGGTAGAGCATTTGTAAGGCTGTTTCAGGCAGGAAATTTTCAACTTTATTTAGGATTCCGATAGATTTTGATAATTTAGAACTAATATGAGCGATGTGCTCTTTAAAGGTTAGATGTTTGTCTTTTATGATGCCCAGGAATTTACTTGAGTTGGTTTCTTCGATTTCACCTTCGCCAATTTGAATGCCTGGGAGAGATATATTTTTCTTGTATGAGAATGTAATATATTTTGTTTTATCGATATTAAGGCTTATTTTATTAGCTTTAAGCCACAATGAAACCTTATGTAGTTCATTATTTATACGCTCCGCCATCCTAGCGGGATTTTGGTTTGGAAGGACCGCAGAAAGGGTACTGTCATCGGCAAAAAGTATGAATTTGAAGAATGATGTAGATTTAATATCATTGATAAAAATTAGAAATAGGAGAGGCCCTTGTGAGCCCAAAATTTGAGCCCAAAATAATTTTTTTTTAATCTTTAGCAGTGTGAATACAACACTTAACACTCGCACGGAAATATTTCAAAATATATTACATTGAAATGACAATTTTTGTTATCCATGCATACATCTTGAACGCGATCAGCAGGTTGTAAGAAACGGATCATTAAATACGGGTTAAGCAATGAACTAGTAACACGGTGCAAGTGATTCACATTAATTGAATTCAATTGAGGCTTGATTCAAGTAACCGCATAATAACTTCAATTTTGGAATCTGTGCTACGGTACTCATGCAGTGAAGCATATGCATGGTGGCTAAGAGTCCCGTGTTTCCCTCAACACTGGAAAACTATTTATCAAAAGCGATACACCAGTAGATCAATTGAATTGCATAAACAGAAAATATGGAAAACACCAGATTCGATGTTGCTTTGAACCTCCTTGACAGCAAAAAAGACGTCCGAAAGAGAGGAAGGAGGAAGGCACCATTTATTACAGACTAAAGGAAAAGAAGAATATTCGCGCATGGTGTGCCTAAAAACAGTAAGTTGAGAAAGAAGTTTATGAAAAATGATAAAAGTTGAAGAAGAAAGTACTAGGTGTTACAAAACGGGACAGCAGTGAACCGAACTAAAATGACCCGTAAAGACAATAATTTTTATCCCATTTTAACAAAAGGAAAGTTTTCAGCTCTGGAACTCGCATATAGAAAACGCCACCAAGTCTCGGAAGTATATGGTCGTCCTTGATTAATTCGTTGCATACGGATACCCCTCTCAGTATATCCAACAAAAACCCGAACCGAGTACTTATTTTCCCGTATCAGTAATACCATCATGAGAATACCATAAGCATGTGATTTCAAGCAAAATTATGATGGTATTACTGATACGGGTATTCTTATGATGGTATTGCTGATAAGGGAAAATAAATAGTCTGTTTGGGTTTTTGTGGAACATAGTGTATAAGCACGCTGGCGTACGAGCAACTGGAGAGATACAGACGCTCTTTACAGCCCTGCGGACGCGGCCATGGTCAACTGGCAGCTTCAAATCCTCAAAGTACGCAGACCACACGAGCACGCCTTCCCAGCAGGGTTACTTTTACTTATGTAAAAGATCCAATATAAAAGAATAAGTCGATTCAAATTTCAGGACTCTCGAGTCGACAATAATGAATCGAATAGACCACAGGAGTGAGCCCACCACGGTTTCAACAATAGGGGCCTAAAAAATCGCTAACTTGGGATTCAATTTAAGAGGGAAGGCAACAGCAATTCTAAACTCAATCTGAGCGAGGTCACCTGAAAAAACAGCGACAACTAACTTATTTACTCAGCTTGCATGACACCAGCAACTCTGGTAAGCTTGAATACGAACACTCCACTTGCATGCGAGTCGGTTAATCGTCGGAGGTTTAGTTTACATTTTTGCCAAATATTTTTCATTAGAACATCTGCGGCGGATGGAATCAATGCAAGGTAAATCACTGTTTTCTTTCATTATTTTTTACAGCGAACCACTGACAAAATAAATGACGCAGCGGCCATCTCGTTTGAATTGAAGGACCGATGTGAATGTTTTAAAGAATGTAAACTACGCACAGTTCTTAGATTGCTCACTGATGTCGACACAAGAGCAGACCATACTTTCAATAAGAGACAAAATGACGTATTAAATTATAAGATAATTTAAGCTGGCCGAAATGGTACGCAATCTAATAAAATAGAAGTGACAATCAAATGAAATATGAGATCTATTATTTTCAATCACCAAAGTTAACCTACGTAAACTATTTTACTTAGTTTTCAGACGAAATCAATGTCAGCGGTCACAAAAAAAAACACTTGAGACACTATCAGAAGCATTTCAATTAATTAAGAAACCGTCTCGGCACGATAGATGTACACGGAACGGATCACAAATATACGTTATTTTGAAACGACTTCGCTTTAGCTCATATTCATTTGCATTCATTCTATGCTTTATTGGGTAATACTTTATTTTCACAAGCGAAATTGCTAACTTACAGGGCGAGAACATTCATTGAATCGTGACTGATTAGTCGCACGCTAAAATGATGCTCGTATCTCTGTTATCAATGTTCTTTAAAAAATTTTCCACAAACATCCACATTAGAACAGACAAGTTCAAAATAAGAACGAATCACGACTTCAAACATAAATACCATGAACTGCTATTATTCTCCAAAAAATTCGTCATGAATCGCCCCACAAAATAATGAACCTAAACTAACGTCAGTCTACAATTTATATCAATAAAAATTTTTCTACAACTCTGGCGTTATCCACGAGAATTCCCTCGTAGGCACCATGATACAAGGGGCTTATCTTAGCCTTCATAAACAAACACGTACATTAGACACGCTCTTAGCACACTTCTACCTCTTGATCCAACAATAAAGCTCCTGCTCACAGTCACAGCCAGGCACGGAGTAGCGTTGGAAAGCTTTATATTACTGTCTCAAATGCGAGTATATTAAAGCTACAAAAAATGTGCGATTTACGAAATAAATGGAATCATCTAACTTTGACCACGTCGTCGACACTAGAGAGGAGTTGAAAGGCATGCCTCCTCAGATACTTTAGCACTGAAAATGTTGATCAAACTTATGCATCGTAGGATATTTACTTTATCTCTTATTTCCCTCTTTCTGTCAATCTTTTATTTCCAATTCAATTAATTTCCTATTCTTTCTCTGGCGAGAGTTTGAATCCTCTCCGATACTCGATTCTCCTCTCACTTTAACGAAGATCTCCCCTTTTTTCAAGTTGCACCGATTTTTTACTATAGTTTAACGGCAGTACGCCACACTAAGATCAATGACATCTCACCACAAACGAAGAGAGACCATAAAAGGAAAAGCTATATCCTATAATAGAAGGAGTATGAGCTCTTAACGATTTCAATTACTTCCTGGTTACCGAGCAACGTCGGCCTCGCTATGGCCACACGGTTGTGACCAACGCATCAACAGAAAGATGAGAGAGCAAGAATGAACAAATTAGTATAGCAGGTTAGAGTTTACGATCATACTATTAAATTGATAGCTCTGGTAAGAAAAAGTAACTAAGGCTGAATGGACAGTTTTCTAAATACCAGTAACAGCTCACTGACTAACAAAAATCGTTAACGCAATACGTACCGAATAACATTTACACGGGCAACAACAGGCATATACTGACCATTACAGTCGTCCAACACCCCGCTGCTAACAATTCATATTTGCTGATAACATAAGAAACCAACACTCGCTTCAAGAATTTACATTACGCGAATTTGGCAATTAGCAAAGCTTATGATAATAGCAGTGCAGAAAATCTTCTAATAAGCCTTCTAGCAGGGTACACTATACATCGACAGAAGAAGTGATACTTTAATTTTATACTCATTGCTGTACTGTTAAAAAAACATTTCGGAAATCCCAACTTTGCAGGTAACATACAAAAAACACGTTTCTAAAAAGCGCGTATTGATAGGGCGACGGGGGGCCCAATTGCTGCGTAAGCAATAGTACGGAAATACAACTAGCTGCTTCACTTGTGCAATGAAGTTCTTTTAGATTACCACGTTACAAATGTGGGAGATGAACGATGGATGTCGCTAACAGTGAATCTTGTCTGCTGTTACGGATATTAAGATAAAAGAGCTACCTCCAACGATACACAACGATATAAAATAAATCTAATTTACTGGACTCGCTATAAGCGTTGCTTACTCTAACTTTATTCACATAACCCAACTTGTGGAACTGAAATTAATATTTATAATTATACGCACTACCCACCTTGTTGAATTGAAATTTCTATCATTTACACTTATTAGCAAAAAAAATGACCCACCACGTTGAGATAAGTCAAGAACTTGTAATTGCCTCCGTACGCCTCTTTTATTTGCTTGAACACGAAGTCAGCTGGGCACTGGAGCGACTCGTACGAGGAGATCGTCCGAGCGCTGGCCAGCGCGAGTCCGATGTGAAAGATTGGTCGAGATCTTTTAAGCATGGTTAAATACTTGAAATCTTCAGGTCTGAAAATAAAATAAGCAAACTACGCCAGTCGTTCAAGCCATCCTATTGTATTTTTAAAATTCCCTAGCTATAGTGAAGGCAATCTCAAAGGAGTGAATTGAAGAGACAATTTAATCTGGACTGTATAGAAACCGGGGAATCTACACACAAGGTGTTTTCACACAGGGTATTCTATGCATAGAAATAACAAGTTAGGAATGAAGAATCGATAAAGAATAAATATCAATGAAGACGTGGAAACTAGAATGGGCACGAAAGAGGTGCAGAAAGCCATCCATAGCTGAGGTAGACTTAAAGTTCCCCCAGGTGCGCCAGTCCTTATAGCATAGGATAGATCAACTTGACAAGTTGACTGCGAAACGATGGTGGGTCGTGCTTAAGTTTTTCCTGCTGCGAAACGACCCATCAATAGGTCGTTTGAAAAATTTTTAATAATCTTTTAACACTTTGACTGCGACTACTAAATATTAAGTTTAATGCCCAACTCAAATTTTGAGTCAATTGTAGTAAACTATTTGAAAAATGCTGAACATGAACTTGATCGTGCCTTCATTTAGCTTTGATTAAGTATTTCTGAAAATTGAGTTTGCGACTTCTGGTCGGTCAGCAGCATTATGAAAATGACCTTCGTGTACCACCGGTGGCGCCCGTCGCAGTCAAAGTGTTAAAATTGATGGTATTTAATGGACCCAGTTAATGTTTGATATTTATAAATTTCTAACAACTTTTGAACTTAAATTTGAGTTGAATACTGAACTTCAATTTAACCCATCGTAGTCAGCGTGTTAACTAACCTAAACATTTTACTTGCGTCCTTTGACCTCTGAGGAGGTGTCGTTCAAAGTTCAGGGTTTATCACTGATTGATTCCCGTTCGCGAAGCTGCTCACACCCTCTACTTATTTCGAATTTCGAAATAAGTACGAATTATTTCGAATTTCTTCAACTTACTTATTTCTACAACTTATTTCGAATTTTCATGGGCAATATAAATTACAGCTCATCATGAACCAAAAATATCACAAACTATTACCTGATGGCATTTTTAATTCCATAAATGAAAGAATGCTATACACATAAACAGATAGCGCGCTTCCAATGGTATCAATTTTTTCAAATATATTACCCAAATCATTGAAACCACAATTGGAATGAAAGGCATAGTATGTATGTAGTCGTCTAAACTATCGTAAATTCCAAGATATTTAATATTCAAAAACATCTGAAGTCGAAACAAATAGTCGAAAATACATTTTTGATATAAAATATAACGTAGCACAGAGATTAAGAACAGTAAACGGTTCGTACGATAGAATTTCAGCCACCGAGTAACGCAGAAGACAACACGTCCCACACTCAACGAACGAAAGGAATGAGCAAGCCTTTGTAAAAGAACTTAGATAAGCAAATTTGCGGGTATACCGCAGGAAGCTCCGGAAAATAACACCACAAACCTTTTCCCCTCAAAAATAAGCTGACAAAGAGTGGACCTTTCATGTTTTTGAGAGCAGCGATTTAAGGAGACCATCCGGATTTTTTAATTTTTTTCGTCCGATTCGTTTGAAAATTGGCCACTATATGTATTTTGTGAAAGTAAACCTTTTTTACTCGTGTCATTTTTCCGATTTAGGCCTTAGTTTTTTTCAAGAAAAATTAGTTTTTTTGTATATTTTATGGCTATTTCAAAATAGGACTAGTCCTCTAGTTTTGATGCTAGAACAAAACCAAAGACAGTTTTATAATCCTCGAAACATTTCTAACAAACTGTCACAGGCTTTTTTTAAAATTCAAATCTATTCTATTTTTTTCAATTTAAAATTTCTAAAAACAACAGTAATTTTTTGGGTTTAGAGCTATATATTTTTTCAAAAAATTAGAATTTGAAAAAAGCCCGTGAGAGTTTGTTAGAAATGTTCCAAGGATTCTAAAACTGTCTTTGGTTTTGTTCTAGCATCAAAACTCAAAGACTAGTCCCATTTTGAATGTTGAAAGTTAGAAGTGTTGGGTATAAGCAAAAAACAAAATTTTTTGTTGAAGTGTAATATAATGGACAATTTCTGTAATTGAATGCAGTTTTAATTTTTATTTCGATAATTTACAAGAATAACTTCATATTCACACTGTAAATTGGGATTTCCCAAAAAAATAAAAAATAAAAATTTTGTTCAAATTTTTAATTTTTTTATTTTCAGTCTGATTCTCATGAAATTTGACAATAATATGTAACTTTTGAAAAGAAACACAATTTATTCTATTCATTTTTTTGATTCAGGCCTTGGTTTTTGAAAAAAATTTGACATATTGGTTTTTTGGTTCATTTTTATGTATATTTCAAGACATATCAACTCATTGAGTTTTGATGCTAGAACAAAACCAAAGACAGTTTTAGAATCCTTAGAACATTTCTAACAGAAGTGTGTTGTAAAATTATCCATTTCTCGTTTTGTTTTCTTTTTATATGGGGTCGAATATTAAAAAGTTAAAGATTTATGATCCCCCCCCCCCCCCCCCGGGGGGGGGGATCTAGTGTTCGTAGCGCCATAAAATTTTAGGACCGAATAGTCCACCACCTAAGGGTCCTTTTCCAACAAAAACACGAAAAATGCTCAATGGAGCAACAGGGGCCTAGCAGGGGCCTTGGATGGTCTTCTTAAAGCGATTTCGCTACCCTTTGTGTCCATTGTTTATTAATAGATCCCGTGTGAAAAGTAGTTACAGTGCACATCACAAGAAAATGAGGCTCGTACAAAAATCGGACACCACAGCAAGCCTGAAGAGACGATTTGAAAAAAAGGTGTAGGGTAGATGAATAAAGTTTCATCAAAGGTGGAATAGAAAGCAAAACACAATTAAGAATCTGTGCAATTAGTACACACAGACGTAAAGGATGGACGAAAAAAAAACAACTCTAATGTGAAGAATATAGAAATCACTGATATTCCAGTTCCTAAAATAAAATCCCTTATTATATAACTACTCTAAAAAATCCCATGAACTGGTCGTTAGCTAAAGTTTTCTCTCGAGGTAAACCTAAATGTTTAAGTGTCTAGTATTTTACCTCAGTTCAGAGATTAACAATAGTCACAACTTTTGCAAAATAAATTCACGTTTCGTCAGAATATATACAAAAAATGTGGTTTAAGAAAAAGCTCGCGAACTATAAATGCTACCTGACAGAGAAGCATGAACTTTTATGCTACTCTGTCTCTGACGACAACGAAGAGGAATATTTTTTTTGAAAAAGAGGTTTTCATATAATGAGAGTACATTTTTGAATAAATATTCTCATTTTGTATTTAAAATTTTGAGGGGGAGGAAGAGGGAGGGGGGGGGGGGGGGTTTGTCTCTCGCTTTGGCTTTATTTCATCAGTGTTATCTGGCAGCCCTGTGCTACTGCTGAATTTATTTGGAGAGCTGCAGAAGCAAATGACATCTGCACGGACAGGGAAATATACAACTCATCAAGTTGAGCCGTAACTGCCTGCTCGACGAGCAGGAAGTTTCCAATGTCTTTATTTTGGTTAGTCGAATAACGGAATTTAGCAGCTATGAATATACAAAAGGAACATGCAATGAAGGCACGTGATAGGTTTGCTGATGAAACCATATCTTTGGGAAATATCACGTTCTCTCCTTCGCCAATAAACCTTTTGCTTTTTGTATATCTTTATTGGAAATGAACCGTTTTTCTTTTTTCTTTCATAAGAAACACTATAAGTATTGAATGAAAGTTACGAAGTAAAGTTCGGAAGCCTCGCTATAGGAAATAAAAACCTAGATAGGATGCATTTCTTAGCACGACCGGCTTAAATTGTTTCACACTGGTTCGTGCTTGTTTGGTCATCCTTTTTATTTAATTGATCATCCGTTTGTGCTACTTCGTTCGGTCCGTCAGCGCAGGCACAAGCGTAACGAAGCAGTTCCTGCCGACATCAGGGGCAGGGTCAAGATTAGATTATTATTTGTTAGTTTAAGCCTCCCTATCCGCCACAAAGGCGATCCAAAGAGAGGAAGGCACCATTTAGTGTGGAGTTAAGGGAACGCGGAATCTATGCAGAAAGAGCAGAGAAACAGTGAGTTAAGAAAAAATTATGAAGCAAGATCTCAATCGAAGAAGAAAGTAGTAGGTGCTGAAAAACAGGAGAGGAGTGAACCGAAAATAGGATGGTCCTTAACATAGCATTTTATTTCAAGAAAAAAAGGCCTACCTAACTCTCAGCCAAGGCCCTCGCACGTTTTCCCCCCCTGGGAGCGATAATTCTCATAGATACTATAGTTGTATCCCCCTGAGGGGGGGCGGGATCAAGAAACAATTTACGAATTGGTAGCAGTACAGCCTGTATCGAAGCTTCATTTAGGAGGACTTGGCTCCACTACGTCCTACGTAATTACATTACGTATCGCGCTCGAATTCACTTGTACCTTAACACTCAACAAATTCATGCTAAGTATTTAATGCAAACTTGTGTTCTTTGGATTTGACCGTTTCCAATTGTTTACAGATTTACTTACTGAGGATGGAGCTGGCCTCCGAAACGTTTTACAAAGTGATTAGATTCTTAGTAGATCTTTTATTATCAGACCTTGTAAATTTCTACTAAATTTGAGTTCAATATAACCCTAACACTTTGCGGCAATCAACTGATATTGAATGACAATTGTAGCAAGGAATGTTGAAAATAGGAAACATTAACTGGATCTTGCCTTCATTTAGTTTTGATGAAGTATTTATGAAAATGGAGTTTGTGACTACTGGTCGGTCAGCAGCATTATGAAAATCCCCTGAGTGACCGCCGGTGGCTCACGTCGCAGTCAAAGTGTTAAGAAATCAAGTAAGGTCGCTGCGATGATGTAAATCGTTTGAAAATTCGACCCATGGTCTTCAAAATTAAGTTGAGTTTTACCCTGCTTTGTTTAGCCTCTGTGTAACAGATTCAGGAAAATTAATCACCCGGGTTAAGCGAGAACCTTAAATCTGTTTTTTTTTGGATAATTGCTAGGAATTTTAAATTGCGATGAAACTGGGCACACTTCCACTGAACTTTTAAAATCCGTAGTGTAATATAATGAATAGTTTTACTCTGCACATAGTTTTGGCGGCCGAGTGACTGCTCACAGCTACTGGATTCCTCTAATTCTGGGTTCCAAGCTAACTTTTCCCATCGTATGTATCCAATCACTTTTATTGAAGGGGCACTCACTATTTTAAGACGAGCGAATACTCAAAATATCTGATGCCTAAAATCACTAGATTAGCAATGTTCCTTTCATTTTTGTCCACTACGTTTTCTACGTTGATATTTCAAGAATTTGAATTACAAACACTGACCTAAACTTGCCAGATACTTTTGCCCTGTCTAAAACCCACTATTTTAAGCTTTTCGTTCAACGTTTTACCACCAGTACCGCTCAGCATCTGATAACAGTGATGACATTAATAGTCAAATTATAATATAAAGACCATAAACTTGGGCCTGAAAAAGGCCAATCGAGCAAGCCTTTCTTACCCTCAGAACGAAGCGCTCGAGGTCAGTCACCCACGGCTGGTGCTACACCACAAGATGCGATTGCTAAAACCTTTCAAAACTTCCCAGCCACATATGTTGGAGGAACAGTTCAAAAGTAATGTTACAATAAACTGTTTACCTCTGTCATAGTGCAATATAGACAATTTTCGTGGCAAAACGAAGAGGCAACGTTAGTCAAGTAACGCGTATCCATTTCATGAAAATGACGTAGTTATCAACTTGGCCAAAACTGTTCAACTATGCCTGATAACACTTCAGCCAAATAATTAGGAATTGCATCTGGAAAATTGAGAATGGAATAATTTATAAAACATCTAATAAGTACTGCATAACAGTGATATCTTATCAAGCGATCACTTCACGAATCGCTAATTAATAATTATTGTTAATAGCAAGGTAATCGTTGTCTAGCATCTCCAGAATGCACTTGAGTCCTCCAGAATGCACTAGAAAGCAACCAGAGTTGGAACAAGACACTGACGGCCAAGGTGATAGCTTTCTCCACCATGAAAGCTTTACGCTTCCGGTAACGACGACGTTTCGCGGATGTCATAACTCTAAATAACTTCTGTTTAAACTTCACCATTACCAAGCTGTTCATCCTCTCTTGAAGGCTGCGGTAAACTCTGTGTGCAAAAAAAAATCCGCTCGTAACACCACTGGTGGGATTAAATAAGACAACAAAAAACCAACTGGCTCCGACGAAAGAATGACCGGACTCCGCAATAGGCACAGCGTCGGCTGGCGACAGCAGCGAAGGTCACTCAACTCGGAGCAGTGTTGCCAGGTTTGCCTCTACCTGGCCAATACTCCCAAATTTGCAGCCACGCTACTTTCTACTCATGGAGCTGGAAGATATTCGAGCCTTCCTGTAACTGATCATCCTCAAACGTGAAATTCACGTTAACTGCCATTTTAGCCACCGGTGGTACACGGCGGGAATTTTAATGATGCTGTTCACCGTCCGATAGTCACAAAATCAATTTTCGTAAATACTAAAACTAAACGGTGGCACGATCTAGTTAACGTTTGCTTTTGTCAAAATTACTTATTACAATTGACTTCAAATTTCAGTTGAATAGTGAACTTTAGTTTAACTCATGGCGGTTAACGTGTAACGATCTTCAGTGCAATCCAACTATCATTTTTTTTAAGATTTGCAGCAAGATTAATAAAAAAATATTTAAATTCCCTTTAAAACATTAACTTTACCATTAATATAAATTTATATTACATGTTCCATTAATTGAATTATTTCCTTGCACTGAATTAGTATGTTTAAAATTTCGTCCATATACTCGTATGATCAAAATCGGCATAATGATAGCATCTAATTCGAAAGGAAAACCAGCCAATTTGAAATAACTTGAGTAATTTTGAAAGCATAGATAATTGTCTCCAAATTGGTGCGTATGAGATTGAGAGGATTACTCCATCCAACATCAGGGGTAGCAGAAGGATAATCTACTGAAAGCAACACTATAATTTCATCGTAAACGAAACTGAGAATTTTACAATGAGTTGCATATGATGCAACTATAATGAACAGAGAAAGTTTACGAATGCACTTATTTAGACCAGGCAATCTTTTATTTTGATTGTGTACTAATTTCTTCTCCTTTCAATTGACTGATTGATTAAAAATTCGTTTTAGCCTCCTTTTACCACAACAAAGATGTTCAAAGAGAGGAAGGATGAAGGCGCCATTTAGTATGGAGTTGAGGGAACGTGGAATCTATGCACAAAGGGTGCTCCCGCAAGGGATCCCGTGCGCATAGAAACAGTGAGATAAGAAGGAAGGTTATGAAACAAGATAAAAGTTCAAGAAGAAAATCAGAGGTGCTGTAAAACAGGAAAGCAGTGAACCGAAAAAATAAAAAGTACTTAATAAAATAAAAAGATCATTTCAACAAAAATATGGCCTACCTAACTCTCAGCTCAGGACCTCACATTTTCCCCCTGGGAGCGCTAGTTCCCATAGATAGAATAGTCGTATCTCCCTGAGAGGACATATAACTGCTAACAACTTTTGACTCTAAATTTGAGTCGATGATTGAACCCCACTTAAACTCATCCCGGTAAGCGTATTGAATAATGCTCACGAGCCTATTTTCAAATTTTTCGTTGTACTCTTATGGAATACTCGAGTCCAATGCATGCAAGAAAGTTAGATTAGATTTAAAGTCAGATTAATATTTTGACTGCGGCAGGTAAAACTAAAGTTAAATATTCAATCAAATTTAAAGTCAATTGTAATTAATCTTAAAAATAACAAACATTAAGTGGCTTATACCTTCATTTAGCTTTTATTAAGTATTTATAAAGCTTGAGTTTTTGTCTACTGGTCGATCAGCATCACTATGAAAATTCCTAGCGTATACCACTGGTGGCTCGCGTCGCAGTCAAAGTATTAAGCTTCCATGACCACAGCGTAGCTGCTTCCACGAAAGCAAAATGAACGGAATCATTCCGCATGGAATGAAAGGAACGGCGAATGTATGCACAAGGTGTGTTCTCACACCTTGTAGGAACATTAAGTTAAAGGAGAAGTTCACGAAACACCATAAAAAATGATGAAGAAAATCAGACATGCTGCAAAACAAGACAGCAGTGAACCGAAGAAGGATGGTCCGGAACAAAAAGAGTTTATTTCAACAAAATGGAAGGTCTACGATTCATTCAAGAACCTGAGAATTCTGACACCGAACGAATGTTACTGAATTGTACTCTAAGAGTTTTACTTAGAAAATAGGCAAAACTAATAAATATCATGGATTTTTAAGCATTTGATTTGCGCTCAAATTCGCTACCATGACTACAGAACAGTTGTAACAAATGTATACATTTTAAAATTCCAATAAATTTTTAAATATAGAAAATAGGAGGCTATACATAGAACATCCGAAAGGACAGAATTCAATGCTTCCTCACGTATCTGGTATACACACCAAATAAGCATGAACAACAAGGGTGCAGGAGAGAAGATTACTGTAATCAGCAAACATGGCACAACTAACTCTTCAACAGCGCAAGTACATCATCGAAGAAATGTCGAAAATTGGATCCATCGTCGGGACTCGGAGGAAATTCTTCTCGGAATACACATCAGATTCAAACCGAACAAACTATCGATTCAGAGGAACTTCCAAAAGTGGCTATCCCAGTTTATTGTGAGCAACATTAACAAAGGAAGATCTGGAAGAAAAGTTTCTGAACGCACAGCGGAAAATGTTGAAAGACTGAGAACTCTTATCAAAGACGAAAACACGAATTCAACTGGTAAATTAGCGTAAAAATTAAAAATTAACTCTTCTTTCCAATAACGCCAGTTCTAATTCTTTATCCTGGCTGTAAAAATGGTTATAGCAATTTAAAATGTATATATTTTCAGCAACCACCCTGTACTTGGCATGAAATAGGAATAAGCTCACAGTGACTTTTCACTCAAAAAACACATCTCAAAACAGGTGAGCGAGCTTTCGTTGGTACTGAATCTTGGGATTCCACACCTCTTGATATTTGCGATTCCCTCGCCCACTCGGCCTTCGAAAACGGGTTTGTAATTCACGTGCTCTCAAATTACTAGACAAATGAAAAGTAAAGCGAAAATAAATGGGATTAAACTAAAAACAACATATCGCGCCTAACTCTTGTCTTCACCACGGAAAATGGGGAAAACCTCAGCCCATAGCTACGAGCTACAATTATAATAAATACAAAAGACGTCTGACGAAGAAATGCGTCGACACGTTCTGCGAAGAATCGTGCGAAATTTTACGTCTATATAGTCATACGGTGCAAATATTGGTACTTCAAATTCTTTTTTATGAGGATGAAAGAAGCATGACTGAATTTATTACACATGTTGCTACCTACTCATTAAATTTGTATCTAACTATCTTTTCTCTCAGTTCGAAACAAGGATACGTATTTATCTCGTATGCTTGACTAGTTTTAAGTTAAAACATGAGCACAATAAGTTATTTACCTCAGTTTACAGCATAACTTTTCGATCTCCTAATAGGCAGCCATTGAAGCGCCATAACTCGTTTGAGCCATAATGCCGAGGTTTTTGACAGAGTTAGATATTAAGTATACTAGACCACAACCCGTTATTTGAAATAAGAAAGAAGGCGATATGAAAGAAAGGCCGTTAGAAACGAGAAAAACTGAATCTTTCGAGAGTTGATGAGGCCGAGTGCACACGGCCCGTCAAAAATGTATAATAATGTTCGACAAATCACATGTCACACGTTCCTATTTCCTAAGAATTCACGTGATATTCATTCCTACTCGAATCTGATGGATTAATTCAATGGAAATTGTGGAGTTGACCGAGCTTGTATCACAGATACGCTCATCACACACTTTCGGCTGGCTACAGACCCACACCCCTCTTGATATAGTATAGATTCTTAGATATTTAGTATATTCTTAGTTATTAGGTATCAAGTACAGGGTGCTTTTTAAATAAGGGACCCGAAAAAATCTTTAATAACTTTTGATACAATGAACTATTCTTAAAAATAAATTGGCAGGAGAACCCAGAGATTTACATTTTTTATTTGGACTAATTTTTGAAGATGACGTTCTTCATGTGGCGTCCACCCGACTGCAAGCAATATCGGGCGCGAGTTCGCACGCTTCTCATTGCAGGGCTGGCGAGGGTGGGACCGATAATCTTTCTGAGATGATGGCATCCTTGAGTTGAGTCAGATCCGTCGGCTTGTCACGATAAACCCTTGCCTTTAGATATCCCCACATGAAAAAATTCAATGGGAAAGACCACGAAACCTTGCAGGCCACTCAACGTCCAGTTTGTCCAGCCTGTGTCCAGTTCGTCATCTTGGAGGCAGTTTTAAAGACGGATGTATTTTACTGTGTCCTCTGATTCTTATTTTGGCTGTTCTATCATGAATACGTAGGTACCAAATAAAAGATATAAATCTCAAAATTCAACCGCCGTTCGTTTTTCAAAAATTCGTTCTGTTCCAAAAGTTATTGAAGATTTTTTCGGGTCCCGTATTTAAAAAACACCCTGTATATTCTTGTTTATCACTGGTAACAATGTATGTACATGCTTTTGGTTAATAATTTTTTCAAGTCTCCCATTTTCTTAAAGCAAGAATCACAGTTTCAACAGAATTACTAAATCGAACCTGGAGCTAATGTACTAAACTTGAATGTTTTAAGACTTCACAACACATATACTAAAAATATGTGAGCTTTTCCTCTTGTCTGGATACCCCGTGTGTGAAGGCAAATTAATTGTAAAATAAACTTGTTGATTGCTTTTAATATTTCCCAGATTCCAAGTACAGCTTTTTTCATCAAAAAAACGAATGAATGAATTTTGTTTGAATTAATTTAAAGACAGCACAGTCGTAAAGCGTTAATGTGCCTTGGCTACTTGTCTGTACGCCATTCCTGTTGCGATATCGTATCTGACTCAACGGAAAAAATATATATCCTAACAAGGAAACTCAGTGGTTTTGCGAGCAGCAAATAGGATGATGTCAGCTACAATAATGCAAGACGCACCATTAAGGATGTCAGCTACAAGATTAGACTAGATGTTAGTTTAAGCCTCCCAAACCGCAACGAAGGCGTTCCAAAGAGAGAAAGGCATTTAGTATGGACTTGAGGAAACGCTGAATCTATGCCAGTGGTGCTTAACCTTTTACTCCCACGATGCAGATGGACTGGTAAATAAGAGCTCACAACAAAGAATGTTGTATATAGGTCCACAAACATATTCAATAGCGAAAGTTGACTCTTTTGTCGAAAACATTACTAAAAAAATAAGGTATTACTGCGGAGGCTCGCGCCACCCAGATTAAGAACCACTGGTTTATGCACTAAGTGAATAGAAACCGTAAGTTAAGCAAGAACTTTCTGAAACAAGATAAAAGTTGAAGAAGAAAGTAGTAGATGCTGAAGAACAGGACAGCAGTGAACCGAAAAAAAGATGATCCGTAATAAATAACTAAACTATTTTATTTCAACGAAAGGAAATCCTACCTGACCTTTACCTGAAGTCAGTTACAACGATCATGCAAGACAGGAAAATGCCGGTCAAAATTACCAGCTGACTTTCAGTAATTTACTTCATGGATACTTTCACCTAGATAAAAAAAAAAAGATATGTGTTGCCACTATCTACATACACTGCGCGCCTTCCAGTTGAATTTCTCAAGGTTCCTCAAAAAACACGACACCCAAAAGTGTACTGTGCGCACCATGTTCAGCTAACTCCAGATCGGCAAAAAAATTTCTGACTTAATCAATTGGGTCTACTCTTTATGACCACAATTTAACGCGTACAAAACTATTGAACTACAAAATAAATCTGAAATACACATCAAATTTTTGAGAGAAGTACTTGAAATGTTGACATAATAGCAAATGCCAACATAAAATTACCAAACGCTAATAATGTATGACTGATTACATTTACAAATTTCTCATACAGTACACATACGAGTGATTTTGTTTGAAATTACATAAAAATAACAGTAATATAGCACAACTGGGCTTCGCTACTCATTCGCTAGATAAGAACTATGTTCACAATGATACATAGGCAAAGCAAATCACCAAGATATGCATTAAGATCACAAGATATGCATCAATACCTTGAGAGAATGTGAAATAAAACTGCCCACACGATGCAGGGCCCGTAAGAGAGTGGGAGTCAAGAAGTGAATAATATCATGAGTGGCAAACAAAGGAATGCCTTCAAGAAATTCTAGTATATGAAAAGCCTCAATCCGGATTTATGGACTGACTTCTCATAACTAGGAAACCCATTCTCGGTGAGTGAGATGAACCGTCAGCGGTTAACCATAGAATCGAGGTGATCAAAACAGATGAGTCAGCATTCTGCTCTGTTGCATTCACGTTTCGGTGAATGCATCGTTTTTTACAGCGATTGGTCATAAGTAAAAGCTTTCCTTACCAAGTCATGGATATTCAAAGAAGAAGGGAGGCACCATTTAGAATCGAGTTGAAGGAACGCGTTTTCTACGCACGTGTGTTACCGCACAAAATCCTGTGCGCAAAGAAAGAGTAACTTGAAAAGGATTACTATGAAACAAGATGAAAATTGAAGAAGAAAGTCTGAGGAGCTGATAAACAGGACAGCCGTGAACCGAAAAAAGATGGTTCCAACAAAACAAAAAATATTTTATTTCAACAAAAAGAAGGCCTACCTAACTCGTAGCTCAGGCTCACATTTTTCCCCTGGGAGCGCTAATTCCCTTAGATACATACTTTTATCCCCTGAAGAGTTAACATAACTGTTTATTCAAACTGAATTGCGTCCACTAGAAGATTTCAAAGTAACCTATCTACTTTCTTCCGAGTTCAATGACACACGCATTCAACATGAGGTGAACAGGGCGCTTCTTACAGCAGTTCAGTGAACCACTCATGTCAGGCCCGGCCACTTGCACACCACACGCTCCCATGTCGAACACTTGAATCACAACACGGAGAAAATTGTCAATTTATTCGCAGTTACAGCTACACTGCAATGAATTACTTTGGGTACGACTTTTAGTGTATGTTTGTACAAGTCGGATAATCTTCTTGGATTATTCGATTATTTACACCACCGTCCATCTTCAGTAGTCCGTACCAAAACGGGGCGAAAATCGCAACTTTTATTGTAGAGATAACGTAGGGTAAAATTTAGTACTTCAATACGCTGTATTGTGGATACGATCTGTTACAAGTTCCCACTTTATGAACAACTAGTGTGCACGGCCCGCCAAAAATGACGGGATTCAATACCTTTCTTAAATCAAACTGCCAAATGTGGATGACAAACAAATATTCCCGTCCTAACAGTACCCGCGATAAAGAATATTACTGTACTTGCGCACTGGTGAAATTCGTATCACAGATACGGTCATTATGGCTATCTTCATCATGTGCATAGAAGAAGCGGACACTAAACAAATAAACCAAGAGTATCATTAGGTCGTAGCTGTACCCGTGGAAATTCCACGAACAATACAGCAACAGTATCGTCTTCGTTAAGTTAGGTGGACCCGTGAAAAAATTCTGTCAATATTACCTAACCTTTGCTATCCTAATCTAATCACACCTATACTAAACAAACCTATCCTGATAAAATTTCAAACATATCAATGCATGTAAAAGGCCATCTTTTAATGTAATATTGAGGAATTCGGTATCCATGATACCGCAAACTCAGACATCCTATTTTCTTAAGAAGCGGACACCAAACAGATACATAAATAAACACACAACGGGTATTATTTGGTTAGATAGTTCACAAAAATGAATTACAAAAGCGACGAGATACAAAGAAACGCGGGCTCTCTAATACTTGTTAGTACTAGCACACACAGAGTACAATAGGTACTACTGTCTATACGGATAGTCATTCGCACTATTCGCTACTATACACCGTCAAATGGCACTTCAGCTCAATACCGAGAGCCACTTATATAGTTTTAAAGGCAGTAACAGGAAAGTTCATCACAGTTTCCGACCATAAAAAACTAATCTAATTCTATCAGAAGATGCACTGTCCACGAATATTAAATTTCATCTTCCTACCCGCCACTGAGAATCGCTGAATCCCTTTAAGATAATAGAAGAAATTACAGAAGAAATAATAAGAATCTTCGAGCTAAAGCTTCCAAGGTCGAAATTTTCAATCCCTACGGCGTCGTAGCAGCACACCCGGCAGCGAAAGTTGTTCAGTCGACAGCTACGCTATGTCGTTTCTTACGGCCAAAATCCTCAACACAGCGCGTAGCGTAGTCAGGATGACTGAATAAAGCAACTTTAACTACCAACTTTACAACGAGTTCAATCCTACCTTAGGAAAACACTTTCATTCAATCTGGTTCATTTAAAGCATCAGTAACGCCGAGGTCAGAACATGATCAATGTCACGACTATCCCAGTAACGGAACGATGAATTCTGGAATAACATTACAAGTCTTGTAGCACTTATGTACCTAAAAGTTTACTACGTACATTTCGAAAAGTAACTTAGAACGTTCTGAATAATCTAAAGTAATACTACAGCAACGGTAAAATTTACTGATATTTAAAAGAAATTCATACGTTAAAAAATTGAAGTGTTTGTATTTTTAAAACTGGGGTCCTTTTAAATGAAAGGGTATCAAAATATGTACTTACTGGGCCAACTATGAAAGTAGGTAGAATAGAAAGGTTTACAATTCGTTTATAGAAGCGTATCACATAAAACTAATTGTACCATGTGTACCACAACAAAGCATCGTTACATCCAGAACTAATAGGCCCGAGAGAATCTCAATTACTTCATCATTAGATCTTCTGCCAGTGCCTCGCTAATTGTAGAAGTCTGCACTCATACCTCGGTCTGAATTACATATATTCACACAAAAATGATAACATGTTTGATCGTATCACAAACATATGATCACGAAGCTATTGTAGAAGGAAGCACACATATACAAGACAGCAGGTACATTGAACCCAACACCACTATTGAGGTTCACCGTTGCTACTCAACCTGCGGGAGCGTCGCTATCCTCTCACCACAACGTCAGGTTACGCACTAACGATAAAAGGCATATTTTTTTGGCAGTTTTTACGCGAAATCACGTGCTGCATGAAGCACCGCAGACCTCCTGAAAGAATTATTTGTGATGCTCAAACCATAAATCGAAGCTTTTTAGCCTGTACGCCAGTAAAAAGTTACGTAAGGTAGGCTTCATAGAGCATGAAGGCTGGACGCCCTGATAAGGACGAAAAAACTGATGACTATTGTCAAAAATTTTTACCGAAATTATACCGCACATTAATTTACAGGAATTTTGAGCTCAGAGAATTCACGATATCTCACCTACTAATTTTCCCGTCAAAATTTTATTCTGCTCTATGACTCGACAGTCAAAAGATATATTAAAAGTGAGGTACTTCACCGAATTGTTCAGCGATGGCCCGGACGGTTGCGCGCAATACAGTGCGTTCTAAAAGGTCTTGCACTTTTCAAACAATTCAGTAATAGCTACTTTTCAATGGAAACTTTCGAAATTTAAACGCATCCCTACCCATACATCATGTATGTGAACTTCCAGACCATTCAAAAGATGGTCGGGTCTGAGAACTATTGTTTAATACATTGACTGCGATGGGTTAAACTGAAGTTCTGTACTCAACTCAAATTAAAATTTCAAAGTTATTAGAAATTTTATAAATACCAAGCATTAATTGGGCCAATGAAAAATACCAACAATTTTGAAAGATTGTTGAAACTTTTTCAAACGACAATCGTGTCGCGATTTCTTATTTATGGACAAATTGTTCTGAAATTTGTCCAGTATATGTAATTTTCAAACAGAAACTCACATTTTCTCATGTAGCCTTTTTCTATTTTGGCCTTAGTTGAGAAAAGGACAAATATTCGTTTTTTATACAATTTTCTCGCACATTTCGAAAGAATAGAATTCAGCGAGTTTTTATGCTAGAAAAAACCAAAGACAGTTTTAGAATCCTTGTAACATTTCTGACGAACTCATGGAGCCGGATTTTCTATTTTTTTAATCAAAAAAAATAAGATATAATTAATCATTTTTTGAGCCCTTTCAACGGTGATAGAAAAAGAAATAGGGAAAAATTGGAAAATACGATTTCATTAGTTCCTTAGAAATGTTACAAGGTTTCCAAAATCATATTTTTTTTGTAGTATGAAGCATGATAACTCGTTGACTACTATTCATTTTTAAGTGCAAAATTAGATTTTTATGAAACAGGCAAAAACCTAAATTTTGTGGTGAAATGTAAAATAATACATTTTTTACTTGAAAGCTGTATTCATGTTGTGTTATCACCTATAAATAATATGCATGCATAATTCCATATTTCTACTGTGCATTACATATAACATGCAAAAACTACATAAATGAAATACATTTCTGAAAATTTTTTAGATACGGTAAATTCTTTTTGTGGACTGATTGTTCTTAAATTTTCCAAATTTATGCATTTTATAAAAAGAAACACATTTTTGCTAGTGCAACTTTTCGACTTTGGCCTTAGTATATAAGAAAATGGGAAATATTAGTTATTTATGTTATTATATCGGACATTTTGTAAGAATAGAAGTCAATGAGTTTTTATACTAAAACAAAAACAAAAGACAGTTTTGGAACCCTTGCAACATTTCTAACAGAATAATGAAATCAAATTTTCCACTTTTTTTTCGTTTTCTTTAGATATGGGGGTCAAAAATTCATGATTTTCAACCCCCACTACTCCCCCAATTGAGAGGGGGGGGGGGGGGGGGGGGTTATTCAAGAGCCCGTAGCCCCATGAAATTTTAGGACACAATACCTACCTAAAAACCCTTTCCCAGCTAAAAAAAAACGAAATTTTGACCAAAATCGCTGAGTTGTCCCCCTTAGCACGACTCACTGGTGAGTCGTATCGCAGTTAATGCGTTAAGTACCAATTTGTTGAAAATGATCGAGAAACAAGTTTCCGCTCCATAAAAATTAGCTGAATATTTCAACGTGATTCGAGGTTACCAACACGTTAACCGCGGTCGGTTAAACTGAAATGATATATTCAATTGAATTTCAATTTCAACATGAAAAAAAAAACATAAAATTACTTGGAACAAGAATTCACTTCATTTTCATCAGGTGCAAGTATAAATTCAGTGCGTGCAGTTTGTGCAGTTTACGACCACTCGTGCATCACCCGTGTTTTAGAAATCCCCATCGTGGCCACTGGTGGGTTACCGAATGGCCAACGTGCTTAATTTATTAACAGCGGTACCTTAGAGCAAAAACAAGCTGCGTGGGTTCGAGGAATTGCTTATCGGCTAGGAAATACGAACACGAATTTTGATGAAAAAGTTACCTCGTTTGAACGTCCTCAAACAAAATCATCTATCCACTTAATCTTTCATCATGCACCCTTTAAAAATGTGAATGAAGAACTTCTCTGAGAAGTAAACTAATATGAAGCATGAATGACAGAGTAAAGTAATTTCATTAACAAAGTAAAGTATCGGTAAAAACGTAATGTTTGCGTTACACAAAAAAAGACGGCACTCAAGTGTAGTAATTCAGTGTTTTGCTTTCAACATCGTTGCCTCGTCGAAAGTGAATCACGGAATCTCTCGTTCCGCAAAACTTTGCATAGCGCATTACTGTTCTGGTGCCAAAGTCTTCAAAATTGACGCTACTTGAAATGTTGAAACTTTGGATTATAAGCAAATTTAACCTTTCCATCAGACGATCAGCAGCGACAGGGACTTTTTTCTGCAATCTGAACTTCCGCTCGTATTCTTTTCGGTAAAAAAAGTTATCTTTGGCGTTCCTATTTATAAAGGCTCTAAATTCGAGTCCAGAGGCAGAGGACTAGATGCTGAAATCTTGATGACTTTATTGAACTCTTGAGATCTACAATCTATTGCTTATTGCTTTCCCATTCCCCTTTTCTGAGCGAACTGATATTATTCTCAAACTACAGTACAAAAAAAATATTCTCCGTGCTATCTCCAATTGGCTCCACGAAGGTTGTAAAAATAAACTTGTGTCACACGAGTTTTGCTGGTCCTTTATGACAAAAGACGAACAGAGAGAAGTTTACTTCAATGCATTATCAGCTACTTACCACATTGTTTATATGACCCATCGATGGGTCGTTTGAAAATTTTTGACAATCTTCTAGAATTAATGGTATTTAACCCGGTTAATGTTTGGTATCGATAAAATTACTTACAACTCTTGACTTTAAATTTCAGTTGAATATTGAACTTCAGTTAACCCATCGCGGTCAACGTGTTTAACGGCATAAACCTCGAACGAAATTTTAGGTTAAATTTTCTAAAACGGATTTAGAGTAACCGTAAAGTTGTTGCTGGCGCCCTGGTATCCTCCCTCGCTCCCTATCATCTGCTGTACACTGCATCCGGTCTATCTCAGGCAGCTCAAACCTCAGGAGAAGCTTGTTGAGCTTCGAAACTCGGAGGACATAGGTTGCTGAGGATGGATAATGTTTATTCCTCCGATTTTCGGCCTACAGTAGAGTTCGGCGTAACTACTGTATTCCAGTGGACACTATTTCTTCACAAATTTTTAAAACGAAGTGTACCTCTCTCATAAATGTTGGAATGTTGTTAGCAACTAAGTGCTACAATAAGGAACGCCATTGCTAATTCAAGCGTAAATTTGGACAGCGGATGCTGACAACAAAGTTAATAACTTACATACTCGGTTATCATACTCAGAATACTAAGAAGCTCATTCATTCAATGGAAGAAACCGTTTGTCATTTTTGGAACAAGACAATAATTAATAAACCATAGTCTTCACTGCATGCGCAAATAATACCCCCATATAATTTCACAGGATTGCAACAAGGGTCCAATGAAATTGCAATGCAATGCTGCTGATTGATGTCTGTAGAAGTCTTCATTACAAATACGACCAAAGATTTGATGGCTCCGTTCACAGGTGAAATGTTACAAAGTTGGTGCCTCTGGAGTAAATCTCCGTCTCCATTGAACTCGCAGCTAAAACTAATTCATTCTTATTGGTGTCTTCAAATCGAAATTGTTTTTTTAATACAAATTGGAGAACGTGCACACAAAACAAACATTTGCCTCTAATTTGTTTCAATTAAAATGAAATCCCATTGACTCCTACATAAGATAACGTAAATAGTCGTTTACTGAAGGCGTTGTAGGAGTATCATTTTAGTTCATTCGCCTCGCCATGGAAAGCACGGGTCCCATTCCCTCCTTTACTACCTGGTTCTAATGGGTATGAGGTTAACAATGTTCATGGGCTCGAACTTTTCACCAATACGAATTGCAGCACAAGAAAGTAGGTTTACTTTTTCCTAAGTTCGTCCAGACCCACCCTTGAATTTTCAACTGAAGTTTGGCATCAGCAAAGCTCGCCCACTTTTTGGCGCTAACCCTAATCCTATGTACTTAAATTTCTGTATTCTACCTAGCCTAACCCATCATGTTCGAGTAGCTAAGAACTATTCGATAGTGTAGAAGTTTTCTGAGCTTTTAATAGCAGAGGCATGTCTGTGGGGAAACAATTGAGACGAAACCAAACTTACCGCTATAAATCGTTAAATACTCATTTGAGACCGATGGTCATATGAAGAGCAATGATCTGCAATTTTTTGTACATCTTAACGAGCTCGACCCATGGTTTCGGAGAAAACATGAACTCAAATAACTTTTTAGAACAAAATCGGGTCAAGACTAGCTCTGAATTAGTTTACGGACATAGAGGTTGAATCATGGTGAGAAGAATCCTACAGTTCATCGACAAATAGGTTGAATTGATTTACAGTGTTAAAATTTCGATGGACAGCAACTACGAAAAGGTTTATTAACACACTTTGATTGCGACACGAGCCACAAGTGATCCATGGAAGGAATTTCGATTGCTGCTGACCGACCAGTAGTCACAAACTCAAATTCCATAAAACTAAATCGAAACTAAATAGATGCACGATCAAGTTTATGATTGTTATTTTCAACATTGTTTACTACAACTTACTTTAAATTTGAGTTGAACATTACACTTCAGTTTAACTACCCCAGCCAAAGTGTTAAATAACAATATAAAAACCAAAACGGCCAGCAGAATTTACTTCTTGTATGGTTATCAGAACAGACGGTTACCCAAGGGAACACTACTTGAATTGCTGAGTGTAAGAGTTAAATGATATTTATGAGGGTAATTCGAAAATAGAATCATATTACTGCAAATAAATAAAAAATAAAAAATGCGTACTTCACTAATGAACAAATCGCTGCATGCTATCGCTGAAACCAGTAGCGCAGCGCGGGGTGGGGGTGCCACGGGGGCCAGGCCCCTCTTCGAAATGTTGAGCTGGGGGCCAGATTCAGTCGTCGTTTCAAGTGAAAGAGCAATAAGATTGCTGATAATTAATGTCTATGACGAGTGATCTCGAGTTTATCCGTTAAAGCAGTTATGGAAATTAGATTTGTTAACGGTAATGAAAAAACATCCGTTGATTCTGCTATATTCACCGTTTGGCTGGATTTTATTATCAAAAAACTTACTTTATATGAAACATTGTGCGTTCCATTTATCTACGACAGAGATGATGAGATGCATTGAAATGTAACAAAACGGCATGGCTGAGAGCCATTATATCTGGAGGCATATCGTGCCACCAGCCAAATCTTTACGCGAGTTCCACTGACGTAGTAACGCCTTGAACTCTTAGACGTGTGAGCGGTTACTTAGGCTATAAGCATCAGAATTCAAATAAACAACTTTAATGCTGGAATACATTTTTATCCTTGCAAAGTGTGAAGAATATAATTACAGGACATCTCGCACGCTAAACTTTGTTTAAACATGGATTATGAAA
This sequence comes from Morinoia aosen, assembly GCA_030386875.1. Classification (NCBI taxonomy): domain Eukaryota; kingdom Metazoa; phylum Arthropoda; class Malacostraca; order Amphipoda; family Talitridae; genus Morinoia; species Morinoia aosen. The sequence goes on along the minus strand of CM059570.1, from coordinate 32,072,364 downwards.
TAACTGAAATGATATTTATTTATACCAGTACTCAAGTGAGCACTTTATTCAAGTGGTCAACATATGTTCCAACATGTAATCAACTTATCGACATGTTCTCCGTGTATTGGGCCATATGTGTACCAATAGGTAAATTACTCATTCACGTGCCGACATTATTAAATGACATTTCATTTTTTCCAACCTTTTCAAAGTATAACCAATATCATCTAAAGTGAAATGTTATCGAGCGATTTATTTTTCATGTTTCTTAGGATGGATAAAAATGTATTTGAGCTTAAAGTCGACTTAATTATTTCCCTTTTCTGCTATTCACAACCTAACCAACCCAACCTTTGACAACCACGGAAAGGCGGCGAACGTGTTTAAGTTACAATACAGGCTCGTATCATAGCTACGATCGAGGCCTGATATTGAAATAGAACTCATGATCACAGTGTTTAGAACTAAACAGTTGGCCACTTTGCGCAAATCGCAAACCTTAAAAATTTAGCACAAAAAACAACAATTAATTTCAACTGATCATTTAACACATAATAAAACTTCGGAGATCAGTGACGAAGAACAAAGTACATAAATTCAATACACGAAAGCAGGAATTCAGGAATGAAATTCAAAATTTTCATCTACAAAATGAAAATGGAAAAATTAGACTTGATTTCAATCACTGCGCGAGAGTACGAACTAATCAAATTATTCAAAATTAATTTTCATTTAAAAATGAGCGATGGTTCTAAAATCCTTCGACCACCATCACAGCTTTACCCTAAATTTAGCTACCCTAAATCTTCCTCAGGGACGACACTGCACTGATGAGCATGGCTGCGGATTAACAAACAAAGAGCGAATTTGTTGCCGACACTAGAATTCCTTTAACCATTCACCTTTGCATTACGTCATCACAACGAGCGCATCTCAAGACATCTATGCTCATAACAGAGAGAAGAAAGCATATACCGACAAAGAGAGTCTACGTAGGTACCGATAGATTTCAATTTGCTTGCCAGGCTCATTTGCAAACTCGCTTCATGTACGAATAGAGTTGAAAAATTGTTTAAATTTACCGACCAGCATTTAAAAAATAAGAAGAGAATATGGAATAGTTCAACACAGGAAATGTTAACATTACAATAGTAATTAATGGCATTGACAGTTTATACAGTAAATATGAATTCTGTAACAGTTGCACATTTTTAGGGAAAAATCATCTTTCAATTATAATCAGTTTATACTATTCCAGATGATACGTTGCACTGTTGGACGTTTTCTTTCCTCTAATTTCCCTCTCAATTTACTACTAACGTTGTATTACCTAAACTGAGTGATATAAAACAGATGACAATAAAGCTGGTTCCAGAAACGTTTAAAACCAAAATAATCTATTTGATGAGCCTTTTCCTCGTTTTTACAATTAATCGATGTTCTTTTGGACGTACCATCTTGCAACACATAAATTAAACGTTAAAAAACAAAATTCATTTCACTCTGACGTTAAAATCAAACCAAAATTCATTTCACTCTGACGTTAAAATCAAACCAGAATTCATTTCACTCTGACGTTAAAATCAAACCAGAATTCATTTCACTCTGACGTTAAAATCAAACCAGAATTCATTTCACTCTGACGTTAAAATCACGCCAAAATTTGTCGTTCTCTGACGTTTAAATAAAAGCAAAATTTATTTCACTCTGACGTTAAAATCACGCAAATTTTATTTCACTTTGACGTTAAAATTACACTAGAATTTATTTCACTCTGACGTTAAATGAAACCAAAATTTATTACACTCTGACGTTAAATGAAACCAAAATTTATTTCACTCTGACGTTAAATCAAACCAAAATTTATCCCATTCTAGTCAAACAAAAAAAGGCACACTTTTACGCACGGTTGACGATGACTTTTCACAACTGAAGGTTCCAGTTCGAATTGCGGGTATAACATCCCCATCATGCTGTGGGGCAACATTTTTAGACATCAAAGACTTTTCTATCACGGCATGCTTTCCCTACGTTCGACTGTTGAAGACTACTCCAATGCAAGCTTAGCATTTTACCCTTTTTCGTGCCAAAACCCTCGAAGGTTAAAATTTATTCCGAATAAAATTAAACCATTACGAGCACTCGGCATCTGACAACCATGCAAGAGGATACACTGCGTGCTCTTTAATGTCAAATTTCATTCGAAAAAAAAATTATCTTGAGATCTGGCCAGAAAAAAGCCAATCTGGAAACCCTGTAACAAAGCGTACAAACTTTCGCGGACCACAGTGGCGATTTTTCCCATCAAGTACTCACCATGTTAAGAAACGTAAGAAACTTGAAACGGCCTCCTTTAGCATAAAATATGGGTTCGAAGTGATTCCCCTGAGGTGGTTTCACATCGTAGTACAGTCCATAACTGTACGCTGTCCACACGACAGCATGGAACAGAAAAGACATGGCGGACGTCTCTCTCGCGGCACAGCCAGAATACGATGCTACGTCAAGAAAGGCATTGTGTTCGCAGTTGTCATGTTTTGCGCTTGGTGATGTGTTAAAGATCTGAAGCACTAATGCTGTTCGATTTTTACATGAATTTTTTCGAAACCTCAAATTTGCTGCAAGGAAATTATGCAGAGACGTTTAATGGTCACGGACGAAATGTGTCATGGCATACTGCTCTAAATCAAGCGAGGAATGAATTTAAGAATCTACTTGAATTAACTATAGCAATTTACCACAATTCAAATTTTACCCATGTTTAAAAGGGGCTTCTAATTCGCCAATCCACTCAAATGAAGAAAGCCCTTCTTGCGTGTCTTGATTACAACCTTGTCCATGCTACTAAAGTTAAATTATTCCAGTAAAGTTTGTACCCATAGACACACTTCACTCATCTCGGAAGGGCGAAAAATTTGTAGCAAAAACGTATTCAGATTACAAGGTTACGTCATATGCCCTATATTAAATTATATGATTGCTAAGTAGGGTAATTCATCAAATATCGAACTGAACTGATTATCGAACAACTTTGGAAATATGCGCGTAATAAATTTAGTAAGCATCCAAACTTGCTCAGTGCCAGTGATCTTACATCTAAAACTCCTATTTTAGTGATAAAAACTCATTTCTGTGAGCTGCAAACTGCTACCAGCTGTTGCGAACGCATTTTCTGTACGACCCTTACAAATTGGTCGAATTTTTTCACTCGAAAAATCTTACGCACCTCGGGAAAATTGCGACGGTTTAATTGTTGTTGGGTCACCGTCAACCTCCCGTCATAACTAGAGAGTAGTGTTGTCATATGATGTTCTGTTACTGTATTTTTTTCTTTTCCGCCAAAAACTTGATAATTATTCCATGTTCGACATTCAGTTCCTTTTTCATGTCAGTATTAAATACTGAACAAAGGTGTTCGAATCAAAATTCCTTAAAAATCATGAATTTATGCCTCGAACAAAGCTTTTCGATTCTTAATTCTTTTAAATAACTGAATCGATCTATTGAACGCCTGTTTTATTTCATTAAAATATTGTATTAACGCTTGATAATAACATTGAATAGTTGAAGATGGGAATTCTGGTGAGGGGCTATCAATCATCTGCTGGTGTTCCAAAGCCCTCAAGATCATCAATGATTCGTCTGGCTACATTTACTGATGATCAATCCCTTGCCAAGAAAATTGATGCAAGCATCAATAATAATTCATTGACGAGTGCTTTACACTCTACTCCAAAAAAGGTCACACAGGTTGATGATTACAATGATGGTTCAACAAACACTGCAAATGAAACATCGACATCATATTCAAATTTTGATAACTCTCCATTCAAATGCATCTTGAAAATAAGTAATGAGACAGTTATTTCAAACAAACAAACAAAACAAACATCGGCATCTTTGGGATGCTTTATTTCCAATCAAGCCTGATACAAATGATCTTAAGCATTGGTTTTTCAAATGTCTTATAACTAACACTATATATAGGACACCATGACGGTTCCCCCGTAAAGCCGGTACCCATTTCCGACACCTGGGTCGAGTGGGGTATTGTGCTTGAGCTTTCCCTTATACCCAACGGGGAAAATCGCAGCGCCAGCGCCGGGATACGAACCCGCGACTCCAACATACAAGTCCGATCCCTTAACCGATGTGCCACCGCGAGCACTTCCAAGAAAATCCAGTGCACCAAAGAAAAAAAGAATGAAAGAAAAACGTTTATTTTCCAAGTGGCCACATGAGGTGTACAAATAGATAGACCATACGAGGCATATTAATGAACAAAATATACGAGGCGTACTAATAGACAAACCATACGTGGCGTGCTAATAGTCTAACAAAAGTTCCATACGAAGAGAACTAATTGACAAACCATCCTGTTCGAATCAAAATTCTTGTTCGATTCCTGTTCGATATTGATGAAATTATGTTACTAAAGAATTCGATTTTTAGAACAATAAATACATTTCAATAATCTACGTTGTCTTTCAAGCGACATCACAGAACAAGAAAGCAACTGTTCAAGAATAACCTTGAGGCCCGCAAGAGTTATTCAGAGCAAAAGTTACCGATTTATGAAGGTTGTTTCTAGACACACGTGATTTCTGTTCGATATTTGATGAATTACCCTACGTCATTGCAAAGTACGTAATATACCCTACGTTAAATGATTCCAGGTTGAACCTTCTTAAAAATGAATTTTATTGAGAGAACTATTCTGAAAATATCGCGATAAATCAAAAAATAGAAATTTCAGAGAACTGATCACAACAGGTAATCACCATTTGAAATTCTTCGCAACTATGTTGAATTACAGATTACAGAATAAAGTACATTGTAATCGAACATCTTGACAATTTTTGCTTTTAGAATTTCAATTATTTCCTCTAACTCCACACGGTAATAAACTCCAAAAACTTATTAGATTCCAGAATACAAGTTTAGGATCACACCACAACGCAAAGAATGCTACAGTAAATAACTAATAATTTCCTTTCTGTAATTCGTGGCCCAGTATCGAAGTGTTTTCAGATAGAATTAAGATGGTAATAAATTATCTAATTAATTGAGTCTCAAGGTCTAAAACTATATTTCAAATACATGACAACTACTAAATGTATTTGACAGTGACCGCATTACAATTTTATACACACTTTTTTAACCAAGAATTAGCTTTTCAGTTTTCACAGCACGGATCTCACGTGCTACCAGCAAATTTCAACTAACAAATTATAGTAACAATAAGAAGCAGAGAAGGCAGGGGCAAGGGTTCAATTCAATACGGTGAAGTTACAGCTTTACAAAAGTGCTAGTTAAATCATGCTACGATTCTTATCGCCTAAAATAGGGAACAATATTCTATACCCAGCATAGAGCTTGCATATCATGCGGGGCATAAGCATACATACTTTCACACACGCGACAGTATGCTATACGAAGTAGGGTATCTCAAAGTTTACTCTCTACAAGTATCTTAGCAACTAAAAGTGTGGCAGAGGCCGGCTAACCGATAATCTTCTACGTGAAAAAGGTCAAATGAACTTTAAAGATTCATAGTAAAGTCTGTGCAAGAATCAAAAATTAGAAATTTACTACATAAGTAGGTTATCGGTACAAAGTACTTTGATGTTAACATGACAGTGAGAATGAGAAATGAAAGGAGGGTATGTTCAGAACGCGACCGGAATGGCGTTGATCGACATCCACCCTCACTTGCGTTCCAGCGGCTACTGCCAAGCCCTGCAAGTCTACGGGTAGCACACTCCAGGCACCGCATTCCAGCGATCGAATCTCGGCTGTCTTCACCAGAAGAAGAATTCCTGAACCGAACGTCAATAATTAGTTGGCGCGATGACAGAAGAAAATTCACGGTGCAGAATTTAATTGTACGCACGACGAAACAAATACCTAAACTTGAAATTTACACATACTCGTAAAATAAAGTCATATGATATTTTCCAACTCTGCTATAATTCGAGCGCAAATTTTTTAACCCTGTAACTATTCTTGGATTTAATGAATCCACGCAAGAAAGTATTAAAGTTTATATAAATAGAAAAACTATTATTTTGATAAAATTTCATGTGTCTCTCCAACGTTTTAAGTTATTTATATTCTCCAGGAAACCCCTCAAATTTATAGCTCCCAAGTTTTTTCTCTTATTTTTTTATTGTACTCAAGGACAAATACGCAAAACAATAGACAACAACAGTGACAACCTCGAACCACTAATCAATTAATATATAGATCGATAAAAAGACTTCATCATGCTGTTGGGGCATACTCCAAATAATTTCCAATGTAAAAAGAATGCAAATTCACATATTCGATGAAAAAGAAAATGGGGTACGAAAAACAACAATTTCACCTACTTCAAATGCCTCGATAAATTGTTCTCAGAAAAGCATTCATCTATAACACAACCACTGCATTGCCCTCGTAAAAATGAGTAATGAAAATCATAATGCTCCTTCCTCAATTTTGTGACTAAAAAACATTTGCCTAATGAAATTTTCACCCGGGACCGGCATCACGAACAGTTAACTTGGCAACTCTGAACGGAAGGTTAATACCAAATGCTCTGCTAGACCTTGCAAGTGCACTGCCTCAAATGAACAACTGCCTTTATATATATAAATGATTTTCAAATAGAACTTATAAATGTTCTCAGCCTCAATAATAGAATGGTTGAAATAAGGGTAATGTTGATCACTAGTGACATTGAGATGTTATGTGTAACTGAAACATGGTTCAACTCACGAGTTGAAAGTTCATATTTCAATATCACCGGGTACACATTGTCTCGTTATGACAGAGTCAAGAATAAAAGAGGTTGTGGTCCATGCATTTTCATTACAGACGTATACTCAACATTTCTCTGTCCAATCGAAGAAAAATGTGATGAGCGAAATGGTTTAGTTCAATTTTCAAGTAAACAAACAAAATTATTTCATTATCAGTAGTCTTTACAGACACCCATCAGCAGCTCTGCGTCCAACATGAGAGTTCTTTGGAAATAAGCTTAAATTGATCTCATTTGCCATAAAGGTTTTCATGTTTTCGGGGACTTTACCGCAGATCTGTAAAAAAAAACAGTCAGCTAAGTAAAATATTGTACGGACTTATTTTGTCGCAACTAGTTCAAAAACAAACGCGCATTACTAACACTTCATACTTCCTACACTCATCTAGGTTTAGCAAAAACAGACAATCCACAAGCAGTACTCAGCAAAAAGACTTTACCCTCCTTCTCAGACCACTATTCGATAGAATGTCTAAACAATAATGTAGAAAACGTATAACCTATCGCGTGAAAAACTGCTACACCCCAGAAATATTTTAAGAAAAGCTATTTGAGAGATGGAGCGGATTTCAATGCGCGGTAAACACCGATGATGTCAATTTACAAGTTTAGCTTTTTAATAACAAATTCATATCAGGCCTTTATGAATGCGCTCCCTTCACCACAAAAAAAGTTAAGCCAAACAAGCTAAATGAAAAACAGATGAGATAAAAGAGCTGAACAGAGTTAAAAATAATTACATGCAGAGTACAAACTGAACAAATCAGACATTATACTTCGAAACCTACACAAACATCACGAGAAAAATCTTTCGGAAACAAGTCAGCGAAGCTGACAAAGTGCTCGTCGTAGCCGTGCTACTATCGAACTTGCCTCCGCGCAGGCAGACCCGGGTTCGAGTCCCGGTGTTGGTGGCGATTTTCTCTGTTGGGTATAGGGGAAAAATTCCAAGCCCAATACCCCACTCCACCCAGGTATCTGAAATGGGTACCGGTCTTGACCGGGGGAAAGCGTCATGGCGTCCTGGTGTTAGTTATAAGGCGTTTCAAAATCCAATATACAAGGTGATATGTATCAGGCTTGAAATTGGAAATAAAGCATCTGTAGATGCCTTCATTATTATTATTATTAAGCGAAAGAAGACCATTTCTACACAGAACTGTTAGCGGCAAAACGAAATCGAAAAAACGTGCGAAATCATTACAGAACTTGCCCAGTGTAAAAACTCGGACTGTAAAAGTTATTTTGACAACCCCTCAAAATCAGTGAATGATTCTAATACTTTCTTTTCAAAAGTCGGTGAGGAAGTTTTCAATGAAGTGTCTAGGTTCGTTCCATACCCCCCCACATCCCCTAATGTTTTATTATTATTTTTTTTATGTTTTTTGTTAATATTTTTTAATGTTTGATTCCCTAAACCAAGAAACAAATGGAGATCAAGGCCAGTCAATGATATAGAGATACGGAAAAAATATACAAACTAAATACAACAGCAGGTGGACATGATGGTATTAGCATTCAATATATAAAAGACAGCTTCTCTTTATGAGCACTTCCGGTTTGTTTGATAATGAATACATCTATTTAGCCATAAACAAATTTTCTGATTAGTGGTAACTATCCATCATGAAGCCATCGGACAAATTTGGTGATATCTATGTGGCATCAAATTACAGACCGTACAGTCTCCTCACCTGTTATGTCCTAAATATTAGAAACAAACCAGCTTCCGTCTAACATGGATGAATCACGCCTTCATTCAATCAATATGCTTACAGGAAAAAAATCAGTACTCAAGATGCTTTACTGAACATCAGAATAAGACGGAATGATGTAGACGAACAAAATGTATCTCTCTTACTATTACTTAATCTCTCCAAAGCGTTCGACCGTGTTGAGCATAAAAAAACTCATACAAAAAACATCGTTTAAAAGAAACATAAATCAACGCTGATATTATTCTAAAGTCCCCGAAATCGTTGTGTGACTAAAATAACGTTAAACTTAAAGCTAGTAAAGCAAAATGCATTTTTTATGAAAAATTCTATTAGAAAATTGTCAAAACACGCTAACGCTTGGAGACGATAAAATCGAGCCAGTCGACAACGGAAAATCTTGGTGTTTGGTTTGACCAACACATGACTTCCAAGCCACATGTGAAAACAATTGCATCAGAATAAGCGAAACACAAATGTTTTTCTTCGTATTAAGAACACAGGTAATGAAAAACTAGGTTATTGGTGATTCAATCTTGATTATTGCTCGTGCTATTATTGCTCGTGCTCTCTGTGGCACAGCGGTTAAGGGATCGGACTTGCATGCTGGAAGTCGCGGGTTCGTATCCCGGCGCTGGCGCAGAGATTTTCCCCGTTGGGTATAAGGGAAAGCTCCTGCACAATACCCCACTCAACCCAGGTGTCGGAAATGGGTACCGGCTTTACGGGGGAACCGTCATGGTGTCCTATATATAGGGTTAGTTGTAAGACATTTGAAAAACCAATGCTAAGATCATATGTATCAGGCTTGATTGGAAATAAAGCATCCCAAAGATGCCGATGTTAACCTTTAACCTTTATTATCGCCTTTGGACCATTGCACTCTAGTTTCAGGAGACATACCTCATTATCTCTCCAAAAATTGCAAAAATGTATGAACTTCGCGGCCAAAGTGGCGTGCAAAGGTAATTTCAAGAAACGCGATGGTGCAACCTCTCTTTTAAAAAACTTGGCTGGACCCCAATGCCAGAAAGATTCCTCGTTATGACAGCCCGACACGTGATCTCGTCTCTCTATCTCCAGCAGAGTAATGCTGATGTTGTAATATTTCTTTTACCCAATATTCCGAAAAAAAATTGGAGGAATGAGGTCTCTGTTCGTTACTGTTCATCTGACCAGGGACAAAAAGTTCTCTCAGTTTCTGGAGCTCTTTGTGGAATAAGCTTGCCAAGCATACCAAAATCTTTTAAAATATAAAAGAATTCAACGCTAACGTCTTGTTATTTTGCATCTCTGTCGTAGAGAATAACATGCAACAATATCTCTCTATTCTACCTTGCTTAACCCTTTCGATACCACAATTGAAAAAATCAACTTTTTCATACTTTTTACGCTGAATATGGTTAAATTTGAGGTTCATAAAGGTATATAGCTCATAGAAGCAATTAAATTTATAAAATGAAAAAATATTTTTTATTGATACTTATATGTACCGACAGTATTATGGGAACCCATGGCGAAAAAAAAAACAATTGTGATGTAACTCTTTGTTTGGAAGCTAGAGCAGCCAGATAGAGCTGGATATCAATGCCAGAGAGGTACTAGATAGTACCACCATGCAGCAACGCAAAGTCGCAATCCGCTCTCTTCTATTTCCTAAGCTAGAAAAAATGAAGAGTTTCTAACTTGTACCGTCAGTATCGAAAGGGTAGTTAAATTTCCACATCTGTACATACATCGCATTTTTTTACTATAGAATGTGAAGACCTCACCCTTTCTTTACAGTCGGGAGTTTAATGTAGCAGAATGGAGTGTTCTATTTGAATATAAAAAACGGAAAATTGTAAATCATGACGATTAAATTCACTAAACGCTTTGCGACTATTCAAGATAAAATTTCTTAACGAAAGGAACTACGTATTTGAGTAAATAAGATGAATATACTGGCCCACTGCTCTAAAAAGAGATTCATAGCTGCCCAGGTGAGCATCCTACGTGTCTGTATCTCAAAATACAAATAAATAAGAAAGAAGCTTATTCTGAACATAGAATTTATAACTCAATCACCTCTCGCATTTTTTCACGTATTTTGAATAAGCATTGAACTTTACTTCTGCGTATGTGTTTATTTATTTTAAACGCGAGTGTTATGCAATGTTTTGTATAAATTATGTAACGCCAACTCTTTCTCAATGTTTCAAACCATTTAAAACGGTATTCCAGTCAGCTCATTTGAGTCTACTAGGTCTTTTATTTTTCACCAATACATTGTAAACATTTATATTACATTGCTCGTATTTGATATTCAACCACTGCCTTATGCATTGCAATACCTTTTGCTTTACTTCCACGACTTATTTGATATAAGAAATTTCACGTCACGGAGTTTTTAAAATCGAATGTTAAGCTTTTCTTCCTTTCTTATATGCTTTTTGGAACTATTTTGCTTTTGTTTTCATATAATAGAATAAAGTGTTTTTGTTAGCCTAGTGCAACAGATTTTAGTCGTTTCTCTCTCTAAGGAATCTTCAGTACTAGAGTTATTTCGGTAGATAATCTGATAAAAGTTTTTGTTAAATGATAAAGCAATTTCCCTAAGCTAATTACGGGGTACTTGCAGATATGTATGCACGGAAATAAAGTTTCAACATTTTAAAATTTCGATTGCTTAGATTTGGTTGCAAAATCATTTACTTCCACCCACTCTACCTCCAGCAATGTCTACGACTGCCGGCGAAGCGAAAGCCTTAGCTCTTACGTGAATGTAAGAATAGCATATCCTCCATGGCATTTCTCATTAGAATTTACAGTATTTATAATCTTTCTGTCTTCGAGTCTGAAGTAAAATTTTCAAACGAATAATTCTGATTTTGTTTTCTCTATCACAAATTGAACCCTCACCACAGCTAGTGTTTACGTCTTTTGGTTTGTCTATTAACTTAAGACTTTTTGTGTCAAAAATAAATATTTAAAACTCAAAGTGATTTTGCGTTTAATACACTAAATTGCATTTCTTGTACCACATTTTTCTCAGAAATTACTGCATTTTTCATTGCGAAACGGGGGGACGGCTAACACTTCATGATTACAGCATTGTATCGAAAAGCATAAATAAAGGGTTTCAATCTCGTGGAAGAGAAATGAAAATTGAATGTACTCATATAGTATAATAGAATGAATCTTATGAGTTAATCTGTGTCGGGTAGCAAGTGCATCTGCCCAAAAAACAAGGGCGTATTTGGTCGTTGTTAAATTGCTTAGGGAACTATCGGCGTAATGTCGAAAACTTGGATGTACCTGTGTTTGTGTTCATGCAACTCACGTGTGGGATTGCAGCCTCTCAAGTAAATCTCCGGAGTAAACGCAAGTAATTTAATTCTATGTATTTGCGTCTTCCGCACTTTTTGAACGCGTAAAACGAACACTGTTGAATAAAAGCGAGGTGGTTCAATGTTGACTGAAGAATGGTGCGGAATTTAAGTCGTCTACGTCAAGAATTATTTCTCACGCACAGAAATTTCTGAAGCGACATATGACTCAACCACTATTACAGCTTATTGAACACTTATTTTGTCTTCAAGCCTCTTCACTTGGATGTGTGCTTTATCTCTTTTCATGTTTTTCTTACGGCGAACTAAAATGGTATACTTTGATGGCTTTACTCTCCGTTGATTACAGTAGAACAGAAATTACAAAAATAATTTTTTCCACCGATTAGATATGAGGCCAATTGTGTCAGGAAATTTAAAATACCAATGGATAGAACTTTAGGATCAACTTTTTGGAAATATACTGTTTTTCTTTTTCTGTTAAGCCCCTTGGTGAATTTGATAACGTATGGTCTTCGTGGGGCGGCGAAGTCAGGCAGCTCTGCAGGCCAACCCAGAAAACACGAAGATAACTGCTCGAATTTCGGGCTTGATTCTAAAGTTCAGTGTTGAAATGCGCTCATGTCGTGGTGTGTAATAGAGTAACTGAATGTTTTCCGTTTAAAAGAAAGTGCGAATACATGCATCCACAGCAAAGGAGCTCGATTTTTGAACAAACCAATATGGTACGTATCATGCACTCGACTATAATAGTGAGAAATTTCTCGGAGAAAAAATGTTCGTATGTTGGATTCAGTATCAATTCTATTTCATATGATGAAAATATTTATGACGACAATAAAACTGGAGTGAGTTTGTATTGAAAACATTCAAGTACGCATAAAAGGCCTTTATAGCTCCGCTCCTCACATGACACCTAAAACGTAAAAATAAATTCAAACGTGTCCCTATAAGAGAAAGTCAGAGCGAAGTTGACGAATGTCACACCTGTCAACTGCCCAGAAACTCGCACGCACCTATTGGAGCACAAGAGAAAATACGATAAAGTGACCCAATTGCTCGCTCTTCAAAAGATCTTCCCGCCAACATGTTTGCCTGCTGAGATGAAATGAACAGTGAATAATACTTACTGCCGAGTACTTGCACAACTGCTTAGCGGAACCGAGTAGCCCGTTGCCACTCTTAGCTTTCACATTCACACCCATGTTCACTACCAAACTAAATGCTCACCTGCAATTGAATTTTCATTTGAGTGTCACAGTTTAGCATGGATCTAGTGGATTGTATTAATTTTTTATTGACAACGCTCCGTAAGGATTCATCAGCGCAGTTCATTTAATTGCGGCTTTACCTCAGATGAAGAGTATTCGATAATATCCGTGTTAATAATCGACCATCTATCCAAAATACGTTGAAACTGGAAAATAAGACATCTATGCCAGTTCTTACAGTTACTGTTATAGCAGACACGAAGTCAGCATACGCAGCTATTTTCGGAAGCAACCTCACACATCACCTATGGTCAAACGAGTATCTCCTCAGCGACTTTTTACTCGCTCGATTGCAGCAAGTTTCTTTAAAGGGATCATCCGGGGGCCCTTGCGATGTCATGGTCATTTTGCATGTTTTTGTTGTAGAAGGACCCTCAGTTGGTGGACTATTTGTTCCTAAAATTTTATGGCACTACGACAATAATTCCCCCCCTCCTGGGAGGAGGGTTAAGGGACCAAAATATTTCAATTTTCCCGATTTTGACCCCATATAAAAAGAAAACAAATGGGAAATGGAAAAAAAGCCGAACGTGAGTGTGTTAGAAATGTTCCAGGGATTCTAAAACTGCATTTTTTTGTTCTAGCATCAAAACTGAAGAAGGAGTCCCATTTTGAAATATCAATATCAATGAAAAGCACCCAAAATCTTTCAATTTTCCCGATTTTGACCCCATATAAAAAGAGAACAAATGGGAAATGGAAAAAAGCCGAACGTGAGTGTGTTAGAAATGTTCCAGGGATTCTAAAACTGCATTTTTTTTGTTCTAGCATCAAAACTGAAGGAGGAGTCCCATTTTGAAATGTCAATATTAGTGAAATATCAATACCTAAAAACCAATATGTCAAATTTTTGCAAAATCTAAGGCCTGAATCAAAAAAATTAATAGAATCAATTGTGTTTCTTTTCAAAGGTTACATATCATAGTCAAATTTCATAAGAATCAGACTGAAAAAAGAAAGAAATGATTTTTTTTCATAAAAAAGGAAAATTTTTTAATTTTTTTGAAATCAAAATTCACAGTTTGAATATGAAGTTATGTATGGAAAGTATCGAAATAGAAACCTAAAACTGCATTCAATTACATCAATTGTTCATTATATTACGCTTCAACACAAATTTTTTTTTGCTTATACCCAACACTTCGAAATTTCAACATTCATCCTGGGACTAGTTCTCGAGTTTTGATGCTAGAACAAATCCAAAGACAGTTTTAGAATCCTTGGAACATTTCTAACAAACGTTCGTTCTGTTCATTTTCAAATTCAAATTCTTTGAAGAAATATATAGCTCTAAACCCAAAAAATCGTTGCTGATTTTTGAAATTTCCAAAAATTTTGAAAAAATAGAAAAAATTTGAATTTGAAAATAAACAGAACGAACGTTTGTTAGAAATGTTCCAAGGGTTCTAAAACTGTCTTTCTTTTTGTTCTAGCATCAAAACTGAAGGAGTCCCAATTTGAAAAATATACCAAAAACACATTTTTCGTCAAAAAAAAACTAAGGCCTAAATCGAAAAAAATGACATGAGTGAAAAAGGTTTACTTTCACAAAAGACATATAGTGGCCAATTTTCAAACGAATCGGACGAAAAAAGGTCTCAAACCCGGATGATCCCTCTAAGGGGATCACAGGCCCCTGTCGGTCCGGTGAGCTTTTTTTGTTTTGTTGTTGGAAAAGCACCCTTAGGTGGTGGAATATTCGACCCTAAAATTTTATGGCGCTACGGAGACTAGATCCCCCTCCCGAGGGGGTGGGGGGTGGTGGGTTAGTAAGAGGACTAAAAATCCTGAATTTTCGACCCCATATAAAAACAAAACGGGAAATGGAAAAAATATGAAACCGTAACTTTGTTTACAATTCTTCAAGGTTTCTAAAACTGTCTTTGGTTTTGTTCTAGTTAAAAACTCAATGAGTTCTATTCATTTGAAATATATATCAATACAAATGAACTAACAAACCAATATGTCAAATTTTGTCAAAAACTAAGGCCTGAATGGAAAAAATGAATAGGTGAAATTGTGTTTCTTTTCAAAAGTTACATGTAATAGTCAAATTCCATAAGAATCAGACTACAAATATAAAATTTCATAATTTTTATATGAAAAAATTTTTTTTTGTTTTTTGGTAAATTACAATTTACAGTGTGAATATAAAGTTATACATGGAGATTATAGAAATAAAAATGAAAACAGCATTCAATTACATAAATTGTCTATTATATTACACTATAACAAATTTTTTTTGCTTGATACCCAAAACCTTCAACTTTCAACATTCAAAAGAGGACTCGTCATTGAGTCTTGATGCTAGAACAAAATCAAAGACAGTTTTAGAATCCTTGGAACATTTCCAACAAAAGTACAGAAGCTTTTTTCCAAATTTGAGAAAAAAAATTATACAGCTTGAAATAAAAAAATAATGTATTTTTGATGTGATGATAAAATATCGCTTAAAACAAATTTTTTTCAAATGTTCCAATTGTCTTCTGTACTTTTGTTAGAAATGCTTCAAGGATTCTAAAACTGTCTTTGGTTTTGTTCTAACATCGAAACTCAATGAGTCCTCTTTTGAAATATCCATAAAAACGTACCAAAAAACTAATCTATCGTAAAAAAATAAGGCCTAAAGCGAGAAATTTACATGAGTAAAAAAAGTTCACTTTCAACAAATACATATACTGGCCAAATTTCAAACGAATCGGATGAAAATAGTCAAAATCTTGAGATGATCCCCTTAATTAAAGTCCTTGTCAATGTACTTCAACTTCAGTACTTAATGCTATATGGTCAAGTGAGGTATTAAATTGAAGCCACTGGTGTCTATATTTGCAGAAAACTATTTATTTTTTTTCATTTTATTTTTTCATTTTTCATTTTTTTCTTTATTTTATTTTTTTTTATTTTTCATTTTTTATTTTGTTTTCTTTTTTTATATTTTTTTATTTTTTCTATTTTATTTTACTTTTTATTTATTTTTTATTTTTAGGCAAGTCAAGAAAACTATTTTTTATTTTATTTTTTTTTTTAATTTTTTTTTTTTATTTTATTTTTTTTTTATTTTTAGGCAAGTCGGACAACCCGATACTCGGGTTGAACCGGTAACTAGTCTATATATTAATACGCTAACCTGTGCGTCACGCCGTTCAACATTGCGGTATCTATGATACGGGTTGGCTCGCGTCGGGTCGCGTTACATTAGAGGGAGAGAGTGAGGAAGAGAAGGAAGGAAGGAAGAGGGAGAGGGGCAGGGGAGATGAAAATTGTTTAATGTTTTAAATTTTTCAAGATTTTTAAATTTTGTATCATTTTATTTCTTTTAGTTTGTTGGGATAGGATAGGTTAAGACAGGATAGGTTTGTATATGTTAGGGTGGGTTAGATTAGAATGTTGTGATAGAATTTGTTAGGTAATGTTGACCGAATTTTTTCACGGGTCCACCTAGCTTATTGCTGACATTGGTTAAAATTAGTTTAGGATAGGATAGGTCAAGTTATGTTGGTTTAGGATAGGTTAGAATAATTTGGTTAGCATAGGGTAGAAGAAGATAGGTTTGAATATGTTAAGATAGTTAGGCAAGAATATCTTACTTCAAAATCTGGGAGGTAATGGTGACCAAATGTTTTTCACGGATCCACCTAGCTTATTGATGACATTCTCCGTGGAATTTCCACGGGCCCTGCTAGTATTCATTGAAAGCTTTACATCAACTTGGATGCTTGATGTTAATATAAATTAAAGGCTGTACATCGACTTGGAGGATTTATGTTAATGTACATTAAAGGCTGTACTTCGACTTGGATACTTGATGTTGATGTATAGTGACTGTGCATTGACTAGGATGAATGGATGATTCTGAGGGCAAAATTAATCTTTGATTTAGGTGATCAATTGAATAGAATTCTTACTTTATCCGTACTTCGTTTTAAAAACCAATCAGGGTTTTTGTAACATCTTTATTGGAAATGAACTATTTTTTTTTTGCAACTCTGTGCTGTTTCAATCTCTTGGGAGCAGCTAGTACATAAGCGGACTCTCACAGAAGTTCTATTAATAAAACACTCGCAGTAAAGGCGATAATCAGCTTTCTTACCGCCTTTGCCAAAAAAATGACAATGTATTTTCAATGTGGTCTTTCATCATAATGAATTAGGGCAGGCCAATTTCTATGACCGAAGTTTTCGATCGCAAGATTGTAACAGCAAGACCTACGGTGTTCCTGAGCCACAAGCGCAGCCATACCCAAACTTATTAATTTTTCCCCTGATTTCGCAGTTCCAGTCAGTATTTTGAACGTAAGGGGAATCTCAAAGACACATCTGAATTGTAAAACCATTTTTTTGCAGGAAAATTGTCACCATAAAAAAGCATTTGGGAAAATTTCAAGCAGGAAGAACGATTGAGTAACCTAATGCAATACTCAACAACTGAACGAAGTAATGCCAGAAACGTGATACAATTACTCTGAGTATCATATCAGTTCACACTAGACACGGCGAGCCACAGGCTTATCCGCTAAATGAAGATTCTAGTTCGACAATTTGAGTTATCAACTCGAGGAAGTAATGCCAGAAACGTGACACAATTACTCTGAATATCATATCGCTTCACACCAGATACTGCGAACACAAGCTAATCCGCAAAATGTGGATTCTAGTTTGACAACAATTTAAGGTATCAACTCTGAATATACGTAACTTTCATGCAATACAAGGGGACGACGCAAAACAACCATGCTCGAAGTTAGCAGTGACGGCGCCTCTACGGAATGAACCAATTTAAAACGTTCCCCGCGTGTATTGGGACATATATGCACCACTAGGCAAATCGCTCATTCTACAGGTGTAAATGAATGACATTTCATTTGTTTCATGACCATTTTAAAAAGTAAATTTCATCATGCGAGGTGAAACGTTTACGAACAATTGTATTTTCTATATTTTTTGAGAAGGAGAAAAATGTACTTGAGCAGTAAAGTCGATTTCCCAATTCTGCAACTTACAACCTAACCAAACCTTAACAGCCGCGGAAACGCAGTGAACGTATCAAGATAGACCAAAAAGTTGAAGAATTATTGAAAAAATCCAAGAGGCAAGTCCCATTCGCGTGGGCGCCCATCTTTAGGTATCGTAGTGACACATGCAGAAGTTTAAACTGAACAAACTTGGTCTAATTTTAAAGCCTGAGTAACTATTACAGTAAAATAGAACAATTACAGTAAAATTTTTCGCGCGCTAGATATGCCCCTGCCCCAGAGTTTACGACTTGTGTTTTCAATCGAAGGTAACAAGGGTAGTCTGCGTAAACTAGGTTGAATGAATTTATTCCACTTCTATCCTAACTTGAAATAACCTTAGCACAAACGAAAATGATTCTAAAAACGCGGATTGACAAGTCCACTCACCTTTTTTTAATAGGCAAAATTTGTAGAACGTAAAATTTCCAAGTTTGAACGAAATTTCACCATGCTGTGGGAACGCAACATTAGTCAGAACGTGACGCAACCTCATGTAAAGATATAGCACGAGAATTTAGCGACTATATGACTAGAAAAGCTGGGAGTCAATTTATTAGACCTCTGAATTGTATGTCAACAAGAATCTACTGTATCCGATATTTTCTACCTCTCACTCCAGTACAATTACCCACAACACGACTCAAACAAAAACGTACCTGCACATCACATCGCGGTCGAATAATTTCTGAACAGTTACACGTACACACGCACTAACACACGCATACACCAGGACAAGAGAACATTTATAGTAGCAACTATCAAATTTTAATATAAAAGGCAATTACAAAAATATCTTTAAAAAATCTTTTTCCAACTACAAAGTGTAAATTTTAACAATAATTGCACAATGGTACAGAGATAACTGAATTATGATTGCTATGTGCAGATGCATAGCTGCATTACTAGATCACGATTGCCTTTACCCAAATGGGTTACCAAATGACGGTTACCTGCCACACATGAATTACTAAGTGATTGGCTACTGCTAGCAAACATAATTCAATGACTGCATTTGTAAACTGGATTGTAGAATGATGACTGTCACAAACACGACAAACTACTCCACGACAATTTCCCGAGTTCAGTCGAGTTGAATTACAAAACAATAATTGCCCCTGTGTACTGCGATCGTTAACAACTAAAGCACCAAAAAAAGGCTAACAAGGCATTAGCAACTGAAACACCAGAAGAGGGACCATCAAGCATAAGAGCTAAGGTTTGACAGACGCGTCAATGTTGAGTCTCTTCATCTCGACCGCGAGCTCGAACAAGTAGTCGTAGCACTCGGCCCTGCGAAATACGGAGGCATGAAACTAAGTTGGGAGAATATCTCTCTCCTCACTTTCTAAAAAGGATGCTTAAAAACTCATAGCTCAACGGAGAAGATGAAAGAATTCTAGCAGTCCTATTAAAAACACTAATAAGATGAAATTCAAAGAATCCCTTCTCTCATCTCATAAAAGCCTGTAGGAAAGTTTTCTGCACAACAAGGATGATTAAAGAATTCTGACAATCCTGTTGGAGAAGCTGGTGAAATAAAGTTCACAGAATTTCTCTCTTCATCTCATGTAAGACAATCAAAATTATTTTCTTCTTACACATAGTATGTAAAAAATGTTGAAAATTTCCCTATTCACCTATAAAATATGAAATAATGCAGAAAAAAATAACCCTGTTGACCTTGAAATGGAGTGACGTTAGAAAACCAAGCTGGTGAAGGCTATGACACCCCTGGTACTAAACTGCAATTTAATATTAACCCCAATACGACAGAGAAACTGAATTTAATGATATGAAATAGTTTGAGTAAAAGGAATCCTTTGGCTTCTATCATTATAATTTGAATTGTATCATGTATAATGATAGAATCCTTTGGGTTCTATCATATTATTATACAATTCAAATTAAATAATAGTCTATAGCTCCTTGGCTTAGGAGATATAGACTCCTAAGCCAAGCCACAACAAATGCAATTTAATAAAGACGGTAGAAAGTGGGGGAATCTATGCACTAGGTGTTCCCACACAGGATGGCTGAGGTAACCCAACAGAATCTCCCTAGGGCGCCAGTCCCCATTGCATAGGGTAGACGAACTTAACTAACCTCCACTTAAGGCCTATCTTACGTTGGGAGAACAAGCTAATGTTATGGACTCAAAGACATCGAATTCTTAAATGTCTTATAGATTTAACATTTAATTAGGCCAAGCTACAATTTATTGAAATGACAACAGTCAACTAATCCTATGCTAATAAATGAACCACTACCATAATGAATAGTAGGAAATTATCCAATTCAACAAACCGAGTAGAAGTTTGAACCCTCAGTATAATATAATGCCCCGTTTTTCTGCCGCTCATCATCTCCAATAATCACAGAGATCTATAAATCTTGAAAAACATACAATTTCTCCTTCGACCTTTCATGACCCAGCTTGCTTCTACCCATACTTTTAAGCCAGACAAAAGAGACAATTTGAAACTTTAGCCTTTGAATAGAATAACCCGAGACATCTGGTCACTTCTTTTCCAAAAATTTGTTGAATTTCATAACAACTTCTTAGGTAAAAAATAGACCTGTCGTAACCTTTAAATAAAAATGATTTTGTTCAGTAGTTAAATTTTATATGTCACTTCACAACACAAAGAATAACTTTAACACTTTAACTGCAATTGGATAAACTAAAGCATAATATTCAACTTAAATTTAAAGTCAATTGTTGTAAGCAATTTTGCAAATAGCAAACATGAACTGAATCATTCCTTCATTTAGCTTCAAGTATTGATGAAAATTGAGTTCGCGACTACTGGTCGATCAGCAGCATCATGAAAATTCTCTCCGTGTGTCACCGGTGGCACACGTGGTCAAAGTGTTCCCTATAAAGACAAAATGCAGAGGTTTTTGAACGAAAAATTACGGTTTTTATCTTAAATTATAATTCATGAAGCACAGTAAATATGAGCTTTTCATCGAAAAATTTAAAATACAGGAATAATACAAGTGATTTCCTAATGTCCTTCAAAGAAAACGTTGGTCAATAGAGTGTAAACACGTTGCTTGCAATGCGACCCATCGATGTTTTGTGCACAAGTTTTTCTTGCTGCAAAACGACTCATCGATGGGTCGCTTGAGAAGTTTTAACAATCTTTTAAAATTAATGGTTTATAATGGACCGAGTTAATTGCTAACAACTTGCAACAACAATTGCAAGTTAATTGCTTACAAATAAAATGGCTAACAACTTTTGACTTCAAATAAAATATTAATATTGAACATCAGTTTAACGCATCACAGTCAAGGTGCTAAGCACCAGCTCAAGAAGCACTTACATGGACTTGGCCTGCTGCCACGACGACCCCCAGACATAGACCCCGTGTCTCCGCACCAGGACGGCGTGACAGCTGGGGTATGCCTTCATTGCCTGGTGGTGAGGCAAGCTTGAGATGTTGAGGGAAACAGAGCACAAAAATCTAGACTACATTCACAATTGAGCATGATAATTACCAGATGTTTAGCGACCCAGGGTATAAAATTCTAACCTACATTCACAATCCTGCATGACGATTAAATTAGATGTTGGTTTAAGCCTCCCTAACCGCACAAAAAAGCATTCTGAAGAGAGGAAGGATGAAGACACCATTCAGTGTGGAGATAAGGGAATACAGAATCTATGTAGGAGGGGCATAGAAACAGTAAATTGAGAAAGAAGTTTATGAAACAGATGAAAGTAAAATAAGAAAGTAATATGTGCTGAAAAACAGAAGAGCAGTGAATAAAAAAAAAGTGGCTCTCGACAAAACAAAAATATTTTATTTCTACAAAAAGATGGCCTGCCTAACTCTCAGCTCAGGCCCTCACTCCTGCATGAAGATTACTACACTAAACGTGAGGAATATTCGATGAAAAGTACGAGATAACAAGTGAGCAGCAATAAAGAGTCATCAGGAGTTTAAAAAAAGGAGCACAGTGTTACTCTCAAAAAAACTAACAAACGCTAGGCATCAATCAATAATCGAGAAAGCATTTGATGCAATTCATACACAATACCGCAGTTTTTCATACATGCAACACGACCTCAAATTCTATTGAAAATTTCCACTAACATTAAAAAAAACAACTTAGTTGAAAGAACAAGAAACCTGATATAAATAAATTTAGTTTAGAAGCAGCAAATCGAAATCCCTGGACTCCAAAGTATTCACAACAAATGTAACCAAAATAAAATAAATATATCATCAAGCAACAACAATGGAGTAATAGGTTGAACAAAAAATAAAGATGCGGGCCAATTCAGAGAATACAAGTTCAAACGTTTATTCCAGACCAAAGTGCTTTGTAGTAGAGCAAATATGCATCCGCATTTGAGTAAGTCTGTGCTCTGCACATGAGTTAGTCTGTGATCAGCATTGGAGTAAGTCTGTGCTCTGCACTTGAGTAAATATGTGCCTGCATTGGAGTAAATATGTGCCTGCATTGGAGTAAATATGTGCCTGCATTGGAGTAAATATGTGCCTGCATTGGAGTAAATATGTGCCTGCATTGGAGTAAATATGTGCCTGCATTGGAGTAAATATGTGCCTGCATTGGAGTAAATATGTGCCTGCATTGGCGCAAATATGTGCCTGCATTGGAATAAATATGTGCCTGCATTGGCGCAAATATGTGCCTGCATTGGAGTAAATATGTGCCTGCATTGGAGTAAATATGTGCCTGCATTGGAGTAAATATGTGTCTGCATTGGAGTAAATATGCGCCTGCATTGGAGTAAATATGTGCCTGCATTGGAGTAAATATGTGCCTGCATTGGAGTAAATATGTGCCTGCATTGGAGTAAATATGTGCCTGCATCGGAGTAAATATGTGCCTGCATTGGCACAAATATGTGCCTGCATTGGAGTAAATATGTGCCTGAATTGGAGTAAATATGTGCCTGCATTGGAGTAAATATGTGCCTGCATTGGAGTAAATATGTGCCTGCATTGGAGTAAATATGTGTCTGCATTGGAATAAATATGCCTGCATTGGCGCAAATATGTGCCTGCATTGGAGTAAATATGTGCTTGCATTGGAGCAAATATGTGCCTGCATTGGAGTGAATATGTGCCTGCATTGGAGTAAATATGTGCCTGCATTGGAGTAAATATGTTGTGCCTGCATTGGAGTAAATATGTGCCTGCATTGGAGTAAATATGTGCCTGCATTGGAGTAAATATGTGCCTGCATCGGAGTAAATATGTGCCTGCATTGGCACAAATATGTGCCTGCATTGGAGTAAATATGTGCCTGAATTGGAGTAAATATGTGCCTGCATTGGAGTAAATATGTGCCTGCATTGGAGTAAATATGTGCCTGCATTGGAGTAAATATGTGTCTGCATTGGAATAAATATGTGCTTGCATTGGAGCAAATATGTGCTTGCATTGGAGCAAATATGTGCCTGCATTGGAGCAAATATGTGCCTGCATTGGAGTAAATATGTTGTGCCTGCATTGGAGTTAATATGAGCCAGCACTACTCCATGCTCTCCAGTACCTCCTCCATGGAGGAGACAAGGTCCTCCTCAAAAGGCGTGTTCTCGATGACGGGGACAATGAGCTCGTCGTCGTACCGTAGAGCTTTGTTGGTGACGTTGTCACGGATGCCCTGCAGGATGTAAGTTATGATGGAACAATGCAAGAAATTCTGCAACAAACGCTCATCAAAAGACGATTCTACTTATACCTGAATTTATACAATGGACACATTACAGCCAGCTATGATCCATAAAAAAATAACAGAGTTGCAGAGGTTTTGCGCGACATACTAACTGCTCTCTGTGCACACCAGTGTGGACAAGCAGAACAAGTTGCTGAAGGCAGAATATGCATTAGATGCACTTTCTTCATCGTAGAAGTCGAGAATGTAGAGTTTAAGCATAGAGATTTGAATAAGGGCACCAGAGACATTGGTGGCAAAATTTTACCAGCTTACTATAGAAACAGCAAGGAACAGGAACAGCATTGATTTTAATTTTTTTTTAATATCTTTATAGCTAAACAAAGCGTCATTTCTCAGCTTTAAAATATTGGAATAAATGAAGAGTTGATAAACCTATTTTTGAAAGAGTTGACAATAAACTAGAAATTAAGCTACAACACAATTGCTACAGAGATGCTCAACTCACCTTTATAATCTCGAGAGACCCGATTTCCCTTGATCACTTTGAAATGCCAATCTCACCTTGAGATACCTGACTCGCCTTTGTAACCTCGGGATGCCGGACTCACCTTGATCATCTCGAGATGCGTGACCTTGAACTCCTTGCCAGAGATGAGGGTAGCCAGCACGGCACTTTTGGAGTGTGAGTGGAGAACAGCGCCAGCACCCCGCACTGATGCAGGATGAGTACAGTGTTTGTTGTTTTATTATGTCTTTTGAATCTCAATTTCTTATTTTCAAGTTATTAAAAAAATTTAAAGTTTCAATTTTTTAACACTTTGATTTTTTGTATTTCAGAACATTGAAAATGGATTTTTTGTAATCCAAAACATTTGTTTTTCATCATAATATTCTTAGCCACATTGGTTTTCCTTTTTACACTAAGAGTACAATGTAATATCGATGCTCTTTAGCATTTGAATTTTATGAATTACATAGAATGATCACATACAATTCTTAAATATTATTCATTATTTACAAATGCTCAGTTATACATGTCAACACTTATATCTCTTTATAAAATTACTTGCTGATAAACTGATACTGTTTCTTATCACAAAATGTGCAATGAGCTCAAACAATAATAAATAAATTAATGAGAGAGCAGCTAGTACCTCATATAAAAATATATCATTAATCAAGACACAAAGGGAACCCCGGCAGTAGCACATTTTCTTCAAGACAGTGCAAGAAATAATCAAATCATAGCGTAAATTGGCCACAGAATAAAAGGCTACAACACACGTTTGTAGGCCAGTACAAAGAGAGTTGTGCACAGAGAGAAATGACCAAATTTTAGCACAAATTGGCCACAGAAGAAAATGTTCCAACACACGTCTGTAGGCAAGCATGAAGAGAGGAGTGCACTGGGAGCGCTTGAGGCTCGGGTCACTGGGAGCAGAGATCAGCTGGCCCTCAGGGCTGAGCTTGAACAGATCTGACGGCTTGATGCGCTCCTTCTGAACCCCTGATGGAGCCACGAAAATGTCGCCCTCACTGACACAGAGACAAAAAAATGCTCATCACAACAAAGAGGAAGTAATAATGGGTAGGTACATAAAAATAAATGGTATGAGTAACACTAGGTTAGATCATATAATGCATGATAGAAAAAAATTAAATTCTTAACAATAATCGAAGAATGGTATGAATATTCAAAATATGACTGAATGAAGAAAACAGATGTGCATGTACAGTTCATGTAACTCAAGCACCATCAGACAAAGCTTAACCTTTATTTACCTTTATTTATAGCTTAACGTTTATTTACCTTTAACCTTTATTTATTTTACATTTCAAAAATAATTTGTTGGCTTAGTTAACTGGAAATGCATTAAATTCTAATGCTTTTATGACAAAAAAATGAACTAAACGCATTTTAATGAAACAAATTTATGTGTCAATTAAATAAACAAACAATAGTTTGATTGTCAGGCAAAATAAAAACTGGAATTGCAGAAAAAGTGATTTTTGGATTTAAACTTTATTTTCTCATGTTATGATCTAATGCACAAAATATTTCAGTATAGAAAGTCACCTTAGAACTTAACTCCTCAAATTATCACAAACTTCTTCAGAAGAAGAATAGAAAAATAGGACATATTTCAACACAGCATTAAGAACCCCAAAAACTTTGAGAAGAAAGGATCTGATTATCTTTTGCCTCCAACATTACACCAGAATCTTGAAAAATCTTAGATCACGGCATAAAAGTATGTACGTACCTATTTTTCATGGAGATGCCCCCACCAGTACCAGTCACCCAGCCCTGGGTGTAGAACAGGCGACACAGCTCACAGATTAGCTCGCTGGTCTCGGCATCATCTGGGTATGAATACAAATTAGGGCTTTGCCTATGCCTGTACTCTCAAGTACAGTAAACCTGGTAGTAATGAAAAATTTGATTTACAGCACCAAGGATGAGTTATCAAGAACATAAATTTAATTGAAAAAGTGGTCTCACGTAGGATGCAAAGAGATAAACAGAATAAACTGACAGAATGATTACAGCAAGTAAGATACCCAGGCAAGAAAATATGGCAGGTTGTTTTGGTGCGGCATCTACCAGAGGCTAGATCCCAGTACCCCAGGATTGAACTAAAGTTTTCTCCATACTATTCAGGCAGTAAAAATGAGCCTTTTTGGGTTGAACCTATGCAAGGCTGGCAAACCAAGCATCCAGACCAAATCTCGACCAGCTACACACAACCACATGTAAAAGTTTCTTGAAATATCATTTCAAAACATGCACTTTTGAAAGCCATTCCAGAAACACAGAACTAATAGCTAATTTTTAGCAAGTGTGTTGAGTTTGATACCTTTTCTTGTCTTCAAACATTGAAGCCATCTAAGAAAAGAAATATTACCCTCAAAAAAATTGTTTTATGAGTATGATACATATCATCAAGATTGCAAGGACATTGATAGAAGGAACAATAGTTGTCAAAAGTTTTACAGTCTTATGAGCTATTTTAAGTATTATGTAATAGACAACAATCAATACTTATTATAGATAAATGGTGAAATTTTCCATAAAGGCAGTCAAAGAAATGCTTCAGGATTTCATTAAAAAGCCTTATGCAAAACAAATAACAAATACATACAGTTCAGGCTTTATAATTTTTTTCAATGTAATGAAAGCTTCCTAACAACTATTTGGGTATGCATGAATACATTTTTCTATAAATGAAGAATAGAAAGTTGAAATTTTATTAAACAAATTCAACATCCCTAGTCCTTTTATACTCGGTTAAAGTGTCAAAGTGTAGATCATACAAATGTCATTCACTAGTTATTGAATTGGTTTTGAGAAAAATTAACAAAGGAAAACAAATACTGCATAATTTTAAAATAAATTCCTTAAATACTTACTTAAAGATGACCCATTAGTAGTTGATGAAGACTTTGTTGCACCACCAGCTAAAAATGAATATCTATAGAGTTAATCATTACATAGCATAACATTACATTAATCAAGTATCTACAACATATCTCTCATTTACATACAACAAAGAAACAAATAATTGTTTTTTAATTGAAAAAATAATAGGTCAGAAAAAAATATGAAGAAGCAATGATGAGAATTTTGACATTGAAGTAAGAATACACATTTTTTGAATACACTAAACTACATTTTATAATTACAAAATTTAAACAATTTCAATAAACTACAAAATTTGATTAACTATTTCATTAATTTTAGTCACCAATTTTGTACTGAAACAATCACATTCAAAGAATAATCTGTAGCATAGTAAACATACCAATACAAAAATTATCATGTCTTGACACTAATATAAGCATTATCATCAGTCGTGACACTAATATGAGCATTATCATCAGTCATGACACTAATGTGAGCATTATCATAAGTAGAGCCCAGATTTCTAGTCCTAAAAAAGTGGTCAAAATAGAGCAATAAATATGGTCAAATAGCACTAAAAAAGTTGATATTGCAGGTATTATAGCAAAATAGTTCTTATTTCTAGCAAGATAGTGCCTGTAGCAAAAATAGCACCTAAAACTTTGCAAGTTTGGCTATAATTCAACAGTTTTCTTTCATATACAGCTATATAAAATGGATAATATTTTACACAAGTTTGATTTCTGAATGCAAATGCCAGGATAACAAAAGAAAAAGCAAATCGGACATAAACTGCAATAGATTGGCATAAATTGAAGCAATTTCTAACACGTTAAAAATATCCATTGTTATAAATCATCCTCTGCTTTGTCTACTATTTTGTGCAGGTTTTATAGTCATTTAGTAATAATGACTACTTGTTGCTTTTGTGCCTGGTCAAAACAACTTTCATAGTGAAATAGCATTTTTACAATAAATGCAATTTATAATTGCATTTATAGCCATAATAGCATTAATATAATAAATGCTAGAAATCTGGTCTCTAACCATAAGTCATGACACTAATACGAGCATTATTAGAAGTCATGGTACATAACACACAGTGCACTTACTTTCATCACTGAGTTTAGCTTTTTTAGCAGCAATGGCACAAGTTGATGCCATAGTAGAAAGGGAAGTCAGACTAGACTATAGCTGAAGTAAAATTACAAAGTTTATTTGTTTAAAAATTTAGAAAAAATCTGCAATTAAGATGAAATAATTTAATTTTTACATTAGCTAGTTCAAATTCAATTTTTCTAAATAAAAAATTGTATCTAAAAAGGTCTGTAATGTTGTACATATGAGTTTTCACTATAGAAAAAATGGGTCAATATTGAGTTTGACCAGTTCACGGAAATTAGAAATTCCGTTCCAAACAATCACTATAGAAACACATTTAAAAATGTTTTAACCCGCGAACTATAACTGGTCACCTCATTTACCAGGCTCACTGGTTGCCAGACGTAAGGCATAACCCCAAGTTGTTATACACCAAAATGATCGTCTCAGCGAGTGCTACACAGCTGGAGCCAGAAACCCCCACATTGTGGGGGTTAAGGCAGAGCTCCAACCACTTGGAAGTTGGGAGGGGTAAGCACAGTCAGTGTGGTAAATGAGGCGACCGTGAAAGGGTGTGCGTGCGAACAGTCAGTGGCAGCCTCAGTTACCAGCGAAACTACTCAGGGCCTTATTTCGCCTTTTTTCGCAAAACTGGCAAATAAGACAAATCTGAAGTCAGTAGCGTGTAGAGCAGTATTTTATTCATATTGTGTGAAAATTACAAGTTTCGAAACACTATACTTACAGTAATATAACCAGACATGCAAACATGCATTTATGTAGGAACTAAAACGAAGAATGGATAACACTTAGTAGACATAAATGGTCATAACTTTTTTCTAATTGTTGTAGAGGAAAAATAAAAACATCAGCAGGTTTGGAAGGATTTTCTGCATAAAATAGCAGTGAAAAACATTACATTGTTCCCAAAACAAAAAAAATGGCCATTGATCTCTTTGAAGCAATGTTGTGCAAAAATCTACGGAGTTTGACTCCATATTACAAAGAAACGGTTCAAGTTATCAAAAATCTGACAACATCAAAGTGTAAAGCAACATTTTTTACTCATTACTTCATATTTTTACATCTCTGCCTATTACGGTAAGTGAACAGGGAACGGCAGAGTAACGCGGGTAAATTGACTACTTTTCTGAGGGATGCGCGACCGTGCGCGGGTTAAATGAAACTCAAACTCAATATTAACCAAAAAATGTAATGTTTATTCACTGGAATTCAAGCTGGTTATTCCTACATAAGAATTTAAAAAAAAATTCAATATGAGATAAAATTGATATTTTGAACATACAAAGGTTTTTTTTAATTGTAAAAAAAAAAAATAAAACAGTCCAATTCAGCATTTATCAACACCAGACCATAACCCAAAGTTTTTTTTACCAATTAACCTCAGATATAGTATCTTCAACCTATATACAAAGTAAAACATACAACTGGTCTGAAAAGTGATAGTCCTGGGCCACTGCCTCTATATCAGTGGTTCTCAACCTGTTTTGGCAGTGACCCAAAATCTACCCAAAATAAGAATTTTCATTCACAATTCATTCAAATTTTCATTTTTTTTTCATTCCCTTAGTGTATTCTTGTGAAAACAGGTTCCTGTAGGTTAACATAAACAGATTACACAAGCCCTTAGCGACCCAATGAAACAACTTTGCGATCCAACTGTGGGTTGCGACTAAAAACTTAAGAACCACTGCTCTACATCTTAGGTAAATGTAAAAAAATGAATATGCAAACTGCTAAGTTCTATATACTTAACATACAAAATTCAGTAACAAAAAATAAAACCTACAACTTACAAAAAATAAAATCTAAAACTCTTTCACTCCTTTCGCATAAGCACCAACTTTGCCTAAGCTCATTTTCCACTTCCATCTCCTCTCTCAAATTAGTCATACAATTCAAGCAGGCAAACACTAACTTCCTTATTTCTCTCTGGCTCTACTTATACACTAACAATATTTTGCATCCTCCACATCCTACTCTTTATCCGTCTAACAATTTTACACAAGTCTTCATGTTAATCATTATAAGCCATTATGGTCAATGTTCGGCATGATGCAATCAAAGGAAATGGGAATTTTATTCCAAGGAATCACTAAAGAAACCCATTTAAGAACGTTTTGCATGAATGACATTCTGCTCTCTGATGCGTTATTTTAGAATTATTCGACTTAGAAATTGGCTTCCGCGTGCCAAAGGAAGCAAGCGCGCCATCCCGAATTTCATTATTAACGGAAGTTAACCCCCTATTACAAACGTAAAGAGGTTGAGTTGTGAGGGGTAGCCACAGTTATTTTAGTGAAAATTATAAATAAAGGTTGAAAGCAACCCATAAAGGTCACAAACAATTGTATTTACATCTGCTCCATGATGGCGGCGGCCGTACCAAGTGGCGTCATCTGTGAGCTGACTGTAATGGTGACGGTAATACGTGGCACCATCTATGAGCTGACTGTAAAGGTGACGACGTAATAATGAAGACTAAAAAAAATTCAAAAGCACCAAATAGAAGAAATTTTATGTTAAACTTTTTGTGTTATTAACTGTTAACAACATTTTTTATTATTTTATTAACAATTTCTATCATTCTTTTATTTCTACAAAGTTCTGACGAAAACTTTAACACCTCGTGATCCGAACTTTGCCTTTCCTGACCCAACCTGTTCGAACTTTGTGTTCCACATTTTGCTCGGGAAAGCAATTTTACGTATGACTTCAAAGCTCAATAATTAAAGAATAATGCATCAGAGAGCAGAATGTCATTCATGTAAAATGTTATTAAATGGATTCCTTTAGTGATTCTTGGGAATAAAATTTTCATTTCCTCTGATTGCATCATGCTGGACTTTGACCGCCATTATTTACTCTGAAATAAGGAAAAGGAACTTAATCATAATATGCTAAGCCCATAAAATCACAATTGACACCAATCTCTCACAAGCCAGCCTTACAACACCTACAGTATGGTAGTACCTAAGCGTATGTAAGTCAGTCATAGTCTTTAAACACCAGACTCACAAAAATGCACCAACTACCACTCATTCCATAAGTCAAAAATACTCTTAACTCAGGGCTATTCTGAAAGGAAGCTTCAATGGCCTTGAACTTGAACTTGAAATTGAGGGCCGACAGTGTTGGGGCTTTTGTAACAATCTAAAATTCCTTCCTCAATACTCGCACAAAAAAATTCAGCGCCTGTGTATCAGACTTGTCCACTAAACTACTCAGGATCCACCGATCCTTGTCACAAACTGCCATTAGACGGCATCACTGGGATAACCAATACGTCAAGACACCATCTCTGTGCATGGTGGGTCATTACAGCTTATTCTATATGAATGGCTCTTTCCAGTCACTATCTTTTACTCCAGGCACGTACAAGAAAAACTTTCATAGGCCCAGCTTCAATGATACTCAAATTACCCTCCTGATCTAGTCCCACAATACAGCACATACCACAATCATCTTCAGCACATCTGGCAAACCACTCATTCTCTCCATACTGCTCAAAAATCACAATTATGAAACTCTCTCTCTCTTGCTCATACTTACTACACTCCAGCACAAAATGCTCAATTGTTTCCTCCACTTCCCTGTCATACTGCTGACATAGTTTATTATTATTCTTATTCCATCTCCATGTACGCCTATTCATGCTCAATGACTTATACCACATAGCAAACAAGAGTTGACTTCCAAAACTACCATCATAGAACATCTCACACTTAAGTACTTTCTTTTGCATATACCAGTTAAGTGTAGGCTTATGCGTGATGCTAAGCTTCCACTAATTCAATAAATACTTTTTTGTTTGCCTCTCAATCTCTTTTTTCCACCTCTTGGAGTCTCACTCAGGCCTTTCACCTCCAAAATTTATTAAACTCCAGTCATCCACAGGTCTTCCAATTCTAACATGAATAATCTTTTGCATAGTTTCCTTGCATGCCCCAACATACTTTCTCCCAATCAGGGTTGGCACATAAAAAATCCACCCAAAAAAACCCACCCAAAAAGCCCAAAAAAACCCACACTAAAAAACCCACTTGTGTTTATTTTGGGTTTTATTATTATGTAAATTTTACTTGTTTTCAAGCTTATAGAATCAAAATGAGCTAAATATTTATCTTGTCAAAATTAGTATCTAAGTCATGTGCATGACTATGAAAAGAAAACATTGAAAAACAATACACCAACCCTATACAAATCAAATTAGAAAAACCTTAATCACAAAAAAACTCGAGGGACTAATATATTTTAATGAATTCCATTTCCAAAGTAAAAAAACAAAAATTTAGAAACAAATGTAGTTTGACTACTTAATATAGAGACTTCTGAATTTTTACTGTCTTCTAGACTAGACTGCTACAACAATACTACTGTGTTTCTCTTTCTACATCCACTGCCATTTCATCGCTGTCATCCACATCATGATCACTTGTGAGGTGGCGATATACTGAGACCAATTTCCGTGCGCGTTCTGATCCTAATCTATTTCTCAATTTATTCCACACAATTCCAAATGTTGAGAAAATTCTCTCAATGGATCCTGAACTTGCGGGGCAAGAATGAAGATTGCTTATAAACTTGCAGCAACCCTCTGCCAGTGTTCTTTTCATGAATCTGCATTTTCTGCTGTTTCATGTCCTGAATATCCCACCATCAACAAGGAGTCATTGTCTTAGTGATATTCTCATTGAACATGTGTTTTGGGAAGCTGTTGGAGTCCTTCAATTTATAGGAGTAAAGCGCACCGATGAACTCCGGCTTGTACTCAGCCAACCACTCTTCAATATCAGTCTCCTGTGAGAGCTTTGCCTTAAATGTTGTAAATGGAACATCAATATCGAGTTCATTATCTTGTTGATCAGTATAATGTGAAACTAGGCTAAGTGAATTAGGTTAAACATTATTGTACACCCTAGAATAATGTAATGGTAGGATGCCCTAGAAGTCGCTGAACTTATTCGGGCCCACAGGTAGCTATACTCAAATTTGACCATTGTATTAGACTTAAGAAACATTCTACCTCTGTATCACCTGTGGCAAATAAATTGTTTAAATTGAAATAAGTCTAACAATTATTGGCAGATGGGGCAAGACAACCGCAGCCATCATGGGATGAGAAAGTAAAGAAACTACTGGCCTATGGGGAGCATTCAAGCTGCACTAGAACAAATTTGACGATGGAATCAGTTGGAGCATTTACTTCCAATCATTTTAGTATTTGTTGCTATCCTGTACTGCGAAAAGTGAATTTTTTTGCAAATTTAAAAAAAAAATTTGGCATGTCACTACATGTTGTAACATGTAACAGTGTGGTTGACTGACTTGACTTGCGCAGCTAAGCACTCCAGCTCACACACTACACTTGTTAAGTTGTTAACAGCATGACTGTTAAGTGATGTGCAGCTGTCTTGCTTCAAGCTGCTTGTGGTGGTTACTTATGATCTGCATGGTGCTTCCCTCTCACATGACTTGTGCCTGGCTGCTGCTAAAACAACTTACTATTAATTGACGAGCATAGCAATTCTCTTTGGACATCTTATATCTTTACAGACTGCAGAGCTATGTCTCTATGCATATGGTAATTGGTAAATGGTAATTGTGATGGACCAACTAAATTCATATATTGTTCATATAATGTAATAATTCATATAACAATGTAATATAATGTTGGAAATAAAGTAATCAAATAACAATATTTACTCAATAGGTGTATGTAAATAAATCTGGAATAGGGGCAACGGGAGTTGTGTGAATAACTCTTTTACAAAAACAGGATTTACAAAAAACCCAATAAAGCCCAAAAAACCCCAATAAAACCCAGGTGGGTTGGGTTTTTTTAAAAAACCCTGGGTTTTTTTCATCCCTGCTGCCAATAGCATACACTCAGGTTCCACTCAAAAATTTGCTTTACCCACCTGTTATTCTGCATTCGGTAAATGTTGAGGAGTTGACGATAATTGATTTTCCACTTTTGGATGCCTAAATATTGTTTATGAGATCGAAATAAACACATTTTCTTCAATGCATTTTCCGTCTGAAATAAGTATTTTACAAGTTATAGCGGTAAATGAGTTACCGGAACTGCAGTATTTTAGGCGGGGAAAAATGAATAAGGGAAGCAAACACCCTATTTCAAACATAAAGAGGTTGGGTCGTGAAGGATAGCCACAGTTCTTTTAGTGAAAATTATAAATAAAGTGACATTCTACAATGCATAAACATAGTTAATGAGATGACGAGTTATATTGTTGATGCAAAAGGCCTAATTCGAATGTTCCCAGATACGTCAAACCCACAATATACCAGAGTTGAAGTTACGGACGGACCTGCGGTCATCTCAAGGCTGCCAGTTACGTCGAAGCAGCAGTGATGGCTACATGTGTTTTGTGTCATTTGACATAGTGGTTTGGTTACAATCTTTATTTATAATTTTCACTAGAAGAACTGTGGCTACCCCTCAGGACCCAACCTCTTTACGTTTGTAATAGGATGTTAGCTTCCGATATTCATTTAATTTGGCGCAATCGCTACAAAAGGCAACTTCAAAGGTGAATACTTGATTACTTCCCGCTCCAAACACTACAGTTGCGGTAAGTAATTCATTTCTATAACTCGTTCAATAATTATTTCAGACGGAAAGTGCATAGAAGAAAAGTTGTTCATTTACACATAATTAAGGTAAATCTGAAGGAGATGACAGTTGTCGATTTTGTAAATTTCGATGCCTTAGCATAGTTAATTAGATAGAAATAAACAAGTTTTCTTCTATGCACTTTTTGTCTCAAATGAGTATTTTATTAGTTATAGCGGTAAATGACTTACCGCAACTCCAGTCTTTGAAGCGGAAAGAAATTCTTTGATTGAGTTGTATGGCAATACTGCAATGGCGTCTCGCTTCCAGCGCTCTGTCTTGAAAGACGAAACCAAACCTACCGCTATACCTCGTTAAATACTCATTTGACGAAAAAAGTGTATAGAATAAAAGTTGTTTATTTCGATGTTTTTACCATGTTTTAAGCAACAAAAATTCGAAAATCGATGAGTAGCTGTTTATTCGAGCGCATTCGTCATCAATGACGAAACTAAACTTACCGCTATAAATCGTAAAATACTCATTTGAGACGAAAAAAGAATAGAAGAAAACTTGTTAATTTTGATTCAATTAATTAGGTTCAGGCACCAAAAAGTGAAAAATCGACAACTGTCATCTCCTTCAGATTTACCATAATTAACTATGGTAAATGTGTAGCGTTGGTCAGTAATCAATTTTTGAGTTTTCAGTGCCTAAACGTAGTTAATTAGATCAAAATAAACAAGTTTTCTTCTATGCACTTTCCGTCGTAAATGAGTATTTAACGAGTTATGGCGGTAAGTTTAGTTTCGTTTTTGATGACGAATGCGCTTGAATAAACAGCTACTCATCGATTTTCAAATTTTTGTTGCTTGAATCATGGTAATAACATCGAAATAAACAACTTTTCTTCTATACACTTTTTTCGTCAAACGAGTATTTAACGAGGTATAGCGGTAGGTTTGGTTTCGTCTTTGATGACGATTGAACTAGAAGCGAGACGGCATTGCAGTGTTGCCGTCCGACGTGCTGTTTGAATTAGTTCCCGCTTCAAACACTGGAGTTGCGGTCAGTAATTTTTCTGCTATAACTTGTGAAATATTCATTTACGACGGAAAGTGCATAGAAGAAAACTTGTTTATTTCGATCTAATTAACTACGATTAGATGCCAAAAAGTAGAAAATCGATTACTGACCAACGCTACACATTTACCTTAACTATATTTAGGCATCCAAAGTTAAAAATCAATTATGGTCAACTCCTCAACATTTACCCTGCATTCTTTCAATCCTAACCTTATATTCAGTACGGCTTTTATCATTCTTTCTGAAAATAGGTTCCACCCTAGGTCACCTCTAATGGCTTCTGAAGATCTGTAGCTGTCCATTTTGGAGCACCCAATGCTACACGTCCTACCTTATTATGAATTACATCAAGCTTTACAAGATCACTTCCAATCCAGGCAAGAGCACTCATACCATACATGATACTAGGTACAGCAAGATACTTCCACATTCCTCTCACACATTCATGCTTGTTTGCTCTGTATCTGGCCACACTACTCAACCGACCACTCTACTGCATTGCTGTTACCACTTTCTCACCCTTAGTTCTAATAGTGCATCTATCTTCACTTATCAGCAATGGCATTGACTAATCACATCTCGATTTAGTCAACGCGGACAGTGACAGTCTGATAGATTCAATTTTTCTGCCAAAATCTTTCCATAGCCTGCCACAACTTCCCACAAGAAGCAAGGGCGGCAAGTCCTACGCAAGTCGTACCCACGGACTCGCATGACATTTCGTTAATCTTGTTTCCAATGATGCTCACTTAATCTCATACAAATATGAAATTCACACGTAGAAAATCTACTGACCATATGATTTGAAATAAATAGAAGTAATTCTCGATGAACTTACCGACGTATGCTATCTTTCTTCTTCTTCTTCTCGAGGTGAGGGATGGTCTATCCCTCTTAAAGCCGCTGGTCTTGCAAAGAGAACCGTTGGACCTGGGAGCTTATTATCAAAGTTCTTCATCCACAGGTTTCTTCTTCCTTATTGGTTGAGTTTACAGAAAAGCAGAAAAGTCTGCATTACAAGTACAGTAGTTTTGTACAGCTCCTCTAACATCATAACACAAAAGCGATTAGTCTTCCAACACACAGTAACAAATTTTTTATCAGGCCTCTATTCTGAGGACATTTATCTACCTTACAATATAGATAACCTCCCAGTACTTTTCAGGAAAGTACCCAGGGAACTGAATATTCTTTTCTCAGTGCTAATAGGATAATTTCCTCCTCCTAATACATTTTTCAGATTAAATTCAACCTCCATACTTTCAATACACACCTTAAACACGAATCTCTGTTGACTATACTTCACACAATGTAATATATAATGGGGGATGGTCTCAGGGACATCGCAGCAGTCACAGTTTGGAGTAGGGCTCATATTAAAACGAAACAAATGGGCCTGTACACCTGCATGTCCCACTCTCAATCGGCTAACAGCACTTTCAACAATACGGGATGTTCCCCTTGGGTGAATTAGCATTCTAGGTTGATCAAAAAGATTCTTAAGAAAATGACCTTTGTTAGATGTCTCGACTTGAAGGCGCCACTGGGTGCACCACAGTTTGAGGAACTGTTCCTTTAATTCTGTAAGATGCTCTTCATAATGCAACCTAGTCCAGGCAGATTTGTTGTTATTGTGGCCCAGGTTAGCACATTTATCAGCAACTTCATTACCTTTTATGCCAGAGTGACCAGGGACCCATTGCAGATGTACAGGTTGTGGTAAACTCAATAATAGATGTTGTATTTCATAACAGAAACCCCTATAAGCATCATTGTAATTATTCAAAATAAGCTGGAGTGCTGTCTGAGAATCACTCAATACAACATAAGGTACATCCTGATTTGGCAAACTTTGAATGTATTTCAATGCTTGGAGAATGGCAAAAAGCTCTGCACCAAGGACTGAGTGGGAGCTGTTGATAAGCCAAGTAGTACACATACCCACAGATGGAACATACATGGCAGCAGAGACTGACCCAATAGCAGTCTTAGACCCATCAGTGTAAATCTTTTCACACAAACCATATACATCACTCAAGTACTGATCAAAACCACAGTTGATAATATTTGGGGGAAGGAGTTTTACATTTTGAATATCAAGCGAGATATTATTTTCAAAATTGGTAATGGCAGGTAGTGTCAAACGGCTGAACTTACTGGATTTTGGAAACAATCTCATATTTCTACTCTCCAAAATGTTATTCAATCTTAAGGCTATTGGACTCCCACCAGGTCTGCAAAATAATTTCAAATACGCAGAAATTGAGTACATTTCGGAAGAATCACATTGTTTTCTAAGGCACCACTTTAGAAAGAGATACTGGAAATAAAGATCCAGAGGCATAATGTACGCCTCAACCTCAAGAGACATTATATGTGTTGTTGCGCGCACACCCAAGATACATCGCAAGGCAGAGTTCTGCAAGGTATTTAGCATTTGCATATGTTTCTTGTTGAAGTTAGGAAAGATGACTGACCCAAATGAAATTTTACTGCGAATAAATGATATGTACACTCTTCTCAGGAGCAATTGTGATGATCCCCATTTGGCACTGGAAAGTGCTCTCATCACATTCAATCGCTTTTGACATTCTGTGCGAATGTGCTTCACATGACTATGGAGTGATAACTTGGGTGAGTCAAAAATAACCCCTAGAACTCTCTGATTTTCTATGTGAGTCAGAAGCACATTTGATAGTCTTAGGTTAACACAATGATTACTCCTCCTATTATGAAATAGTTGGTATTTACATTTAAGGGGATTGACTACAAGTTTCCATTTTGACAGCCATCTACTAAATGTATTCAAAAAAGTCTGCATGGCACCTCTAAGTTCTTCTGTAGACTTAGCAGAGCACAGCAACGTGATATCATCTGCATAAGACACAACCTTTACTTTTTCCCCACTGGGTAAATCATGCAACATTACATTGAACAGAGTAGGGCTGAGAACAGCACCCTGTGGTAATCCACACTTTAGTTTCTTAGGTTGAGAATGGGTTGAACCAATCCTAACCTTGACAGAACGATTTTGAAGATAAGATTGTACCCACTGAACAGTCCTGATATCACACTTAAGTTTGGTTAACTTGTATAAAAGGCCCTCATGCCAGACACAGTCATATGCACTATCTAAATCAATATAGACTGCAACACAAAACAATTTATTTTTCAAAGACTCCCTTATGAAATTATTAATAAGCACAAGAGCATCGCAGGTTGACCTTCCTTGTCGAAATCCAGTTTGGTACATGGAAAAGATTTGTTTAGATTCCAGAAAATGATTTAGTCTCTTTTTAATGACTCTCTCCATTAATTTGGCTATACAGGGTAGTAAGGTGATAGGTCGATAGCCTTGCACCTCTGTGTAGTCTTTATTAGGTTTTTTTATAGGACATATTATTCCTAGTTTCCACAAGGAAGGCACAATACCTGTAAAGAAGCTTGCATTAAATAGGATTAACAGTCTGTTCAATAAGCTCTCAGGCAATTTCTTCAACATCAAATATGAAATACCATCACTCCCTGGACTGGTTTGCTTCAACCCATTGAAGGCTTTAAAGATTTCAGATAAAGTGATTGGGGAATTATATTCATTTTCTTCAATGGGTAGCTTTTTAATTTCTTTAACTGTATTTGAAACCAGAGCTGGAAAGGCTCCATCACAAGCAATCTCATGTCTGGTGAAATGTTCCAAAAACATTTCAGCCTTTGTAGCACAGGAAGAGTGCAATGCTCCCAAAGGGAAGTGCTGATTAGGCATAGCTGATCCATTCATACCACGAATAGCTCTCCAAACTTTGGTGATGCTGGTGTCAACATTTAATGAGCCAACAAATGACTTCCAGCTGTCTGCTTTTTTCTTTTTGATCAAGTGCTTAGCAGAAGATTCTGCAGCTTGATACAAGTGCAAATTGTGAGCATTAGGTGTGCGAGCAAGGACATTGTTTGCTTTGCGTCTCCTAGCTACAGCAGCTGCGCACTCAGAGTCCCACCATGGAGTGGCTCGGTGACATCTCTGTTTTCCAGAGGTTTTTGGGATAAACTTAGTAGAGGCATCATAAATATTTTGAATCAGAGTGGAATTTATTTCTTCAGCTGAAGCAGGGTAAACAATGTTGCATTTTAGTTGGTCCAAATAGGCAATCCAGGCATTCCAGTTAGCCTTTTCTACTATCCAACGTTTTGGACAGCTCATCTCTGATTTATGCAAAATTTTGCCAAAATTGCACTCAATTGGAAAGTGGTCGCTACCCAAATCAGCACCTCTACATAGCACTCCTCTGGTAAGAAGAGTATGTGATGATATGCAAAGATCCAGGGTTGAAGCAGTGCCAGTTCTTTTGTCAATGTATGTTGGGAGGTCAGGAGGATTTAATATCCCCATGGGATGGGAATCTATAAATTGCTCAATGCTACATCCTGTAAAATTATGTCTCTCTCCAACGTCCCACAAGGGAGAATGAGCATTATAGTCTCCTATCATGATACAATTGTTTAGAAGTTGTGAATAATAGTGAACAAATTCCTCTAATAGAACATTTTCATTAGGATTGTATATATTACATAGGTCAAAAGCTCCCAGCACTGCACTTATTCTAACAGACATGATCTCTAATTTACCACCAGGAAAAGCATTCAATTTATTGCATGAGTATGAAATATCATTCCTAATAAGAATGCACAGACCACCCCTTTGGGCTCTATCGCGATGCAACCAAACAGCCTGATAACCCACAAACTTGGGTTCACACATATGTAACCAAGTTTCACATAAACAGACTATATCAGGCTTTTTAGTATAAACATAAAGTTTAAGCTCTGACAGCTTACTCACTAAACCATTACAATTAAATTGAATTAACATAAATTGACTTTCTCTACAGTTTTGCCGCTTCAAATTTTGATTGGTAAGGACAAACTTATTTCTCATTTCTTGTGGGAATTTATCTGGGAGTTGCTCCAACGCGTCAAGGACTTCTGTCTTGAGTCTGGCTGAGCTTCTGCAGGTCCTTTGGGCATGTTGGATAGCTTTCCTTGTTTTTTTCCTGTAGCCTTATTTTTTTGATTAGCTGCAGACTGTTGATAAGGGGCTTGTTCTTGATTTGGCTCTGCTGCATGATGAAGTTCATTTAGAAGTGCTTCACCAGTTTTGGGGCCAAAATGGTTGCGGGCTATCCCTATCAGAAGCAGGTCTCGTTGTTTCTTACTTTCTTTCATCAGGTTTGCAGAGAGAGCTTCTAAGAGGAATTTGCTAATTTTAGAAAAAATAGCCTCTACTGCTGCTTGCACTGCTTCTTGACACTTTTCAACAATTGTTTTTTGTAGCTTCTCTGATATAACTTGTTCTATGTTGGAAAAAGCTGATGGCTGTATTGG
Organism: Morinoia aosen; assembly: GCA_030386875.1. Taxonomy (NCBI): domain Eukaryota; kingdom Metazoa; phylum Arthropoda; class Malacostraca; order Amphipoda; family Talitridae; genus Morinoia; species Morinoia aosen. The sequence continues at coordinate 32,031,026 of CM059570.1, read as the reverse complement.
AGGCTCTGTGCTATGGAGGTCACTATGTAAGGTAGTTTTGTACAGAGTCTCTGCATAAGTGCTTCTCCTCCCTGGGGCTCTCCGCGGCAGATAATACGACCCTTGTGTCTGGTGGACATCTGCTTCCACCTCTATAGTTGTCAGTCCTCTGTAAGTGCCTTCTTGTGGAGATTCTTGTGATAGTTCTTGTCCTGTAGAGTTCATTGCCAGTTGATCTTGCGCTCGATTACCATGTTGGCTTCCTGGAGTAGGATTACTAGTACCTGCTGTAGGAAGTGGTCTTTGGTTATATTTTGCATTTTTTTGCTGCACTATTTCCCTTCGGGCATCATTGAAGCTTAAGCCGTCTTGCTGGAGTGAATGAATTTTCAGTGCATCTTGTGTTATGGGGCAATCTCTCGAACTTGCCACATGGGACCCTTTACAATTGGCACATCTTGGAATTACATTGGATAAACAATCTTCTTTCAGATGATTTTCACTGCAAACTAAGCATCTGATGGAAACAGTACAGCCACTGGCAAAGTGTCCATACCTTTGGCACCGATAACACCTGAGTGGGGGTTGCTCAAATGGCCTGACTTTGAATCTCATAAATCCAACTTTGATTGTCTGCGGCAGTTCAGTTCCACAAAATGATACCTTGACAGATAATGAGGGCTCTTTTCTCCCTTGAGTGAATCGCTGAAGACGATGCATGGCTAAAATTGGAGCACTCTCACAAGAAGCAGATGCCCGAACCTCTTCAAGGTCAGCATCTTGATCAATTGGACCAACAACTCCCCAGACAGTATCTTTTTTATCTGTAGCTGGTATATGACATTTAACAGCAAATTTTCCTACATTGGTAACTTGTAGAAGCTGTTGTTTCTCAGTGAGGTTAGGTTGACAAAATTCAACTGCTACCAAATTTCTGCGCTTATTCACTCGAACATCCTTGACTACCTCATAGTTGAGGATTTCTTTCAATCCTTTTGAAAGGGCAATTGGGTCATATGTAAACTTTTTTGCAAGAGAGCCAATGAGATTGTTATTACTGTCTACTAGTTGTGTAATGATCACAGTTGTTTCACTGCCCATTGACTCCTGGGTTTTATTGGTAGGGAAGTTCACTTCTGATTTTTTGTTGCTTCTGTCAGCAGCTAAGCGTTTCTTGCTTAGTTCCGTGGCAGAGTCTGATGAAGTTGAGTCATTATTGTTTCTCAACCTTTTGGATCTTCTATTTATTGGGAACCAAGATCCTTCAATAACGCAATCTGAAGTCTCCCTCAGTTGGGTCATTTCGACCTCGGTGACTGTTGCATTTCCGACGGCCGGGTTGCTGCTCTTTCCATTGACGGTAGTCTCACTCACGGTTTCTCTCCCTGCCACAGAGATTTCGCTCTCGTCACCACTGGACTCCATCAGGGCCTCATATCTGTTGGCCGTTGGCTGGGACATTTTAATAGTAGAGGCGAGGTAACCCTCCTACACGGAGGGTCACTCGAAAGGTTTCTTCTTTGGATCTTGAAATTAAATTTGCTATTTGTTAGTTTTGATGCACTTTAGAACGAGGCGTAACCACGATGATGAGTAATATCAGCAAGATTACTTACAACCACCACCGATCGCAGCGACACACCGAATGGTATGCTATCTTTGAAATCCTGTGATGTTTACTTCGCTCCGCGGCACTCGCTACATTTTCCGTAATTAAACAAATTTGATTCACGTATTTTTTGCACACATATAGAGTTTGCATTACTACAGAAAATACACTTATATTAGAAAATTTAATTTATATGTATAAATTTTCATTATTTATCATCGTAAAAACTTATAACTAGCTATTTTCTTACGCCGTTTTTTCTTCCAATTTGAAAAGAGGGAAAAGCATTGCAGGGGTCCTTTCTAAAAAAAAGTGCGGGGCACGTTCAGCACTAAATGAAACTGGAGATAATCACAGTTGAAAGATTAATTATTCATTTCAGGTCCACATCAACAAATTTAACTTAAAACTATTCATATAGAGAATCGTTACAACCTCAGGAGTACCGGCAGGCTTCAGCCGAGACGGTTCAAGAAAGAAACCGGCAGTTTTACTTGATCACTTAGAGATAACGACTGGAAAACCATCTCAGTGCATGTGGGAAGTTTTGTGATGATTTTATAATTAATACACAATACCACTCACAATTTTTTACTGAATCGTTTAACCATGCCTCGTCATTTGGGGGGAGGACAAGGAAACAAGGATAGAAAATGGGAATTAATTTGTGGCTTTATTCAGCGTCCGACAAGTTACCTCATTTCAACTTTTACCCGGAACTAATAATCTTCAGGAATCGGCTTATTGGCTTGAGCGTGATGACGCCAATATCTAATAGCAATCAGCAATAGCTATACCGTGAAGACCCACTTGATAGGACTCCCGTAGGACTGCTTCCGGTCACAGTTAGGCCCAGATGTGGAGATAACACAACCACACAGAATAAGCTCTTGTGAAGAATAATGAGGTAGAATAATTTTCTTTACTGAGGAACCATTTGCTATGTTAGTGTTGTTTGTACGATAAAACGTACTCGTCAAAAGAATAACTATTATAAGCTAATTGTGTTGATCTCATTAATTGTAAAGATTAGTTATTAAATAAAGGAATTTAGTATTAATACACTACACTAGGAGAACCTATCACAAAAAAGCAAGAAACATTCATTTATGGGATTTAGAGTGGATAAGTCTAATGCTACACCTGAAAAAAAAATAATTTTTTTATAAGCTATCTCCAGCACCTGAAACAAAAATATTTCCATCCAATACATTTCTATTAAAAAATTCATTTGAAATAGTGTGTCAATCGAGTGCCAAGTGCTCTAGTATCACTGCTCTTTCACAAGTGCTCCTTATCAACATGACGGCAGCCAAGCACTCCATCGGCGTTTCCTCGCCGAGAGTCCTCTTCGCTCTGGGGTATATGGCTGGAGCCAACAGCTTTGACCTGTGCTCTCTGCATCACTACGTTACTACATTCAGCTCTCCTAGAGCCTGATATGCGCTGCTGCACACTCTCGTTACTCACGCAGCTATCAACGCTAATCCTCGAGATTCTGAATCGGCAACGTAGCCGGCGTAGTCACCATTGCAAATTCACTCGACACAACTATAATCCGACCAGAATGAAATGACCGTTTAGGGGCGGTTCCTAGAAATGCATGGTTGCCAAATTACAAACCCCTACCCGTCGAAAACAGACAACAACGATAATTTAGGCAGAAAAGAGGTTACTTCTATTATCAAAATGTATTTATTAAAATATTCTCACATGCATTAAGCTATATATGTATTCTACATTTATGATGTCCGCACTCTTGATACGTTTGGCGCAGTTTTTCTAGGAATTCATTCATTGTTGACACATCTTATTCGTGTCACGTGGGTGCCATCCGGTGCCAGATGCCTTCCGGTCGTGGTAGTTTTGACACACTGGTTATCCCAGTGATGCCGTCCAATGGCAGCTTGTGACAAGAATTGGTAGATCCTGAGTAGTTTAGTGGACAAGTCTGGCACCAGGCGCTGAACTCTTTGTGTGAAAAATGTGGAGGGAATTGTAGGCCGTTACAAAGGCCCCGACGCTGTCGGCCCTCGATTTCAAGTTCAAGTTCAAGTTCACCAAATACATATTTTTGGTATCGTTATTTTTTCCAGCTTGAAAAAAAATATGTATTAGTTGGCCTTTACTACTATCTGCATAAAAGAAAATGTACCCCCAGGAGCAATTTGGCCCGTGGATGACGTTTCATACCCCGCCCCCAAACGGTTATTTCATTCTGGTCGGACTATAGTCACAAACGAGGGTTTCGCTAAATACTCCGCCAACACGCTCGAGCTGCTGTTTCGAAGTAATGGGAATCGTGCAGGGCAAATGCCGCCTCAAAGTTTTTGAACCTTGCAAGCTCTGCGATGTACTATCGTTGAGCTCGACTGTAGTAAAACTTACAGTTCGAAGTCATATAAACTGTCATAATAAATTGTCGCTTCTATGTTAGGTATTCGCCACCACTAATTGTAACTCTGTCAAAACAAACAAGAGAGACCTTGAACTCCTGTCGGATACTCGCAAACAACTTCAGATTAAAATACAATGAATAATTACATCATTTTTGGTAAGGAATTTATTATTTTAAAATGAAGATATTTTCTCCAAATGCCAAATTACCGCATTCAAAGACATAGAAGCAATGAAATCAGATAGTGATACACTGAGACTGTCCTGTGTAAAATTCAGCTTCTTAACGTGCATTTTCAATATGCAACGTCGAGCTCACAAATTTTGCGGCACTTCCATAGTTTAAAACGTATGCATCATAATTCCGCAATCTAACATAGCTATACTTTTACAAAACTCACAGTGTGTTGGGATTCAAAAATTTTCTTGGATATGTGATAATCTGTGCAACGAAAAAAGTTTTTTTTGTCTGTTTCTTGGTTCTTAATTGCGAAATCTCACTAATTTTGTATTGAATAAAAAAAATATGGCGATGGAATTTTTCAATATCTTTCATTTTCAAGATGCACGACAGTCCAATAGAGATATCGATTTAAAGATAAACTGAAGAAAAAATTATGTGTAATAAATAGAACACATTAGCCCATGTCTCATAAAAACTGTTCATTTTTCAGTTGTATAATAAAAGAGCGGTCGATTTTCCTCTATTTGCTTGGACGTTTCCTTTGGGATAGCTTTTTGTGCTCCAAATGTCGGGCATCTTTTGTGAAACAGCTCAGCTGTAGTCGGCGAGCATTGACTGGTGCCAACGACCCTGATTTCGGTGTGCCATCGCAGAGAGACCTTGTTGGAACCTTTCACAGTGCTCATCGCTTACAGCTCCACGGTTTCGAAGGAAAAAAAATTGAAAGGAAGCGTAGGAAATAAATTATTAGACATATTGCATCCAATATCGCAGTACTCTTGTAGGAGTTCTTTCCCCAATTGTTGTAGTGGTCATTTTTCTGTTGCATAGCTATCTTTTGTATCTTACCTACACAAGTTTTCCAAAATTTCATTTGAAGTATGGTCCTTCAAAACGTAGCGTTTTTAAAGGACCACAAAGACTCCTATCTTGACTGGTACTTCAATCAATCTTGGGATAGCCACTCTAAGGAATCTGAAAGCCTTTCCACACTGGTTCATATTTTCCATGAAGTCCTTTATTAATCTCAGATTAATGTATTGAGGAGGAAGAAAAATAATATTTCGATCAACTAGTAGCTCATTTTGGACGTAACTCTCCTTGGGATTTAGACTTCTTGAAGGCCATTTGTCTTTCCCGGAGTGAATCTTTCTACCTAGATTGTCCAACAAGTACAGGGCTCGCATAGGAAACAGCCGTACTTGCTATATCAACTATACATTTTCTGGAATGGAGCAACAACTTTCAAATCACCTCAAATCTGTGTTTTGTGATACTCGCATTTGAGTGATTCTGGGGGGAATTTTATATTTTCGTAAACATTTTCAGATTAACATTGGTAGCTGGAATGGAAGGGAGAAGGTTACTGTTGTTAGACTGCTTTTAAACCGAGCTTAGCAGAGTCAGCTCAACAGTAATAGTCGAGAACTTCCACTCAGTTTGATTATGAGTTATCTCCAAGGAATTCATCACGCTGTTGACAATGAAACAAGCAATCAAATGTTCTTTACTCTCAAAGAAATGAGGAAGATTCTTCTGACGAATCCTGTTCTCCGAGATTTTGACTCCCGGTTGGAGTAGGTGCCTTTGCTGCAGTCTTGATCACAGAAGCTCCGCATCATCCTTTAGCGTCAGGATCTCTTAAGCCCAATTGAAAATTATTATCGCCCTTTTCAGGTAGTAAATTAGTCGTAAAAGGTCGAAAACGGCCCAAAAGGGCCAGAAATCACGACTTCAAACCGACTCCTACCTATACTTGGCCTATTAGGGCTTGAAAAGGGCTCTTCATTCAACTGGCCTTTTATAGGTCTAGTCAATGGCTGTTTGCGGGCTCATTCGGGTCGTTTACAGTCGTTTTCAAGCCTTTTCGACGACCTCTATTTGGACGCGTAATAGATTGTAAAAAGACTCGTAATCGTAAATGTTTTACAAGTCGTATTACTTCCGTAAATGTAAAGAACTAAATGAATTTCAACTAACCTAACTTAGTTAAGTTAGATTAGGTAAGGGTGGCCAAAGTTAGTTTCGATTAGTTTCATCAATTAATTATTACTATAAATTTCGGTTTAGTAGTTAAAAAAATATTATGCTCATGTAGATATCCAGAGCTGGTCATAGATACTTCAAAATGTATCTAGATACTAGATACTTCTCCAAAAGTATCTAGATACTAGATAATTTTCTTTTAATTCTCTCTGTCTCACTACTTCATCGCTGAGCATTCAACTTGTAGTGCTTTACCCTAGTTACCCCTCAAACCTCGATTCTAGTCCTTCTATGTTCAGTAATCTTAATATATCATAATGTAAATTAATTTCAGGTAAAGTTCCCAATTCTCCGCCGCGTATCACCGATACCTACAGCCGGAGAAGTGTAGAAGTAAGGCTGCTGCTTCACTCGCCTCAAATCGGAACTCACTAGGCGAAGGAGCCACAAGACCCGGCCTTACAAACTCTTCATAACGTATAAAAAATCTGATGCTGGAGCGATCTGCTCTGCTCAATTATGCCACTGTTGTAAATCAATACTTAGTAATTTGCATATTTATTTCGTTAATAAATAAAAATTTTAATTTTTATTGGTATAATGTTTCAATTTGGGACTTTTGATTCCGTATGTCTTTTTGTTTTTAAGGCCGGGCGTAAGGAAGCCCAAAAGGGCCGGTATTAGCCTTGATCAAGCAGTAAGGAAGCCCAAAAGGGCCGGCATTACCCTTGATCAAGCAGTAAGAAAGCCCAAAAAGGCCAGGACGAGACTCGTTCAAGCAATGGAAAAGCCAAAAATGGTCGTGAATAGCCTCGTTCAGGTAGTAGAGAAGCCCAAAATGGCCGTTGCATTAGCCGTTTCGATGCCCAGAAATAGCCGTTTAAAAGGTTAGACATTTGCTCCGAAAAAGGCTAATTTACTGCTTGAAAACGACTAAACTCTTGGCTTATAACTGCCTGAAAACGATCTGTAAAAGGCTCAGAATTTCAATTGGGAGAAACCACGCAATTCTCTCTGATTCAGTCTGCGGCGCTCATTCAAGTCATTTCTCATTATATGTACGTGGGTTGTGAAAATCCCAGGCCTAACAACTTCTTCCTCACAGGCTAGATCTCTTTCAATTTTTTCTTTTCAATCTGATAATTTTGAGGTAGTTCAGGAATTAGCAGATCAGCCGAATGAGGAACAGGCCGAATGGCTTATGGTGTTGGAACGTAAAAAACTCTACCGACGCTTTTTTCTTCCTTGGCTAACCCTACTTCGAGGAGAGCGTCAAGTTCAAATAACAATCATCTACATGGTGTGCTGCCTCACACCAAACCATGGATACAGCAAGCTTCATCGCTCGTTTTTCCCATTCAACCTTTTTCGGAGTCTCAGTAAGCAAGAGATACAACTAAACATGTGGGCACCACGGTTTCAATTGTACATTTACTTTCAGACTGAAGTAATGAAATAAATTGACATACCAAATGGGTTGATGGTTCGCTCTGGACTGATAAAGTCATTTTCCCACAGACGTAAAAAAGTCGTCAAAGCTTTTGACACTTACGCGGCGTTTTGATCTGAAAACCAAAAATTGACATTTTTAGGGGTTTGTTCGAGTGGTCAAACACTGAAATATTTGAGAGTCTATTCCAAGGGTATAAACAGAGAATTAAGCTGAAGAGAGTAACAGTTACCTGGAATTTCAACCATCGAACATTTAATTTTCTACAAACTAGCCGTAGTAAAATTTCATCACCTAAATAGATTTTATATTTTGAAAACAAAATCATAAAATCATATAATAAATTCTATAAATCATAAACAAATTCATATCATGCAATCATCATATCGTAAAACAAAATCATTTCATGGTGGTTTACGTGCTCAGCAAGACGAACTACTCCAGAAATCTCTTACTCGAAATCTTGTACTCATGTACTCAGCACACTTTTAGTGTTGAGCGGTGTCATTTCCACTATTTGAATTCTAAAAACTGTGTGTGATAATAATATAATAAAAAAATACAGTAAATATTCTACGCTGGTGAAAATATTGCATGAAGTCAACTTTTTGGGTCAACAAAAAAGTAGGTATGAAACACGAAATTCGCAATCGAGAATGGGCTGTGGGTAAATTAAGAAGTTTCAATGAAGCATCTTCAATTTTTTATTCTACATTCTAAAGCCCACACAAATGTCATAATTACACATGGTAAGGTGTTTGAAATAGATACTCCGAGTACAAGACTTTAATTTAATCAAATAGTTCATAGTTTAATTGAAATAGTTCATTAAATATTAGACGTAAAACCCATTAACGTTACTAAAAACCTCTCTATTTCCCCAGTACAGTACAAATAAAACTGGTTGATACCGCTTGTCATTGGTAGCACGATCGATATCCACCTCTGGAGCACATAGTATGCAAATAAATAATGTAAAATGAGCGCACTACATATATGACGCAGGTTAAACAGGTAATACACATTTTTAATACAATATTAGCCACAAAAGAAAGAAAGAAGGGGACAGAGAGTTCGAGGGAGAAATACATTTTTAATGAAAGAAACAAGACAGTTCTGAATGTGGAGGGTCGGACGCAGGTTCATTTGCATGGACGAAAGCGGGGTTTGCATATTGTGACTTAATTTTAAAAGTATACGTCCAAAACCTACTTTCACGTAGTCGAGTTCACCTTCAATCCCAACACAATAACAATACTTTGCGTTCAGTTTTGTCAGTTCCACCATTTGACACAATGTGTTTGCAAAAAACGTTGACTGTGACCAAGCGTGAGCGCTTTCGAATGAAAATGCCAAAAATGTGCACAGCAATGCATGTTTTAATTAACAGTAGAGGGAGAACTCGGAAAGGTTAAGTATTTGCTCTATGTGAATAGGCTTTTGAAATGAGGCTAATCAAAACTTGCTTTACATTAACATTCGAATACGAGGAGCAGTTGCCTCTGAGAATACTGTACTACAAAAATCATACGTATGTGTGTTTATTATCGCCTCTTAGAATACATGCAAAGGTCTTTTTGTTACGTTTGAATTTCTGTCGCTGTTCAATTTGGGAATACCTAAACAGGATTAAAAAAATGTAGGTTAATTTTTTGTATAATGAATAGAAATAAAACAAATTAGAGTTATATTTCAAATCGCAAGAAATAAAATCGACATCCTCTTCACACCACCTCACAGTTAGGCGATTTTTCGCTCAGACTCCAACTGTAAGCGTTGTTGTAGTTTTCTTCCGCTTGAAAATAATAACGTCGACCTCTGCATCGACACATTTGACGCTGATTAACGGTATGATCTGAAGTCAACCATCAGTGACAGCTACTGCATCACTCAAAGTCGTATTCTTAACAAATCTCATCAACTATTGTCGGGAAGATGTCACTTCAAAATTATTTCAGAAGTAGCCCCCTGATTTTTTCAATTTTGTTACACTCTACTGAGAAAAAGTGACAGACATAGACAATATTGACTTGAAAATTATGATAAATTCAGTGACAAATGAAAGACATCTCATGAAAAATAAACTTTTGTATCTGTTTTCTATAGGAATTGTTTTGTTGACTGTGAAACATGACGACTGCTGCCGACTTGCATGCAATATGATGCTGTGAATGAAGAATTTTCAATAATTGACGCTCAGTAAGCTTATAAATAGGCTCCAGTGTTGAACAGGCTCATTCTTGAACGTGAGATGACCTCTAACGCACATCTTGTCATCGAACACTTTCGTTTTCGTAAGTAGTCCCTTTTTGCCATAAATTTTAGTTTAGTCAAGATGGTGCGCAACACATATCCTTCTGCACATACATAGTTGTACAGACGAGATAGTCTTGTGCACACAAATCTGTCACTCAATATTTGTGTTGTTCTATAGCGGTAGAAAATAAAAAATGGAAATAAAACATGGCTTTTGTCTGTCTCTCATGAGTTCTCTATAAATTTCAGGCTGTATGTAATGAAATTTAGAAAATTGAATTGGTTGTCATGCATGTCATAGGAACTTATTTGAAATCCAACATTTTTTAATTTTCTTTTTGCTGGTACATAAACATCAGTCATTTGGCACCAGAGAAATGTATCTCGAAAGATATTAATATTCATTACCTAAATTTGGGTCCACGCGTAAGCTTCAATTTTGTTCTTGTTCCAGCTATTTTTTCCGGCTGTTTCTGGTCCGTTGTGCTGACTGATTCTGCAGGACGAAAATCCTCAGAATCATAAAATGCTACCTGACTATGCGGTAAGTTTAAAGGGTAATGAAAATTTCAATTGTATCGTGTGTGATGGCACATATCTGTATATTTATATATATACAGTATATATATATATATATTCAGTATATTTTGGTAGTAGCCCTTCCTTGATACAGGTTTCATTATTATTTTTATGAAATGGCATTATTTTTAATGAAACCCATACATATATATATATATATATATATATCTATATATATATATATATATGTGGTAGTTTAGTTCAATTGATGTCACTAGAAAATAGTCCCAGAACGATCTCGGTAAATCTACACGTGAAAAATTTCTTGTAAATTCATTGATGTATCGCTAAAAATACACAATGCACCTTGTCACATTGCTGCAAGTGAATATTCTGGAATTTGCATTAATTGCGTCGGAGAAGGCAATAAAATTAAAATAGACCTCAAACAGATTACCTTTAATCGGATTGTATTCTTATTTCTAATAAAATTTTGATGCTATGAATTCTGAAGCTATGAATCAACCCACCAGCGGTAGACACTGCGTCATTAATAATTAACTCGATTATCGAAGACTGATTTTTTGTTTCAGAAATTTAATAAACTTCTTAGCACGTAAAGCATTCAATATTAAATTCAGTTTATTATGCATGAAATGAATAGAAAAGAAGCGGAAATGCTGTCATCCTTGCTTGGTGAATCAGGAGTTAGAATAAAGAACTACTTGCCATAAAGGCGAGAACACCTACTGATTTGGATTCTCGCTAAATCGGATTTTCTCCTACGAGTATATTGAGTGCATGGTTTTCGTTCTGCGGTGGACTTGCGGATCACCGTAGCGGTACCAATAGCAACGTGAGTCGTTTCCAGTATCCTGATGCTTTTAGCAGCCCTGCTATACGACAATGCATTTCATTTGAAACTCTGGCCACCTCAATTCTAACACGTATTCTTTCTAGATAATCGCTCTGTAAAATTTTACGAAAATTATTGTTCTCATCAAAATAATCCTGCTTTCTCTTCGCAATACTATTAGTGTACCACTCTCTTTGCCTATGTTTAAGTCGCATATTATTTTAACGCTTGACATCACTTATTGTCCAATTTGCTTCCTTGAGAAATTTTTTGCATTCGAAATACGAAACGAACCTTATCGCGAATGATGCAATTTTTCTAACATTGAAAACTAATCCAATTTATTAGACTCTTACTGAATTATTTCACTCAAAGAAGATACAAAAAACACCAAAAGATGCATTGATATTACTGGTGTAAAGAATATTAAAAAAACTAAATAGGGAACTTATTTTTAATTCTATGTTCTATTTGAAACTGAAATGAATTTGTTCCTCTACAGAAATTAAATAAACTACTTTTTTCGTCTTATTTGAGTTTACGTTTTAAAACCGTTCTTGCAAAATGTTGCCCTCAGGTTGTGGTTGGCCTGCTGATCAGCTTCGTCGGCGTTAGAAGTTCACGCACTGTCTTCTACAAGTCGATGGTGTCTGAATCAACTCTCACAGACGAAAATTCTCACTACTTAGGAAAGGTGCAGTCTCGGGGCCTTCTGTTAGCAGCAATCCACTGCAGCACAGTGGGATGGTGTGAGCAGGTGTGTCAAGTCGCGGAGGGCACTTTGGAACTACCAGAGCAATCGATGTCTGATGAAGCTACAAATTCGCCACTGGAAAAGAGGGTACCTTGCTTCAAAAGACAAACAATGGAAAACGACTCCCATTCATCAGCCGGGCCAGAGCCTGAGCAAGGAAACGACGGCTCATCTGGAGCACCGCCTCAGCAGGAAAGTGATAGCACCACCTCACCACCTCCTCGTCAGAAAGGTGACACACCTCCCGAGGGTAGCACTACAAAAGACCCCTCAAGACAAACAGACTTTTCGGATGGTGGAGGTGATGGATACGGTGGACGAGATAGAGATGGTGAACGAGATGGCTATGGTGGACGAGATGGAGGAAGGGACGGGCGATATTGACAGCCTAAAATATTGTCATGTGGTGAGAATAGGAAACGGATAAGACCTGTAGAAGAGGTTGTAAAGAAAAACATTTTAACCTATTGAGCTCGGATTTTATTTCAATGTACGTTAAGAAACTGTAAAACCATTGTTCTTCTTTTCAGATAGTAAAATAAACTCAACCAACAAGAATTTTTATTGAAGATATTTTCGTAAATTAGAGCCTTTGTTTAACTATAGGGTGCATAGAACTGGGTCATCTGTTTTCATCAAGGAAAAATTTCTTCGAATTCATTGCAATCGATATTAGGCAGAACGAAAGTAAACTAAAGCAGCCTCTTGCACTGAACGTTGTTTTACAAGATCTCTTTAGTATTTGAGTTCAATAAAAATGATTCGACGAGGTGGTAAATTTATTTCAGAAGCATTCCATAGGTAAAGAAGAGACAATTGGGATCTTCATCGAACTTTCGAAGCAGTTTTTTAAAAAATCCTGAGAATTACACCACGTGCGAGTAAATGTTGAAAAAGGTGGATAATTTTCCAAAATTTACTGCTGCAACTCCGATAAATTATTTTGAAAGCGAAAACCGATCTCATTTCTTGCACCTGAAACCTGACCACGCTTTGAATTCACTAGCTGGAATGTTCTTCACATTGTCCCTTATGATAAGATTGCTCACACGGTACTTATTACATTAAAATAAAGTCTTATGGCAAATTTTTATTCGTAGTGTAACGCTCTGGATTATTCATTCACTGCTAACCAAGCGGAGCGACTTCCCACAAGGCTGAGTTTTTTCGCAGTGTACCGCTCTGGATTATTAATTAAGGCTGAGTTTTTTCTACATAGTAATCTAGACGTGCCTATATACCACAAAAACACGTTTCCTCATTGCTGTGATGCCTTAACGCGTTCATTTGTAGTTACCTATCTTCAATCAATGTTCATTTTTCCATCTACTCAGTCCGTATCACCTTGAGCTCTTAGTTATGAGCACTTCTTCAAACTACGAGTACATTAATAAGAAAGTACGATGAGAATTTAGTAGCTTCAAAATGTAAAAAATCCATTGTAATATTTGACAGCATCGATTTGGCTTTACTTGTGGTATACAACGATTGGATTGCGCGGCATTCGGGTAATTGCGAAGGTTAATTCTTGATCTTACATTTTTTTATTTGTCTCTGAAAAACGAGAGTTTGTATACTGGGAAGCATTAGAACTGGCTAGGCGGGAACAAAATACTAGATATCTACAACAGGTGGATCCAGGATCTCCATATTGATGGACTGTCACGCGCGTTCGACTTTTGATGGACTGTAATGAAACACTTTTTCTGTAACATATGAGTATAGAGAAACACTTATCAGCGCGACATTAAAATTAATATTTGGCAACTATGGATGAGCCCTTAAAAGTTAAGCGCAATGTCTTTGATATTCTGTGCTCCAGGGTTAAAAATTACCACTTTAAGTGCAACTGAACCCTTGTCCAGTTGATAGAGAGGAAATTGTTGTAGAGAACGGAGTTTGAGCGCAGCAAAAGAAGGGAGAGACTCATCGTATGTAAATACAAAATTGTGGTTCAATTTGATTGCGTCGGTATCGAGGGGAATTAACGTACGTCGAACTTTATGGGTGCACTTGTGAGCCCCAAAGTTATTAAGTGGAGTACGGAGATCGATGAGCATTCGGATATTTGGAGTGACAGTGACAATTTGTTTCTATAAAAGATAAGCTTAGGTAGAGCTCTGTAAACCACAGAGCGCGTCCATCAACTAAGTGGAATATGGAAATTCTATTTTTTTCTCATATTTTTCGACTATGAAATTTTGGTAAATGTTGAATGTCATTTCATTTTGGAAAATTTCAAACTTGTGGTAATCGATGGAATAAACTAAAGATTTCAAGCTCTTTTAATACCCCAAAATAAAGTTTGAAAATGTCACTTCGAAGTAAAGGCGCGTTTGGGATGTACAGAACAGAACAGATGTCGGCTGAAATTGACATAATTTTGGAATTATTTCTAATAAGGTTAAAATTCCTGTACAATATTTATAAATATCTCAGCAACGAAGAACTGATGATATTAACGGACGATTATATATAATCAAACTGAAAACTGCATAGAGCATCTTATATGGAGCTCTCCTCCAGATTTGTCCCACGGATAAATTTTCAAAACTGCAAAGGGCATCTTTTTTCAAAATTTCAAAAATTTCAATTTTTCAATTTTTTTAATTTTCAAAAATTTCAAATTGTTTTAAATTTTTCAAAATTTTCAATTTATAAAATTTTCTATTTATTCCCTTTTTCCAAACTGCATATCGGGCACCTTTTATGAAGCTTGCCTCCAGATTAGTCCCACGGATAAGATTTTCAGGGCAGATGCTCAAGTAAATATATATATAGGACACTGGTAAAACTCAACGAATGCGCTAAAAATAACCGAATAGCTTGTGCTATGGTACACTAGTCAAAAAGATAGTGTATTAGGGACGTAGATAATGAACTATGATAGTTAAGAGGACGAACTAATCGAAGGAGATGAACTATTCAAGAAAATAGTGATCTACGACTACATGCATATATAGATGAAAGGACGTTGGTCTTTCGCAGACAATGGTTAACACGTTCCCCGCGTATTGGGCCACATGTGTACCAACAGGTAAATTGCCCATTTACGTACCCGTATAAATGAAAGACATTTTTATCTATTTTGCAACCTTTACTAAGAATAACTTTTACCGTACGAGGTAAAATGTTATCATGTAATCACATTTTTCATATTTATTAGGGAGAATAAAAATTCATTCAAGCAGTAAAGTCGATTTCCCAATTCTGCTACTTACAATCTAACCAAACAAACCGTTAACAGTAGCAAAAACGCAGTGAACGTGTTTTGTCACGCAAGTCTATCTACGAAGTACTTGCGTGACCACTTATGCTTAACGTAGTCTTAAAATATGACTTGTTACTAGTGAATTTTTTCTTTGGGAGCTTGAAAGCCTTTACTGGCGCACAAATATATAACGGCTGAGATTATATGAGTACTTGAATAATGACGCCACGAAAAAATTCACAATATTCTAAAGCAATTTTGAATAAAAAACTTCAAATTAAATTATACTATACTACAGCGTTGAAATTGAAGAAAAATAAATTTCTTAATATTGGTTTCGTCATACCTCATGAATGATGTCTTCGCACATCATCGCAAATAAATAGAATCCTGTATCGTATTTTCACAGTTCGAACCGAAATTCATTGATATAAATTGTTACCGTCAACCTCTTGGTTAATTTTTCCAAAGTTCAGCAGCTGAATGATCGACTCATCAGTCAGTGTTGGGACCTGAATATAAGATTCTGGTTTTGGTAGGAGGAACAGAAATATCAGCCGAGGTAATGAGTTCAAATTAATTTTTGTTTCAGAACATTTCAAACCGAATTATGAATTCTTGATATCCAATGCGGAGCTTACGCAAATTGTGGCATTGTGTGTCTGTCGGAAACAAATGTGTTTAGAGTTACTTCCTGTAATAAACTGAATTACTGATCAAATTTTGAATAAATCAAAAATGACACAATAAAATCTCGCTTCTGAGTCGGCTTTCCAATTTCTAACCTCCCTTAATTTGAACAAAACCGAACATAACTGCTTATCTATAATAATCATTTTCTACCTACTATTTGACTGCCAGAACAAGACGGGTATTCCAGATCGGAATCGAATGTACTCAATCAACATGGCTGAATTAGAAACCTAAATTTAATATAAACTTACTATTCACGATTCCCGAAGTAAGCACAGTGAGCAGTTCGTTGATTGATGCGAAAATGTTATATGAACAGACACTTGAAATTCAGCTCACGTGCGAAGCCTTGCGACAGTCAGGAAGCACATAATATCAATCTCGTGTGAATGCTCCTACGTTAAATCCATAATTCATTCACGAACGTCGAGGATTTAGCTAAGTCGTTGCTGATAATATTGGTAAATGAATTTTTTATAATAACAAAATTAATATGAAACCTATAATGGTTGAGGCTCATTGATGTTAGAACAATGGAAAATATGTTTGTTGGTCAAAGAAATTGTTAAAGAAAATTTTCAAGTCGACAATGAAATTTAATCACGCTTTTAAAAAATACCTTTACTTTGATTTTATCATGCAATTTTATCATGCAATAAACAACATTATTGTCGAACGAACGTGAACTTGATATTTCACGTAGTTTCAGCCTCACAGTCAGAGATAAATTACGTCGAATACTGTAGTATAAATAGTTCACTGATAAGCCTTTTTCAATGTAAAATTTGTGTTGAACTAGAATTGAATGCATTAATTGGAAACAGCGACAGAAACGAGTAAAGTGAGACATTCTCGGGTTGTTCCCAAGTCCCCTGCCGCAATGAAATTTTAATCATCGAGGAAATGAAATCTAATAAGCAAGTAAACACGCTGTATGTCAGTGCTCGACCTCAAATACCTGCGCCCAATCAGCCTTCGTACCGGACCCTTTTTTTTAATAAGTCATCTCACCTGTGATCTCACCTTCAGAGTACAGTCGTCTGGTGTCTGCCGTTCGTGACGGTCGTGCGACGCTCTGAGCCACGCGGCTTGTGACTGAGTTTAGCCTGAGATGAAACGGCCGTAACGGAAAAGTCCAGGCCTGAGTGAAACAAGTGTTCCGCAAAGGTCGACCATTTTTGAAATACCTGTTTCTGGTGATCACAGGGATGCTCAAACCTGAACGTTGAATGGGAGGACGCTCGCAAGTGTTACCGCTATTCTATTGAACGCTTATTTTGAAAGGAAACTGTGTTTTATTTAAATTGTGTTACTAAGTAAAATACGAATTTTTCTACTTCAAATGATTTATAATTCATGACAGGGTGCAATGATATATACACTCGATCGAGCCGGTGCACGAATTTATCTGCGAAAACAATCGAATGAGATGCCCTGGAAATTTTGTATTCACGGCAAAAAAAAATCTTATCAAATTAGTGCATAGTTAAAATACAAATGTGAATGAACGTAAATTTTTCCTCAAATTAGGGTAACACAACACAATAGATTTGTGTTGTCACGTTTTTGTTAATTTTTAGTACTCCTTATACACCATCAACATTACAATATGGTACTCATATTGTATTGCAGCGGACAATTTCTTCACGTGCGTTGGGACCTGACACTCATGACATGTTATGAAATTCATAACATTTTCATAACATTTGAAATGAAATTCATAACATTTTCAAGAACTTCTAATTTTGGAGTATTGTTTTATTTTGTCTTTTTTAAGCTTTGAATTTATTTCGCATTTTATACACCGGTTCGGTGTGTCAAATAATACACTCACTTTTTTCACTTCTCGTTTGCATCAGAATAAGTTTCTTTGTGGAGGATTGGTGGAATTTTTAAAATGTATTGATAATTATAACTTTACGTATGTTTCTTACAGGAATATATAATAGATATATGTGGCAGTGGTTTTGGTTCATACTCAGAAAATTCCAGTTGATTTATAGTTAGGGACTTTATAATTTGTTTAAAAAAATGTTCCGTACCATTCTTCTGCAGTTGTGAATTAGAGGCACCTACGGCACTGTCGAGAAACCTGTAGAAAATCTAATAATTTGACTCACCAAATTACCAGCAAGATAAGTCTTCCTCGCTCATATTTTCTTGAGATATTCCTCATTTATGCGTGAAAAACTACGGTTTTACGGTGTTTCATCAAAAAAGTTTTTAATCAACCGCAACATCAACTACGAATAACTGTAAGATTTTATTTTATCTTCGTGATACTGGGATACGGTGACTGAAAAGAACTAAAACTTTTACAAAATCATAAAATACGGTGATGTTTTGAGATCCGTGAGCGTTGAAACCATCTGTTCACGTAAATGTAGGGAGCCATCCATTTTTCATATGTTCCTCGCATTTCAGTGAACACGACAGTATAAGAACAGTTATTGAAATAATTTACTCAGTTACTGTGACAACCAATATCGTGCAGCACGAGTGAATTGAACGACTACTAATTACGGCGAGGTCAATCTAGAATTGAACATGTTTTCAATTCATCGTTTTAGACTAGTGTCGGAATCTTCTTCAGCTGAAAAATAAAGGTAAGAGTACCAAGTTTTGTGATTTTGGCCTGCAATAACGCTGTGATATTAGTTTGCTTTCCATGTATAGTTGCGTCATGTCGTTTAAAATTCAACGATCAAAATGAAATTTGCGAATAGAGATATTATTTTTTCTGTGATAACTGATAACACATTTTTTACGTGTATACAACTGCGAGCGGGTTCCTGTCGAGTAAAAATGAGTAACTAATACAAATATATTCCGGTTCCGGAAGTAAAAAAACTAAAGCTTCGTTTTCACCCGCCTGTTATCGCCTGTACTGTTTTCTCTGAATGATATGAAATAGCATTATGGACGCAGAGGCTTTAAATTGAATGTGATATTTGGGTGAGCTTCTTCTCCCGCTTCTTCTCCCGTGGTCGACACAGAGCAATGGGGCGCCAGTGAGAACGCGGCAATCGTTCTCACAAAAATAAATGAATTGAGTGAGTTCTCACAATATTAGTTGAATGAAATCAGTTCCCAAAATAATAGTTGAATTAAGTCACCTCTCCCGGTATTACTTCAAGGAAATCAGTTCTCACAATATTAGTTGAATGAAATCAGTTCCCAAAATAATAGTTGAATTAAGTCACCTCTCCCGGTATTACTTCAAGGAAATCAGTTCTCACAATATTAGTTGAATGAAATCAGTTCCCAAAATAATAGTTGAATTAAGTCACTTCTCCCGGTATTACTTCAAGGAAATCAGTTCTCACAATATTAGTTGAATGAAATCAGTTCCCAAAATAATAGTTGAATTAAGTCACTTCTCCCGGTATTACTTCAAGGAAATCAGTTCTCACAATATTAGTTGAATGAAATCAGTTCCCAAAATAATAGTTGAATTAAGTCACTTCTCCCGGTATTACTTCAAGGAAATCAGTTCTCACAATATCAATGGAAATATATGAGTTATCACAGTATCACTTAAATGAATGTAGCATATCATAAATTCAATATTAGTTGAATTGAATAAGTTTTGAAGGCACTACTGGAATGAAATAAATTCTTACATTATTAGTTGAAATAAATAAGTTCTCACAAAATTACCAAAAAGAAATCAGTTCTCGCAGTTTTAATTAAACAAATTCATGTCTGTTTTAAATGGTTCAAGTTAATGAATTTTATCATAGTATTTTCCTATTAACAAGTTCTGGCAGAATGACATAAATTTGGCCAGATCTGATAGTAGTAGATAAATAAAATTAACTCTAAAAGAATTACTTAAACAAAATTTGTTTTCACAATTTAACTTAAATTAAATCAGTTCTCATTTTATACTAAATCAAAATACTTCTTACGGCATCAGTTGAATCAAATCATTCTGTACAGTATTTTCTAAATTAAATTACGCATTTCTCCCAGGTTTACTTCAATGCTAGTGAATTTGAAGGTATTTATTTAATTACTGTTCTGACTTTCATAGAGATGTTGGCCGTGCGTAAATGCATCACAGGTGACTTAAGCATGCTCATGTAACTCAAAATACATAGAATATAATTAGGTCTCTCTGTTTCAGTATTTCCCTTTACAATGCTAAATCATTTCCTGTACTCTCATGGATATTTTGCGTCATGTTGACATTTTCAAAATTTTTCGGTATCTCCAGCTTAGAAATGAAGGCTTTCATTTTTCTATGTTTCATTATTCATTGACAACCAGTCTAATTGCCAGCAAGAATTTCATACGTGCTAGTAATCCCTTTCGTTACACAATTAATTGCAATATTGATTTTTTATGAGAAATGTTGCTTGCTTTCATAAGTTAGTAAGTAAATGCTCAAATTCACGGCTTTTATACGTCAACGTTATGAAAGAAGAGAACGCATGTTTTAATGTTGTTAGATTGCGTTAAAACCAAGCAATTTTAATTGAGTACGTCGCCTAAAATACGGAGTCCCAAACCAGCACTTTCATGAATTTTCATATGGACGAAAATAAACGAAAATGACCACTATTTCAAAAATAAAAATTAGAGAGACATAAATTCTGTATCAAATTGCTTATGTTTCATCGCAAATATGAGGTTAAATTTGTAAATTTTTCCCATTGCTCAAACATTCAAATTTATAGATTTTCGCGGAACTGTTTTGGGTTTCAGGAAAGTTATGTAGGGCAGCATTCCACGGAACGGCAAGGGGTGTGCCACCTGGATCTGGACTAGGATTGGTCACAGTAGGATGTTCAGCAGCTTCCATTGTCCAGGTTTACGTACTCTTGAGCAGCTGCTTCACCCGTTAAGATTTTGCTAGAGAATGAATGCGATGTCACGCAGAGCTACTTCGTAGACCCACAATTCTCATATTGTTACTTTCCCCAAACACGAAATGAGCTAAGCCATTAAAGCAACAAGCCTGCTAGGAGGTCTAACAACAATGGGGAAAGCCAAGCGCTTACTCGTTTTCAATGACGCTTATTTGAATCTTCGTTCTCGAGAGACCCTCTTGCCAGAAACGTGTACCGCAACTTCAGTACTTTCTTGAGGACCCTGCCAAGAGATCTGCCTCGCTGTGATCAGCCGTGACCATTGAGGCATCAACACAGGCTCTAAGTCTCACGTAAATGCTGTATTTTATTTTACAAGTGTACGCCCGAACGGTGGTTTAGGTCTTCAGCCACGTCTCGCAGGATCTTCTCGGTGATGGGAATGGGTGGTGCTAGCCAGTACGTGCTATGTGTGGTCGAAGGTTAATGCTATCCCTAGGTTTTTTTCCTGTGTTAACTTTCTATCACTTATCAGTATTCAAAGGAAATATTTTTAAAAATATTTGTTTGATTCTTCATACAGACCCCAGTCGGCGAACTTTGAAGCAGTAGTTCAAAATATTAGCCTACATGATATTTCTGTGTCACAATGAACTCTCCTCCACTAAATATGTGTTTTGAGCATCAGATATAAATATTTATTTTAATAGAAATTTGCGATGTTAGCAGTACTTTCATTTATTCTGACGCAGCACAAGCAGCATTATTTTATTCGCGATTATCTCTCCTTTTTTAGGTACGAAAGTTTCGCGAACGTATCGAAGATCTGTCGTACGCAAATCTCATAATTTCTATTTTGATTTCGTGGGCCCTCGCGCTTTGCCCTAACGTGAGTATGATGGAGAAAATTACGTCAGAGCCGCTTTATGGACAAATGACATGTTTTCGTACAGGAGATCAATCTTTCAAAACCCAGGACCAGGTTTACCTCGTCAAATGGGCACATTCGAACGTGCAGTAAATTTCTCATGTTTGCGTGCGAAGAATGATGTGACAGGGAAATTTTGCTGTAACTGTTTGAATCATTTTGATTCGATGTTTTCGAATCTATTTTTACGTTATTTTGACATCTTCAAATTCTTCGGTACCTCTATAGCTCAGAAATGAAGGTTTGCATTTTTACATGCCCCTTATTATTTATTGAAAACCCGTCAGAGTTCTTAAAACAGCGTGGAGTAAGTTGGTTATGTTTGCGTGCGACTGATGTGACAGGGAAATTTTGCTGTCACTCTCACAAACGTTTTGATCCGATATGTCGAAATTCTTAAAACAGGGTGGAGTATATTGGTCATGTTTGCGTGTGCAGGATGTGACGCAAATTTTGCTGTAACTGTTATCATCGTTGTGATCCGACGTGTCGAAGTTTTTAAAATGGCGGAGTTGTCATTAGCAACCACACATTCCCACATCTCATTCTGGTAGAGTTACCGTGTTGGGAGAGGGAGAAAAAAGAGGAGTAAAAGCATACATTTCATTTTTATGAAATGTTTGTCAAGTCCCGTGTGTGTTTTTCATTTTGTACGAATTATTGATTACAAATATGATTTTGTATGAGAGAATTTTAAAAATAGATGGGAAGTAATATAGAATGTTTCTCAATTTTTTTTTGACTAAAGTATAGTTTATATATCTCTTTGTAGTTTATATAGTATGTAGATCATCCAAGGGCAGGTAATAGAATTAATGTCAAATCTTCAACAACAATGGGTTCATCGTGTATACTGCGCGGGGAAAGATAACCATTTTAAGATGTTCACCATAGCCACAAGTTCTTTAATGTGGAATATAAGTCGCAACATTCAGTGCCTATTGACTTAAATTTTTCCTGAACAAATGTAGAGACGGTCAGGGTATTGTATACAGAGGAGTATTCCGTGGGAAGAATGAGGAATTCCTATTTTCGTCTTAAGAATTTTAATTTTGAGAAATTTGTGTTTGCTTTTACTTCTTAGAAGGTATTTGAACGTTCCATTCATTTGTACCTATTTTTTCCCCAAAAAATATGAGACATAAAGTCAGTGTTTCAGAGCTTACAGTAAGGGATATCCAGTCTCGTATGGATTCATTCAAATGAACCTCACCGAATTCATGAGCTCTGTATTTTTTGTGAACAAATTCTCATAGTAAAAGTCTTAAAAAAACATTTTCCACAGGAATTCAACAGTTTATTAGAAACTCTGCGTACTGTGAAGTTTAGCTGGAACGACGCACGAAGATCAGACACTTCGTCACTTCACCTTCATTCTAAAGCCTAAGTCTTAAAACGAATTTTCCCGATAACTTCTGTATTGTTAGTTGCATCATTTTCTCGTGTTTCTAATTGTAAATTCCATAGGCCTAAATTCATTTATCATCACTAAACCAGTGTACAAAATTCGCACTCGTTATTGCATTCGTAACCACGAACTCTCACAACAGCAATTTGATTCAAAGCAACTTGAACTGACACTTCTAACACGCTTAGAGCAGGTGTGCAGATTGCACACTTGGTGATGCATGTATACAAAGTTTGACGTCAACGCGCTCGGAACAAAGCCACGTGTTGCATTCTAGGTGGAGTATTATTTACGTAGAACCAATTATACACGAAATTAAAAACATTCTTGCATGAAAAAATAAACGCAAGTTATGTAAGCCAAAAGTTTTTTTCAAGGTAGGCATCCGTGAAACTCGGTCGGCCTTCTTCAGATCAAATAAGGTAGATGACAACCTGCTACCAGCTACAACTTAGCAACTGTGCGGCCTCGTTGGTTTGAATGGAACTATCATTTGCCGAGGGCTGTTATCGTGTGACAAAGTCGCGTTAACAGGCGTAACACTTTCCAGTCTGGCATCCGGTGTGTCTGCCGGCCTCTTTGTGCCAGTGTACCTGCAGAGTGTGTCGAGGATATTGAACTGTGTGACGGTAATGAAATTTTGTGCCAATTTGCAGAGTGTGTCGAGGATGTTGAATTGCGTGACGGTGATGACATTTCGTGCCAGTGTGCAAAGGGTGTCAGATATGTTGAACTGCATGACAGTGATGATGTTGAGAGAAATCTCACACTAAAGTTGCAAGGTGGTGTTAGGGGAGGTGTTGAGGCTTGACCATGAATAGAAATAAGTTCATACAGAAATAGTACGGGAAATCGTCACTGCGAGTTAAGAAGCATAGGGAACCTGCACCGTTGTGACAGATGACAAGCAGTTTTTTATTGCTTCCTATTCGGACGACAAAAGCCGCATCGCACAGCTAGGTTTGCGACCGGCAGCACGAATGTGAGGTTGAGGTCCTGTTCCCTATGGCTCTCCAGCTTGGGAAAACGGACGTTGTTCAGAAAACGAAGTTCCGTTTATCTAATTGCTAAGAACGTATCAAAGCCAAAAGAACATGGAATTGTCTTGTTTTAATTAACTTTCGAAAATGACTTTGTAATGGAACACAAAACGGATATCTATCCACTTGGCTAAGAAAATTGGCTACTTCCTGCTTGAACGTTGATGCGTGAATAAACATCGATATATTGACAAGGAACAGAAGCAAAAATACTGGTTCAATTTGTCTTTTAAATGAAGTACAAATAGTAGGTATGCTTTATGCATAATGAAATAAATAAACGAACATCGACTTGAAGGTGGGTTCCACGTTCTACCTACATATTTTTAAATTGAATTCACGAATTTCACTTTTTATTTAGGGTTAAAAAGTGTCTTGTAGGTATAATTGTTTCTTAGGCAAACATGTTTTTAAGAGGCATTCATTTTCAACACCTCTTAATTGCTTTGCGTTGAACTCGGCAGTCTTGACGGCAGTGAAGCGGCTTTTTGATTTTATTTTTCTTGAGCCAAAGTTGCCGATGTTTCGATAAGAGTACGTATATTGCCTAAAAATAAATCCATGTTTAAGATGAAATGAACTTTAATTTGAAAATTCTTTTTTCTAGCTTCTGCGGCGTCATTGATTACACTTAACATTAAGACACCGTTCGGCTTCACATTTAAGAATAAATATTTCTAGCAGGAGTTAGTTCAGTTCAACGTGATTTGCTAGGAGTTGTGTTTCTAAGTTTACTGCTTAAATACAATTTTCGCACTAATTAATATCAACGCGAACAAATTACGCAACAACGACGCTAAATATCAGAGATAGAAAGCAGCAAACACAGCCAAATGCTAAACAAGAACACCACCATTAGCTGCACGAACCGGAAGAGGTTAATCTGCACATAACTGCAGCTATCTGGTGTCAGCGTTTCTATCACCGTAATCCGCTTGGTGCTTGTTGACCAACTGCGGAAGTGCCGCGAGTGTTGAAAGCCACGTTGAAGTTCAGGTGGAAATGTTTATACACTTTGTACAAGCGTTCAAATTTGTCGACTCCTGAAACTCACGCGCAGCTTAATTGCGCCTTGGAACTCGTTTTACGATTTTCTCTTGGGGAAGACGGAACTAATTAGTTTTTCAAGGGAAAATTTTACCTACGTAATGCATGCTTCGGTTACTACCTTTTTACCTACAGTTAATACCTATTTGTCTGTTTTTATTTATCCTAACATTCATGTAGTTACTTAGATGTGAAGTTCGTAACCTTACCATATTATGGAGTGATGTACAATTCGTATTTTAGGGCTACTGCTGACTAACTAGGAATATTCGTATAGTGTCGTGCAAAGCCTGTGTCCAGTGTCCGGACATCCGGTGTGCCTTGGTGTTGGTGATTGAATTTTTTCAGCAAAATGCTCAAATTTGGCTTAAGAATGCCAAATTTGATAACGATGGCCACAAAAAAAGCTAATCTGGTAACCCGGACGTGCTTTCCAGAGCAAGGTACTGAGCTGTAAGCACATAACTATGTTGTAGGTCAAGTGAGAATGCGCGCTTGGTGAAGTAGGCTGCAATGACTCGATTTGCTTCTAGTTTCATTTGTCCATCTAAGAAAAAAAGGAGAAGCTCCTCATTATTGATCATTATTCGTAGTATTGTATTTTGATCTACTTGGTAATGGAATGTTGATCTAAATATGAAAGAATTGAGCTTTCATCACCAATTTAACTCATGAGAAAGAATTCATTTCCATTCAGTCGGTGAGAACCTATATTTTAAGAAACTATTTTTCTAAAAAGTTGACGCTTTAAATTTTGTACTAAAACTAATTCAAATTTCACTCGAAACAAAAATACGTATGTCTCGTTTTTTTTTCAAATCAAAGGTAACTCAATTGTGCGTATTCGACAAGTGCATGAGAAACCGGAAGATCGACAATGAAGTTTAGAAGTTGAGGTCCTATTTCTATCAAACTAGCACATTCGGGCCGTCAAAAATAGCGTCAAAAATGTTTACCTCTAAAGTAATTAATCGATATTTTAAATTTGAATAACCTGACCTATTGTATTGTACAATACACAGCTTATCATATCCTAACTTATTCTAGTCTATCTTAACGTACACATCTAGCTTCTACATACGTAACGATAGTTCATCAGAGCATTTTGAAAATTAAAGAAGTCTGTCGAGCTGTTTCTTTTTTGGCCATAGGCAAAGCAATAAGAAAAATACTTGATGCAGCGCAGGTAGCGATTCTAAATAAAATGAAGTGAAACACTCGAAATCAAAGAATTAACTACCGAAGGTTAAAAGTGGTGAATTATTACTATCACGTCTTCTTTTTTGCTCCAAGAGAAGAAATTGCATCGTGTATATGAGCTAGGAATGTAGTCTGAATGGTGAATTTTTATAACCATTTATTTTTTAACGCCTGAAAAGGAAAAGTTGCATCGTGTACCTGTGCTATGAATGCAATAGACATGTAGAATTTTTGCTACAATTTCTACGCTTTTTAGCGCAAAGAGAAGTACTTGCATCTAGTATCTGCGCTACGAATGTTATCTCAGTGAGTACATTCGGATGTTAAAGATGAATGCAAAAGAACACAATTAGGCTAGAGTACGCGGGCCGCGTACTCCAGCCTAATTGTGTTTTTTTTGTGAAAGTGTAACTTGAGGACGAACGTACAGAATTGTGGCATTTGGTACGGCGATGATCGATAAAACACTAAATCATTTACTGTTTTTAAACAAACAGAGGGAACGTGTCTCAAATCACTCATCTTATGATACCCGAGTAGTATACTAAATATCTGAATCGTGTATCTGTGCTATGAATGTATTCTTATACTATTTTCAAAGTACGCACACTACTCTTGTGAGATGGTCATAGATGCTATGAACGGACATAGATCTACATTTGTAACAACTCATGGACTGCTCGTCAACTTAGAAACAACAATCAGTCTCTTATCAATTCTAGATTGACCACACACTCTTACGCATGCTGTGGGAAAGTTTTTATTTATTTGCGCATCATTGCGCAAGTAATTTCTTAGAGCTTGCAGTTGCATAAGAAGGTGGGTAAAACTGTTGAGGGCAATCAGCTGCCCCTCACATGGCCTCGCTCTCTCTCTCTAAACAGCGACAGACATCTCTTGTGTGATGTCGACCTCATAAACATAATCTTCCAATGAATTCAGTTCTCATTTCGATTTCAACTGATTCAATTCGGAGTGGCAAGAAACTGTGATGATGAATAACGTGACCTTAGTTCAAAGCAACGGTACTTGAAATCTTGTACCAAAGATCATTGCGGGAAAGAGAACAACCGCAATTATTAACAGTTAGCTAGTGACTTGAAGTGTTGCACATTTTTGATGATTATCACCAATATTTGGGACTTTTCATTCAACTGGTATTCAGTATTGATTTAACAAGTTCTGAACCATACCTGATCTCATTTGACTTTATGTATACTCTGTTCAAAAAACAAGTTGACAGTATTTAAAAAATCTAAGAATTGAGAAACACATCATTTTAGAAGAGTTTATAAATTTATAGGAACAAATGGGCTCATAAATGGGCACACACACCCCTCAATCTACTCTCATTTCACCAATCGAAAGTGAGAGAGGTCTCGCCTCTCCAAGTTCCACTCACTCACAAGTGATGGAAAAAAGCTACACCTTCTAACACTTGGCTAAGCGTCTCCAATCATCGAACGCTCGACAGAATTGGCCTTTAAATAATACGTCTTGGAACGTTGTTTTCGTTGTGAGTGCTCGGAACGATAAACGTATTTTCCAAGCGCCCTCGTTATTGCTTTAAAGCGTTATGTTGCAATTAAGCGAAAGATGCTGCAAGGTTATGCGGTCACCGTAGACGGGCGCCATTTCATCCATCTCCCTGCATCGCGGGCGCGAGCTTGTGAAAGGCGGTCTGTGTGTTCTGGGGAATCGTTGCTCCAGAAACAGAAGAGAGAGGAAGCACATGTGTTTTTTTCGCTTGCCACGGAAAATATAAACTGAATATTTCATTGCATTTCGTCATAATTTTATTTTAGAGGGTTTGAATGTGTAACTTTGGGGCTAACGCTTAGGGATTTAAACTATGTACTACATAAGACAAATTCGTACTGTGATCTGGAAGTGGTGTCGCGATGGCGTTTCTCCGTTCACTTTGACGATCAAGAATCTGCATCACTTCCTCTGTCAAGAGGTATTATTATCACTTCCTCTGTCAAGAGAGCCAAGTATTATTATTCAGCAAGTGCATCAAACTGTTTCGTTCAAAAAATGATTTAATCGCCGATTGTTAATTGGGATCAAAAAAATTAAGAAAAAATCTCGAGGTACAAAATCGTGGAGAATGAAGAATGAAATTCGTCTATTTGCTAGATATTTACTCACAACATTTGCGTAAGAGAAAAATATGCTTAGGTGAGCCACAACTTTTCAGTATGTTGTTATAATTATATAATTATGAAGCTGAGCTTGGGAAAACTTGAAAATTTGATTTTTGAAATGCTTTTTAAGTAGTGAAGTGTGATGTAAATTTTATTACTTTGCGAGACTTGTATAAATTTTGAGAATATTTGAGTGGCACAATTGTCGAAGAATCAAATGAAAGCCAACACATATATGTTTTATTAGAATGCGAGCTATGAAAATTTACAAGCTGGTGCATTGAAAGAGTTTTGATATATGAGCTTTATAAAGCAAAATAACTCCACAACTGTCCTCAGAATTACGCTGTGAGTATTTTGACGCTACTAAAATACTACTAAAATGTTTGTGTCGAATTCCACACTGAAATCAAACGAGTATTTACGGAGGAAATTCTGATAACATTTTCTTTTATTTTCTTTTCATTGCGCCTGAATTGAAACACGACGAACCTCGTCACTCAATTAGTCGGATACCATAATTACTAATGTCAAAATAACTAAATTCTTAATTGCTGATGTCGTAGCTTTTTATGACTCTTGTTAAAACGCTTTCAAAACTATAAATGTCAGTCTCCAAAGAATTAACATAGACAAAAATTATTCAGTTGGCTTATTTTCTGATGGAAGGATTAAAACTGTGCTTATCAATAATAAGTTTTGAACTGTGATCTATAGTAGACTTGTTTGATGGCATCAAATTAATACATCTCACACCAATGCTCGAGAAAAGAGCTTACTAGAAAGTTGTGTTCTCTGATTTCCATTTTCAATTATTGCAAGTGCTGGTTGTTAATTGTTTATTGAAAACACCAATTTTCCGTGATTGTTCCTGTAGAATTTCAAAGTTGTTCTCAAAGCATGAGTCACCGATTAGTGGAAATGATTGACTTATATTGCTGATATTTTCTGGTATGAATGCGAGCGTGTCGTTCTGCTGACTGGTATTCATGTACTTACATGGGGTTATTATTTGCAACATTTCACCATGTACTGCTATTTCTTCGAGTGAGTGGTAGTGTAGAAAAGATTTAGATGACTACTAAACTGTACTTCGATCTCCATGAAACAATGATATTTTTGTTTTGCCAAGAATGAGAAAGTTTTGCTTGCCATGTCTAAGATAAGCTAAATATTTCACCGCTCAACGTCATAATATCATTTAAGTGGGTTGTACAACAACTAAATAATACAACTTCCTCCTTATTGATGGGACCTGGAAGGGGTGTCGCGAAGGCGTTTCTCCGTTCACATTGACAATCAAAATCAAGGTGCTCACCTATATCATACTTCGTACTGAAAAGTTCTGACTGACCTAAGCTTATTCATCTATAAAGCAAATGTTGTTAGTAAATATCTGGCAAATATAAGAATTTCCTTCTTCATTTTGCATGGATTTGCACCTCATGATTTTTTCTTTATTTTTTTTTGCATCACAATTAACAAACGGTGAATAAACCATTTCTCAAACGAAACAATGAATTCCTGCATTCAGAATTAGAAATGTTTTATGAATTAGAAAAATTTTAAATTTCTTCAATGTTTCAATTTATCTTTGTACATAACTTTAACTTGATTGGCTTCTAGGTCTTTTCTTTGTTTCAGCCAGCGTCGAATAATAATTCCACTGAAATGGAGAGTGGCGCTCAGCATTTATTAGAGTGCATACCACGGTAGAGGAAACAAAGTGGGTTCAAACCAGTATTTTTTTGTTGACGGTGTGGTTTTCCTGACGTCACGGCAACGAACCAATAGCAGCTCTCATATTGCATCTGGTAGCACTGCTACCCCCAAATCTGGCTTTACTATTGGCCTAACGACGCGGCGTTTTGGTGACGTCATAAAGTTTGTTGAAATTAAGCCTTTTTATTGGTTAGCCTAACACGAGGAGGTGTATTTTCTTCCATAGAAATGACCCTTCCTTGTTTCCTCTACCGTGGTGCCCACTACATTGCACATCTTACTCATACATGTATTGACAGCAAATAAAAATTGTTTAACTCAATTAATGTAGACGAATCTTGAGTGTGAGAGCCACTTATGGAAGCCAAAGTAGAGTGAGATTAGGTGAATGAATTTTCAAGGTAATTTTTTAAGACAATTCAAACAATTTAAACAATTTATTTACCACAGGTGATACAGAGATAGAATGTTTCTGAAGTCTAGTACAATGGTCAAATTTGAGTATAGCTACCTGTGGGTCCGAATAAGTTCAGTGACTTCTAGGGCATCCTTCCATCAACGTTAGTCTAAGGAGTACAATAATGTTTAACCTAATTCACTTAAACTAGAGACGCATTAGACTGATCAATGAGATAATTAACTCGAAATTAGATGCTTCATTTCACAATATAGTTCATATGGACTAGATTTAACAGTATATTCGACAAACGATTCAAGAACAGACTGAAGATCGGCGAAATTAACAATGGCAAATTACATTATTAGGACCAGTTATGTAGGGGACAAGGTTTGACTCTGTGATCTTACACGACTAGTAATCTGATAGGAAGTGAGACTCAAGATTTCTTTTTGAATACCATGTGATTTTCAATGTCATCGTGTGACAACCGCCACGATGGGTAAGTTCGAGAACGCGGGAATGTCCAAAATCATTACGTTCGCCGGTGTAATTAGAAGGCGTTTTTAACAAGAAATTTAACCTAGACTGCTTAGGTGTTTTCTGTTTTAGTATATATATTTTTTTAATTTCACATGTGATCTGGTAGATAATTACTGGTTAATGTTTCTGCTGGCATACTTGAAAAAAAACCGCTAAATTAAGTTAAAACTGCTCAACAGTATTACAATTTCACATTGATTACGGCACATAAATCTCGTACTCCAATTCTGGAAACGCTAAAGTTGTGGGATACTCGAGACGCGGAAATCTTTTTTATGGAAACCATCAGTGTTGTGGCAGACCGCAGCGAACGCCAGCATGTACTGACTGACGGACATCTCCCATGCACCGGCAGCCGCTGCCCCCAAACGTCGGTTTCTTTAAAGGAGAATTTTGGACGCGAAAATAAGGAAGGAAACCGCCTGGAATGCACGTGCGGTCCAAAGTGTCAAGCTGACGGATGCCGCATGGAAATTTTGGGCGAGGCGGCACGGTGTCCATGGTAAAGTTAATGAGGTGACGGCTGCTGGGCCACAACGGGGATAAATATAGCGGCCACTGCCTTTCATCCGCCCGCTGGATAATGGCTTTCCAGGGCTGGAATGTCTGCTGTCAATAGATTGGCCTCTCACATGACTCGTGTTGGGCTTCTGAGTAAATGTTTACGCCTCTCAGTGAATTGGATAAATATTTATGCTCGTCAGAGAATTAAGTACACGTAATCAGGTACGAATTGCCAGCCGGAAGTGAAAGAACGAATATCCATTTTTATCAGATTTCAATTTTAGCGAACCTTTCACCGTAAGAGAATATTCAAACACATGTACAAATTTCCATGTGAAAAATGAAACTGGCATTTTTCATGTTAGTGCCTGAGATGAATCTGTGTGTGATTCAAAACTAGCTTGGTGGGAAACCAATTTTCAAACCTCTCTTCTCCCATGTAGCTTCTTCAGTCGAGGACCGTTCAGAGTTGATGACTTTCACATAATTGCTTCGTTAGGGAGGTTCAACTTTCACTTCAATGACTGAACATACACTGTGCTGTGCGGAGGATTTACCGAGTATTTCCTGGTTTTGTTACTCTTAAAAGGTTTGCTCGTATCGTAACTGCTTCTGAAGTGCATCGTATTTGGAAAATGTTTCCTTTTAGTGTAGAAATTGTAAGACACAACGTGACATTTCACCTAAAAATCTAAAATTATGCGAAAATTAAACTTTCAGTGCAACATTCCATTATATTTTATACAATTTCTGGTAATTTGCATGGTTTTTGCATATACATAGCTATGCATGTGACGCATCACATATTAGCTATTACTCTCTTTGATCTATTGCTATTAATACTCGTATCCATGTTCCACCACATTTTACATAGGAGTAATGCTAACAAGGATGTAAGACTTGCATAAAGTATATTTATATATTGCTAAAAATTGTATGAACAATTTGATAACTTTAAATTGTGATTTTCAACCATTGAAAATAGTTTTCTACAGACACTTGCCTCTCAAGAGCAGCATGCCGTGCAATAGGTAATATGAATAGGTAATATCAATAGGTAATATGAATAGGTAATATGAATAGGTAATATCAGTAGGTAATATCAATAGGTAATATGAATAGGTAATATCAATAGGTAATATCAGTAGGTAATATCAATAGGTAATATCAGTAGGGAATATCAATAGGTAATATCAATAGGTAATATCAATAGGTAATATCAATAGGTAATATCAATAGGTAATATCAATAGGTAATATCAATAGGTAATATCAATAGGTGATATCAATAGGTAATATCAATAGGTAATATCAATAGGTAATATCAATAGGTAATATCAATAGGTAATATCAATAGGTAAAATCAATAGGTAATATCAATAGGTAATATCAATAGGTAATATCAATAGGTAATATCAATAAGTAATATCAATAGGTAATATCAATAAACTTAAATAATTAAACAGCAAATGATCACTAAATTCGCTTTTGAAATAGTTGAAAACCGATATTTTTCAGGCTACAGGCCTCACATAAATGTGCGGAGTGGTTTAATATTTGGTATGTACTCGAAATACCGCGGTTGTGACATTATTTTTGAAGTTACATGATTGTACTCACGGCAGTATTGCCTGAGCTGTACAAGTAATAACGGACATCTTCATCGCTATGCAGAGTCTTTTAAAAAGCTCTTTGAGTCCGCTAAGGAATAGGAAAACTTCCGACTTTCTTTCAAGTAATTAAACTATTGAAGTCGCCGGGTCGAAACTATCAGAATAAGCGTCGCCGTCTCCTATTAAAGTCGTCGGATTTTCAAACAGCCTACGTCTTCGTAGCTGTTGAGTTGGCATCGTAAATTCGTGCGAGTAAACGATACGCTACGCATAGCATTCATGAAATGTGAGCTGCTAAAATTGAGCTTGGTTATTCTGGGCAAAAAAACACGTAGCGGCAAGCAGAGCAGCATCTTACGAACTGGGCCCATTCCTAGCCTATATATATTTTTTATATTCAGGACTGCAGAGATGCATTTTACGAACTGAGCTCACACCTAGCCTATACATTTTTATATTCATGACTGCAGAGATGCATCTTACGAACTGGGCCCACGCCTAGCCTATACATTTTATATTCATGACTGCAGAGATGCATCTTACGAACTGAGCTCACACCTAGCCTATACATTTTTATATTCATGACTGCAGAGATGCATCTTACGAACTGGGCTCACACCTAGCCTAGACATTTTTATATTCATGCACTGCAGAGATGCATCTTACGAACTGGGCTCACACCTAGCCTATACATTTTTATATTCATGACTGCAGAGATGCATCTTACGAACTGGGCCCACGCCTAGCCTATACATTTTTATATTCATGACTGCAGAGATGCATCTTACGAACTGGGCTCACACCTAGCCTATACATTTTTATATTCATGACTGCAGAGATGCATCTTACGAACTGGGCTCACACCTAGCCTATACATTTTTATATTCATGACTGCAAAGAAGCATCTTACGAACTGGGCCCACGCCTAGCCTATACATTTTTATATTCATGACTGCAGAGATGCATCTTACGAACTGGGCTCACACCTAGCCTATACATTTTATATTCATGACTGCAGAGATGCATCTTACGAACTGGGCCCACGCCTAGCCTATACATTTTTATATTCATGACTGCAGAGATGCATCTTACGAACTGAGCTCACACCTAGCCTATACATTTTTATATTCATGACTGCAGAGATGCATCTTACGAACTGGGCTCACACCTAGCCTATACATTTTTATATTCATGACTGCAGAGATGCATCTTACGAACTGGGCTCACACCTAGCCTATACATTTTTATATTCATGACTGCAGAGATGCATCTTACGAACTGGGCTCACACCTAGCCTATACATTTTTATATTCATGCACTGCAGAGATGCATCTTACGAACTGTGCTCACACCTAGCCTGTACATTTTTACATTCATGACTGCAGAGATGCATCTTACGAACTGAGCTCACACCTAGCCTATACATTTTTATATTCATGACTGCAGAGATGCATCTTACGAACTGGGCTCACGCCTAGCCTATACATTTTTATATTCATGACTGCAGAGATGCATCTTGCGAACTGAGCTCACACCTAGCCTATACATTTTTATATTCATGACTGCAGAGATGTATCTTACGAACTGGGCTCACACCTAGCCTATACATTTTTATATTCATGCACTGCAGAGATGCATCTTACGAACTGAGCTCACACCTAGCCTGTACATTTTTACATTCATGACTGCAGAGATGCATCTTACGAACTGAGCTCACACCTAGCCTATACATTTTTACATTCATGACTGCAGAGATGCATGAAGTCAAAGGAACCCTAACGCACACCGAGCACGCGCAAGGGTTTTCTCTTAATGAGCTTTACGCACTGCAATTAAGTGTACTGTCTGAACTTTCTCTGTGTTGCAGGGCGCAAATAGCTGCCACTGGTCCCGGTATTTCAGAGACATTTTATTTGTACGACTGTCAAAAAACATCGTGGATGAAATGCTACTTTCCTTGAATGCATGTATTTTTAATTCGATGTGGACGAAATGCAAATTTTCTTAAATTCAGGTATTTTTAATTCGTTATGGACGAAATGTTACTTACCTTGAATTCATGTATTTTGATTTCGTTATTGAAGTTGTTAGGTTGTGCGCATAACATTAATGCTCAAGGCTTACAGTCAAAAATAGTAATTTTCATTTTAGTACAGAGACTTAATAATGCTCTGTATGTGTACGCCCGTGCTACGGAGTAGGAGTATTCCCGACTTTTTCTAAATATTGGAATCGACTTCCGTATAAGTTGAGAACCGCGTAAGGTGACGTACATATGAAATTCCTCGCTATTCACCTTCTCTGTGTTAACGTGGTCATCATCTGTATTAAGAGTATTAAGACGGTAATTAGAAGCATTCAAATATTTAGCTTATTGACATGCATATGGGGTCAATTCATTCTTCAGGGATGAAAGACGTAATTAATCGTGGATTAAATTAATTGGCTTCACGTGCATTTCTTCTAGTTTGGACTACGGGAAGGATTACCTCTTCTGGAAAAATTATGCAAATTACTTAAGTATCTTTTAAATCACTCAAATTTTGATGCATCCCTTGTAATTTGCCCTCTTATCAGAACGTCATTACGATATTTGATTTCAATGCAAAAATCTGATTCTAAATATGACATATTGTTTATGGTATGAATAATAAGAAAAATATACGTGTGAGAAATAAATAAATTAATTTCTTTCATTTCCTTCTCCTTACCAATGGGAAAGTATAAATCAATATTTGTGTTCTTTCCAATTTTGATTAATAATATTCAATAATATTGGACTTTATTTTCATCGCATGTTGAATGAAGATGAAATAAGAAGGCTGAAAGTTCAATCCACTGAATCGAGCGAGCGTTAAAAAAATGGGATGAGGGTTTGTAGAACGGCTTACTCGAAGGACTTGCTCTCTGCGCAGCGTACACAGACATCCCATAAGTAAATAGACGCCTCATGAATTTTTGCCTCGGGACAATGAGCGCCGAAGAGTTCTGGTATCCAGGCAACGCTCTTGTCATTCAAGTCTCTGTAATCCACGGCACCCAATATGCGAATGAACGCTTTATCCTATAAGTAAATGAGCGCATCATTAATTTTTAAAACGGGATATTAATTTTATTGAGCAAAAAATGAATTTTGATGTCCACGCAACGCTCATGCTTCTCATGTCTCTGCAACCCACGTCACCCAGCGTGCATGTGATCACCTTATTCGTAAGTAAATAGACGCTTCAAGAATTTTTGCGACGGTAAATTGAGCAAAAAAGAGTTTAGGTATCCGGGCAACGTCTCTTGTCTCTGCAACCCACGGCACTCAGCGTGCATGCGAACGCTTTATCCTATTAACAACGTCTCATGAAATTTTGGCCCGGGATAATGAGCAAAAGAGAGTTTTGGTATCCAGGCAACGTTCTGGCCTCTCAAGTCTCTGCAACCCACGGCACCCAGCGTGCTTGAGAACGCTTTCTAGCCCAAGGCAGGAAGTAGCCGACGTGGTGGGGCACTACCCGACTCCCTTGCATGGTTCTTGACTGCCAAGGAAGGATGTCGAGGATGTTGGCTCTTGACTGCATCTGAGGCTCCGTTGCAGAAAACGCAGGTGGTCACGAAACCTATGTCAACGTTCAACGGAAAAAAATAGTTCTGGCAACTAGGAGAACCGTACCCGTGTTTGGACATCTATATACGTACTGTTTTTAAAATATTTTGATTTAATACTAACATAATATGTTACGTATGAGTAATAACAAAAATTAGTAATGCATCTTTTATGCCCCTTAATTTCTGAAGCATTACTCACTTTTCCACTCTTTCTGTTGCCTTAGTGCGTTAATTTATTTAAATACGAAAGTGAATACGCGGCAAAATAAACATATGAGTTGCCACGATGGCTTTAGGCATAAGGAAGAGAGGAGGAAGGAAAGCATCATTCAATATGTACGTTAGCGAACGTGGAAACAGTAAGATGAAAAGAGTGAGAAACAGTAAGATAAAAGTTTGAAGGAGTAATTAGTAGGTGCCGAAAAACAGGACAACAGTGAGCCGGAAAAAGACGGCCCATAAAAAAAGCGTGTTATATTTCAACGATCGGAAGGTCTACCTATTCTTTATCTCGAGGACACATATATTCCCCCTGGAAGAGCTAAATTCCGGAGGTTTCCTAGTTGTGTCCTCCTGAGGCGAGTAGAAAACTGGATTTGAAAATAATTTGCCAGAATTTAATCTATAGTCTAATATCTAGTATACTTGTTGAATTTTCTTTGACTTTCCTTAAATTAAATAAAGCTTTCTAGTTGATTGCGACTGCAGCTTCGTCTTTGTACAGCAGCGATGCCAGATTGTTCTTTTTTTACGTTCAAATTGTCTAACTTGTCTTGCTTTCACATAAAATTTGTTACACAAATCCATCATCATGCCAACCACGCAAGGGTACCGGTTAATGAGTGCACGGTGTTGCAAAATTAAATATCATAAAAGGCCAAATTTGAATATTTTAACGAGGGATAGCCGATCCGAAAACACAGGCTCGCACTTCCTCACGTCTCTAGCTTCTTGTGTTCATGAACACTTGAGCTGTTCTCAGCCTCGTCACTTCCACGAGAGACCGTGAGAATGCAAACGCGGAACAGGACCGACCGGTGTACTCGTATTTGCATTACATTACACTTTCCTGATCTTAGAATGCAAATATGATACATAAATTCCTTATATGATTCAAATATCGTATATTTTCTTATCTTGAATGAACTTGTTTATTGAATGTTCTGTATCTCGCAAAGTTGCCGTGA
The DNA here is from genome assembly GCA_030386875.1 of Morinoia aosen. NCBI lineage: Eukaryota > Metazoa > Arthropoda > Malacostraca > Amphipoda > Talitridae > Morinoia > Morinoia aosen. Next base: position 31,992,986 of record CM059570.1, on the reverse strand, counting down.
TCTTCCCGACTTTGGAGACGATTATTCGTGTAAATTTTTTAAAAATACGTTCGTTCAATTTATGCTTACAGACGCGGGTGTTGGGCATTGCTCAATCAGTTGTGAGATTCAACTTTCTACGCTTAGCGTAGCGTATAAAATTATCACTGCTGTTGAACACAGATGGTCTAACTTATATAAATTCGTCAGGTGCGTTTTTTGAAGCCAGTGAAGATCTCAATAACGTAGTGGGGAAAATTTGTGTTAGCACCATCACCACCCACGCCATGCCGCACTATTAGCTCATTTGGTTAATATTTGACTCTCTGGATATATGGCCTTACAAACCATCCGAAATGCGCCAAAATGAGGTTTCATATTACGTCGCCGTAGGTGGTAGAACTTGTGTAGATCTCAGGCACGACAAAAAAGTGTAGGTTTACTTATCTCATTTGAATTATTTAATTGTCGTTTTAAAACAATCTTACTCTGCCAATAGAATTTCGACTAAGTAGGAAAATAAGTTTCTGGGCAAGGATTGAGTTATTTCCTAATAAAATCGAGATTTTTTATAATTTTGATGCATAAATATTACCATTACCTCTTATTAAAGTTCATTCAGGAGAGACTTTAATAGCTGTAAAATATTGAGTCAGAGTGGACACTTTCATCACCAAAATATTTTTAAAATGCAACTATTTGCATGAAGAATCAATGGACTTCAATTTTGGAGAGTTTATTTGAAAATTGATCACAGAAATGCACTAGTGTTGCATCGAATGGAATTCTTTACTTCGAGTCCCGAGCAAGATCAGCAGAAATGCGCTACGCCAGAGCTATAGAAATGCCTTATCACGCTGACCGAGATGGGTTAAACTGAAGTTCAATATTCTACTCAAATTTAAAGTCAATTGCGGTGAGCAATTTTACAAACAGCAAAAATTAAATAGATAGTGCTTTCATTTAGCTTTGAATAGTCCTTTATGAAAATTGAGTTTGTGATCACTGGTCGGTCAGCAGCAATTTGAAAATTCCTTTTTTGAACACCTGCGGCTCACATCGCGCCTTACGTATGAAAGTTTGATTGCAAGCCCTCCACGTTTGAGTTTTCAGGAACTGCATGAATGCGCATCTGTTACCATATGTTTTGCTCGCATGATCGCCCATAGAAAGCTTGCTCATCACTGGAGCGAGCTGAATTCAGCGTTTCTGTGATGGTACATCATTTACAATCTTAATTCCAAAAAACGTCCTGCTAAGTTGAGCCCTCGTTCAGCAGGACGTACCGAGGAAATTTGTATACATGCTTAAAGTTTATGAGCGATCTTTCGAATAGAAAACATTTTAATTCTTCGGCAAACGATGATATTTGATATATATTGATGTTGATAGATTTGATATTTGTGTCGCGAAAGTTTCAAGATAGAAGAAGCAAATTCTCTTCTTATTTTTTAGCTCAATCTCTGCTTTTTGCATCGGATCATGACATTAAGAAGCTCGGTTGATCCTTATGCTACAGAATGTAGAAGCTTTCACTTTCCATGAAGATGTTGAAAACCTTCACTCTCGACTAGCGAGAAAACACCGGGAAAAAGGGATCAAATGAGGCGTTCATTGTTAGATGGGTTCTAAAGAGAATGGAAGCCTGCAAGCAGTGTTTACCATCTTGGATTCTCCTTAATCTTTTATGTAACAGCATTCGCTGCACAAGTTGTGCACTAATGCCTCACTCAACTGAGGGCCTTCAGAAGGTCAGCTGGTAGAGAGCTCGAAATGTTTTAAACAAGATTGTTGAGATTATTTTGGAGATCTATGTTATTTTCCAGAATATTTCACGAACAATTCTCACTGTATTGATGGATAGACAGACAACGAGTATAAGAAAACTTATTAATTGACGATTCAGTGGTAAAAAACGCATGACAATTTTCTACGCGTCAGTTTGCTCGTATGGTAACACACAGTTTCTTAAATATTGTTAGCCTGGGAGGAATTGTTCGAGAAATGAGGATTCCAAAGATTATTAAGTTGTCTTCTCCCATGCAGAAAACCAGTTCTCAGTTTGAGACTCGTGGTTATGAAAGTTGAACGCACGGAATAACAGAATGCAATTTAATCCTCATAAAAAAATAGATACTTCAGTGAGGAACATTTCTACAACTCAGCGTATCATTATTGATGGAACAAGAATAAAGAAAAGTGAGGTTGAAAGGCAAGAAAAGTGTGAGGAATTTACCACATGATCGGTCCTCACCAATGCATCAAAAACATATTTTTTGAACATTATACGTAAACTTAGGTGCTGCCTTCCTAATATTGAAGCAATTTTCCTTCGCTCAATGCTAAATTTCATTACGTCATTTTGCTTTCAGAATGCTAGAATTGCAAGGACATGCTCCAAAAAGTGAGCTTCGGCTTTGTAAGAGTGAATGCAGGATTTTCTCACGCATGATTGACTTGCTTTGTAGCTCCTCTAATTGCACTCTACAGACAACGCAGAATGATGACAGTTTTCAGCCACATATTGTTCAGTGTATGTGCAGATGTCAACATTGAATACAGGTAGCCACAATTTGTTTGTTAGAAAAAATTGTATTTCCTTTTGAAGTAAATGTGTCTTATTCTTGCTTTGCCCGACATTGTCTGTTGAGTTGAAAGAATTATTTATTTTTTGGAATCAACAAACCTTAATAGACACAAATGCAAATCAAGTATATTCTTAGCGCAAGACAAATTCGATTTTGAATTTTCCTGGTGTACTGGCAGGTATAAAAGAATTTCCCGTTTTTTTAAAAGTTGATTTCTAAGAAAATTTCAGAAATGTTTTTGACAAATTAGGATAAATAAATCGGTCAAAAATTTCAGGCTTTCGTTTGTAAATACACGGTTTCAGGGACGAACTATACACTCCTTTTTACTTACGCAGCAGCACGAGAATTTTTAAACTATCAAACATAAATAAAGTGGGACAAAAAATTTATTTTAGTTTCGAATAATGTAAACACTCTTTTTAATTCGTACCAATTTCTAGTTCGTCACAATTTGTAATTCGTCGCAATTTGTAATTCGTCACAATTTGTAATTCGTCACAATGATTGTCTAACCTACTGTATATCAGATATGAGTTTCGATATTAACAACCGTGTTGATCACATTATGTTGATCATCAGAGATATCTTAACGACCAAAAGTTGTATAGCTGAAAATACAAAATTACTTCGGCGATTGAAACTAACGGAATAACAGGTGTGTTCTCATTGCTCTCACATGCTATAACTCTTTTGAAAATCGTAAAAAAGGTTGTGGAGGACGCAGTTAGGATTTTCAATTGACGCTGTTATACGCGTGGGGGAGCTGCTGGGTATATTGTTTTGAAGTTTTGGTAGAGTTTGTGCCTTGGAGAATTCCAAAAAAATTTTACTCCTTACCACACTTTGAGGATGAGATAGAAGTTATTTTTGAGTCTTCCATGTTGCTTTCAACAAAATTTCACTCCACCTTACCTATACTGGAGATGATATAGAAATAATTTTGGAGAAAACTATACGCATTCTAGCAAAATTCGGCTTCAAACCACACACTGGAATGAGACAAAATTTATTTTTGAGGCTGGCATGCAGTTGGAATAGCATCATACACGCATACTCCAGTAAAGTTTTACGTCATGTCACATGCCGAGGATGATAGGAGTTATTTTTTAAGTACAGTTGTTGTTTTGCCAGCCATGACATGTTTACAGAGTGCTGTCTATAGCATTGTTGCGTAATAGAGAAAGCCACTTGCTTTAGTTCATATGCGGCGTCAAGGATGAGTTGGTGGGTCCCGTCATGCCGGCATTCATTCATGAGTCCTGCAATGACTACTTGCAACACTGCATGCTGTAAGTTCGTTGTGTTTAGAGACTCAGGGAGACTCTGTTGAACGAAATTGGTCTATCAGGATAGGTCTTATTCCGGAAAATAGTCTATTTTGGTTGAAATGTACTGCGCAATGATAAAAAAAGAGGTACAAAATTTGCAGTAAAAATTTTTGTTCTTTGTGAAAACACACAATTTGACAAATCAATTGCGCTGGTTCTTTGTTCAACCAATTTTGTTTATTCAGTCGTAGGAAAATTTTGCAACGAACATGAGTGCGAGAAGAACACGAGAATGAAAATGCGAAAATGCAATAGAAAGGAAGATGTTTCAGTAACAGGCAGACTGGTCAGAACTCTGAATTAGGCTTCACTAAAACTATATGTCTGGCCTCAGACGTTCGAATGAATTACTATTCTCTTTCCATCATCTATGCGCACAATGTAGCAGGCTAAGTTTCTTTTATATATGATCGTTTTTAGCATTCTTATCTTTCCATTTCATCCTCAAGCAGGTCAGTCAAAACGCACAAAATAGAAGTGTAAATACTGACAGTGATTTTAGAAAAAAGTAAATAAGTTGAGAAACTATGAAGAGAAGGCAGGTAAAGTACGCTGCATTTCTTACCGTTACCGAAAATTTTTGAGACGACTCAAAGCTTTCTCTGTTCATCAAGCTTCGAGCGTTGCTAATCACGACTGTGGCGTTCGCGTCTCTATAGGGAGGTTAAAGAGGGCCATTCCGATATCCTCTCTCCTTCGCTGATGTGGCTTTCCCTCTAGACTTTCTGACTCGGGCGCCTTGAGTGGTCGGTCCATGATAGTTCATTTCCGTGACTGTAACAGTGTGACCTGTACAGTGTGACTTGTGGTGACGGTAACCTGCACGATTTGTGAGGTGCGATGGTGACCTGTTCAGAGTGACTTGTGGTGACGGTGACCTGCACGATTTAGGTGTAGTGGTAACGTGTACAGAGTGACTTGTGGTGACGGTGACCTGCACGATTTAGGTGTAGTGGTGACCTGTACAGTGTGACTTGTGGTGACGGCGACCAGCACGATTTGTGTGGTGTGATGCAAGGTGACGTGCGTGTCTTGTGTGATGTGGTGACGGTGCTTGGACGAATAGTGAGATGTGGTAACGGCGACCTATACGATTTGTGTGGTGTTACGGTGACCTGCTCGGTGTGTGTGATGAGGTGCGACTGATATTTTTTTAAGCAAGAGTTAAGATGAACTTCTAATTAGCGCCCGAAATAATTGAAACGTGTTTTTCCTCAGTAAGGTAGCATGGTTTCAAGGTGTGGGGTTCATCAAATAAAATATTTAGTTTATGTCTTCGAACAGATGTGTTCAGGGTGTTCGAAAACTGATGGTGCAAACTTTAGAAACAGATGTAAGAACCCATAAGAACTTCTTTTTCTGGTGTAAATAAAGGCTGAATATCCATCATTTTCGAGATATCAAATCGTAAACGTTGCAGGTTTCTTGGAAAATTTGTTATTCTCCGTATTTCCTTAAATCCGTAAATTATAGCATTCTTTGTTTATTGTATTGGCTGGCTACTATAAGTGAGCTTTGTAGTAAAATAACTACGACAATATAACATTGTGAAAATTTTGAATTTTAAAAACCTAGGATTTTTTAGAAGGCTAGCTGACGAGACAGGACTCATTGTGGACGATTCATGAGCGTTTTATACAGTCTGAGAATTGCTTCTGCGGAGATACTAGACCTGCTTTGTCCTGGCGTATAGATGTCTCGAACTCTTATTGCTACTCCATTCTCGTAATAAATTTAATGAAATCAAATAAGTTTCCGTTACCTATGCCTCTACGGACTGCTCTCATCATAGTTAGAGATACCTAACTCAACTCTAAAATTCTATATCTCGAAAACAGGGAATGTTTAGCTTTTACTAATTCGAAAAAAGCTGTTCTTATTGATCCTTACATCCATTGCTAAAGCTTTTGCTATTAATTTTTAATCACTGTATAGTGCATACATTAAGCAACATTTTGTAAACGCTGAGTGAAATATTATACATGAAGGTGATGATTATCAGGAGTGGTACATGACAATAGGATGATGAAATCATTCCAGAAGTACAACATTTTGAAAAAGTTGAGTTTAATTCCAATTGAAAAATTATGCTCCTATTTTTGATAGAAGGGGTCATAGTACATCCGAAAGTATTCGTGAAATATTCTATCAGAGGCTTTAATTTGGATATTAAAGCATAATGGAGTTTTATAAGTCAAAATATTTTTCATTTGATGATAATTGAAGATAGTGCTCAGGTATTTTGAGTTCATCTGAAACGTCAGCCGGACTTGTTAGACTTTTCAAAACCCATGTTTATATCCCCTGCATATATAATATATTTCGTATGAATATATCCCGTCAGATGTCTCATATATGTTCGAGGTAAAAGGCATTCGAAATTTTTAGCAACCTTTTGTTCGACGAACAGAATTATTCATTTAATGACAAAATATATCCACACTTAATTTGTCTCCGTGGAGATCTTCCTTATATTGCTGACAGTTCTAAATTATTATAGTGAACTACACACTTCAATTAAAGTAGATTGCAAGGAAAAAATTTGAAATTTTTAAAGTGGAAATTAGAGATAGTGCACATAGACCTTGGTATCACTTACAGACAATTGTGAAAAATTTAATACTTATACAAACTCCACGGAAAAATTCCTTCAAAATTATCATTTAAATTCACACCGTGTTTGCAAAAAATCCAATCTTAAAAAAAGTCTAGAGATCGGAAGCACGCTCAGTAAAAACCACAGTGATTTTTTTTGGAGTCGGAATTTTTCCATTTACCTCCACGAGGAAGTCGTGTGGCGAGTACGGTGGGTGAGGAGCCGATAAGTTCGATGTGTCGAGATTGAAATTTCACCTCATTTCCTAGGGTGGGTGAAAGGTAGAGCACGCCAGGGCGGATCATTTCCTCCATGTAGTCCTGCGGTGCCGCTCCAAATGACTTCCTTGAGGCGCGCCGCCAAGTTCGAGCGAGTCGCCCAGTTGCAGTGTGTTGCTGAGCTGTTGACGGTAGCGTTGATGAAGTGCAGTTTGTAACATAGTGGGGTGTTGCCTAGTTAAAGTGTGTTTCCCAGATGGGGTGTGGCCTAGTATAATGCGTGGTCTAGTTGAGGTTGGATGCACATGGCTCTGTGTTTCAAAGTTGAGGTGTTGCCTAGTCGAAGTGCGTGGCCCAGTTGAAGTGTGTTGCCTAGTTTAAAGTATGTGGCCTAGTGGAAGTGGATGGGCCAGTTGATGTGCGTTGCTTAGTTGCAGTTGGTCACCTAGTTGAATGTTGCCTAGTTGAAGTGAGTAGCTAAGTAGTTAAATTTTACAGCCTTTGAAATTTAAAGTTTTGTTTCCTGGTATTGAAACGTGCAGTTAAAACGGTATGCAATTGCATGTTTGACGTACTGTACTTAAGCTCTAATTTACTAGTCTCTTTAAAAAACTGAATCTCAACACCCACCACAAGTGAGTTATACAGAGTTGAGAAGTTATAACTTTCCTGTATCGCTGACTAGAGCACCACTAAACTGAATAACTTGACCCAAGTTCACGACCTGAAGATACTAAGGCGGTGGCTTCCTGGCGGCACCGTGCCAGGCTGTCTACCGCGTTTTGGCAGGGAATGTCGCTGACTTTCTTGGCTGCTGAAATATTTTCGGCTTCCTGTGAGTCGAGAGCCTTCACGAGACTTTTTGAAACTGAAACATACGGTACTATGAAATTTTAACACTTTACTGTGGTTCCGTGTTGCTAACGGTTGGTGTTAGGTTGTAAGTAGTAGAAGTGGAAAATTGACTTTGCTGCTCGAATACCTTTTTATTTTTCCTAAAAAATATGATGTACATATTTCATATGTTTCACCTCGTATGATAGCAGTTATTTTTGAAAAAGGTCGCGAAACTGGTAAAATGTCATTCACTTATTTCGAGACGTGAATGAGCAACTTACCTAGTTGCCTACATATGGCCCAATACGCTGGCGACGAGTTAAATTTGAACTATTTTACAGATGCGTGTTTCGCGTAGAAATTTTAAATTGGGGCTCACGCCTGTTTCACAGTGGACGTATAATTTTATATTGACGCCTTAGATTTATTCAATGGAAGTTGACTGTAAAGAATCGCTCATTATTGTACGCATACTTATTTTAAATGGGTCCTTCGTCAAGGCTCCTGTCATGTCTGAGTAAAGGTTGTAACTGATATGCTCTTATTCAAATTGTATTGGATGCAATAATTTAGTTTCTATTTTTAGAAGTGGGTCAGCAAAATAACAGTTCTTTAACGAAAGCACTTATAAGCTTGAAAACTCTTTAAGTTTAGTTGAAGAGTTGAGTGAAATTCGTTCCCCATTCAATTCATTCAACACAACTGTTTCAAGTTAAACTCAAACTCATGCTTAAATTTAAAGTTAGATTTCAACCTTCAACTTTCTAATGTACGAAAAATGAATCGGAAATTGCCATCATCTTGCTTTGTTTAAGTGTAAATCAATATGCAGTTTGTGACCACCGTTGGGCTTCTCGCAGTACGAAAATTCCGTCAGCAATTAGCGGTGGGTCACCGAGCTACCAACGTGCTAAGGCTACTCCCACACATACCTAAATTGTGATCCTATTTGTACACTACGCTATACCGTGTTGTGCACACACTTTTGTATTTAATTTTGTTGTCTGAAATGCCGATTCTGGAACAAACTGTTGTGTGTCTTGAGAAATGCTACACAAGCAAGGTGACTTGTGTAAAATAGAGTTCGTGTAGTATAGCCGATCCTCGAATTATACGACATGATTGCATGCGACCTTCAACGTACACGAATAGGAATTAGTCCTAGTTATTCAAATCGTACTGCGCTTGATTCTGGTAATGAACAACTGAAATTAATTTTGATCCGTTCAAGCTCAGGTGCACCGAATAATACCTTTGATGTGCTAATTTATTCACAGGATGTATCAGGATATATCATATATATTTACTTGTCATCCATATTTGAAAGTTTTTTATAAGGAAAATACCGAGTCCTGTCACTTCTGAGGGGTCAAGTACACTAGTGATGTTATATATGACTCGAAGATAGACTGCACTCGTTATATTTGAGATCAAATCTGAAATCGGGGGTACATGGTAATTTACAGCATTCTCAATTACAAAGTTTGTCTCTCACATCAGTTCACTTAATTCTAGACCCAATGGTGCAAACAATAAATTCAAAATCCTGTTTCTTTCAACATTATTTTACCATTATAGATTTCCTGGCCGGCTCAGAGAAATTTTTTACGAAATCAGGATTTTTGAATTACGACTCACGCCTCATTCGAGCGCAAACTCGTCCAGTCAAAACTGTCGACTCACAGTTCGTGTAACATGTGTGTGCGCTCACGGAAAGAGACGTGTGCATAGTACGTGCTGTACGAATTAAGTCCGTTGTACGCATTGGGCGTGATCGACACTTTTATGTTATACATATACCGAATTTTGGTAAGTTAAAACAGAGTTACAGGCTTCCATTGCCTGTAGTTAATGTATATGAACATTCACGATTATTTGTATCAGCAAACTCAAATGGACGATGGATAAAGTCAGGCCCGTCACTCGGTAATCCGTGTTAAAGTAAAATTTTCAAGCTGTGTTTTGAAATTATTTAAATATTTTTCTTCGATGTAAAGATTACCTACTACATTATAAGTTACTGCACGTACATATACTCGTATGATGATGTTCCGCACTAGGGATCAAACAAGTTTGCTTTCCGATTGTTAAATTTAATTTTATTCAGGCACAATGAGAACAATAATGTTCATAACGCTAAATATAAAATTCTGCATTGAATTCACTATCCTCATTGTGCTTAAAACAAGGAAAAACACGAAGCAAAAAGACAACTTCTATGCCGTTCTGTTATTTTAACTTTTATAAAGTTAATGAGTCTTTGCACTTTTGATTATTTTTGTCGATATGAGCGCGCTAATATTAAAATATTCACTTTGATGAATTAATTATGAAAAAAATGAACTGAACCAAAAGCCAGTTGCACGAGATTGAAACTCTTCAAAAGACTAACTATTTCAAGTTGAGCTCATTGAGTCATTCGATTTATTCCTAGATAAAACGGAGTTGAATATGCTGTTAACTTCAATTTGAGACGATATACTTTTCATATTAATACTGTTTTTTTTGGTCATCTGATATTTTGACTATTAAAATGCGACTGTAAAACTGATTACACACGTTTTTGGGGGTTATCTTATGTTTTCTTCACGAAAGTGTGGCTGTAAAAACTGATTACACACGTTTTTTGGGGGTTACTTTATGTTTTCTTCACGAAAGTGTGGCTGTAAAAACTGATTACACACGTTTTTTGGGGGTTACTTTATGTTTTCTTCACGAAAGTGTGGCTGTAAAAACTGATTACACAGCATTTCAGGTGTTGATCACTTGACGCACGAGAAGCACGAGATTGAAACGCTTCAAAAAACTAGCTATTTCAAGTTGAACTTTTATAGTTACCATTGTTAATAATTGTGCTGTGTTATTAGTAAAAATATCCGTAATACCTAATCCTAAGTGCCATGAGCTCACTTCAAGCATTAAAATAAGTAAAACGCGTCTTTGAGGAGTCAGCCTGTCAATTTTTCATTATCAAATTCTCCGTGGGAAGTACCGTTCTTTTATCTATGACGACCTTCAGCTTGCGGGTGAAAATGACGTTTTACACTTACGCGTCTAACATTGGTCGAAAAAATGCCTAACATCTTTTTGCTTGAAAGAAACAATTTTTTACTTCAAGTTCAGACACCTCTTGTTACCCACATGAATCACTTGAGGCTTCCGCCTGTTCCCCAGCAACAAGCGGCCGAGTGACTCAGACTCATCACCAACATTCGTCTCAATCCTCACTATGTGATTGCGGTGGCCAAAAGAACGACATGAACAACTTCGCCCAACGGTTGCCGATTATTCCGTGGCTTGTAGTTCACTTTGAAAAGAACCTATTTCCTGGTGTCGTTATCGCAGACGCTGCAAAATTTAGGGCCTATTCGCAGAAATTTTCGAAGTCGTTTCCAACGAGTGGTGGGAGTCACCAATGAGAAAATTGCAGATGCCTCAACCGGTTTTCGTTATTTTTCTAATCGACGAGATGCTTAATTAGTATTTAGAATCGCACTTTATTTTGAGTATTTTTTACTTCAAAGCCTACAAGAGACCAATTACTCTGCACTCATGAGGTTTCTACAATGCGTATACATATTTAGGCGGGTTGCGATTCAATTAAAACGCTTACAAACAATAACATACCAGAGAACTTGGTGCGAGTGCCAACACTTAATTAGGGTATCCTCTTTTTGGAGTTACTTTAGTCTCGTAGACGCTGAATCTTGCATACTACAGCTAGGGATTCACCACGGAAGTTTTTTATCGTACTTCACATGAGCTTAAAAGTTCTAAAGAAATTTTAATCATGTGGTTTTATCTTTTTTTTCATTTTTTTTATTTTTTTCATCATGGGCTTTAAGAATTTATCAAACTTTTTGTCGGACTTCATGAGTTTTAAAAAATCCAGAAAGTTTTTCAAAAACCATCACTTGAATGGAAAATATGAGCTAGAGTTTCAGAAACATCATATAGCCCATTTATGCGAATGGTGGGTGAGGCCATACTGTTCAGAAGGAACGTTTCTCTACTAAAGATCTTCATCTAATGTTCTTGTCCTCTTTGTTCATCGAGGAGTCAAGCATCACGTTACTCTAGTTCGATCCCAATTTGGCTTTCACGATATTTTCGCTCGAGTTTGTGCAGCTACTCTGATGATTTTAAAATAAATAAAACTTAGAAATGGATTTCTTTTCAAGTATTGAGCTTATACTTTACTCAGACACTAACTCTTATAAGTTGAAGAAGTATTCGTCTTATACGATCATAATGATGGATCAATCAATAAAGATATTAAATGAGTTATTTATTGAAATTTTGGACTCTGATTTCGGTTTGGACGAGCACCGTAAGAGCTTCTCAATTTGTAAGCCATCTGTGAACGTCTATGTTTTAGTCGAAAAACTTTTTGAGCCGAATTATTATTATTATTATTTTGTGGTGTCCAAATTGGTTCCAATAATGACCATACTGTTTGATTTTTCTATATTTTATTACAAACATGGCAATTCATAAACCTTTGCCATTAATATACGCGTCAGATATGAATTATTATGTTATTATAACGCAAAACAAGAGGAGTTCATGTCATCGATGGATTTTTTAATTTTTCCTCAACACCAATCTAAGATTTTCATCAACCTTATCGGATTCGTATAAACTATTACCTGTAAACTATTTAAAGTTATCTTGGATATTTAGTTTATTCACAAACTGCGTTATGAATTAAGAAATTACATGTTAAATAAATATGAGAATGTGTTTTGGCAGTCAACACTTTCAAAATTCTTATAGAATCTAGTCCGTCATCTGCCAGTGGAATTCATTGACAGCAATTCGATCAATTTTCGTTTCAATTAAAAAAAAAATTGTCCTTATCAATGACTGAGCCTGGATCACTTATGACCTACACACAATTTTACTACCCTAAATAATTTATTAGTTTCTCCAACATAAACCTGCAAAAAATACCGCGTCTAACCTTTTCAAAAACCTCGGAAATTTAACAGAGGTTAGCTAACAGTGTTCAAATGTGGAGCTGGTACGTGAGGCTGTCGGTAGGTGTTGACAGTTTTATTATGATTCTTTTTTTTTGTTACTGAACTATCAAAAAAATATTTGCGGGAATTTTTTCCTTCGATGCTTGTACAACAATATTTACTCATTGCATTCATATTAAGATATTAAAGAGTTCCACCAGCACGATAAACTTTTTTATATTGATATTTCTTCATTTTGCGTGATAGACATAATGTTCTAAGATGAAATTTGGGTATGGGTCTTCAAGGTGACCACATGCTCGTTTTGAAGAGCATTGTGTTGAGATCTGGGCATGACGGAGACCGCCAATGCTCGCGTAAAAATAAGGTCTTTAAGGCCTGTGGAAAATAAAATATAATAATTATAATTTTTAGTTGAGTCACATGTTTCTTGCAATGTGTTTCTTTACTCAATATCTTACACTCATTAGGTTATCAGGAAGGGGGAGAATTTGTTATGTCTGTTGCGTTGATTTCAGTTGACTATATACGTTCACTTCCGAAAAGTGCTATTGCGACTAGGAAAGGGCTCAGATAATCTCATTTTATTCACAGTACAACTTTTGAAGATAATGTAATGCATTCAACTAATCGTTGTAAGTGAGAGTCGTAACTGCTTGTAAGCTTGTTATTATTGTTTACATATATCACGGCAGTGATTCTTTTGACTGAGTAAGTACAGCCCAGATGTTTTTTTCTTTATTAAATACATCGGATTTTGATGAGCGTTAGTCAAGGTGGACGTTATTTCTTCAGTAGCAATTTGCGTTCACACTATTACTGTAAGATTACCTGTTTGGATTGCCAATGAAATGCGCCGGACTGAAAGTTTAGAATTTCTGCGTAGCAATCAACTAAAAAATTAGTTTCTGTCCAAACTAAAAAAAAATATGGGTTTGCGGAGAGCACATCTTTGAATGAAATCTATTTATTTTGCGGGCTAATTTATGATACCTTTATGTGTTCGTATGCCAATTATGATACCAAGATAAGATGGTGATGTGTTTTAAATAATGACATTTTTCCCGCAGATGCTGAAGCACACCCAAACTGCGGCCGTTCGACCATTAGAGGCCACAATTCTACCTTCAAATGGAGCCGTGGACTTGATCTGCCCGAAACAGTTTCACTCCCGACATAGTCGACCTGAGGCAGACACTGCACGGCCCACGTTCCGCAGGGACCAATATCATCGGACAGGAAACTTTCTATCAGGAGACCAAACTGTATTCCCTCGTGGCGAGTGTGAACCCGTCACTCTCCAGTCGTATTCCCTCAATTCTTCACCATGCTCATCTTACGATTCGTCTTCTTCTGCGTACTCTTCTTTGGATGCTAGAGAACCTGTTTCTCAGAGCCCTCAAAGGCTCACGCAAACCAACTTTTCAAGGCGATGGAAAACGGAAGTCAAAAAAGAAAGTCCATTGAAACCCATCAGTGTTACCTTTAATATAAAAAATCAAGAACCCCCTTCTCATAAATATGATTACACCTCTCTTCCCAACAGCGGCGAACTGCAAGCTGTTGGACAAATTATCACTCGTATCCAAATACTGGATCAAAGTGAGAACTCGAAGAGAATCTCTATTCAGAACTCCTTAAACGCTCAAAAAACATGTGAGTTGAATCAGACTAATATGAAATCACCATTGCTAAAGCATGAAGTCCAAAATGACACTAAAGGATCTCAATCGAAGACACCGGATGAGTACCGCTCTCTTGACAAGGTTAATTTTCCAGCTGTTGCAAGAAAGAGTAAGATTGAAACAGACGATGTACGTTTGAGGAGTCGTTCTTGCGAAAGTCGAGGCAGGCGTGAAAAGGAAGCAAGCAAGAGTTTAACAGTTTCAAAGCCTTCACATCCCAGCATAAGTGAAAAATTTTCTGCTCGAGATAAAATCTGTCTCGGGAAAAACGAGAAACCCTTGCGACGTATCGTTCATTTCAACGACGATGAGATAAATAACGCTAGGTGGGCTTCCCCTGAACCAACCGCGAAGAAAAGAGTAGAAATTCGAAAAAATGAAAACGATGACTTGACCTACGTGAATGTAGACGAAATTGGGCAAAAACGGACTTTGAGCGGGGTGTTGCATAGATCATTTAGAAGCGGGAGGTCATTAACGAGGTCTTTGGGAAAATCGCTTCGACGTTCCGAGCACTTCAAACGACCACCGATTGTTCATCAAAGGTTCGGTTTAGACATAAAGAACGATAAATCAAATCCAGTACCATATAATGAAAATTCTCAAGCAGGGAAAGAAGCCAGAGAACAAGTGTCCGCGAGACAAAGATCTTCGTCAGAATCGAGGGCAAAAAGTAGTTCTCGAGGTAGAGAAATTTTTTTAGGACATGTAGGATCCACAACAGACTCCTCTTCGCCATCCAAATCAAAAAGCATATTTAGAACTTCTTTGAAGCGGTCATTTCACAAGCGAGCGAAGAGAGCGAATTCGATTGCAAAAGATTTCAAAGTAGAAATGGGAAGTGACTTTGGGACTGAAACTTCAAAAGAACAGCTAAACTCAGTAAGAAGTGACGACAATAACAACAAAAAGAAACCATGGACTAGAATAAGTTTCATAGGGACAAAAAGAGAAACTTATGACTCGAGTAAAAGTTCCATCGATGTTAGCCACTACGACGTACCCAAACCTTCAAAAAAGAGTAAACAATCTTGCAGCAACGGACCAACCAAGGACGCGAGTTCAAAAACCAACGTAACGCAGGCGAACGAAAACAGTGAACGAAAAGGATTGACAAGTGAACTTAAATGTGACTCGAAAATTCCCAAATCTGAAGAAAAGCAATTGTGCTCCGCTGAAACAAGAAACTTTACTGAAGGTAAGGCTCAGTTGTGCTCAGCGAACTGGCGTGCCACCAGGCTCAGTAGTGGTCACGAGCACAACCTCGCGAGCAAAGCGCAGCCAGAAACTTGCGCAGGTCCTGCGTCCCTCCAGCGGACTTCTCCGGTTTTGGCCGCTGCAGACGAGGGGAAAAAGGTACGTAGCGCTTCAGTTTTGTCGTATCTTAGAATGTAATTCAAAATCACCACTAATGTACCGCGGTGGAGGAAACTTAGTTTCCTGTGGTTTCTTCTACCGTGTAATGTAGACGGGCCGTTAAAAATAACGGGATTCGAAAATGTTCGATAAAGCAATTTCGTATCACAGATATGGTCATTAAGCGCATGCACCTTGATTCCAACGAACAATGAATTAACAGTCTCTTAGTAGCAGTCTTCCTATCTTATATTAACTTTAATATCCCCTTTATGTAAATCCTTTCGTGCGTGACAGAGAGACGGACCAACCAAGAAAGCTAGCAGCCTGTGAAATTTTTACTTAGTGGATTGTCATTGTATCCCTCCCTCACTCAACCATCGCTGTCGTACAAGATGGTCGTAGGACATGCGCCGAATACAGTTCATTATGATAATTATCTCGCTCCTCAGTTATCAAGATGATCAGAGCAATGCGGCGTCAAATATGGCGTATACGTAAAGTTTTTTCAACGAAATTGAAAGCAGCTTGAGATTAGTTGTATTTATTCGTTGGAAAACCGGATGTTATTCAATTTGTATTAATGAAACTTTGGTTCTGATTTTTGAAATTCAAGAGAAGTAACATGTTCATAGAGTTCTCTGATGCTAACCCGAGCGTTTACATCTGTAACTTTTTCAGTATTCAGTAGTCTCGTTAGTGCTCTATTGGTTTCAGTTTATACTTTTTCAACAGTTATTGTTGCCTCACCAGATGATGAAAATGGCGTTACACCGCTTTTCCTAAGTGCTAATCATACCCAATAAACACGATAAATATGTATTTATTTTCTCACGTACCTGATGAATATCAATGTCCATCTAATTTTCATAGTTCAAATGAATATCAGATTCTTTATTTGCCCGAAGTTCGTTCCGCTTCATACACCGGGGCCAGTATGGAGTAGCATTGTTGGCATCATTACAGGAGCTGAAGCAATGTTCAACATATTCACTTGTCATGTATATCTCCATGGAAAATTTGTAACGCCAATTTCTTAGAATCTAACTGTCGTACGTCAACCTAAATTCGTACGTGAGGCGTCCCATGCTAATGGACGACCGACGTCGTTATCGCCAGTGGCTTTGTTCAGTGCCGCGGTTGACCTTCCTTGGCGCGATAAGGCACGCAATTAAAGGAAGTCAGAAGGTCGATCTCTCACAGTAATTCATGCATCGTTCCAGGACCCGGAACCCAAAATTAATGTTGAATATCTGATAGCGCACCAAACTAGCGCTGCCCAGGTACTCTAAAACGCTATAGTTCTTTGTTTTAGCGTCATATTACTGCAACATCTGCTCGCCCCTTGGCTGGTGTACGATTACTTCGTGTGTCCTTATTTGGTTATGAAACAGCGTAGTTAATGCTGTCTCATATTACCCTCCTGCCACCCATTCACCTGCACGAAACAGTTTCACTAAATGTTTGCTAAGAAAAATAATAACAATGTTCATTTTAATATTGGTTCTGCTTTTTATCATAGGCGTGATATTCCATAAGAATCTACCGATTGGAAATAAACCATTCGCCTTCATGCCAACCTTATGCTCCACATAAAATGATGCAGCATTTATAATGTAACGTTTTTCTTACGCACTAACTATGATGTTTATTTTGCTCAGAATTTAATTAAAATTTTAAATGAAGACCCATGAAGTTACATAGGCTACCTATGGCAGTTCTTTGCTGAGCATTTTCAAGCGTTAAATGATGGTCATTTGATATTTCGTCTAAGACTTGGGCACTTTTCATGCTCGTTTAGCGTTGAAAATAATCTGCAGCACCCCAAAATTTCCTTGGTGCAACGAAACTAAAATATAAACTTCCCGGACAAATAAACGCTTTTTATCATCTACCGAACTTGCCACGAGAGCTGTTATCATTGCTCGTCCGGTCTAAGCAACATTAAATCTTTTAAAGTCATTGAAGCCATAAAGCAGAGTAACTAAAAATCAACGTAAAGTAACAGGGGGCCACTTCTAGTATTCTTACTACAAGGCGTCAAAGTTTCCCTGCAAATGTCAACTAAACTGTTCCAAATTTTGATTTTTCTTTGCAATCAGCGCTATTCGATGACGCTAAACGACTATAGGTGCATGGTTTCTTTTAACTTTAGTTTTGGTTTCTAAGCAATGGGCATCAGTATATTAACTTGAGATTTTTCTACGAACTTGTCAATTAAAAAGTTGCTGCCGTTTCACAACTTCAAATAAATTATACTTTATCTTATAAAATTGAAATAATTCCAAGTCATTTTTCATTTAGCCTCTTTTTAGCTTTAATTCAATGTAAATCATATAAAATTCAAAATTATTGTTATCTAATTTTTAACATATGATTTAATACCGCTAAAAATTTATGTTTAGAACAGGGGTTTTGTGTTTCGTTGGTTGCAATAGAGACTGATTGACAGCACCATGCATACACGGAGAAAAAACGCGTGGCATCCTTGTCTCATAACTAAAAAAGAACAAATACATTCTAGATTTGAGTGAGATTGAATTAATAAAATTAATTGTCAATGTCGCAAACGAATAAATTTGAAGGACATTCAAAAGACGAATTTTTACTGAAAAAAATAGCATCTTACAGGTGTAGAGAAAAATAAGCATAACAATTTCAATTCATAACTTAAACGTAGATTCCTGTAACGCCGCGAGTCTCCATGTAATTTTTCTCATATACATTTGCTTTTCATTGTCGCTGTGTGACGTCCTGCAGAGTCGTTTAAGGGACAAGGAACACCCTTACTGTTTTCTTTGTGTTGAACCTGCTTGCTTTAACGTTGACCGCAATTGAAGCTCAATATTCTACTCAAATTTAAAGTCAATTGTAGTACGCAATTTTGAAAATAGCAAATATTAACTGGATCATGCCTTCATTTAACATCACTTAAGTATTTATGAAAATTGAGTTCGTGACTACTGGTCAGTCAGCAGTATGATGAAAATCCTCTCCGTGTACACTGGGGGCGTGCGTTGCAGTCAAAGTGTTGAACGTTTTTAGCATGAGTTCAGGCAGTAACTTTTTAACCGTAACCCTCTAACCTCAACCCCTTAGCATCAAGATCACAACCTCTACACCAACGTTACCTCCAAAACCAGCGTAGCACACTCGTCACCTCTCAAACATCAACGCCAGCAAAGCGATATCTTACGTCGCGTGAACCTGAATTCGTAATGCTACTCTACTAAGGTAATTTGGGAAAATAGCCACACAAACCACAAATGGTTTTTCAGAATCAGAGTATTAAGTATCTTTAAAATGAAAACCGAGAAATTCAGATTTTCAATTTTAAGGATTAATAAACTAAGGACTATCAGATTCAGTAATTGAGTATTAAAGCATCGCTGGACTATTAAATTAAGCGTATTAAACATCACTGAACTGAACTAAGTACCTAGGCATTAAGCATCACCGATCTAAGGACTACTTGGTTTAGTACTTCAACATTAAGTATTGCTAAGTTTTTGAGTACTTCACTACTACCAGAATGTGTGACAAAAATAAGGACTCTCATAATCTCTACCTGAGTAATAAGTATCTTCAAAATGTGTACTCGCAGATTAGATGAGATTTGTAGTTTGAGCTTCCTTAAGTGCAGTAAAGGTGTTCCAAAGAAAGGGCGGAGGAAGGCACCATTTAGTGTTGAGTTAAAGGAAACAGGAATTCATGGTCAAGGTATGATTCCCCGCTCAAGGAAACAGAAAGTTTGGAAGTCAGTTTTTGAAACAAGATAAAAGTTCAAGAAAAGAGTAGTAGGTGCTGGAGAAAAAACACCAGTGAACCCAAAAATTAGTACGCAGCAAAACCAAAGTCGACATTTTATTTCAACAAAAGAAAGGCCTGCCTAACCTTTGGCTCAGGACCTCATATCTTCCTCCTGGAGGGGAAGGATAGTAAACTCACATGTTCAGTACATGAGTATCACTGCAATTTCCATAGATTATATATGCAGTTATATGTTCAGTAGTTGAGTACTGCACTTCCCATAGATTATATATGCAGTTATATGTTCAGTAGTTGAGTACTGCACTTCCCATAGATTATATATGCAGTTACATGTTCAGTAGTTGAGTACTGCACTTCCCATAGATTATAAATGCAGTTACATGTTCAGTACTTGAGTATCACTGCAATTTCCATAGATTATGTACTGTAACATGTTCAGTACATCAGTACTGCAATTCGTATAAAATATATATGCAGTTACATGTTCAGTAGTTGAGTATCACTGAGTTAAATCGCAAAGGCAGCTATCTGAGTTAGTTATCCCAGACCAGCGAACGCAGCCATAACTCGCCGAAGCACAACACAGGTCATGTCGCTGTCAGATGTTACAGAGTTAACAATGTATCTGTCAATTATTTATCTTAATGTGAGAATTGATCCACCGAGTGCGTGTCGCTCTACAAGTATGCCAATTTACGGTTCATTGGTCTTCTTAATTTGTTAGAAGATTTGAAACTATGTACATGCATTGAAATACGCGAGATTTGTGTCAGAGTATACTGTATGATATATAAGTACGATAATCTGTGGTGTATTTGTATGATATATAAGTATACGCTTGATTGGTCACAGGCTCATAGGATATTGAAAAGAACCGCTGAGAAAAGTCGAATTCAATTCTTTAATGTTGAATGCTTAAAAGATGATACAGAATCCTTTAATTCTTCTTGTAAAATTAAAATCTTTCATCTTGTTTCTTGAAATGCTTGAAGAGGTGTCACGTCATCCGGAGAGTTTGAAGTTTGGCGTTCCAAGACCAGATTAAATTTTTTGGCAAAGTACATTTTTTACAAAGTACGTAAGACAACATTATTTTATTCAGACGTATTGTTCGCACCATCAGCGTTTCGGAGTATTAAACTCTAATGGCATCAGGCACAAAATTGACACCACAGTTTTTGAGTGGCATCTGCACGACGTCGAAACAATGGGATACAAGCATCAAGTCACAACATTGCGTCATCTAAACAAGTGTTCAGTAATGGAGTGAGAACGAAAATGCGTGGCCTTACTCGATCTTATGTAAAGACAATAATTCTGTGAGGCCTTGGGGCCTTAAGGCTGATGTTCTAGATGATGCGTGTTCTCTCGTTAAGTTTAGTAATCTTGATATACCAAGCAGTTAAAATTATCCTTTTGAAACGCATATTAGAGAAAGTAATAAAAAGATTTCGAAGTTTTCGTAGGAAGCATGAAGAAATTTAACGCTGATACCAAAACTTTAACTTAAAAAATCCCAGTCAAACTTTTTCGGCGCCTGCATACATGCTTTTCGCCGCCTAAGCAATTCGATTGCTTAAATCGCATAGGCGGCGAAAAACATGCATGCAGGCGTCGAAAAAGTTAGACCGGGAAGGCATATGCGGATAAGCACCGTGCTTTGACTGAGAAAATAAAATAATTTGGTTGTAAATCTAAGAATAAATATCATCACTACAGTTGCGAGCACATTTACCATCTACTTGATAAAATTTCTCATTTTCGAATGTCTTTAACGCGGAAACACAAAGAGTCATCTAAAAATATAATTTTGAACGATAACTCCAAGGGAAAAAAAAAGTCATGCAATGCGGTGAATGTCACACTTTTGTTTATTAATTACCTGGCTTTTGTTTAGTTGTAGAATATTACAAGTGTATATGTGAATGAAATTCCAGAATTTAAAGATTACAAAACGATATCGCTCATTTTCATGAAAACGGCAAGTTTGATACAATGCTTTCTCTTGAAATGCTGATAGCAAAACTCTATAATTAATTTAATCTCATTAATCCCAGACCTAAGCCGCATTGTGCGAGGATTTCGCGAAATCACATACGATAACATTGTGCTCACCACCTCGTCTCGAAAGTTGAGACAGGGGCGAAGTTCGACAAGAGTTCTTCTGAAAGTTCGTTCGCCTTTCGGCGTTGTGCACGAGACACTTATGGGCGCTGCTATAGCGTGAGGTCTACCGCCATGTGTCGCCTACCCAGGTGCATGGAAACAAATCATATCCATTAAATGTATGGAAATAAGTTGTATCCATCTGTAACCTAACCTAATCTAAACTCACGCTTTAGTACTAGTTAGAGGTAGATCTCATGCCATAGTGAGGTAGATCTTACGCTATAGTACGAGTTTCACTAACTTATGTTTGTGCGGTGCCAGTAAAAGTTTTCTCTACGTGTAGATCGGGTTTGCATATTGAAAGTTGTGCTCAAACTCCTTTGTTAGTGGGCTTTTTTTCTGTATAAATTTGGCCAGATAAACTGCTCAAATTTATGGCTAACTTTTACTTGATGAATGCTCAAAACTTTAGGATTTGGAGTAGAAAAAAGGCCAATATGGCATCTCTACCCGCAGAGTATGTGGCTTGAATCTTCCGGATGCAGTTCACGCCTCTTGCATTCAAGCTACTGTAGAGTCTCTTGAAAAATATTTTGTGTAAGTAATTCATCATAGTAATATATGTCTCCGCTTGACATGTATTGTTTCTAGATGTGTAATCAATTTTGAAAAGAAACATTTCTCTGTTAGTTTTGTAATTTCCTTCGAGAGGAATATTTACTATTAATTGAATGAAAACTTCCAAGACATTCAACGAATATGAATGTCAAGTATTTTCAAAATAAGTTGACTTCGACGCAACTCGCGTTAGATTCATTTATTCATTTAAAAAACTTTATTTTTTTCCAGCACTAATTTTTTTACTCATCACAACGATAATGATTTCCCGGCTCTCTCATTTATCCACACCACACGCTACGGCGATGATTTTCCAACTATCTCATTTCTTCAGACTTCACGACGATCAATTTTCAGCTCTCTCATTTCATTAAACTCCACAACGACGATGATTTTTGAGCCCTCTCATTTCATTAAACTTCTCAACGACGATGATTTTCCAGCTCTCTCATTTCTCTACACTACACCACGACAACAATTTCCCAGTACCCTCATTTCCTTCCACCGTGCATCGTCTATAATTTTCCAGCTGTATCATTTGGGTACACTGCAGTGTTGAGACGCCGAGTCGTACTCAGAGTAATTCATGCGTGAGCGCCACCAACCCATATAGTGAGACGCAGGCAGAGGGAGCAGGTTGTAAGGTTGCGGCCCCCATTGTTGCGGTAGGTGAAGGTCGGTGGCAGGGTGGAGTGCCTGCTTGTCGCTGTGGGAACCCCGATTTGTAGATTGGCTTTTTTCTTGCCGGATGTTCAAGTTTTGGTTATTTTTTAGGGAAATTTAAGCGTGGAGAAAGCGCATTATCCAGCAACGTATTTTCAAACGGAATTTCATCTTGAAGATCGCTCAGTATCTGGCAAGTTTATTTTTAAGTGAAATTTTGCCACAAAGAGCACTCAGTACCTGACAATTCTATTTTCAAGTGATATTTCATCGTAAAGAGAGCTCAGCATCTTGCAACCTTATTTTTAAGTAATTTTTTTATGGTGAAGATCGCCCAGTAGATTTGCCAAATACTGAAGGCTTTTTATGACCAAATTATACAGGAAAATAGCTACATTTGAGGATCTGGCCAGAAAAAGGCTTAACTGAAAACGTTGGCAGGAACACCAGGCTATACCCAAACCGAAACGGTCACGTGTTCTTAGAGATGTCTCCCATTCTTAGGGAGAAACGAAAAGTATTTGCGAATGAAAATACCGCACTTTTAACAATATTTGGAGCTTATGGGATTGATTCGACAAACTGTTCTAATTATGAAAGCGAACCCAAATCTGTACTTAATTTTCTCAATTTGTTTTATTTTCACACATCTTACATATCATCACAGCTCGCGTAGCATCACACTCGTGTTTCCATGAGGCGAGATCGGCAGACACGAGAGCTCCCAAAGTACGTACGACAATTGAGCGTAGTTTCATTCTTTGAATATTTCGATGCCAGACGCTCAGCTGATGTTTTCAGTATGAGCAATATATACTCGTAGTAATTGACATATCTTTTAGCGATATTTAGGTTGTGATTGGAAAATGAGCAAATTATTCGATTTTCTTGTTAAATATCCTTCTTTTTTAGAGTTTGTCAAGTCTTGATTTAAACAATTTAAACAATTTAAACAATTTAAACAATTTATTTACCACTGGTGATACATAGATAAAATGTTTCTTAAGTCTAGTACAATGGTCAAATTTGAGTATAGCTACCTGTGGGCCCGAATAAGTTCAGTGACTTCTAGGGCATCCTACCATCAAGGTTAGTCTTAGGAGTACAATAATGTTTAACCTAATTCACTTAAACTAGAGACGCATGAGACTGATCAATGAGATAAGTAACTCGAAATTAGATACTTCATTTCACCATATAGTTAATATGGACTAGATTTAACAGTATATTCGACAAACGATTCAAGAACAGACTGAAGATCGGCGAAATTAATCAAGGCGAATTACATTATTAGGACCAGTTATGTAGGGGACAAGGTTTGACTCTGTGATCTTACACGACTAGTAATCTGATAGGAAGTGAGACTCAAGACTTTTTTGAATACCTTATAAGAATTACTTTCACGGATCTCCGCAGGTATTGAGTTCTAAGTTTTAGTTCCAACGAAGAGGATACTGTGTTGTGACCGAGCCTTTGAGTAATAAGGAAGCATGAATTTACTTCTATTTCGGGTTAAATGGTCGTGATGACCAGTTTGCGTAGTTAATAGTTGTTTTAGGCTATTGTCGCCATCATTTGTTAATGTTTTGTAAATGAAATTGCAAATGGAGATTTTGTAGAGATCCGAGAGCTTAAGTATTCGTAAATTTTTGAATGAGTCATTTGTGTGAGCATTATATTCTAGATTCTTTACCGCTCTTATGGTTCTTTTTTGCAGGGTAAAAATTTTGTTGGTTTTATTTTTATCAGTTCCGTGCCATGCCTCTATTCCGTATTGCAAGTATGGTGAAATGAGCGTTCGGTAGAGCATTTGTAAGGCTGTTTCAGGCAGGAAATTCTTAACTTTATTTAGGATTCCGATAGATTTTGATAATTTAGAACTAATATGAGCGATGTGCTCTTTAAAGGTTAGATGTTTGTCTATTATGATGCCAAGGAATTTACTTGAGTTGGTTTCTTCGATTTCACCTTCGCCAATTTGAATGCGTGGGAGAGATATATTTTTCTTGTATGAGAATGTAATATATTTTGTTTTATCGATATTAAGGCTTATTTTATTAGCTTTAAGCCACAATGAAACCTTATGAAGTTCATTATTTATACGCTCCGCCATCCTAGCGGGATTTTGGTCTGGAAAGACCGCAGAAAGGGTACTGTCATCGGCAAAAAGTATGAATTTGAAGAATGATGTAGATTTAATGATATCATTGATAAAAATCAGAAATAGGAGAGGCCCAAGGACAGATCCTTGTGGAACCCCATGGCTAATTGTCTGTGGGTCTGATTTTGCGTCGTCAATGACAACGTATTGTTTCCGATTTGCGAAGTATGATCTAAACCAATCATGGGCAGCCCCTCGAATGCCATAACAATGTAGTTTCGAGAGTAATACGTTATGGTCCACACAATCGAATGCTTTTCGAAAGTCAAGAAATACGGAGAAAACAAGCTTTCCTTCATCTATATTAGAATAAAGGTATTGCAAATGATTTAATATAGCTTGTGTCGTAGATTTCTTAGAACGAAAACCGTATTGTTTGTCGTAGAGGAAAGATTTTTGTTCAAAATACGAATACACTTTTTTATACACAATTTTCTCGAATATTTTGCTAATAATTGGTAGTACAGAGATAGGTCTATAATTGTTAATGCAGTTTTTATCACCATTTTTAAAAATAGGGGTGACTCTCGCAATTTTGAAAGAGTTCGGGAAGATACCTTGAGAAAGGGATTGGTTGATAATATAAGATATGCACGGTGCTATTATATCAGCTATAGCCTTAAGAACTTTAGCCGAAAAATTTTTCAATCCACTTGATTTATTTTTCAAGTTGTTTATGCACGTAATTACATCGGAGGGATTAGTTGGCGTGAAAAAGAAAGAGTTAGGTTCACGGACATGGTCCATGTATTGCAAGTGGTCTCTGGGTTCACTGAAGACACTATCGGCTATATTTTTTCCTATGTTTACAAAAAAGTTGTTAAACACAGTTGCAATATCTTTTTTCTCGTGGTATTTTATATTTTCGTGAACGACGGACTCAATTGTTTTCGTAGTATTATTATTCGGTTTATAGCATTAATTAAGCAGGCGCCAAGTTTTTTTAATATCAGTTTTGTATTCAGTAAATTTGCGCGTGAAGTAGTCTCGTTTTGAGGTTTGTATTTGATTTGTCACATGATTCCTGAATCTGTTATACGTTACTTTAGATATTCGCCCTTCGTATAGTAAGGCTAGGTACGCTTGACGTTTCTTTATATTGATCACGATATCTTCAGTAATCCAGGGCTTTTGTCTATTTTTCGGCGTAATTGTGCGGGTGATTATTGAACAGCACTGGTTATATGCGGTCATTATAATTTCAGTTAAATTTGGTATTGCTTCATCAATGTTAATCGCATTATTGTCCCGTTCATAGACGTCTAATGATGACATTAATTCTTCTAGAACAGTTCGCATTGTTCCCAAGTTGTATTCGTTTACACAACGATATGAATAAGTATCACCCTGTGGGCTGGTACAAGGATTATAGACATTTTTCTTGATGAGAAAAACCGGGAAATGGTCAGATAAGTCAGAAATTATCATTCCGGTAAGAAAATCAGTCGGATCTAACATAAAAATATTATCGAGTAACGTAGCCGATTCAGAAGCAACACCTATAGGTTTCGTGATGATTGGAAGGAAGGAGCTAGACTGAAAAACATTTATGAAGTTTGAGATTTGCTCACAGCTATCATATTGTAGAAGATCGTAGTTGAAATCCCCGCAGATTATTATGTCACTATATTGAGACTTGTTGAACTGAGATATAATGCTTTGAAGCTCGTTCAGGAAAGAGACGTTACAAGCTGTTGGGGGCCTATATACTGTCCCAAGCATAATCCGTTTACCATTTTTCGTTAGTTCTATAAATAAGGTCTCAATATGTTCACGATTCATAGTTGCACTTAAAATGACTTTCGAAGATATTTGTTTAGATATGTACGTACTGATGCCACCACCACGTTTGTTACTACGGAGTGAATGATGGCTATAATAGTTTTGAATTTGAATCAGGTCTTTAGATGAGTCGTCTAGCCAACTTTCGGTGAAACTGAGAACATCAAAATTGCTGTTCAGCTCAGTGATAGTACAAGATATTTCATCTATTTTCGGATAAATGGATCTACAGTTCCAACATAATAGAGAAAAATCGTTACAGGTCTTCCTCATCGATTCTTTGAATTTTTTAATATTTAGGTATTTACAGTTTCCAGTTTCATTTAGGTTTGGGTGCAGTCTATTCAAATGATTGAGATCTGGATCAATATTGTCGAATATGTCAACATGGTCAGTCATTAGCATTAAGTGACAGTAAGTAAAATGTAACGTAAAAATAAAAATGATAAAAACTACAGGATCAAGGTAAAAATAAGGACATTCCTACTTAGAATTAAGCTAAAAAAAGAGAAACTAAAAACACACAGAGATTATTAGTCTAAATTGTCTAAAACCTAGTATGATTTCATAAGGAGAGCGCAAATTCAGTCCATGAGCAGGAACATTAGGGATCATAAATGGCAAATAATGTAGTTACAAGGCTGTCGTACCAGTGGTTTCCGCATATAACGTATTTACGTATTTTTCAAACCAAAATGGATACTTTCACAATAATTGGCTGTGGATCTATTTATTGTGTATACATTATTCGAACGTGACTTTGAAACTGCCCGTGTGTAGCTTCTTAAATTAGGACAAGCTTGTGGGAATTCATGATATAAAAATTGGCGTGCAAACGCTTTGCACATAATTTATCATATTTATAAGTTTGATTTGAAAAATATTGTTATGTGGGATCTTTTGATTTAAAGTTCACTTCAATATTTTTACGTTTTACAAATTGGAAGCGCACGCAGTTCGTCAGAATTCTTGAATATATTTGAGCATTGAATGTCAAAATTGAGAGGGAATAGCGTCAGAATATAGCTCAAGATTTCAGCACCTAGTCAGGTGGTAATCGGGGCTTTTCATAGCGCTATGGCGATCCGTGAATTTTCCTGGCCAAAAATCTATAAAATTTTATGCAATGGAAATTATGAACTGAATAAATTTATGAAACTTTATATATATATGAAAAAGTTATGAAATTATCATGAAATAAGGATGAAAAGCTCAAAATTAAAGTAAAATTATGTGAGTTGACAACGAAAGTAAGTTAAGCATATACGTCAGCTATGACTTTCTTGAGCTATGACATTGAACCTTGATAGGTGCGTCTGAAAACAGAGGGCTGATATTTTCTGATAGCGGGTAATAAATTTTTTTCCGCCCATGCAGCTTCTTTGGGTAATTTTACCTGGAAAGATTTAGTCAAAAGAACGAAGTTTTCCCTTTGGGCGAGGTGTGGGAGGTGTGAGTAGGATATGAAACTACGTAGGACGTTTTCCTACGCGTCCCCCAGCAATGACTTTATTTTGTTTAAATGTTGACAATTTTTCTGTGGTTGTGCGTACGGCAATATTCTAGTCTTCATTGTTCAAGCTCCTCTCTGTAATAGCTCAAATTTTGTTGTACGTAATTCGATGTCCAGTCATCAATGTTCAAGGATCCCATTGCGATGGCTCAATTTTGTTTAAACGTTGAAACGATGGAAATTTTTTGTTATATATCTGTCGATGTTCAAGTCTTCAATTTTTGTAGCGCATGACTGGACTGAACAGTATGGGACTGCGCAGTGCTGGGCGATGTAGTTAGTGCTGGGCATAGAAGTGCAATGCACAGCGTGCTTCGCCAAGCATTGACCGTGCAAAGAACAATGAACTTCAGCCCATACAAAATGTCTACCCTGAAAGTTATTCTACGTGCAGCTTCCATGCATCAATTTTACCTAGATAAACTTAGTCAAAAGTACGAGGTTTTCCCTTTGAGCAAGCAAATATGAACTACTGGAAATTTATGTGTAGGATCTGAAGCTACGCAGGCACGTATTGACAGAAGCTTTTCCAATGAAGATCGTAGTAACATGTACTCGTAGTTTAATGTGCTTGTTCGAACGTAACTTTTCGTAGTGCAAACAATGCTTGAAGGGCTACGTGAGCTGTCGTCGTCATCTTTGAAGTTGAAGTTAACTGGGACCTGACTGCCATACGCGGTTTTATTTCGCAGCGGGTTGTCTTCTCTTTACGAACGTGAGTTTTTTCTCGCCAGTTTCTCTCGCCTGGAATAAACGCAAGCGTTCTTTTAGTGCTTGCGTAAAAAGCTTCCTTGACATAGAGTATGAGACCACGAGGTCTGAGTTCTTCTTCAGCTGTTTTGCTTATTGCTTATTTTACATCGTTCAAATATGAACACTTTATTGCAGGTATTGGTGTCACTTCATCATGATTAGAAGGTGCTTTTTTACTTTTTCTCTCTGGTATTTTTAGGTAAAATACGACACTTTTGAATGATTTTGTAGCAGTTGTGAGTGTCTTGCTACAGGTGGAAGAGTGCATTGGATTATATTTTCTCGCAGTATTTAGGTTAAAGTAAAAAATTATAGTTTCATTTATAAATAAGTATTTTTCGCATGCTTTTTGAGTGTTTTATAGTGGCATGATCGTACTAGATAAATTGATTTAGTCACTCTTAATATATTAAATTCCATCTTCTAGCGCAAAATAAGTTTTCCTGGATATTTTCCTACACGCCTCGATCACATGCATTGCTCAATTTTATGGAAATATTTAAAAATAACGTAAATTGTAATTATTTTTATCAGTTTTGTTAGAAAGCGAACAAGAATATCTCCACAAATGATCTCTCCCACATGTGTGTATGAGGGCTCGTAGCACTCAGTTTCAACTTCGGCGAAATCTTTCAGCACGCACAGAAAGTGTATGTAGCTCTTTAAGGTCCACTCGGACGCAACAAAATTGTTCTGCATGTCATTATGTTGCTCATCATCTGCGTCACTAGCAAGCGAAAAATAACTTACCGGATGTGCTGAGGCCGGATTTCTAAACACTTCACGTTGTCGTAGAGTTCTTGCCAGTTTTAAAAGTTCACCTGTATACTTAGCTATTCAACGAGCTGGTTTTTATGGACTGTAATCTTCAATTTTCATAATTTTTAAATGAAATTTAAGCACACTGTACGTTTTCGGAAAGCTAGAACTCATAACAATTAAATTCACAAGTGAACTTTTACTAAGGCTCTAACGTAACAATGAAATCAAATTTTTGAAAGTCCGGCTCTTGATACATTTTTTCATCGTATCTTTATCTCATATTTCCAGTCTATCACAACGTAAAGTGAGGCGGTGTTGCTGCGTGACCAATGCGTGACCAACGTGACCAACGGTTAATAGGTTCATTAGATCGTGATAGTTAGAGAAAGAAATCAGGGAATTTTTAGCAATTGGAATTTTGAACCTTTATTAACACGGTGACCGCGATGTGTTAACTGAAGTTCAATATTTAACTCAAATTTACACTCAATTTTAGAAAGCAATTTTGAAAATAGCAAACATTAAATTAACATGGATAGTGCATTCATTTAGTTTTGATTACCTATTTATGAAAATTGAGTTTGATTACTGGTCGGTCAGCAGCTTTATGAAAATCACTTCCGTGACCACCGGCGGCTCACGTCGCGGTCAAAATCTTGAGCTTGAAATTTTTCAACCTTTGGAAAACGACTTGCGGAAAAAATGTACACTGCTGTCCATTGTCTGTTTAAGATAATCGAGGTACGTTGCTAATTAATGCAACCTTGAGTAGAAGTTAAAAATACTCAATATTTGTTGAGAAAGGAAGGGTATTTCCTTTGCACATGAAGCAGCGTCATGTGCACCAGATAAAAATTTCTATCTATATCGTAAACAAAATTTACGGGAATGGTGGTAGGTTTCAACTCCGACTGCGACGTGAGCCATCGGTAGTTGCTTAGAGAATTTTCATGATTCTGCTGACCGATTAGTAGTCACAAACTCAATTTTCAAAAATATTAAATGAGAGCACGAGTCATTTAATGTTTGTTATTCTCAAAATTGATTACTAAAATAAAATTAAATTCAAATTAAAAACTGAACTTCAGTCAAAGGCGCAGTCAAAGTTTTAAGAACAAACAGGTCTTCATTTTTGGCTCGCAAGCCTAAAAATTCTAACACCTACACCCACTACAGCTACACTAGCTCGAGGTTTTACATCGTTGTCTACGTTAATTGTGAGATAACGATGCACTTTACAATGCTGCATTTTTCCGGAGCGGAAATTCTCAGCACCTGAACAATGTCAGCACCTGCACAAATGTTCAATTAACTCAAATTAAACAAATATTAAACGCATACATTTGTCACGGTCTTGGCGGTGACAAGGTTGGAGAACAAGAGCGTAGATAATTGTTTCGAAAATTTGAAGGGGATTAAACTTGAAGAAAATTCGCTCTAGAATAGTGGACATGAGCAATATATTTGAATTGTTTTCCAACGACTGAGGTTCCTTTCGTGCGGCTGATGTCGGTATTGAAGTGGTGATTAGTATTAAAGTTTGACCTATGCCGATTTTAATCCTGACAGACGCTTTGATGAAAAAATATATATTTGTTCGACCCTAACAACAAGGCTCCGATCTATTCATAAATAAAACTACTGAAAATTTGAACAAGTTTCATAGGCTTAAGTTCATCAAAACCTTGTGCATGTATAGTTATGATGGAAATAACAAAATTACATTCCCACATAATTTCTCTCATGAACCAAAATCTAAACTCTGCACAAACACGTGCACCGTGTTGGGGTGAGGAAGTTCCGTATTTTTGTAATGTGAATCTTTTTTCATCCCTTTTTCGAGTAACCCCCCAACCCACCTCGACTCAAGCTCCTCAGTTTCGTTCCAGTGAAGTCGGCGCAAATAATGAACAGGACAATGCCGACAAACTCAGTCGTATTTTTGGAGCCTGGCGAAAAATACCGCAAATAAAACCTTTGTCATGGCTCTCCTCCTCTTGTCAAGACCTTGTCGCTCTGCTGATCGACGTCGCAATTTTTACGTCACGATTTCAGAACAGGATCGTCAAATGTCAATAAGTTTTATGCAGAACTTCCTGCCTCACAATGTGCTCGCGGATAACGTAGTTTCAAATACTGAATTCGTTTGGTGTTTTTAACAGTTACATTAAGGTTTTTGAAATCTTACCCTATGGCAACTCGTGAATTTCGTGTGCTTGATGAAGTTGCTTGCGAGAGTCCGGTTTCTAATCTTTCGTTGTGTCTCTTTGTATCAGAGCAGCTCAATCACTAATTTATCTTGAATTTTCCCACTCCATTAACCACTCTAAACTCTAAATGTCAATTCCTTTCTACTTTCGTGTTTTCGCTTTCTGTTCCATTCAAGCACCAGCTCGCAGAGTACTTTTGATTACCTTCATCTCATTTGCATGTTTTATCTCCTAATGACTGACCTGCAACAGTGTCTGTGTTCGTGTGAGCGACTCTTCGTACTTTGCAGTTTCGTTTTTGTGCCGTGGTGTCGTGGTGATCAGTCATAACGGGGGTCTGACTGACACAACCTGAGATACGGCGTTCGTGTGATCTGAGTTAGTGACAGAGGTGCAAGAATCCCGACAAGAAGTTGCGGACCGATTGGAAAAGATTAGAATGTATCGTATATTACAGTTCAATGATGTGTGAATATCTCACCGGTGCAACTTTTAAATTCTTTGCCTGGTTTATCTTTCGCCAATCTTATTTTCGATGTTCCCTCAGTTTGTGTGAAAACTTGAAACAAAGTAAGTATATTTCTTTTTTTAAGTATAACGCTTTAATTCTTACTTTAAATTAATAAAAATTATTTGTATTTCCAAAAGCAACCAAGTGTTTTTCTCGATTAAATTTTATATTGAGAAAGTGCGTCTTGTTTGCTTTGGAGAGGCGTATTTATTAAGTTGGAGACTTTTTGTAGAATGATCCTATGAATTTCAATTCGTACGTGTTTTTGAAGTTTAAGTTTCTCACTTTTAAATTGTGCTGTAGATGTGTAATTGATACGTACCGTTACATCTCTTTCTACTGCTTACTGAAACATATTTTGCTAATCTGTTATGTTTCTACGATGCAGTTTTGAAAAGACAAACCAAGTTCAGAATTGTTGAGTTTGTACACGCTGTTTTAGAAGCAAAACAAAGTTCACAGAAACGTGAGGCGTTAAAAAACACACATGCACTAAAGTTCAGAGTCACTGAGTTGCTGCAGAAAGTTCTAGGAAACAGGCAAATCAAGTTGAGAGTAGCTGAAAATCTGCCTTCAGTTTTCAACAATTTGTCTCCATTTTTTCAACAATTTGTCTCCACTGATGGTCTGACGGCACTCGGTGACCATGAACTGCAATCCAGGACGTTCGAGCCTGGGTCTGCTGGTCGAGAATTATTTCGAAGTCTCTTGAATGTTTTTTCTTATGTTGTTTCTGGGTAGCGATCTCCAACGCACAAGGAGACTGTGCGATGCATTTGTACCTTGGCACTGTTGCCTGTAACTGGTGATGTGCCTAATTGGACCAAAGTAACCAAGTAAACTTGTACCTGCATTCAAGGCGATACAGATAGGAAACACTCGTGCACATGGGCTCCGGCGTTTTTTAAATTATTCAGCGGTAATTAATACCTGAAGTTCATTCAATTTTAGTATATATAAAACATGAAGGAGACATGGAGGCCGTTTTGTGATGCTATCCACAGCTTAATAAGCAAATGAAAAGAAATCTCCGTTCGACTCTTATAATCATGAACGTTCGAAAATGTTGTGCAGATTTAATGCTAAAAATAATTATTTTTCACAAGGTATGGCCAGCAAGTGAAAACCGACACTCATCTTCTTTCCGTTGGCTACAATGGTGTAATGAAATTGATATTATTAATATCGATATTTTATTCATCACAAAACATTTTTATAATACATCTACAATTAAGATATTCAAGTCCCATTCTCGCGATGTTTGATTTGCCAATAAAGTTTACAACACCGCCGTTCGTCTGCATTTCGAGGAAGGGACACGTAAATTTCACCAGTTTTTATGAAATTTCTAAAGAATACTGTTTTCATAGAAGACAGGTAAGGGTAAGTGCTGCAGTACGTTGGAATATTTATGTTCATAAAGAGAACTTCATAACTGAAAATTCCATGAATTTTACGAGTGAAAAATTCAGAGCAACAGAATTAATAACTGTCCCGCCCCGACATTTCACTGATCTGTTGAACTCTGGGGAATTTATTAGGAATTTAGCTCAATTTTTCGACTTGAACATGAAATATTTTTTTATTAAATGTTAGTGAAGGATACCTGGATTTTCGCGTAAAGTATAGCACGCTGTTTTCAGTCTTAAAAATCTTTTCGATATTTACGAGGCTAGTACCACATGTTTAAACTATTTCTAAATGTAAAATCGTGCACATTTTTAACTGTACCTAGGGTATCGTTCTAAAGGGATGGATCTCTTGAAAAAAATTAAGGAAAGAAGTATGAAAGTATGACGAAGAATTATAAAAAATCACTGAAAATGTGCATGCATTTAATAAGATTATGTTGCGCAAACGATAATCGTTTAATTTATTATTACTATAATTCAGTTTTTTCATCGAATATACTGAACACAAAGTATAGCTCAAAGAACAAAACTCGTAATAACTGTCTCTTTTGCTTCTTGATATCATCAGCACATGTCTTCTATCTGATACTTATCAGCGTTCACCAGCGCTCATTCCAGCAACTTGTAAAAACTAACATGTATTCTGAATTCAGCTTAGATTACCAGAAGAATTTCGAACCTTTTCTCCCATGATTAGTATTTTCCAAAGTGTGTTGTATCAATACTTTATTTAGTGCCTGTTAAAGAGTCTCAGCATGAAGTTTTTAGTTCTTTGCGTAAGTTAATGGTGTATGTTTCATGGTATTCAGTACGTATACTTTGCACCTCATGGATAGTTTTCAATGTTCTATTTGATTTAATGCTATTTCTAACAAGCACTGAAGTTACAGATTCTTCGTTACAAATCATCATTTCGAGATAGTTTTGATTTTCAGTTTAAGGTCACTATATATAGTTCAGCTTCCTTCAATTGACACTTGTCTTAAATTAAAGTGTCAGCTTTCAACTGTTTTGCCCGAATACTACTTGGTAGCGTGGACACATCAGGACTGGGGTTGATGTTCTTAATTATCACTATTCATACTATTTTAAAACATTTCAGGCATTTCCTTTGCACGTTTTTTACTGAATGTAATTTTCCGATTGTGAGCGTATTGATTCGTTCGTATTTTTCTTGAGAACAAACTTATAGCTCCTTCTTTTGCTCGTGTACTCAGTTTTATTCAGAACAATAGAATTGACGCGTCCGTTACGAAGACAAATCTCCCGTGATGATTCCATAAATTTTTCATTTGTCCATCAATACTTTGACTGCGACGTGAGCCATATTTGGTTGCTGAGGAAGTTTTCATTTTGCTGCAGAAAATCCAGTAGTCACAAGCTCAATTTTTAAAGGTACTGGAACAAAACTAAATGAAAACATGACCTAGTTAAATTTTTGTATTTTCAACATTGCTTACTACAGCTGACCTTAAATTTGAATTGAAATTTTACCCGCGGCAGTCAAAGTGTTAACAAGCTTGTTGCCATTCTGAGCTACGTTTGCATCGCTCGCTGCGGTAACTGTAAAAGCAGCTCCAGATTAATCTTAAAGGCATTTCAAGTTTCTTCGATTGGCGGATGCACCGCGCCTGAGGCGAAGAAAATGTTAGCCATGCAAATAATTGTTTTGCAATGCTCATAAATTTGCCGTTAAGGTTTTTAATAGTATAGTAAAACATTCCGCAAACTGTTCACCGCCAGAGGTCATTTGGGTTGATTCTTTAGTAGTTTAGTTGTGATATTTTGTTTAATTTACAGCTCTCTTGCTCGACGTGTTTTACATCAGCCAAACGAGTAAACGAAAAGTAAACAGTAGTGTGTAAAAAAAAAAGAAATATTCCGAAAGAAGATTTTTGAGATGTAAAAATTGGAGAACTCACTCTTTTCGTTTGCCAAATAATTAAACACACAGACGCCACCAATCAGTTCCTAAATAGCAATCTCCAAACCTTGAACAAATTGAGTCGAACTCCGACAGCGTTTCACTTGGTCTAGCGGAGATTTCCCTGAATTTCAGAACCGTAAAGTGTTTTGTTAACTGAAACCGCCAAGGCGATCTTCTTAGTTTCGAGAGCCTCGTCTGCTGGAACAACATCGTTTGTTACTCACGGAAGCAGCGTGTGTTCTTTGGAAGGCCACAAAACAATGCCTGGATTGTGAGAAAACTGGAGAATCGGTAGAACAAAGCTGCTGAGACTGGAAGCGTGAATCACACCAGAGCTGGAAATTTGAAGAGTCAACGGAGAGGTCAAAAGGTACCCGTTTGGTCAGGGTCGTGCCGTGTTCTGCGGGAGACGTGGTGGGTACTTTCCTTCTGATGACTCTATTTTGGCTGGCCACATCTCCGCTTTCTGTTGTCCTGAGTTATCGTCTCATCAAAGTTTTGACTTAATCTTTGCAGCGTGATTAGACACGAACGTAACTCCTGTGCCAGTTTTCGGTGTTTGTATATTTTTTTTAGTTTGATCGACGTACGTTGGTTTAATAGATCGCTGTAAGTAAGTCTTTTTAAACAGCTCTTTGCGGTGAAAATATGTAGTTGGATTTCACTTGTATATCGTGATCGATAAAAATGCCATTCTCCCAATTGAAGAATTGTTGCTGATTTTGAAAGTTTTTTATAATGATGAGAATAACTATGGTAATGATGATGATGATGATGATGAGGCATCGGCTTTTCGACAACAAAAACTCTGAAAATCTTTTTTCTTTATTATCTAATGAACCAGGAAAAAATTATTTCTCAAGTAAAAAATAATGGTGAAATTATATATATATATATATATGTATATAGATATATAAGCACTGCGTGTTCAGCATTAGAACATCTATGTGCTGTGTATTTGTGGATATTTCATGTACGTTGTGTTTGAATGAAAGCCGGTTTATAAATTGGACGTATCTCCAATGCTTGTCTCTTTTATCGGAGCCCTATCCCTAAAATAATATTACGTATTTACTGAATAATGGCGACAATATATTGTTACCACATTACGTTTCATTGCTAAAAAGACATTTTACAAGGATGTTAACGAAAATATTGAGCTGCCTCGTAAGAATGACACTGTATTGTTACGATTCCCTTAATATTACATGATAACAAAGCAACCAATAGTGTTAGCAACATAGCAACCTATTCTATGATTACGATTACAAAGATGTTGTATTATTACGATTAAAAAATATATCATAGCCCAACAATAACAACCAATTATATTAATTATTCCCATGGCTACCGTATTCTATTATCCCGATAAAACTACATCGATCGTACTGCTTTAAAAGAAACCAAAATCTTTTGCGGCTTGATTGAATGTACCCATATCTGTAGTGCGGTAAAAATTTGGCAAGTGGCTTAAAAGCAGGGTTGCGGAGTCGGAGTCGGAGTCGGGAGTCGGAGTCGCCGGAGTCGGATGTTTTAGGGTGGAGTCGGAGTCGGAGTCGGAGTCGCTTCTCTGAAGTGTGGTGGAGTCGGAGTCGGAGTCGGAGTCGCTACTCTGAAGTGTGATGGAGTCGGAGTCGGAGTCGGAGTCGCTTTTCCGAATGTGGTGGAGTCGGAGTCGAAGTCGTTCATTCGGATGTGGTAGAGTCGTGGTTGGAGTCGCTCTTTTTTGGTGTCTTCGATTCTAATTTTTGCTAAAAATTATTTATAATTCTTTAAAGCTAAAAGTAAACCGAAACAGAGTTAGAATGCTTTGCTGAATAATCTAAAAAAATAAGCAATGTTTTTGTTGATTGTTTTGTTCTGAGTTTGAAACAGCGTATTTATTCCTAGCGCCTAATACCGTAATGTTATCTAGTCATTGAGGGTTTGCCCAGACATATATGAGAAACCTACGAGTGCGAAATATAATTTTTGTATCAAGCATTAATGTATATTTTGTAGTTAAAAGCAGGAATTAATAATTGAAAGCATCGCAAATTCATTCTGTATATTTCTGTTTTGTTCATTTTTCCTTCAATTAATACATAAGAACTGGATAATAGTAGTAAATGTGTTGCAAGTTACTTGTAGAACATTTCAGCTGATGCAATACGTTGTACTCACATAAAGAGTGGTAACTCTGTATGCTCAAAATGATGCATTGATTGATAATGATCATAAACATTTCTAGTCTTTAGGTTATGATTCATTGCCAATGAGTAGTCTTTGCCGAAACCTGAAGCTATGGTCTAGTGCACAAAGACTTCTAGTTTTCAAGTCATGTTATCAAAATTGATATGGATTCCGTGTTTTTAAGTCAAGTTAACATGTATTAGTAATAAAAATTTCTGCTCATTTCTCAAGCTATTCCTTGAATGTAATTTGGTCCTTTCAGAGTTATATTGTATTTCACTATATCATCATCATGTTTAATTTTTATCTTCGTATCATTCTCCAGTTTCTAAGCAAGTATACGCTGAAGTGGAGAATTTTATAATTATGTTTATACATTTTTAAAAACTGAAATAGTATTTGTTTTGTATCATTATATAATTAATTACTTCTTGTTAAGGAAGATTTGGAAATGTTGTAAGGTTATCTATATCGGCATTGAGACACTTGAAAAAAAATTAAAATACGATGTAAACGAGCTGCAATGAAAATAATTACACACACCAGCAAAAACTTCACTTACAGTCACACACACATTGTAACTGAAAACAATGCACTATCTCAGCTGCAATGGTTTTTGCATTTATGCGAGAGTACAAATTCTCTTGCTGGAAACGTTTCAAATTGCTCCAAAAAACACGAAATGAGAAGAACCTGGGCGTTTATTAAAATAACAAAGTGTCCAATACAAAGTAAAAAGTTAGACGAAAATAAGAGATAGTATCATATTACACGCAAAGAAGCTAGAAGTGACTTTTATTCGTAAAAAAAACGTTCCGAAAACGTCAGGCCCCTGCGATGAAAGCAGAACAACTTTTGCTTATTATAGCCGAAATGTAACATTGTGTTGAGCAATAATACGACACCTTTTCTGCATTGTTACCCTGCATAGTGTAGATACAAAGAAGAAAAGGTAGTGTGCAAATTTGGCCTACCTTATCTACACGTATATCATAATTTTGGTGATTTGAAGTATAGTCATTGAATTAACTATTATAATTTCACTGAATTAGTGCATACTTAGTAATAAAACACTGTTGATACATATCTATGCTTCTCAGTGTAGACAATGCCTACATTACCTACTCAGAAAACACTTGTCAGTAATATTTAGGGTGTTTCAGATTCAGAATAAGAGGCAAAAAATTGCACACCAAGTAGAAGATATCCAAATGAAAACTATCTCTTCTATAAAATTTTCCAAAGAAAGAGACATTGAGATATTAGCAGTTTATTGTTTTAAAGGGTGAAATTTAATGAATAAACTACTCGCAATATTTATTTTGAATTTACTTTGATCGGGCGAAATGTGCTAGTTACATGACCTCCTAGATCTCCTGACATGACTCCACTCGATTTCAATTTTTGGGGACACGTGAAGAGCCTTGTCTATGCTATACCCATTGAGTCTGAGGAAGATCTTGTGGTCAGAATTGCAGTGGCTGCAGGTGAGATTCCTTAATGCCAGACGTGTTTCCTAATATTCGGCAGCCGTTAAGGCTAACATTCGAAAAGTGCATAGATGTAGGTGGAACACATTTTGAACAATTTTCGTAAAGTAAATTCAGAATCAATATCGCGAGTAATTGTGCCATTAAATTTCAACCTTAAAAACAATAAACACCCAATACCTCCCAACCCCGATTTTTTGGGGGAAAATTTCATAGGGCAAAAAGTGTATATTTGGCCATTTTCTGCTTGATGTTCAATTTTGTACCTCGTGTTCTGAAACACTCAGTATACATAATTGTGTACACGACTCGTCATAAATGACGGGATTCGATATTGTCTGTATAGAAATCTTCCAGATGTGGACTATGAAGAAATATTTCCATCCTAGTAGCACCAGCGATTAAAATATTCTAATACTTGTGCACTGGTGAAACTCGCATCACAGATACAGTAGTTAAGCATCTTTAAGAGCGTGAAATTGAGACAGACCAACCAACAAAGACGAACAGCCAATTTTGTTTGTTCAATGAAATTTCCTGTTGAATATTTTCCGTATTTCTGATGGCGGCTTTGTGGTAGAAAAAGTTTTCTTCAGTTGGCTTCTCTTAGTTCACAGACAAGAATTTGAAACTGATGAAATTAGATCATTTTGTTCTTTGTTTTTTGTTTTGCAGCTGCATCTTTTCTTTTCGGTTTTTGTGTTTAAATTTAACTTTCAATAATTAAGCATGTATGCGCTTCTAGCAGACCTGTATTAACCTTAAATAGCTTTAATTAACATTACTTGTGACGCTTTGGCGTTCAATCATTAAATTATCTTTGAGCTTGCTCTGCTTGGGCAGCATGTCGTCCTTTTAATAAAAGTGGGTCTGGTGCCTCTAACTTATTTCTCTTGCGTAAAAAGCAGTCTCTTTCTGCGACTTGAACTCCTTGACCTGGCTTTTGCAGCCTCTTGAATAGGCACTTATTATTCAAGGTAATTAATTGTCATTTGATTGTTAAAATCTTAGTGCTATATGCAATCTTACAATAAGATACGATATTCACCTAGTCGGCGACCAGACATCTTAAAACTCTGTATCTCTCTACTCAGAACGCCTCTAAAATTTCCTACCGGAGTACCGTGCTGATGACCGGCCGCGTCCATTGGGTGTCTTCTATTTTTAGCGAGTATCGTTTTAAAAACTAACCTTACGTTAAAGAAGATCTTCGGTCTCCATTTTAAAGGAATTTTATAATAAAAAATATTACAGAGGACGCTGCTGAGCGTACTGTTGGAATCCTCAAGATATACGCCTAACTTGGGTACGGTTTCTCTTTTTGCGCATCTCGGGAAACGACTTGCTGTTGTTCCCATGAAGTTCTTCTGTATTTGAAATAAATGTTCGAGCAGTTGCCCTTACGTTTTAAATCCTAAAACTCCATTGTACTAACATAGGAGAGATTACGCTCACGAAATATCTAAACCTATTTATTAATTTGTTCAAAGGAGACACTTGACCATTTATTGTATACGAACAATCAATACTATACTGCGTGTCTCACAAAAATGTCCCGGACTTTTAAATTGATAATATCTGCGCTTTAAATTAACATATTTTAATTGTCTTTTATTTACAATTTAGTCAATTTTGTTTCCTTTTGAAATAATTTAAGTTTTTAAAAATGAGTTGAATAAACTTTAAGATGATCGATTTACTGAAAGGGGTAGAAAAATTGTTCAAATGGAAAGTTTTAAAAACAACACTGGTGTTCTTCTTCATTCCTCAATACCTACTGTTAAGAATAATTTCATAACGATGTATCGTACATACAACTAAGTATTTACACCCTCTGAAAGGTTTCAAGTTTCAAGTGTTCTCAATAATAGTGTTTCAAGGATTGATAGAAAACGGTGGAATAATGGGTAAAACTCTTCGTTCAATGGTGGCTAGAAGTAATACTTGCCTTGAGAGAAATGGACGGTATGTCGTTGGATACTAAAATTACTTTATTTATTTAAACGTTATATAAGGTAATGATTTGTTACTCCTTGAAATTTTTGTTTGTTCAGTTTTATGGAAACTACAAGATAAGGAAGAGTATCAATATTGTTTTAAAACTTTTCCTTTGAACAATTAATTTTTCTACTCCTTTCAGTGAATTGGACATTGTAAAGTGGTTATTCAACCGAGTTTCATAAACTTAAATTATTCGAAAAGGAAACAAAATTTACTACATTGTGAAAAAAGGCAATTTAAATATGTTAATCTAAAGCTGAGATATAATTAATTAAAAATCGAGGACATTTTTACAGGACACCCGATATAATAAAAAGCCAGGTGTCCGTCAATGATAAGTATATGTTCTCGTGCGTAATCTTTCCTATCTCATTACAATGGGAATCTACTTGCATGGACAGTATCATAAATACCATCGAAATATGAAAAACCAGGCATCTGCCCACTTATGTTTATAATTAAAAAACATTGCGTGAAAATCTAATCAACTGTCAAGAAAATGCGGCTCATCGCATTTAAATTTCAAAGGCATTTAAATGCTTAAAAGGTATGGCAATTTTTTTAAAAACCTCTTGCGAACAATAATTTGAATTACAATTCAGATAGGTATTATGTTATACAATTTGCTTGGTTGTTCTGTGCGTCCCCTCAGGGGGATACAGGTATTGTATCTATGGGAATTAGCGCTCCCAGGGGGACTATGTGAGGGCCTGAGCTAAAAAATAGGTAGGCTTCCTTTTGTTGAAATAGAATAGCTTTTTGTTTTGTTACGGACCATCTTTTTTCGGTTCACTGCTGTCCTGTTTTTTAGCACCTACTACTTTCTTCTTCAACTTTTTCTTGTTTCATGAACTTCTTTCTTAGCTTCCTGTTTCTGTGCACCTTGTGCATAGATTCCGCGTTCCCTCAACTCCATACTAAATGATGCCGTCCTCCTTCCTCTCTTAGAACATCTTTGTCGTTCAATTAAGGGAGGCTAAAACTTTCTTATATAATATAATAATAATGTTGTGTGAGTCTGTGACGTTCTTCAAGATGCTTAATGACCGTATCTGTGATACGAGTTTTACCAGTGCACAAGTACGAGAATACTGTATTTTAATCGCGGGTACTATTACAATGGATATATTTGTTTGCCATTTTTATCTTGAGATTTTTTTAAAACGATACCATTGGATCCCGTCATTTTTGACCAATCATGTACACTAGTATCTTGATTATTAACAATCTGTAGTCAATTTAAAAGTCGTTCGCTAATAAAGAATATAATGAACATATGCACAGGTTTCAACACCTGCAACCGTTTACTACTGAGAATGACTGTCGTGTGTTTATTTATACGTTTTGTATCACGCTGTTACGAATAATTGATAGGAAAAAATTAGCATTGGCGGTCTTGGTTCCAGTTCACGGTCAATTAATACACTCATTTTCGTTGTGCAATAGCTCTATAATAAGTCACTTTCATCACAATTAGAGCGATCCAGAGCCTTATATACTCGAGTTTGTATCGTGAATACCGAGTTCGGCGGGGTATTGCATATTACAATATGCTGTATTGTATATTACAATATACTGTATTGCAATGTACTGTATTACATATTACAATATACATACACAAGTTCGCAGTTGCTTTCATTAATGCTGAATTTCTGTATCTTGGATACGACACGAATGGCTATAACTACTTCTCTTGCAGCTCAAAAATGCTGTGTTCTGAGTGTTTATT
The DNA here is from genome assembly GCA_030386875.1 of Morinoia aosen. Taxonomy (NCBI): domain Eukaryota; kingdom Metazoa; phylum Arthropoda; class Malacostraca; order Amphipoda; family Talitridae; genus Morinoia; species Morinoia aosen. Next base: position 31,949,830 of record CM059570.1, on the reverse strand, counting down.
ACTCTTTTAAGATAATTAAGTTACCTTTGGAATAAGCTGAAAGCATGGAAATTCCACTCAAACGAAAATTTGTTGAAGAAAGGTATTGAATCTTGTCATTTTTGACGGTCTGTGTACACTAGTTAAGAAATAAAATATTCATCTTATAAATTATGAATAGGTGAAGTTGGAGTCACAAAATTGTGAATAGGCGGAGTCGGTGTTGGAGTCGCCAAATTCTGCAGAAATGGAGTCGGAGTCGGAGTCGGAGTCGCCAAATTCTGAAAAGGTGGAGTCGGAGTCGGAGTCGGAGTCGCCAAATTCTGAAAAGGTGGAGTCGGAGTCGGAGTCGGAGTCGCCAAATTCTGAAAAGGTGGAGTCGGAGTCGGAGTCGGAGTCGCCAAATTCCGGAAAGGTGGAGTCGGAGTCGGAGTCGGAGTCGCAAATTTATTCCACCGACTCCGCAACCCTGCTTAAAAGAAACTCAATGCTTGCAGATACGATAATTTACTGAGATGAAGCAATTAATATCTTATATTCTATTATGTTCTAGGATCCAATTTCTATTTATGGGCAGTTGAACAAAATCTTTACTAACTTAACCCTTTAACGTCCAAATTTTTGTACTCATATTACCGTTAACACAACCACCGTCACTAAACTGGCGCTGGCATCAGGCAGTCACCAATATCAGGATGGGATAGGAACTGCCACCCGGCAGAGAACATCAAAGAACACATTAGGGAACTAATTGAACAAGAAATACAATATATTGGGGGTATTTTTGAAAGAGGACACTGGTGTCCTCAGGGGCGTTAAAGGGTTAAATGGTCATTATCGGTCGCGCAACGGGGGGTTAACGGTTGAAATTCGTTTTTATAATTTGTGCGGAGCGGTTTGGATATCAGTGAAGCGATAGCGGTTGAAATTACTCCTGATCATTTGTGAGAAGCTGTTTGGATATTAATGGAGCGATAAGATGCGCTTGTATTGATTAGAGAGTCGGTAATGCCTGGAATTGTCCGCATTACTATAGCGGTGTTGCGGCGCGGTGCGCTGGTGGGACCGCCGCCGCCCTCACACCGAACCGGTCTGGTTCCTCTTCGCTGTGAGAACTGCTCTGCACGGCGTGCAGGTCTGGTGCTGGGTACACGCCACTTGCAACTAGCTGTGGCATGGTGCACGTCACTTACGACTTGCTGTGGCGTGGTGCACGTCACTTGCGACTTGCTGTGGCATGATGCACGTCACTTACGACTTGCTGTGACATGGTGCACGTCACTTGCGACTTGCTGTGGCATGGTGCGAGTCAGTTACAACTTACAGTAACATGGGGCACGTTTCTTAGTGCTTAGACCGACATGGTGCTCGTTACTTGCGATTTACTATGACGGGGTGCACGTCACCTGCAACTTACCACAACATGGTGTTCGTCACTTACGATTTTCTATGACGCTGTGCACGTCACTTACGATTTACCTTGACACTGTGCACGTCACTTACGACTCACTCTGGCACAGTACTAGTCACTCACGACTTATCCCGACACGGCGTAAGTCATGACTTAGCAAGACACGATGCAAGTCACATACGACGTACCATGACACTGTACCAGCACTCATTACTCACCAGGTTATTTAGCAATCACTTCACTAACAACGCATCTGTCATAGCAATAAACACCAACCGTGCCCGCATCGCTAATAAAAGAGGACATTAGCTGAAATGTCTTGCACTAAGCACCACGATGATCGCATAAACCAATTTCAATTTGAAATAACGGCCAATTAACCTTGTGGGAATGTAATAATTAGCAATCAACTTCAACTGAGAAATGTTTCGTCATTTAATTTGCTTATTTAACGACTGGATGAGTTGCTCGGCCGCAGTTAAAAGTAAACTGACCACAGCGGTCCTGTAGCTAAATTTCTCTGTGAAATGACGGTCACCGAGAGCAATAATCTTGAAAATTAGAGATGTTATGGACTTCGAAGCTGGGATTGTGAAGGTTTTTAATTTTTCCTTGTCGTGAGTTTCGGACGACGAATAGCGAGTTGAACACGTTTGTGTATGTAGTTTGTAGGGGAAGCTCATGTCATGTTTTCAATTGATGAAATAAATTTTTTCATGAAATTCAACATAAATGATGCTAATTTTGCATGGGAAGGTCTTTTTACGTGAACAGTTGATGAAATAAACCTTTCCGTAGAATTCAACATGAATGGTTCTGTTAAAAAAACATTCATGAGACAAAGTCCATTGATCTTTCATTGGTCAATCAGTATTTATATTTTTCATCAATACTTTATCCGCTGATTACCAATTTTTTCAGCGCAACATCCTTTACAAATATGCAGTTGACTCATAAGTAATTTTTTTAAGGCCATTCATACATGAGACACCACAAGTTTAGCCACAAAAGATACTGAATGCACTTGTGAGCGATCAACAACCAGCTGCCTGTCAAGTGGCAAGAAATGGTTGATAAAAATGGCAGGTATACGAAATTTAAATCTCTCGTATACATGACATTCTAATTAATGAATCACCTCTTGTCACTTAGTAGGTAGCTGGTTTTTGATCCCTCACTAGTGGAATTAAGCCTTTTTTGAAGTCGGTGTGTCTTAGCAATTATAGCAAGCTTATTCAGTTAATTTGTATCAATTCCTAATACCCTGTATTGAACGCCAAAGATGGAAATCATTAAATATAAAGTCGAATAGAAGCGTATCTCGTGTATTTTACGAAAAACAGGACACTTTAAATTTTTAATGAGCGAAAACCATAGAAGTCACAAAATACAAAGTTCATTAGAAGTGTATCTCGTGTATTTTACTGCAAAAATAATTCATAAAACTCGTTAAAATAAAAATGGTCCTTCATTGTGGGCTCTAACAGAAGTACGGGATATGCAAATGAGAAGTTCATTACCTCCCATTTCCTTCGTGAGAATATTTCCTCAGAAATAACTGTTCTGCAATGACTGCATTTGTAAGAATTACAGCCTCGTTAAATCTGGGAGAAAATCCTCCGACACTGAGGAGGCGGATGCATTATTTTCTGCCACCTTCGAGATCTCATCCATCACTGCATGCTCGCCTCTGAGCTTTGGCGGTTTGCATCTTGTGAACATTTGCTGGGAAAAGAAATGCCATCCTAAATATATAGAGTCTTTGATACATCTGTAGAAATTTTATAACTCTGGTAACTTTTATCACTCTAGAGAGTTGGCAAGTAATGACAGCACTGAAGTACAGCATTTGTGCTTAGCTATTCATGAAGCCGGCTATACACATTTAGAGATCGATGCATACACATTGCGCAGTGAAGCTACCGAAATGTTAAACTATCTGTGAACTTCGTCCCTCGGGTCAAAGCCCAGCCTTTATCACCCTCCAGTATGCTAGACAGATAGCTTCCGATGTTTGTCAACGTTTTGATGAATCTGACCAAGATTGAAGAGCCACCCTTACGCTTAAAAAGATAAAATTTGCAAACCTCGCTTTCTAACCGGCCTCAAAAGAAGCGTCAAAGCCAATGAAAAGTGTAGATACCGACTTTAGTTTAAAAAGGCTTGTCAGCATCACAGCAATTCACAGAGGGATCAAAGATCTTGGCTTAACCTCTGATGCGCAAGATAAGAAGCGTCTTCTGACTTGTAAAACAAATGCAGTTCTATTGGAGAGGTACATGAAAGTTTTGTACCGGTTGACGACCAACGGATCGACCAAGTTCTTTTCCGATGAGAAGAATTTTACGGTTGATGCGGCGTGTAACAGACGTGACGATGGCTAGATTGCCTTTTCGAGGACTGACGTTCAACACTTGATGGCCACGAAGAAATCAGCAAGCGTTATGACCCTCTGCATGGTTTTCAGTGAAGGTGATGTCTTTGCTCGCGTCCTCACCGATAACGAAAATGTGAATACCAAATCATACAGCAGCGTCTTGAAAACAAAAATCGTTTAATGGATACTGGCCAAGGCTTCAAAGAAGAATTTTATGCTCCAACAGGACTAAGCTTCCGCCCACAACAATTGAGCTAAGCAATTGCTTTGCTCTAGAGATCCGGTGAGCGATTTTGGGAAAAAAAATTTTGGCCTTCTAACTCGCCAGACTTGAACCCGTTGAGCTACTACTTATGTTCAAAAATTGAGGCTAAAGCTTGTGCAAACAGCCCCCAACTTCGTCATAGTTCTTAAGAAGGACATAAAAAAGGCCGAGGAGTCGTTGGAAAATTCAATGCTTATACGCGCCTTGTCCATGGTTCGAAAGCGTATTGAAATCGTCCTCATGGCTGAGTGCGGTAGATTCGAATAAAACTTTGGTTCTGGTCTTGTAAATAAACTGTCATAATTCCACGATATTTTGTGACTTTTTCCTTAAATTATTACACTTTGAGTATGTATTAATTTTGGAAGGAAAACTATGCGGATTAATCTGAGATAACTTGTAATTTGAACTTCTCGTGATACATGATCAGAATTTTAGCTTGACTACCAGTCATTAAAACTTTAACTATATCTCTGAATTTGGCAGTTGCAGTGTACCTGCAACTAGTTTGAACTCTTGCAGGCAGAAATTGGGAACTGGCTCTATATGAGGTACGAGTTTCTAATGTAATGTAAGTAGACCCTTGAGGGGATACAATTTTTGTATCTACAGGAATTAGCGCCTCCCTGGCAGGTATGAGGTCCCGAGCTGGAATTTAGGTAGGCCAACATTTTGTTAGAAGAAAATAGGTCTTTCGTTTTGTAAAGACTATCTTTTATCGGTTAACTGCTGTCTTTTTTATCAGCCCCGTTATCTCCTTCTTCAACTTTTATCTTGTTTTATAAACTTCTTTCATTTTTAGAATTTCTATGTGCAAGGTGTGGGTCATAAACTCCCCGTCGCCTTAATTACTCACAAAATTGTTCCGTCCTCCTTCCTCTCTTTGTTGTGATAATTTGAAAATTACATCTTTGTTCTGAAAAAAATATACAGCTAATATCTCAAAAACCCGATTTTTTTCGGAAAATTTCATGGAAGAAAAAGTATTTATCTGGCCATTTTCTCCTTGGTGTGCAATTTTGTACCTATTGTTCTGAAACATCCTGTAATTGCGTTGAGTTAGACGAACGTATAATGGATACGCAGCGTCTGTTTCGTGTAGCTCTAAGTTCACCAGAGGTGTTTATGTCACACAAAAATGAAGTATTCTACTTCGATATTTTCAACAACATATGCGCCATCTCTGTGAAGTTTCAGTGGATGTTCTTCATTGTTGAGTGTCAGTGATCTATACGCATTTCATTCGAACATATAACACATCAATTGCTTTCGCATAACCCACTTATTGCGCGCGCACGTAACTCACTAAACAACTACACACCTGGTGTAATTTCCTATAGCAGTGATGTATTTTTGTATCATTGTTCGCTATGGATGATGCCAAGTTTACGTATCGCTAGTTTAGACTCTTAAAAGCGCTTTTGTTCTCGTACTTGAGACACACTGTTCCCTTGGCGAAATTTCAAGAGAAAATCCTGGGCGCCTTCGCTTGGTGTTTGTGAGCAGCTCGGGAAGGAATGCGTCGCTCCTGCATGAGAAACTTTCTCAAGTTCATTAGCAGGCATCAGGGACGGACAAAACTCTTGTAAAACAGGCGCAAGGGCACTGACGACCTGCTCAACGACTTGTGCGTCTTCTAAACTGTACAGCAGTATATACAGGTACGTCTCGTGACTTGTACAATAACTTGTACGTCTAGTGACCTGCACAACAACCTGTGCGTCTCACCAGAGGTGTATAACAACCTGTACGTCTCATGACCTGTAGAACAACCTGTATGTCTCATGACCTGTACAACAACCTGTATGCCTCATGACCTGTACAACAACCTGTATGCCTCATGACCTGTACAACAACCTGTATGTCTCATGACCTGTACAGCAACCTGTATGTCTCATGACCTGTACAACAACCTGTACGTCTCATGACCTGTACAGCAACCTGTATGTCTCATGACCTGTACAACAACCTGTATGTCTCATGACCTGTACAGCAACCTGTATGTCTCATGACCTGTACAGCAACCTGTATGTCTCATGACCTGTACAGCAACCTGTATGTCTCATGACCTGTACAACAACCTGTATGTCTCATGACCTGTACAACAACCTGTACGTCTCATGACCTGTACAACAACCTGTATGTCTCATGACCTGTACAGCAACCTGTATGCCTCATGACCTGTACAACAACCTGTATGCCTCATGACCTGTACAACAACCTGTATGTCTCATGACCTGTACAGCAACCTGTATGCCTCATGACCTGTACAACAACCTGTATGCCTCATGACCTGTACAACAACCTGTATGTCTCATGACCTGTACAACAACCTGTATGCCTCATGACCTGTACAACAACCTGTATGTCTCATGACCTGTACAACAACCTGTACGTCTCATGACCTGTACAACAACCTGTACGTCTCATGACCTGTACAACAACCTGTATGTCTCATGACCTGTACAACAACCTGTATGCCTCATGACCTGTACAACAACCTGTATGTCTCATGACCTGTACAACAACCTGTATGCCTCATGACCTGTACAACAACCTGTATGTCTCATGACCTGTACAACAACCTGTATGCCTCATGACCTGTACAACAACCTGTATGCCTCATGACCTGTACAACAACCTGTATGCCTCATGACCTGTACAACAACCTGTATGTCTCATGACCTGTACAACAACCTGTATGCCTCATGACCTGTACAACAACCTGTACGTCTCATGACCTGTACAGCAACCTGTACGTCTCATGACCTGTACAACAACCTGTATGCCTCATGACCTGTACAACAACCTGTATGTCTCATGACCTGTACAACAACCTGTATGTCTCATGACCTGTACAACAACCTGTATGCCTCATGACCTGTACAACAACCTGTATGTCTCATGACCTGTACAACAACCTGTATGTCTCATGACCTGTACAACAACCTGTACGTCTCATGACCTGTACAACAACCTGTATGCCTCATGACCTGTACAACAACCTGTATGCCTAATGACCTGTACAACAACCTGTATGTCTCATGACCTGTACAACAACCTGTATGCCTCATGACCTGTACAACAACCTGTATGCCTCATGACCTGTACAACAACCTGTATGCCTCATGACCTGTACAACAACCTGTATGCCTCATGACCTGTACAACAACCTGTATGCCTCATGACCTGTACAACAACCTGTATGTCTCATGACCTGTACAACAACCTGTATGCCTCATGACCTGTACAACAACCTGTATGTCTCATGACCTGTACAACAACCTGTATGTCTCATGACCTGTACAACAACCTGTATGTCTCATGACCTGTACAACAACCTGTATGCCTCATGACCTGTACAACAACCTGTATGTCTCATGACCTGTACAACAACCTGTACGTCTCATGACCTGTACAACAACCTGTACGTCTCATGACCTGTACAACAACCTGTATGTCTCATGACCTGTACAACAACCTGTATGCCTCATGACCTGTACAACAACCTGTATGTCTCATGACCTGTACAACAACCTGTACGTCTCATGACCTGTACAACAACCTGTATGTCTCATGACCTGTACAGCAACCTGTATGTCTCATGACCTGTACAGCAACCTGTACGTCTCATGACCTGTACAGCAACCTGTACGTCTCATGACCTGTACAGCAACCTGTATGTCTCATGACCTGTACAACAACCTGTACGTCTCATGACCTGTACAACAACCTGTACGTCTCATGACCTGTACAACAACCTGTATGCCTCATGACCTGTACAACAACCTGTATGTCTCATGACCTGTACAACAACCTGTATGCCTCATGACCTGTACAACAACCTGTATGTCTCATGACCTGTACAACAACCTGTACGTCTCATGACCTGTACAACAACCTGTATGCCTCATGACCTGTACAACAACCTGTATGTCTCATGACCTGTACAACAACCTGTACGTCTCATGACCTGTACAACAACCTGTATGCCTCATGACCTGTACAACAACCTGTATGTCTCATGACCTGTACAACAACCTGTACGTCTCATGACCTGTACAACAACCTGTACGTCTCATGACCTGTACAACAACCTGTATGCCTCATGACCTGTACAACAACCTGTATGTCTCATGACCTGTACAACAACCTGTACGTCTCATGACCTGTACAACAACCTGTATGTCTCATGACCTGTACAACAACCTGTATGCCTCATGACCTGTACAACAACCTGTATGTCTCATGACCTGTACAACAACCTGTATGCCTCATGACCTGTACAACAACCTGTATGTCTCATGACCTGTACAACAACCTGTATGCCTCATGACCTGTACAACAACCTGTATGTCTCATGACCTGTACAACAACCTGTACGTCTCATGACCTGTACAACAACCTGTATGCCTCATGACCTGTACAACAACCTGTATGCCTCATGACCTGTACAACAACCTGTATGTCTCATGACCTGTACAACAACCTGTACGTCTCATGACCTGTACAACAACCTGTATGCCTCATGACCTGTACAACAACCTGTACGTCTCATGACCTGTACAACAACCTGTACGTCTCATGACCTGTACAACAACCTGTATGCCTCATGACCTGTACAACAACCTGTACGTCTCATGACCTGTGCAACAACCTGTATGCCTCATGACCTGTACAACAACCTGTATGCCTCATGACCTGTACAACAACCTGTATGCCTCATGACCTGTACAACAACCTGTATGTCTCATGACCTGTACAACAACCTGTATGTCTCATGACCTGTACAACAACCTGTACGTCTCATGACCTGTACAGCAACCTGTACGTCTCATGACCTGTACAACAACCTGTACGTCTCATGACCTGTACAACAACCTGTACGTCTCATGACCTGTACAACAACCTGTATGCCTCATGACCTGTACAACAACCTGTATGTCTCATGACCTGTACAACAACCTGTACGTCTCATGACCTGTACAACAACCTGTATGCCTCATGACCTGTACAACAACCTGTACGTCTCATGACCTGTACAACAACCTGTACGTCTCATGACCTGTACAACAACCTGTATGCCTCATGACCTGTACAACAACCTGTATGTCTCATGACCTGTACAACAACCTGTACGTCTCATGACCTGTACAACAACCTGTATGCCTCATGACCTGTACAACAACCTGTATGCCTCATGACCTGTACAACAACCTGTACGTCTCATGACCTGTACAACAACCTGTATGCCTCATGACCTGTACAACAACCTGTATGCCTCATGACCTGTACAACAACCTGTATGCCTCATGACCTGTACAACAACCTGTATGTCTCATGACCTGTACAACAACCTGTACGTCTCATGACCTGTACAACAACCTGTATGCCTCATGACCTGTACAACAACCTGTATGCCTCATGACCTGTACAACAACCTGTATGTCTCATGACCTGTACAACAACCTGTACGTCTCATGACCTGTACAGCAACCTGTATGTCTCATGACCTGTACAACAACCTGTATGCCTCATGACCTGTACAACAACCTGTACGTCTCATGACCTGTACAACAACCTGTACGTCTCATGACCTGTACAACAACCTGTATGCCTCATGACCTGTACAACAACCTGTACGTCTCATGACCTGTACAACAACCTGTATGCCTCATGACCTGTACAACAACCTGTTCGTTTCGAGACCTGTACAACGAATGACAACATGTCCTATATTTTCAGTACCTTTTGAAGTAATAAAAACATCTTTTGACTCCCCATTTTTCAGTTTTACGACAGATTTTGGAATTAAAGAAGGCTTGCTTGATTTAAGTCAGCACTCACATCGGCCCATAAAAATAATGTATATTTTTGTATTTCTGGCAATATCAACAATTTTTTTGTATTTCCGAAGCTGGCAATCGAAATTGAGATTTCATTACTGATGTGAAAAGCTGCAACTGACAGTGAAGCCTGTTTGCGAACAGCATTAGCATCAAACTTCAATATCAAAATCACTGCAACGATGTTTTTACATGTTTGAAAATATTACTAATATTTAAGCTGCGGTAAATGTAATAAAATCGTCTGTATTAATAATACACCTAGCAACACAGACGAAGAGAAATGTTGGTTGTTGATATTTATTCATGTCCTTTAGAAAGTACCAGACGAAGGAACGCCTTCGCGGCGTAATTTTGCCATGATTTGCAATGTGGATGACCTATGACCAAGAAATTATGAGCTAAAACTAAAGTGGTTTCTCTAAACAACAGCTTCTCTACTTTGCTTTACACTGATGATCGGAGTTACCCTCCGGTTTTCTGGACAATGTTTAAGAATGACGAACGACAAAACTATTTATTTACTAGACGTTATACAGGAGGTGTGTTTACTTATCTATAGGGCGTTTTTAACATTTAAATGTAGAGCGATAAATTTCTTTATTTATTGAATATTCGCGCGGGGTGATGTTACCGTTGTGGAAAAAATTCTGCAAACCGCGTTCCTAATTTGAATATACAGCGATCAATTTCTCAATTTATTGTACATTCACATGAGGTTATGTCACCGCAGCGGAAAAAATCTCTGTGCTGCAGACCGCATTCCTAATTTAAATATAGAGCGAAAAATTTCCCAATTTATTGAACATTCGCATGTGGTGATGTTACCGCAGTGGAAAAAATCTCCGTGCTGCAGACCGCGTTCCTAATTTTGCGTGACGGGCCCCCGTGTCTCTGGCGCGTGATATGCACCGGCACGCGTTCCGCTCGTCCGACTTTCCTCCAGAGATTCATCGATAGTAATTACAATTAATGTGCTAAAAAAATAATGAAATCTTTCGACTCTTCTTCGGTGCTCAAATTTTTAGTTTCAAGTCTGATTCTCACGTGATAGCGAGTGATTCTCAAACACGCACACTTACGCTTCTAAAACGAAGGCGTGCATAGCTCACGCATGTACCAAACTTTATCTCGAATGTCTAGTCGGAAAGCCCGTGTGAAATCAGCATTCAATGCACTTTTCGGTTAAAGAAAGCCTGCAAACTTTTTCCGAGAGCAATAGCGGTACGTGTTCACACTTTTTGAGTGTGTAAAGATTTATATGTTTGCTAAATCGGCGAATGCTTTCTGTGTACGAAGCTGTTTTTGTTCACCCTGTGGTTTGATGAGAAAGAGAAAGTAGATCTATTGCGTAAGAACTGTAAGCGCTGTCCAAAATCACACGCTTTGGCTTAGGTGACAAATATTCCGATGAAAAGCTGTGAAATGAGGTCCGCTTGACAATGAAATGATTGAATTTGCGACCTGCGTCATGAATTTGCGGTGACGCAGGTGGGTGGGAAAGTCTAGCTGTTCTTCGAACTCTGTTCTTTTGTTAGTCGCGTATTGTTTAACTCTTCATGACAGTAGCTAACTGCGTGTAACTGAACCTATTATTGAGTCATTTTGCTTAAATCTCAAGGATTTGCATGGGCCCGGTATAATCGTTTTCAAAGATAGAATTTCTGAGTTGCATGATGATCTGAACGCCATTTGATGGGGAGCTAAATAGAGTTAGAACATTTGCAGGAAGTTGTATTAGAACCGTCAGAACTTTCTGTAGGTCATAAAGCAATCCTTAGTATTTTCATGAATTCACTTGAAATGTTTCAGTTCCACGGAAAAACACCTTACAATCTGAGGCTAGAAAGACTGCTTTAATGTATCTGAAATGTCTCATGTTATCGTCTGAAATATTTTGCTTAGTTTTCCTACTCATAATCATGGAGAAAAATGATGAAATCCCTTTTGAAGGTAAATTGGTTGATTTAGTTGTCACAAAGGTTTCACTAGATATGACCACTAAAAATTCATGCGTATTTTCTGAATTTTTTTTATTGTTGCTCACTGGCTGATCCAGGCTCTTATATCCTCACATATAAAAACAACTAACCCACTTTATCAACTGGTCATGTAGCGGCCCTAAAAAGTCACAGGGAATGACATAGAATCAAGTGAAGGCCCGTGCTGCTTATTTCCATCGAACTTCCGAACTTCTTTTGCTCACGTGTGCTACCTTGCATTGCATGCGTGCAATGCTACACAATTAGCAAGCATGACATTGAAGAAATAGCACTCGAAGTTGTGATATTTCTGCGTCTTTGGCACATGACGAACACTGAGAATTCACTTGAAGATACTCATCATGCGATATTTTACACATCTGACCGAGTTGGACTTTCGTAAAAATATACAACTTATGTTTCATTGTTTTGATGTTGAATTTCACTTTTCTGATGGCATTAATTTTTTTCAACTGTTACAGTATGTGATTGTGAGATAATTTTGATTAAAATACTGGACAGCTTTTGAAAAGTACAATATTCTTGTTTTTTTTTTTGTGATTGTGTTCCCTTAACAGATCATTTGTCATTGGACACATTTTTTTAAAGCCTAAAATATTTTAAAATCTCGCAATACGTAATTTACTCATTACTCATGCTTCGTTCACACTAAGGAGATTTTTTCTCGCTGGCTTATCCATTTTAATTGAAATATGTCTTTCCATAAGAACATTACAGATAATTAAATTTATTCAACCAATTCATCAGATAACTTCAGGTGTGACAACGTTTTAGAATAGAAATACTGTTGGTTCAAATCGATTAGGACATTCAGCAACTCTTTTTTTTAGTTTCAAGTCTGATTCTCACGTGATAGCGAGTGATTCTCAAACACGCACACTTACGCTTCTAAAACGAAGGCGTGCATAGCTCACGCATGTACCAAACTTTATCTCGAATGTCTAGTCGGAAAGCCCATGTGAAATCAGCATTCAATGCACTTTTCGGTTAAAGAAAGCCTATAGTGATTTTGGTTTTTTAGGTTTGAGTAGTCATTTACATATATTTCAAACATACATTTCATTTTCATAAACCATAATTTGACACGAGTTATATAGCTTAGTTTAAGTATAGTATAGTTTGATTTTTATCAAGTGGGTAGGGAAGGGAGGGTTCAATCGTTCCACTCCAGTGAGCTGTTCTCCTTTCACTCTCAATATTTTTTTGCGTCCTTCATTTGGATTGCAATGTGAGGTGCCCCGCTGGGCTCCCCTGTACGGCCGGGGTCTGCAAACAGCAATACAGAATTATTTGTTTAAACTTAAATGAAGAATGAAGAGTACTTTTAATTAGTTGTCTATGTGAAGTTATGCCTAAATTAAATTATGACTATGATAAAAAATTAGTTCTTATTTAATTCTTCACTTATTGGAAATTGATTCCGATGTACAGGTGAGATCAAATATATGCATGTTATGGTTGTTAGATTGAAAATGTCGTAGTCATTACTTCTTATCAACTTAAAATAATTCTAAAATTAACTGCAACGATGAGAATTAATTTTTTTTAAATTTCTATTTCGTTGATTGAAAAATGAATAAAATATTTTCACTTATCGTCGACTCGCGAATGAAAAACATATTTTCAGAGCACAAATTTACAAGACTTGAGGCACAATCGATCCATAAAACGATCGCGCTTAGGGATACACAGAAGCTCAAACTCAAAACCCTAGTTTACTTGGAAATGATTGAATAATAAGTTTATTTTCAGTTATAACTTGATAAATAAAGACCTAAAATTATTTGCACAATTTAACTGTTTGTTAAGAAAATTTTTCAAATATACGTCTCAAAGTTCTTCATTATACGTCTTAGGGGTATAGATGCAAAGCTTGACAAATGTTAATTCGTTAGGCTTAACAGTATTAGTCATTTTAACACATTTTACGCCTACTCATATTTTCAAACTCCTCAAATTTGTTTCGCTCTATGGCTTGGCAGCCATTGAACATGTGGAACATCTTCTGCGTGTATAATGTGCATTAAAATGCATTTGTCTGTTGTTCTCATGAGAGCGATTTAATTTCTGCAATATGCAAAGCTCTTGATGTAAGTCTCTAATTGCATTGGTCAAAAAAATTTTACATGACGTTCCCAAGGTTTTCTTCATTTGGAGAGTTCAAATAAAACGTTAAATCGTTGTATGAAATTCACGTTATAAATAAATTCCAAATTACGGCGTTCTAAACTTGTATCCAGCCTCTATCTCGAGGTCCAGTATGCTCCCAAAGTATCACTATTTATTCTTAACATTTCAGAGTATAAAAATACAGCCGTATCCGCCTATATATTAGGGCACAGAATATCCCTAAAGTATCACTATCATTTCTTCTAAACATTGCACGCCGTAAAAAAATATAGCCGTATCCAGCCTCTATCTCGAGGCTTAGTATATTATCACTATCTTTGCTAAACATTGCACCCCGTAGAAATACAGCCGTATCCAGCCTCTATTTTGGGGCTCGGTATACATCCAAAGAATCACTATCCCTTCGAAATATTGTAGTCCATAAAAATATCCCCTTAAAGGTTACTTTGCTCTGCTTTCTCTTATGGCGTTTCACATCCGAACGCAGCACGTGTCGATCATGCAGCGGAGCAGCGAGAGGCCGTGCCGCCCTCTCATTATCCTCCGCAAAAATGCGAGCTGTGCGTTATGGTTCCGCGAAGAAATCATGAGTGAAAATTATTTGTGGTGTCAAGTTTTCATTTAATAGCTTTAAAATACACGAAATGTTGTCAGACTCGTTTTTTCTAATGTATGTTCCAGTCGTTTTATCAATAGAATGTGGAATCTATACTCATTCGAAAGAGAATTTCTACTCTGTTTGGAAAGTATGAAACGGCGTTTTTTATACTTGGCTGATGACGGAGTATAAATATGCGTAACATTTGTTCTTTTTTGTGCATGATACACGCTTAAAAACTCTAGGTTCAAGAAATTTTCTCGCTATTTTCAACCGGTGCCGGTGTTGTTTTCGTGCCAATCACTCATTACAAAACTTGGTAAGGAAACTCTTTCTTACGAAGACTCACACCAATAATCAATATCATAGTAGAAAAGCCATTTAAAATTTTCAGACGTGAAGATCAAAAGCAATCTACGATAACATTTCTGTTGTATTCCAGACTTGTGAATGGATAGAAAAGATTGTCATTTAGTAGCTATAATCTTGTACTTGAAGCATTGTTAAATAGTCGAATTAAATGGTTAATCAAAAATTTCTTTCCGTGACATCTTCACCCCTAATTAACTGTGTCCACGAAATTCCTCACGAGGATATTGAAAAACGCTTTCAATGAGCGTCGTCTATACAACGTTTATTCTTATACGCATAAAAATCGACGAGGTTCTCGCACTTTTCGAGAGACTCATCTGACCATCGTTGTGAGTGTGACGTTATCAGATGGAGAGCGTCACGACAGCTCGTCTGTTTAGACTGGCTGCGAGCTATGCTCTCATTCTCGAGGTTTTTCGCACTTGCGGCATCTAGATCTGTACAAGGCAAAAAGAAAGCATTCGTGCCTTAATAAATTCCGTACGAGTCGTTCTAAATGCGCAAGTTTTCACTTCCGTTGTCGTGTTTCGCTCTGTTAATTCTGAATCGGGGACCAACATAATTATGTTTAAAATGTGTTAGTAGCGTATGTATTGCCGAGAATGTGAGCGTTAGAGCTATGTAAAGACAGAAAGTTCCTTTGGCGTGTAGATATTTGCAATAATATGGCGTCCACAATTTATTATTATTGGGCCATTGAAATCTACATGCTGCGTAAAAATTGGGAAACTAACAAAGCACATTTTCCCGAGCATAATAACGAAATATTTTACTGTCTTATTTTATTTTTACCTCATAAAAGCCAGGAAACTTAGATTCGCATTAGCTAATAGGAAAATACGAAGTACTTAGCGACTGATCATCACTGGCGTTATTAGCACAAACTCAGAGTTCCATTCCCTTTCGCTTAAACCATATATAAATAGATACTCAGCTTCATTAAAGTTCTGCACCATTTTACGCTCTGCATATCACACTATTTCATATCTCACTATTTCGTTTAAAAATATTATCATCCATTTATTTCGATCGAATAAACTCTTCTGAACAAAGTTCTGTTGCAGTATGAAAACTGTAACTTAATACAACGAGCTGTTACAATGGGAGTAGCAGAAGTGTACACCTGCATGCTTATTAAATCTACTAAATGCTGTGGATAATTTTAGGTTGACATAACACAGCCCAAACATGAAAGTGTAAAACAATATCTCAAGAACCAGCCACTGAATAGAAACGTCTTCCCAGAGTGTTGTTTCATCATCAAAAAAATTTTTCGGAACGCTTTCTGCCAAGAGAATCACATTAACATCATTACATCAAATTGACGATCAGTTCTGCCACGTCCAGCCTCCCCCACCAGCGATGGTTCCGGTGGTCGGCGGAGACAACTTCGTGAGAGACGGTCCGAAAAACTCGAGCACAATGGCTGATTCCGGACGGCGATCGTTCCGCAAAGAGGCGCCAGCAGTCACTGAACTCCATGCCGTCCGAGTGGATCTTTGATTTTACGTTCGTATAACAATGCAATGGAGTGGGTATTTTAGAGCCAAAAGACAAATAATGGATCATCATCTGCGTAAGTCACTGAATGATCTATGACCTCAATCGTGCGTAACTTCATAGATTTTGAATTTTTTTTTGTGTTATCGTTCGCTTTAGGCTACAGCATTTTTCATATTAGAAACTGCAATCCTTTCAAAACGTTTACCTCGAATTTTTGATACATCCTGCACAAGTTGTGGGCCATATTTTATTGTGTATAATTAACAACAGTAAACATTTCTGTACTGCGATGTACAGTATAAACCTCATACTGTGGGCTAACAATGCTTGGTAATTCCAGGTAACTAACGCAGGGTTAACCTCGTTTAAAGGAAGGCAACGCAACGCAAGTTCAATTTTAGCAGGGTGAACGATACTTCGATATAAGTTTGGAAAACAATGCTACTTGAACATTAACACGTCTGGAACCAATTTTTAAATTTAATAATTTTCATTCTGTAACCAAGGGATCGGAAATATTTTTGGTGAATCTGAAGGATATGTCAGTTAATCTAAAGGATATGTCAGTTATCGATTTCGTAAATTTCAATGCCTAAACATAGTTAATTTAATCGAAATAAACAAGTTTTCTTCTATGCACTTTCCGTCTCAAATGAGTATTTTATTAGTTATAGCGGTAAATGACTTACCGCAACTCCAGTGTTTGAAGTGGCAAGTAATTCAAAGAGCACGTCGGACAGCAACACTGCAATGCGCACTCGCTTTCAACGCGATCGTCATTAAAGACGAAACCAAACCTACCGCTATACCTCGTTAAATACTCATTTGACGAAAAAAGTGTATGGAAGAAAAGTTGTTTATTTCGATGTTATTACCATGATTCAAGCAAAAAAAACGAAAATCGATGAGTAGCTGTTTATTCGAGCGCATTCGTCATCAAAGACGAAACTAAACCTACCGCTATATATCGTAAAATACTCATTTGAGACGGAAAGTGCATAGAAGAAAACTTGTTTATTTTGATTCAATTAATTAGGTTCAGGCACCAAAAAGTGTAAAATCGATAACTGACATATCCTTCTGATTTACCATATTTTTTGGTAGTTAAGCTGGTCAATGTGAAGCGTGATGTGATCAAAGGAAATGGGAATTTTATTCCCAAGAATCACTACAGGAACCCATTTAAAAACGTTTTACATGTATGACATTCAGCTCGCTGATGCGTTGTTTTAGAATTATTCAACTTTGAACTTGGCTTTCGCGTGCCAAGGAATCGGGTGCGCCTAGCGGAATTAAATTAATAACGGTAGCTAATTAAATTAATAACGGAAGCTAACCCCTAATACAATTGTAAATAGGTTGGGTCGTGAGGGGAAGCCACAGTTCTTCTAGCGAAAATTATAAATAAAGGTTGAAAGCAACCCATTAAGGTCACGTCAACAATCGTGTTTACATCTGCTCCATGATGGCGGCGGCCGTACCGGGTGGCGCCATCTATGAGCTGACTGTAAAGGTGATGGTACCGGGCGGCGCCATCTTTGAGCTGACTGTAAAGGTGATGGTACCGGGTGGCGCCATCTATGAGCTGACTGTAAAGGTGACGACGTAATAATGAAGACTAAAAAAACGTCAAAAGCACCAAGTACGAGAAATAGTACGTTGACTTTTTTATGTTATTGACTGATTACAATATTTCTTATTATTTTATTAACAATTTCTATCATTCTTTCATTTCTACGAAGTTCTGCCGAAAACTTCAACACCTCATGATCCGAACTTTGCCTTTCCCGACCCAACCTGGTCGTACTCTGTGTTGCACATTTTGCGCGGGAAAGCGATTTCACCTATAACTTTAAAGCTGAATAATTCTAAAATAACGCATCAGCGAGCAGAATGTCATTCATGTAAAACGTTCTTAAATGGGTTCCTTTAGTGATTCGTGGGAATACAATTCCCATTTCCTTTGATCACATCACGCTTCACATTGACGGTTAATTAAGCTGATTTGAGATATCTCCTTTGGCGGCTGGAGTGAATTCGAGAGACTGATAAGATTGGTAAGAATAGATGCATTTTTCAATGAAACCTTACTGATGAATTCTGTCATGCCGTTCAAATAACTAATCCTTTTAACAAGAATTCCGCATTTCTGTCTTTGGACATGTTAAAATTGCAAGAAATGATAATGGAGCTCTTTTTCTGAACCATCAATTGGAGGGCAAATATGCAGAGTGTCCAAACCTACAAAACACAGAATTTTAGGACACTCAAGTTAGAGGCGTGGTGTTCATCGCAGGGTTGCTAAACTGGCCTTTTCTAGCTAAGTTACTAACTAGGAACTGAACTAGGAACTAGGCCACTCTGCCTGAAAGACATCTACGCCACTATGAGGTGAAATTATCACTTAGTCCACTCTCCAGTTTTGACATCTGATTTGTGGGTTAGGATACTGCATATATGCCCTTCAGTGCCATATAGGTAAATGAAAATTTCAAGTACAATTCGGTACATTCACGTTCAAATTTACTTCCATGGCACAGCCTAAAATATAACAACTGCAGTCACTTGCTATAATTTCCTGCTTGGGTTGAACTGTTCTTCGAGAAGAAGCACGTAGACAATAAAACGTGATTCATTTGACATATCAGGTATCCGTGATACAGGTGCGCCGTGACTTTGTCACATTTATCAACCTACCGAATACCGTCGCCTTCCAACGGAAGGCCAAAAAAACAAGCACGTAGAATAACGCCCGTTAGTTTTCGCACCCAGACAGTAGCCTTGGATCAACGGCTATTGTGATCCGTGGGACTGAAATTTACAACTGAAAATTTTCACGTCGCTCTCACTGGCAAAGAGAATCAGACGCGTGTTTTGTTACACTCCTACATGTACTATGCCAACATTATTGCTTCTCAATGTTTGAATTCAATGGAATTATGTAATATTTTCTGTGATATTAAAGCGAAGTGTGTGATATTGTTGTGGCTTTGTAATATGTAGGTGCCTTATTCTTCTTAGTAGTCGTGGAAAATACGCCTTCAATGTTGTCTTCGATTCATCTGAGACAAAACGGTGCAATAGTTGATGTACGATTTTTGCATTTATACCCTTCAAATTTGTTTCTGACGTCATATCATGGAAATACGCTTCTGACTTGATATTTATGACTGTAGTATTGTACAACTAATGTACAGGGGACGCCGAAAATGATGGTATTCAATATTTTCCTCAAATAAATCCTCCAGATGTGGATGACAAACAAATATATCCATCCTGATAGTACTCGGGATTAAAATATTCATGTACTTGTGCACTGGTGAAACTCGTATCACAAGTACGGTCATTAAGCAACCTTCGAATTAAATTAGTTGTTTCAATTCAATTTTCAATTTCAATCTCAATCTCAATTAGAAGCGGACGCCAAACAAATAAATGAACACACCAAGGGTATTATTAGGTAAGATTTCAACGAGCAATATGTATCTGTACGCGCAAGAATACTATTTTAATTTATTTCAAATCGTTCAGAAATTTCGAAAGAAATGTGATAACTGCATTTCAGTTCTTATGGCTCGTTGGCTCCCAAGGGGATACAATCACAGTATTTATAGGAATTAGTACTCTCACGGGAAAATGCGAGGTTCCAAACTGAGAGTTAGGCAGGCCTTCCTTTTGTTAAAAAAGAATAGGTTTTCTGTTATGTTATGGATCATCTTTTTTCGGTTCACTGCTGTCCTATTTTTCAGCACCTACTACTTTCTTCTTCAGCTGTGATCCTGTTTGACGAACTCCTTTCTTAACTTAACGTTTCTGTGAACTTTTGCATAGATTCTGCGTTTCCTTAACTCCAAACTAAATGGGGCCTTACTCCATACTCTCTTTGGAGCGCCTTTGTTGCAGTTAGGGAGGCTTAAACTAACATCTAATCTAATCTAGCTCGTTTATAAACATTTATCGTTTAACTCTCAGTAATTTTGAGTGCTATTAAATTTTTAGTGAAGCATCGAGTGGTTGATTTACGAGTGTTTGCTGCTTTTGTCTCGCGCACATGTTCATATTCAGGTCTGTTTAAATTTTTGAGATCTCTAAGTTACTTTTGATCTTAGGTTTCTTGAATGCCCCGGAGCTATTTCGAGAACTCGTTGAAATTATTTTGTAGCTCCTCGCTGTAGAAAAGGATAATAGTTTGTGCTAAACATGAAACTAAATCTCAAAAACATTTAGCTCACTCATGTGATTGAAACTTCGTCAGCGCACAGAGCATGTTTGGTTTGGATTTGCACTTCATCAAGTGAAAGCTTAGTTGAAGAAGCCAGAGGCTTGTTTCTGAACGCCCATTTCAGCTATTACACGCACCTCCTGCGTAATTGAACCTAGGCAGATGCTTTGTTTTTGCGAGGAAGCATTTTCTACGTCGAGGAGAAAGTTCAGAAGTTGGCGCTGTACTGCAATTGCGCCGCCTTGTAGGCCTCTGGGAACATTCTTGTGCCATGACGGACTCGGTAGAATGTGCAGTGCGGCTATGGGTGGGCACGGAAGGATGGTTTGGAGTGGTAGCAAAAAATGAAAAAAGGGTAAGGGCTGATGAAAGTTGCTGCTCCGGCTGGCGATGATATTTAAACAATCTAACAAATTTATTTGCCTCATGCAATACAGCTGTAGATTGTTTCTCGAGTCTAGTAAAATTTGTCATATTTGAGCATAGCTACTTGTTAACCACTTGTATTCCACTCAAATTGGCGTGTGTGAATTATGGTTAATTTTGAAGCGGTTTTTCAATATTTATTCATACTAAAGTGATTATCTAATCGTTAGCCAGATGGGAAGGAATGAAACTGTTGAAAAGCTTTTTATGGGATCCAAATATCTGATCTTCACATTTTCAGTTGGGGCTAATTTCATCTGGATGAAGTTATAAAGTCATTCGTGATATCGGGCTTTGTAAATATAATCATAAACTTAATTTGTGGTTTAATGGTTTTCTCTAGCGTTTCAATTATTTTTAAGTCCGAGTTTTAAAACCTGGACGTTCAGAAATCATTTAGTTAAGATCTTCCAAATTCCTATCTTAATTCAATGCGACGAATATGAAAACATTATTCTTGATTCTTACGAGTCGGGCTCGGCGCTTTTCTGTTTCCATGTTCTTTTAAAAAAGTCTTTCAAAATTCTCCCGGATAGTAAGTTCGCACAATATGGTCGCCGGCGCCTTTGAATTATGGGGATTTGTTAAATTCGAGCTACGTGAGGGTGGGCTGTGCTCGCTACCGTAATTCTTTGGGCGACGACCCCAAGTCTCTCAGGGAGCCAACACCCGCTCTTGGTGTTGGTGATAAAACGTGATCGTTTCATCTTTTACTTTCTTTTCTTCCTCGCGAGTAGACGAGGTCGATAACTGTATAAAATTTCCTTGTTACGAGGCTCCTGATGATGTGTTGAGCTATTGTGCGCTTACGCGAACATGTGGGATTTGAATGAAATATACTCCAGATAATAATTTTGTGAATGTTATGTATCTAGTTTTTGTTTGAATGAAACATTTATGTTAGATTTGTGTTCGCTGTTGTAATCAAAACGATTTCCGCATAACTTTTGAATAAATGTTTACCTAAGTGATGATACTGACGATAGATCTATCTGCTTGTTTAAATTTAAGTTCATATAAGTCATTGCATTTTTGCGCTGCTACAATTTGAATATTTTCCAGGCTACGTCAAAAAAAAACTTTATAATCAAGGTATTTTCCCGTAAAATTAGTGTGTGCAACTGGTCATATATGTAGCATAATACAGTACAGTAAGTTTGTCGATTACATATGTATTCCACTGGGTTTCTACCTAAATGAGTTCAGTATTAGTTTAATTTTTTTCTGCTGTTTGCTTCATCTACATCTTCGGAAAAAATTTGATATCTATGTTTGGCTATGCTTCCGTTGTACAAACTGCGGGAGCATTTCTAAGTCCTCAGTGCACGTGACCATTCTTTGAACTTCAACAATTTCATTTATTTACTGTCATCCAATACACATAATATAGCCAAAAGTGTAACGAATATTCTGGTTCCGATATATTCCCGTACACTAAATGTCATAGGGCCAAATTTTCAACCAATTTAAATTGTTGCAGCAGTACGACACGCAGCGCGAATTTTTTTTAAGTTAACTTGAAAGAATTTATGCTGACAACTGCGCTGATAAGACGACGCAATTCAGTTGAAAATCCGACTTTTAAAGTGCACCGGGACCAATAATACGTTAAACATACTTCCGACTAGGATATTGCGGTATTGCAGGAGAATACACGCGTAATTTTTCAGGTGATCAACAATTTGTTGTATTTTGCAGTTGGCAGTGCGTGTGTGGGTGCGGTGCCTGATGCAAGATATGGAGTACAAGACTCTGCACGTGACTCCCTCAACCACCGCCAGTGAGGTGGTGCACTCCATCCTCTCCAAGTTCCGGATGAAGCACCGCGACCCCAACCTCTTCTACCTCGCCCTGGAGGTGGTCATTAGCAAAAATGGTGAGAAACTTAATCGTTTACCTTGTCCTGGGGGTGGTCATTAGCAAAAATGGTGAGAAACTTAATCGTTTACCTTGTCCTGGGGGTAGTCATTAGCAAAAATGGTGAGAAACTTAATCTTTTACTTTGCCCTGAGGTGGTCAATAGCAAAAATGGTGACAAACTTAATCGTTTACCTTGCCCTGGGTTGTGGTCATAAGCAAAAATAGTGAGAAACTTTATCGTTTTCCTTGCCCTTCAGGTGGTCATTAGCAAAAACTATGAGAAATTTAATCGTTTTCCGTGCATTGGGGGTGGTCATTAGCAAAAAAAGTGAGAACTATTATCTTGTCTCGAAGGTGATCATTAGCAAAAATGGTGAGTATTTTTTTTTAATCAGGGTAAACCTGCTTGCTTCTTAGTATTAAAAACACTGCGAAGCCATGAATCCGTGATAATTGAATCACGAAGAAGCGAGGGAACACTGTATGTAACATTTCTCTGTATTTTTAATTTTTTTACTGCATTGTTTATGCCTGAGCAACGATAAGGTAACTTCCACAACGCACTTGAAACGCGATTGCGTGACAATTTTTCCAAAAAATTGTGATTTATAACCACAATCATACCTGCAATACGTAAATGGTCGAATTTTTCGTAGACTTTGGTTAGCTCTGGAGAACAGGACAACTGTGTCTGGAGCAATCCTTCATTGTCAAGTAGGAGTTGGGCCTCCTTATTTGTATAGATTTTGCACACTACTAACAGAACTTTGATCTTGATGCATCACTTATACCGAGTTTATGAATACGAGTAAAAAATTTCTATGAGTAACTGGATAATATAAGCAAAAAATTGTTGTTTGCTGTTATTCTGGGAAAAATTTAGTCAATGTTGAATTATTTTGGCTTCTAGAATTCTCTGGAGCTAGGATGAAAGCTAATTAAAACGAAAAATGAATCGATGCAAGTTGCATCCGTTGAGTTGGTAACAGAAGCTTCAAAACCGTTGCTATTTGATGGAAAAATTGTGCTTTAGAAGTTGATTACCCAGAAACAAAATGCCATATTGGGCCTAAACAAATAGTACGATTGGACTTAATTATTTGAAAATGTTGCTTTTATTAACCTCACTTTTCATCATAACAGAAAAAAAGTGCCCTTTATCGAAAGTTTACCGTACAAGTTGGTATATTCTCTGGTTTGCCCCTCAGGGGGATACAACAATTGTATTTATGGGAATTAGCGTTCCCAGGGGGAAAATGCATGATTGCCCGAGCTGAAAGTTGAGTAGGCCTTCTTTTTGTTGAAATAAACATCTTTTTTGTGATATTAAGGACCACCTTTTTTCGGTTCACTGCTGTCCTGTTTTTTCAGTACCTATTACTTTCTTCTACAACTTTTATCTTATTTCATGACCTTCTTTCTCAACTTACTGTTTCTATGCTCCTTCTGCATAGATTATCCATTCCCCTATCTCCATACTAAATGGTGCCTTCCTCCTTCCTCTTTTCGATACGCTTTTTTTTAGATGTTAGGGACGCTTAAACTAATATATAGTCTAATCTAATATTTTCAGATTTCATAAACGTTAAAATCTGCCTCAACCCGATTGAGTCTCGGAAAATCTATCTCCTGCTTGCCTGTACCAAAATATGCCGTCTTTTGAATTTTATAATTGCGTTGAAGCCTTTTCTTAAAAATCGGTATATTGGAAATACATAGAGTTCATTGAACGATAAAAATATTGAAACACTTCATAAAATATTGAAATGAATGCGTTATAAAATATTGAAATACATTATTTAATATTTAAATACATTATAAAATATTGAAATACATTATCAAACATAGAAATACATTATCAAATATTGAAATACATTATCAAATATTGAAATACATTATCAAATATTGAAATCCATTATCAAATATTGAAATACATTATAAAATATTGAAATACATTATCAAATATTGAAATACATTATGAAATATTGAAATACATTATGAAATATTGAAATACATTATAAAATATTGAAATACATTGTAAAATATTGAAATTCACCATTAAATATTGAAATACATTGTAAAATATTGAAATACATATAGTTCAGCAGTTCCCCACGCCGACAGACCTACAGTATGAAGGAACGCGCTAAATATTTGCATTGTATTCTCTCTCTCTAGCAGTCTGCCTTTGTTCGACCCGCTTCCGCTCGAAGAATATTTTATATCTGCAGTAAAACCGCAGGTATCTTCCTGTGTCGCCTGTGTGGGCCGTGCATGCCTAGAGACTCCCGAGGTTTCCTGTCACAGTTTTATGAATTTTTCTTTCCTACAGTGACCTGGGATCGGCCTTTGAACCAATTTCCTTGTCGTAGCGGAACAGCTTGTAACACAATTTCTTCTTTTAAGTCGACTTGTCTAGTTAACGTGGAACAAGACGTAGCGTAGTTACGACTAAATCTATCAAGAGGAGCTTACGCCTGTTTTGCTACGTTTACGTGAATTGGTTGGAAATCAAACCCCTGCTGTGTTTTGGGCCACTTTGCGCCGGATTTTATATTTCCCGGGGCGCTTTGTTTACCCGAAATTGAACGCCTTAACATTCGGTTCAGACAGTATAATGCGAAAGATTTTCTTCAGAATAAAGCTGATGTTTATTTTTAAAAACTAATTTTTTGAGGACATAAAAGAATTTCTGTCACGGTCAGGAAGCGGTGTTTTGCTTGCCTTTAATTAACCCATACAAAGTACTCACGAACCCATACTATTTAACTATTGCTACTTAGTTTTTAACTGCTACCGTTTTGTTTCAGGCAGTAGTATTCTACGATTTTTGCAAATATATCCAAGGTATGTTTTGAACTACATTTCACACTATTACTTGAATAGTTGATGTATGATATGAACGTATTTCTCGCCACTCTTGGAGGCAATTTGTTCACAAATTAGCGTTTCAACAATAGGGAATAGTAACATAAAATGGATTTTTGACAGCTCGTCATAGCGCAGCTTCATAGCATTTATGAGCTTTTTCTATCGATGTTCAAGCGCGTATTCATTTTCTCGACCTTAGGAAGGCTAATTATTATTATATGGCGTTTGTGTTATATTGTGTATTATTATCTTTTGCTTGTGCGTAGTGAACTTGTGTCATAACTTGAAGTAATTGTTAGATGTTGCTTCTGGGAATGAATCCTGAAATTTCACAAAATTGTCGTTTATGTTGTCGATAGAAAGTCATTCAAATAGTTGTACTCGTTTCCGCACTCGCACTCTTGCTCTATGTAATTATTCAAAGTTAATAAGCTAATCTCAGTTGTAGGGATTTGTTTTTATAACGAATTATAATGTCATGAAAATTTCACTGATGGGTAAGTTATGGCTAGAACTGAATTATATTATTTCTCACAAAATCACCCTAGCAACTCCTTGAAAATGAACGTGCAAAATTAATGCGACTCTCGGAAAGAAAACTCATGCTGTGAACGAGAACACAGCAAAACTTTTGATAGCAAATAATCGGTTTTTACTGAAGCAAATCTCGCGCCTCTAGTATTTATCACTCCTTAAAAACTGAGAAATTATTACAAAATTATGAATGAATTCGTTAGCAATGCGTTCACTACAAATACATGGCCTTATTTTGCCCGTACAGACGGCCCGACATCGACGACAGTGCCGCTGTCAGACACAGCTCGTCCGTCCGCCCTGCTGGAGTGCCAGCCATGCTCTTCGTCGCGCCTCACGCTGCGTATGCGTCGTGGCGGCGTCATCCGCATCCACGACGCCGTCCTGGCACAGGGATCCCAGTACAAAAGTCTCCTCGTGAGTGGCAAGAGCGACTGTCTTCATGTCATCGGTCTTGTGCTGGCCTGCAATCACCTCAAGGAGACCAAACCTGACGACTTTGTTCTCATTCAGGTGAGCTACAGTTCGTTCGTTATGACTAATTGGATTCTGTTGTCTGTACATTCGAGTTTGTGTAGGTTGGAATATTTGGTTGCTATTTGAGGTTGAAATCCCTGAGCAGGGAGGCTGGAGGAAAACAGTGTTTGAGCAAGGATGTCGATAGTATAAATTGTTACTTGGACAACTTCCATGTCGCATGATCAAATCCAAGTCTGATTTTTCACAGTACTATCTTTGAACTACCGCTAGTGGTTTAAATGACAATTTGGATAAATTTTAAGTCGTTGTAGATTATTTCCAAATTCACAGCCCTCTTTAGCTGAGGTAATTAGGTCCAAAACACGGCATTTCATATCAAAGAGAAAATTGAGGGCTGATCAGTGTTTCTGGAAAAGTCAAAACTTTCGTTCACAAACGCTACATCAATATTCACAATTTCTAGTCATTTCTGGTAAAACTGTGGACTCGAGCTACATAAGCGCGCTTGGGTTTATCGGACAGTCATGAAGGTTGTTGTACTTGAAGTGTCAGTGAGCTAATATTGAGCAGAAGAATCCATTATTGGGAAAAGTATCTCATTCCTTTGAATGAGATACTGTACTAGTCTCTTATTGTGTGATTCATTTATACCTCATAAAAATTCTAGATTACTTTGGAAAAAGATGGTATCAATTAAGCCACCCCTCAGCGGCTATGCCTAGAGTTAAGATGTTTTTGGAGAAGCTCCAGCGGATGACTAGTTTTCAGTGACATTTTCTTGACGGTAAGTATATGGGAACAAGTTTTTCCAAAATTACGAATTGATTGCTTTAATTAGTTGGCTCTACATATTGGATGGTTATTTCACTCAATTTATAATTAACACTTTGAATGCAATTGGTTAAATTGAAGTTAAATATTCAAATAAAATTTAAAGTCAATATTGTAGTAAGCAATTTTTAAAATAGGAAGTATTAACTGGATCGTGTTTTAATTTAGCTTTTATTGACTATTAATAACAATTGAGTGTGTGACAGGCGGTCAGTCAGCAGCATAATGAAAATTCCCTCCGTGGCCACCGGTAACGCACTTAGCGATTAAAGTATTAAATCAGCGGGACGGTAACTCTATTTCATTGTCGATGAGAAACAGCATTATGCGCCAGCCCTCAGTTGAGTTCCTCCATTCTACTCCCCATTCAGAACGAGAGAACTTTTGAGTTGAAAAATATATTTTCAATGCAGTAATGCAGGGTTATTTAACGAAAATCACATTTTGTAGACATTAGCTCTTTTGTTATTATAGGATATACGCGGTCGGAGCCGAGAGAAATCAGCGAAAATAAACATGAAGAAATGAGAAAAATGAACATAAACTGCAGTGTAACGCGTCGATGGCTAAGGATATTCCACGTTTTTCCGAATTAAGCCTTCTGCGTTCCAACAACTATGATGGCAATAGTTCGACACAGTTGCAAATACTTTCAAAATGCTGGCTAAGGAGGATATTTTAAATTCTCACTCATTTTATAAATGTTCAGTTACGAAAGTGATTGAGAATATAAAAGTTAAAAATATAGAAAGCGCATTTTTAACAATTTCCAACATTTACAGGTAACCAAGACGACTGGTCTGGAAATACGGTTACTTCCACACGACCGTCCCCTGGCCGTCGTCCAGAGCTGGCCGTCTGAAGACCACGCGCACTTGCACATCCGTCCGGCCGTAGAGCAGCCGTCACGGCCCCTCAGTACGACCGCAGGGATGACAAACTTAGTTCAGTCTCGCTCAAGTTTGGCCAACGAACTTGAGGCGTACCTCACCAAAGATTTTCTAGAAGACCAAAGAACGCCGAGCTCGATTCCAGACGTCATAAGCCTTGAAGCGAGATTGAAGCTCACAGGCAAACCTTCTGACGCTAAAGCTCAGTTTAGCGACAGTAACGGAGCCAACGCAGCTGCACCCTCATGCCTCAGGGATGACAGCGATATGAAGAATATTTATGAAATTTGCGGCCTTCAAAACGGCGACGACACTAAACAACGAAATGAGTACACAGAAGATGAAGCTAATCATCTATATTCCAACGGCGACTTCCTCGAGAAAGCTGGGATGATCGCGGGAAGGCGTACAAAGGACGTTGAAAATCCACCATCCCCGCCTTCCAGAGCTCCCAGAATACCGTCCAGACGCAAGGTGAGATACGAGTTAGACTTGACGCTCTTTGGTGTAAAGGAATTGTATCGTAGCTCTTTATTTTCATTCATACAAAGGAGTTTAACACCTCCACTTAGTGGGGATACTATTATTGTATCTACGGAAATAAGCGCTTCCAAGGGGGGACATGTGAGATCCCGAGCTGAGAGTTAGGTAGGCCTCATTTTTGTTTAAATGAAATGTTTTTTTATTATTTTAAGGACCATCATTTTAGGTGCACTGCTGTAACGTTTTTCAGCACCTACTACTTTTTCAACTTTTAATTGTGTTTCATGAACACCTTTCTCAACTTACTGTTAATATTTATCTTGGGCATAGATTCCGATTTTCTTTATCTCCATACATAATGGCGCTTTCCTTCTTCACTCTTTGGGGTGGCTTTGAGCTGAGCGGTTAGCGAGGCTTGAACTAACATCTAATTCAGTGGATCTTAAGCTGGGGAGTGGACTTCCGCAGTAAAGCCAGATTTTTCCCAGTAATGTTTTTGACGAAAGAGTGAATGGTGCCGGTATAGCATGATATCTATTGTCGGTTTTCTGGTATCGTATGATATCCCCCATGAATTGAATTCAGTTTTTGAGGAGAAAGATCATTTGGTCGAGGATAAATAAATCATATTACCAAACATTTGTTACAAAAGGTTATTCTGTTATTATTTGTAAACATATCTTGCATTGTTCAAGAAAGCAGCAAGTTGATCCTCGTGTTTTCTCATAAGTTTCCAACAGTAATGATCCAAATGAGATGAGAACTGCTCATTAGGTACTCGTTTCTTTTTTAGCGTATCGATTTTTCCATCCAGCCGTGTTTGTTGAATAAATTGAGTGTGTGCTCTCGAAATCGGGTCTACATAATTTTTCAGATGGTTCAAAGTTCTTTTCTTATGCACTATATACAATATCTTATCGTATATGCGTTACAATTATTTTTGAAAAAGAAATTCAGAACAGAAAATACACAGGATAAAGACATTTTGTAGATATTAAAACCGGCGGTAGATATCATACTATACCGACACAGAATTAACTTTCATTGTTAAATATGTTTGAGGACTTATTTACAATATTCTTTGTTGTGAGCTCCTACTTGCGCACAATTTTCCCTGACAATTCTTAAGAGGAGCGTAGGAATAGAAAGGTTAAGAACCACTGATTTAATCTTTCCTTGAGTTGGGAGGAACTGTGTCGTATCTTTTAATTTCTAAGAGTTTGACGCGATTTTTAGAGCCAGGGATAAAATCACAATCTTGAGATTTAGATTAAAAGTGTATTTAGTTCACTGCGAAATCAATGTGTTTCGAATAGCTAATCTACTGCACGTTAATAAACCTATCCCAAACAAATATATAAACTGATTCCAAAAAACAAATTGATTCACAGTTGTGAAAATAAATTTAATTCCTAGGTATCACTCAATGCTTAACAATCTCTTTCGGTTTTAAATTAGCTCATAACCTTTCTTACGTTATCCAGCGCTAGGAAATTTTAAAGATACTGAGACGCACGCAATAAACACTTATATGGGAAATTTTCTCGTTCTGTTCTTTGCTGCACCATTTTCTATAAATTATATACTCAAATAATCTCTTTTAATACAAAAATAGTTGACCTGTAAACATAGGAAAATTCGAATAAAAATACAAAAGTTTATGCCAAAAAACACTTTTTATTCAAAAAACATAAAAAACAATATTATAAATTACTAAAAATACTATACTAAATGTTAAAATCAGAAGTTCAAACATGTCAGGGGAATTGTTCATCCAATTTTCAATTTTTAAGTCTTTCCTGCGCAATGTAAGATTTCCTACATTGTTTTTCGTATATCATGAGTATTTTTTCCCCTTAATCGTCTTGCAAGTCAGTCTTTTATAAATTATTTTGTTTGTATGCTCATATCGCCTGCAGCAGGGCACGCTCCCACACAAAGGATTGTGGTTAGGATGAAATCGATAAATCTAAAGCCAGAAAAGTAAAGCTTTTGGGAAAATTCAATTTTAATAAGACTGAAGAAATAAATTTCTTGATTTTTTTCATAGATTAGAAACTTTCGACCAGGTCAGTTTAAATGGTTAATGTCTGTCAACGCGAGGACCTTTAACTTTGCACTTTAAATTTTCAGTTTACAGGAAGCTGTTTCGTGATATGCATACTTTAATTTTGCATATATGTGCTGAAATGTTCTTTGAATTAGAAGTTTTGAGTTAATAATTTAACATTCATGTTCTTGAACAGAGACATAAATATTTCTGAGTTACTTCCCACACCTGAGAATTGCGCACACCACATTGATCAATTGCTCAAAAATCAATTTCTACGATACCTCAATTGGTCAATTTTCATCTTAAGTATTGTAAAACTCAACTTCCTAATTAAAATGTGCAGCACTCTTGCTTCGCCATTCTGTATTTTTTCTAAGAGTTCCACATTTGAAGGCAAAAATAACTCACATGAACAATTCCCCACACTTTTTTTTTGTCCACCCCACTCCCATTTTTGTTGCAATTTTGCACATCTCTTACATAAGTAGTGCATAAGTTACATAACTAGTATATGGTCTGTCCGGGCCAAGCTACGAAAGTATTCCGTACAGCTCTAATAGTGGGGACGTCAGATCAAAACGCTCTAGGCACCCCAACCGCCTCGGGAATTGAAACACGGAACAACCAATAGATTTATTGATTGCATAAAAAAGGAAAAATATATATATCTTAACTTATAGTTAGTAATGTAGATTGCAGGTGGGGAACCGTGATGGTGGGCAAGCTCAACGGCGGTCATAGAACACACGCCAGGATGGGGCACCAGGGACCCGTGCAGGATAAGGCACCAGGGACCCGTGCAGGATAAGGCACCAGGGACCCGTGCAGGATAAGGCACCAGGGACCCGTGCAGGATAAGGCACCAAGGACCGGTGCAGGATAAGGCACCAAGGACCGGTGCAGGATAAGGCACCAAGGACCGGTGCAGGATACAAGCCAGCGAGTCAGCTAGTCAGTAGACTTAACGGACGAACATGAACAAACACGAGCGTGGCTCCCCTTGGCACAGGGCAAGTCCAGCCTGCGAACAGACACACCACTATTAACACCGTTCGCGGCTTGGTAGGGTCAAACCTTGAATTAGCGGCGAGAGAAAATCTCACTAGCAGGTCTAGCGGGAAATAAGGTAACTAGTATTTCAATTTCAGTAAATCTACAAAAAGCAAGACAATGCAGAAATACTTGTTAGATTTGTCTCTAACTAACAGCCAGTCTAAGACTATCGATTTGCACAAGGCGTTCCAAAGAGAGGAAGGAAAGGGCACCACTTAGCACGGGGCTTCGGGTACGCAAAATCCACACAGGAAGAGCACAGACACAGTTAACGGAGAAAGAAGGTTATGACATACGATAAAGTTGGGGTAGAAAGTAGTAAGTGCTGAAAACGGAACAATTAACCGGAAAAGAGTACTTGACTTTACAACACTTAATTTCAATACAAAGAACGCCTACCTAACTTCAGCTAGGGCCCTAACACACAAAAAACAGAAGTAAACTTACTCGTCAGAAATGGTGACACTATCTAATACTTAGAAAATTAAGTTCACCAGTGTTCTGTACGGTTCAAGTTCAGGTCTAGAATGGAAAAGAAACAATTAGCGACAGGGCTCAACTCTGAGCTACAATAAACAGTTAATAATCACACATTAGAAGGAGACTACAGTAGGCTCGTATGATCACAAAAAGGTACCAATCTGTGAAGCATCGCAGGCTATATAGAGGACTAATCTATGTCTTCCGACGTCACTGGGAAGAAGAGCGGAAGGCCGGCAGGGTCGCCCCTACATGGTCTTTGGTATTAATCCATAAGATTTGAGTAGGAATGAATATCCCGCGAATTCTTAGGAAACAGGAACGTGTGTCATGTGATTTGTCAAACATTAAGATACATTTTTGACGGACCATGTGCACTCGGCCTCATCAATTCTCGAGAGATTAAACTTTTTATTTCTATCGGTCTTTTTTTCATTTTGCCTTCTTTCTTATTTCAAATAAAAGGGGGTGGACTAGTTTACTTAACGATGGCTTGATGACTACTAAGAATGATAAAAAAAGTTTCTCTTCAACTTTTTAGCCTTGTTTTGCACTCTTTAGTACGTCAGTTTATTCCTAAACCTGTCTCAGTATATGATACCTATCAATGACCTTAACAGTAAAAATACATAGAATAGAGTAGCCTTAAAATGTTTTTATTTCAGAAGTGTTTGATGTCTCGACAACTCACAACCCTGGAAGTCGAATGACCCACAGGTCTTGAATCACTTCGCAACTCCGCTGCGCAAATAATCCTAATTTCCCCTTATGTTACAAATGAACACAAAATACTATCCACTCAAGTAATGCAAGTACTGAGATTGCTTTCTTTTCAAGGGCGTGTGGTCGTTGAATCCTGATCTGCTGGAGGCCGCCACCGCTACTCCTGCCGCAGACGAGACAGACCTCGCCAAGAACAGACGCACTCTGTCCTACAACGACTATGAAAATTACTTCTACATATGATGCTGGATGAACCACGTCTGCGTATAGTGCTAGATGAATCATGTATGTATACATATGATGCAGCATGGACCACTTCTTATGATGCTGTGTGAACTACGTCTTCGTATGATGGTGGCTGAACCAACTTTCCATATGATGCTGGGTTAATTACATCTGTAAACTGTTTGATGAGTGAATAACCGTTCCTCATGATGCTGTATGAGCTAACTCTATTTTGGGTGAGACTAATACCCCAGTCCAACTGTTTTGCTGATGCATCACTCAATGGGACCACTGCAAGCCAAATCTCGCTGAATTTCAGCTGGTGTAAAGTTTGATGGCCGAGTTAAGTTCCCCAAATGTAGGTGTGGACCAAATGTAGGTGTGGAAGTCGAGAGAGGTACGTTGCGCAATAAGTGTTACTCAAGATTTTGTGCTGCAATGAGATAGCGGGTTTTCAATTGACGATGAGTTAATTTCAATAACTTTCGGAGTCTCATTTTAAGATTTTTTCTCCCGAGGTATGGTAGAGTATCAAAAATCTAGCTTTGCATTTGAATTACTAGTTGTCGCTTCAGTATATTTTGTCATGCGTTATACGAATTTGATATCAAATGGAGTTGCATCAAGATTGAACAATTATACCGAAATATGAGGCCGAGGTGAGTGATCAATCTTTGAAAGTCGATCACTTTGCGCAAGAAATTAACTCTTGGAGTGGCTGGCCCGCATATGCTTCATCACAAGAGACATGAACTAAACGCACGATGTGAAGGTGTCGTGGCTTGTGTTTCTGAGCTTGCAAATTTTCAGTGAAAAGCTAAGTTCTCTGGTTGCGCAATGCTGCCATTGTTTATAAGTTGAAATGTATATTTTTATGCCAGAATTAGTGGTGGAACATGTTGAGGATATCCAGAGTTAAAAGCGAGAGATTAGATAGTAGCTCTATACCAAAGTCCTGTCAGCCTCAAATTTGTGCATATGCCATTGTTGCGCCAAATACATACGTCTATTTTCACTTTGTTATTATTACTCCATCTCATTGACAATTTGAGGATTACTCGTGAAGGTTGACCTTGACCTGTCAAAGAGTAACTCATTTTTAATGTTGAATCAGAATCGCTTCTGGCAAGAAAAATTTGCGTCTCAGGAAGCTGCGTAGTGCATGATATGCAACACACTGAAATATAAAGCGTGTGGTAAATACAAGACTAATTGAAATGATTTTTTTTTCAGTTAACTCAAACATGGTTAAAGGATTTGTATTCGAAAGGCATTTCCATTCATTGAAAAAAATTAGTTTTAAAGTAAAAGCTCAATATAAGATGCCTAAGTCGACTACGTGCCATCTTCAAAATCGAAGGCTTTTTGAGAGCTTAAATTTTACTTTTTTAGCGGCGGAGAGGCATGCAAAGGAATAATAAAACCACATTTCTATTCATTATTATTGAGTAAATAAACCACATCAACCCGTAACTTACTTTTAGTAAATCTGACGTTATCTAAAGCTACGCAAAATAGGAAGAGATAAATTTTTCATAAGAATTCTCTGAAATTTAAACCCAAATACAGTGCTACGTCGTAACGTGTTCGAGATTGAGTTGCATTTATTTTTAAAACACTTCTGGTTATACTCTCATTTGAACTTTACTCTTAGTGTGTAAACAAGTTATCGCTGGTAACAAGTAGACTTCGATTGGATTAATTTTCAAGTCTTTTCAAGTATAAATAAATCACTACCAGTTGCTACAGATATGCATCGTCCATCGTTACTTTAAATTCGATCACGTCTTGTCTCTGCAGAAATTTTATTTTGTGGGGTCGCTAATCATATGTTGCAGGTCAACTGGATTGTCGTACAAAATTCGTAACAATAAACTCAAATGAAGTGCATTCACTATTGGGTGAATGACGAGGGTTTATTAAATACATTAGCGAAAAGGAATACAATTGCGTGAAAATCATATTTCACTTTTTCTACTCCGAGATGCGAGTACGGTGGTTCTCTAAAGCGAAAAATAATCATAACACAGATCAGAAGTTTTCTTTCGTTTAATGCTTTTTGTATGATTGGTCGTTGCACACTTCCCACTATACACCAACATAAATTTAGCTCATTCTTACCTCACTTCGATTTCTGTCGCAAAGTCTGAAAAGGGAAATGTCAAATCTATGGATTCCGCAAAATTTGTTAATAACCTCGAGTGTTTACAATACAAGAATTTAATTATATGATTAAAAAAAGCTTAGTTGGTGTAAAAACGGATCTGTACAATAAACAAGAACATTATTAAAAGTGCAATTCATCTTCATCGCTCACTGTGAAGCTTACTATCGGCATGTAGTAATGTCGTCATCAAAAAAAGTTCCGCGTGTCTCATAGAAATAACATTAATACACACATAGTAATAGTAATAATATTAATTTATTAATACACACAGTAAGTAAACTACGTCTATAAAGCGCGTATAATAGTCCATCTCAATCGCTGTCAAACAAACAATTTTCTTGAAAACACAAACACTCACAATCATAGAAAATCACTTAACTTTGCCCCAACATTATCTCAAGCAGATTAGATTATTCGTTAGTTTTAGCCTCCCTACTTGCAGCAACAAATGCGATCCAAAGAGAGGAAGGAGGAAGGCACCATTTAGTATGGAGCAAAGGAAACGCGGAATCTACGCAGAAAGGGCATAGAAACCGTAAGTTGTGGGAGAAGATCCTGAAGCAAGACCAAAGTTGAAGAAGGAAGTAGTAGGTGCTGAAAAACAGGACAGCAGTGAACCGAAAAAAGGTGGTCCTTAACATAACAAAAACATTGTATTTCGCCAAAAAAGAAAGCTTACCTAACCCTCCGCCTTGGCCCTCACATTGTCCCCTAATAACGCTAATTCCCGTAGATACAATCATTGTATCCCCCTGAGGGGCTCACTCTCAAGCAGTGAAGTTCGAGAGTCGATTATTGTTGTTTGTGGTCGCTTTTCCACCGGGGTCGCCAGCTAATAACAAATATGGACCCCTTCGCTTTTGCGAAGCAATTAGAAGAAAATTAGTATGGATTTCAATTGGGAGTGCAGCTAGAATCCCAGGGGTTTCAGCTGCCCACCCTCTAATAGCCGAGCGCCTGAGTAGTAGTAATAATAGTGGTAGTAACATAGTTTTGTTAGCGCTTCAGTTACTCAAACTACACCGCACCGAAGGTCACATAATTTAATAAGTATCAGACTCTTTCAAATTACCACAAAAAATGCACATACTATTATTTGAAACATCAAAATTATAAGAGCATCATGATAATAATTACAACTCAAGATTACAAGTGTCTCCCCATTAAGATTTGTACACAACACAGTACATTCGAACGCACTGGGCAGCCAAACTTCGTAGGGGGTTTCAGCTGCCCACCCATTTATGGCCGGACGCCTTACCCACGCTAAAACCCCTCGAGGTTCCAACGGAGCGCGCCCGGCCATATTACAGTACAGTTTTTTATTACCATATTACGAGCGCCTTACCCATGTTGAAACCCCTACCGGGCTGACAACGCAGTGCGCTCGGCCATATTATTTCTGCTTTAAATGAGGCAGATGCATTGAGCTTATTTATGGATCTGGTTGATTCGTTCAAATTCAGTGGAAATTCATCTCCCCAATTTTTCTTGATCAGCCTGTGCATTTCAGATATACTTGTAAATGATGCGCAAGAGTTCGTAGTCTGCAGTTGAATACACAGAGGCGCGGCAAAAGCCGCGAGGGCTCGTATTGCCAAGTGCTCATATAGAGTTCTGAAGCCCTATGCTGCATAGGAACGCCAGTACCTCTGTCAGGGGGCCACCATCACACAGCAGGTGCTGAGTGGCTGCTTGGGTGTTGGGATTCCTGAAGACTTTGATATGGGTAGCTCTAGCTTCAGCGAGGTTGGGGCAGTTGACGAGAATATGTAGGACAGTCAAAGTAGCTTCATCGCACAGTGGGCCTATAAGTGCCTCTTAAACGTCCTGGTTCATGAGGTAGTTATGGGTGATCCACGTGTGGCCAGCTCTCAGCCTGTTGATGATCACCTCATACCGAGAGTCGAGCGTACCACATCCAATATTGAATAACCTAATCACACGGACGTAGTCTCGTAACTGAATTTTTTTTATCTCTGAAGAATCAGATGTTCACGTGTCCTCCACCTGCGTTTTAAAGCTTGGATGTGAAGCTTCTTTGATGAAGCGTCATCGCGGTCAGTCTTGTAGTTTTCTTTCAGTGGTACCATCGAGTGCTTTAGTGTCCAAACCAGGGTCCCCGGATGCACTGAATTTGTATTAATAATCAATTCATGCTTGAAAAAACCCAAAACATGAATATTTGGACGACAAATAACGCTGATCAGGCAAACCTGGTCCTAATTCTCAGCGTAGACGAGATAGGCGTTGGCGCAAATAGCAGCCTCAGTTCATACAAGAATTTAAAAATTATGCTGGAAAAACTTTCTTTGCGTTTCCTAATAACTTCATATTTTGGGAGAAGGTAGCGGTTAAATTGACGCTGCAGTGCTCAAGCTGAGGAATTGATTTGTACCTGCTTTTAGCTATGATTTTATAGATCCTTTGAAATTTTCTGCGTGCGGATACGGAACACAACCGATATTTTTCTTATGCAAGAGTAGGTTCGTTCTTCATTATGTTCTTTTGTGCACAAAAAATATTCATCCAATCCAATTTGCATTAAATTAAACACAGGGCGTAGGAAAATGAATCACAGAGTAACATTATTACTCCCCTACATACAGCACGTAGCTCGTCTAAGTCGACTTGAAGAACTTTCTTTGCCAGTAGTACAGCCAAGATGACGAATTGTTCGAAAATAGCGTCCTTCTCTGGCTCTGCGTCTCAGCGGCAGAATGGCCACAGACCACGAAAGATAGGCTTCTAAGGCGATGATTTGTCGCCTTCTGCTCTAGATTCTTTGCTTTTTCGAAGTCTGAGACGTAGTTTTCTGCGCGTTTTCTCGAGTTCATCGACGCTTACTTGTTCCATCTCTTCTGTAAGGCAATGAGAAGTAAGAGGGAAGGCAGAGGAAACGTAAATATGATTTATTCTTGACCTATTACCAGTATGTTTTGGTTATTTGTCGACCTAATAACCAATATAAAATTCTTCCCACTTGATAGCGACGCAGACACAGAATGTTATGAGCTTATTACATTTTCAAACTAAATTTGTACTGCGATTCTTAAGGATCTCAAAATTAGCTAAAATTATAGTTATAGTTAAAAAATTTCAAGATTTTCTAGCCGCAACAAATGTGGAGAGAGACCTTCAAATGCAGAACAGTTAAGATCTTGTTTTTTCAGAACAAAACAAGTATTTATTTCACTAGGTGTACTCCCACACAAGATACCTGCACATAAATTAGTACGTCAGGACAGAAGATGAAAAAACGACAAAGAAGGGATGGAAAATTAAAAGAAACAGTGGGTACGAAGGTAAGAAATCTCGAAGGCTTATCTATAGTTGAGATAACTTATCTACGGGCGGCGGGCCTCTAGGGAGAGTCGGTTCTCACCGCAAAAGATGGACAAACCTAAATATGTACTAAAATCATTCTTGTCGCCCGTCATACGCCGCTTGAGAGGGTTGCGTACTATAAGCACGGGATTATCCCTCAAATGCAAGATTCAAGGAATACAATTCACAAGCAGTCTTTAAGAGGAGAGACGTATAACGAGTGCAGTTTTAGAGCATTGCAATTTTTGAAAAGGTTTAGTCATGCAAACCACAACGGTAAAATGAGTAATGAGCATTTGTGTTGTTATATTCAAGGTCTAGCCTTTGTCTTCTTTTGATTGACTAAGCGATCATCACTTAACATTTCAGTGATCTTGTGTTCGAGTCAAACGACTTGGCAGATTCATAAAATTCAAGTGATTTGGTTGGCACAGCCCGCTGAGCTAGCAAGAAGAAGTTTAAGCATTTCGATCAGACCAAAAAGTTTGAAATGAGAATAAAGAAAAAAGACTAAGGCACTGTGTTAGAAGTTTGTTGTCTCACAATGGGATTTAAAGGGAAGTAA
Organism: Morinoia aosen; assembly: GCA_030386875.1. NCBI lineage: Eukaryota > Metazoa > Arthropoda > Malacostraca > Amphipoda > Talitridae > Morinoia > Morinoia aosen. The sequence continues at coordinate 31,910,156 of CM059570.1, read as the reverse complement.
ATGAGGGAAGATAAATCCTGCTTAGGTGAAAATTAAACAGTAAGACTGCTGCAACAAGTGTTGCTAATTATATTGTAATTTTTAGGCATCAAGGGTTATCATTGAGCAGCGCTGGTTACCTAATACACTGACGAGGATAGGCACTGCTAGCATACCTCCATTTGTGTAGCTCGGGAATCCTACGTATTCCCGAGGGGCACGAGTTCTTATTAACTGAGGTTCCATCTGAAAATCATACTATTCACGGGTCATTTCTTGTTCGGTGCACTTAAACTAAAAGTCAAAGGTTCTGAAAACATACCTTGGAGGTCGTCGATGTCAGTTTTGTAGCAGCAGCTGCAGCAGGGAGAGCATGATCTTTTCTGTTGTCCGTCCATTTCGAAATTGTAGACCTATTCTCGTACGGTGACGATTGCGAAATAATTTTCAATTAAATACACATATGCCATAGAAAGGCATTGTTGGCCAGTCACTAGAAGAAACTTTGGTCATAATGAATGGTGCCAGCTGGTGAAATGGTGAAGATTGTATAAATAAAAATGTAAGATTTCGACTAAATGTCAATATGATTCAACATTACACATTTCTATTTACTCCATGTTTGCCCCAAAGTGAACTTATGGTGAATACTTTATCTTTTATTAATAATGGCTAAATATATCATGTTTGAACACATTATAAAACGTAGGGAAAGACTAAGGTAAAAGTGATTAAATCAAGAATCAATAACAAATATTGCCAAGGCTAAAATTAAATCCGCATTGATGCGTCTGATTCTTAAAATAAGAAGAAAGGCAAAAATCGCTGTACGTATGGTCATTTGATTAATACAAATAGTATAGTCGAAATGAATAAAATTGAACGTTTCGAATTAAACAGTTCATTTTCGGCAAAAGAAAAATCATTTTGCGACAAAACAAAACGAATATGATTAAATTGAAACTACACTATACAAAAAAATCCTACAACATAGACAGGAAATAGTAGTAGATCTAAACTAAAAAATAAGACAATTAAAAAACCTAAGCTGATGACCACGTATTTGCAACGAGAAGTGGAAAAGCACTTTGAGTATCATTTAGAGGGGGTCTGAGCTTAAAGATGTATAGAGACTCAAGGATGCGTAAATCAATCACGTGAGGGGCAACTGAAAGGATTTTGAAATGATTCACGGCAACAGGGACGTTACAGTTTTCAGCATGGGATCGAACGGAGGGCAGTGGAGATAAACCAAGAGGACGACCGGTTTTACAGCTGCGCCCAGGGGGCGCGGCTACTCTGGACACAAGAGTACGACAGGTGGAACCTATGTACTGCGATTCACAACGTGAACAACTAAACTGGTGAACCACAGAGAAGCACATAGCAGGGGGCAGCTTATCCTTAAAGCGGAAAAGGGAACCGATTTTGAAATAGTTGACAAGGATAGAATGAATTTTAAGTTGTGGAAAAAACTTGCTGATTTGGAGTTGAACCTCCTGATTTAACTTAATTAATCGACTGGTGTCCAAAGTAAGGAAGCTTGAGCAAAAACTTCTGTTCATTACATAATTTGAGTGCCGTCGTGTGATCATAAATTTTAGACAAAAATTAACCAATTTGTTTATCGGTAGTAAACAAAGGAAAGCCCTTCTTAAGAAAAAATTGTCGTAAAAAATCGAATTCTTGATGTAAAAGTTGCATGTTAGAACAAACTTTAAACGCTCTATGGATGAGAGTTCGAATGCCGCAGAGTTTAAAATTCAGATTCCGCAGAGTCTACATCAGATTAAATTCAAAGTCAACATAGCTGCATGGATAGGTCACGCACCTGAACTTCGACATCCACTTTGTCGCTCCGATGGCGCCTGATCAGGAAGTCCCTCTTGCGCGGGTTGACTTCGTAGTCCTGGAAAGACCCGGGGTTGCAACGACTCCATAGTTTCTTGGAAGCGACGGTGTAGGGGATAGGGAAGGGAGGAAGCTCTTCCTCAAAATAGGGATCATCTTCAGTTTTTCTCGGGCAAACAGCATGCATGTCCGCGACGATGTACTTTGTCACCTATGATCAAGCGAGAAAAGCGAGAGGTTACTCCTCTTGCGTATCATGACGCGGTTGGGGAAATTAATCATTCCGACTTGAATTCGTATATTCCAAATTAAAGCTTAGATATTAGTTTGAGCCTCCCTATCTGCCCCAAAGGTGTTCCAAAGAGAGGAAAGAGGAAGGCACCATTTAGAATGGAGTAGAGGCAACGCGGAATCTATGCAACAAGGGCACGGAAACAGTAAGTTGAGGAAGCGGGTTATGAAAAACGATCAAAGTTGAAGAAAAAAGTAGGTGCTGAAAAAAGTACAGCAGAGAACCGAAAAAAGATGGTCCTTTATATAATAAAAAAAAACATTTGATTTCAACAAAAAGATAACCTACCTAACTCACAGTTAGGGTAGTCACACATTTTCCCCAGAGAGCGCTAATTCCCTTACATATATATCTGAGGGGGAATTTGTATATTCGTCATGCTTCGTAAAACTTAGTAACATGTATTTTTACATAAGCATGAACGCTATTGCTCTCTGAATTCTTGCTTTCGCTCAGGAGTGCATATTCATCGTATATGCTGTTTAGCCATGATGAAAAGTGCATCATAGATTTAAAATGCTCAATTTTTTTTAAATGCTCAATTTTCCTCATATTTTGAAAGGAGAATACGCATGCGTTAAATAGAAACAACAATACTGTTGAAAGGAGTCGTGTGGTGAAATTGTAATGGGTTCACAATATGTCCAAGGTTGCGCTGCGGAATTTCTCACAGCATAAAGAGTACAGCTAATGCAGATGGAGGCTCTAATTCGATCTTCCGCCGCTCGTGAGGCTGGTCTGAGGTAAACTTTTCAATGCATAGTACATGACCTCGATCTAAATAGTCAACTGCATCCAGAGTACGGATTGGGCATCATGGACCAACAGATAATGCGTCGCCTGTCTTGGGTATTTGCAACAAGTCTGTAAAATGCCATTCTTATGATGAGTAAGGGCAGCAGAGCATTGTAGAAAATCGTTTTGTCGCGATTTCAAAACTCAGTAGATATTTCCCCAGTAGCCGTACTCAGAAAATCATTATTTCGAATGCCTAATATCATTCGGTTTGATTCTAGACATGGAACACAAACAACGTCACACGAGTGTTACGAAGGTAGCAGCAGTAAATACGTTTATTCGTATCATTTCCATTAGAATTTTGATACTGTGTGAGTGGGTCGATAAATCCACTCCTGGTGATGGGAAATATATAAATTCTAAATATATGGACAGGGTGTCCACAAAAAATGTACCCACTGACCGATACGTGTGTTTCATACCGGAGACACTCAACAGTTCAATAATTCTTATATATAGTTCCGGTATCTTATATCAGTACATCGGTCAGTGGATACATTTCTGGCGGACACTCTGAGTAATTTAAAGTCCGTAGATTATGTTTAAATAATTTAAGATTTAATGTAGGAATCGAAATGGGTGTGCAGCGTTTGGAAGATAGAAGTTGTAGCTTAGACAGTTTTCTGTCATACTGTCCGATTCAGAGCGGTAACCGCTTATTCTCTGATGTTAAATTTTGTTTTACCTGCTCAATTTTTTAATATCCCGGATATGTAGGTTGAATTTGGAAAGAAAAAATTAAGCAAATTAAGGTTACTTTCTTTAATCCTTAGACTTGTGATAAAAAAAACCAGCGCATTTGCAAAAAATTAGGTTAGCTTTTATTTTCTAGCATATAAAAAATATTTTTTAAGAAACATTCTTTAGAACACTTGTTTGCCAGAAATATTTTCTTTGGATATCTGCTTAAGTTTTAGAAGATCTGGTTACCTCCGTTCAGTGGGAATCAACGATAGCATGGAATTTATTTTTATTTCTTTGACTGATCTAAAATGACACACAGAATCTCGGACCACTGGTGTGACGTTACGATTTCCTTGAGCAGGCCTGGAGATGGAAGAAGAGACCTTGGCATCATAGTGCCGCAAAGCTGCACTTAGTTGTCATATACTAGTTCTTATCTAAAGTTATAAATATTTACGACGCAGGGATACAGCTGTTGATATCCAAAGCGGCAAGCATCCACGATATAGAGATAAATTCGTTGATATCCAAAGCTGCAAACCATTAAGACACAAAATAAGGATAGTTGATCCCAAGGTATGCAAAATGACTTCATTCTGATGGTAGTAACGTGAAAAAATAATGAAGCATCTGTTGAAATTATTTTTTTCCCGTAATTGAGTTTTATTTTGCTGTACATTTGAAACTTACTCTCAGATTAGGCCTCGCAACTTTGCTACTTTCAAAAAAAGTGTTTTGAAATAAATGAGATTCTTCCACCTCATTTATGTAATTGACAACCACCATCGATGTAATTTACAACTATTGATGTAATTTACGTCCTTTACGTCAAATATCGATGTAATTTACAACCAAATATTTAGGGGCTTTCAAAAAATTGCATTAATTGTATTCTTCGTCGGTCTTCAGAGGTAAGTTGTCTTTGAGATAAAACAAGTGAAGCATAACCGCTGAATGAAGCAAGTGTATAAACACTATATTGTGTCTTTAAAAAGTCAAAGTATCGTAGATTTTTACCTATTTACAATTCTGACATTTTAAAGAATAAACTGTAGGACGCTCAGACCATTCAGAGAGGATTTTCATTACACAAAAGGTAAGAGTACAGCGAGGCAATAGCAATTTATTAGACACAGACATGATGACTTTTATGCAATGCTGCCGGTTTAGGATTCAGTTTTAAATTGAGCAATGGATGGTCCTGCATTTTTTTAAAGTTGAAGAAAATCTTTCTGATTTAGAGTTTTTACACAAACATGAACTAATCAAATAATCGTTTCAACAGCAGTACTACCAAAAGGTACTTAACCCTTCAACGCCCAAGTGGACTGTACGGTCCTCTTTCAAAAATAACAATAATATACTGTATTTATTTTATTATTATTATTAGATAAGAAAGTTTTAGCCTCCCTTAACCACGACAAAGATGTTCCAAGAGAGGAAAGAGGAAGGCACCATTTAGTATGGAGTTGAGGGAATGCGGAATCTATGCACAAGGTGCACAGAAACAGTAAGCTAGGAAAGAAGTTCATGAAACAAGAAAAAATTTGAAGAAGAAAGTAGTTGGTGCTGAAAAACAGGACAGCAGTGAACCGAAAAAAGATGGTCTGTAACGAAACAAATACCTGTTTTATTACAACAATTAGGAAGCCTACCTAACCTTTAGCTCGAGCCCTCACATGGTTCCCCTGGGAGCGCTAATTCCCATAGATACAATAGTTGTATCCCCCTGAGGGGTATATTGTATTTCTTATTCAATTTGTTCACTAATGTGTCCTTTGAACTTCACTGCCGAGTGGCAGTTCCTTCTCCATCTTGATAACAGTGACAACCTAATGCCAGTGTCGGTTTAGTGATAGCGGTTGTCATAACGGTAATATGAGTATAAAAATGTGGGCGTTAAAGGGTTAACGATTAACGATTATCATAATAAATTGCGATGTCATCTTGAATTAGTAAATTTCATGCATGATTGATTGAGTTTACGAAATTACCACACTGAAAAAAATTCAAATATTTTCAAAGTAAATTTGTTTTATGACACCGAAAATACAAACGCTTAACTCAGGTATGTATTGCAGAAGTCTAGCAGGTATTCCTTTTGGACTAGAGCAAAAAAAGCATGACACCCAGTGATCGGAAGATTTTTCAAAGTAAATATATTAATTTTAAATAATCCGATTGCTGTGATACTGAAACAAAATATTTTATGGAAAACGAGGTCCCAGGTCCATGCCGATATCTGCGCAGAACATTTGCCTGATAATCAGCTCTACTAATGACAGGAAAAGGAGAAAGCTTGTACAAAGGGCATTAGAAATACCCCACCCTCTCTTCCTTAGTCGAGAGTTGAAAACTAATTTCAAGCGCAAAAAATTACAGTTGCAAATTGGAGCAACCCATAAAGCCTTTAAAAAGCTTCCTTGAATGTTGAGAGCTATGAAGACTACTAATCAAGTAATCACTAGGTTACGAGATATGGCTTTACGTTGTTCCAAAGCGTGCTACGAAAATTGCAGTATGACTGGTCTTCGAAGATCGCCAATCTAACTCAGAACTATTGATTTTTTTCTTAATATTGGGGCGCAGTTTCTAACGAGAACCAGATCGGAAGTGTTGAGGTAACACATTTCCTGTGAAGGAACCCACCGGTGGTCTCTGAGGGGATTTTCATAATGCTGCTGAATGACCAGTTGTCAAACTAAATTTTAAAAATACCTATTTTGAAGGAAGGCCTGATCCAGTTGATGATTACGCTTTCAAAATTGATTTCTACATCTGACTTCAAATATGGATTAAACATTGAACTTCAGAACCCGCTGCAGATGACGTGCTAAGATTACCTCACAGTTCCTGTCGAAGATAGCGTTGATGTCGAAGTCATCATCGTCCTCCCCCATACAGTTCATCATGGTCTCGGCGACGTGCAGCCAGCCGAAGTAAAAGATGAATTGAAGTAGAGTGAAGACAGGAACATAGTAATCCACATGAAAGTCATCTTTTTGTTTGCATGGATCTGTGCAATTCTTTTTGCTTGAATCTTCGATTGGATCGAGAAATTGCTGTCCAATAGCTGTAGTCACACCATATCCGTAGACAGCCAATGTGACCACCTGGTCGATAGGAGAAGCTCAGTTAGATATGAAGTACTTCAATATAACAAGTATCTTATTGGTTCGATTTGAATGAAAAAACTGATAGCTTGCTAGCACAGAAGTCACCACATACATACCTCAAAGTGAATTACCTCATATAGAACACAGAGCATTATTTCCTATTGCGATTGCATCAAACTAGTGCGCAAGGAGCAAATTCTTTAACTAGCAAGACAAAATGGCTTGCAAGTGTAATGGTGCTACTATACTGCACTGAGTGTGTTATTTCTCGTCTGAAGCATCATTGTCTCTTAAGACGGTCATCGGAAGCCCATGTAGAAATTTTCGGCCTCTTCGTCAATCAGGAAAAAAAGGTGTTACCTTTAATCAAATACCTTCCGGGCACACCGTGCTAGAAACAAATGAATTTGAAATGTCAGTAACAATACAAATGCTAAAAACAAAAGAAAAAATGTCTTTGGAAGATCACCAGCAAGTGGTGATCAAAAGTGTGACTAAATTACGCCTAATGTCGAAACTTGCAATTGTTTGATTTTAGATAATGGAGAAAGAAGAAATATGAAAGACAACATTTTTCCAACACTGGAACAAAATCTCACCCTCTAAGGAAAAAATGAATAAATTCTATTAATTTAACGTAAATTACTGCCAACCGAAATACAAATTGTAAAAACACTAGTTTATTTCTTTAATTATTCGTTGCCAGGGATTTGGAAGAATATATAATTCGGGAAAGGAATAAGGTGGATATTTTGGCGAACACCAGAACTCTACACGAAAAAATGCATTGCGAATTAGTCTATCCACTGCATTAATTTTCATAAAAAGTGCATTTTTACCAATAGAAATATCCGAAAAGGGTATTTAAGTTTCCCTCCATTTCGCTTAGAGCAAAATGAATCAGCATATTTTCCCATTGAATATACTTTCCTTATAGCATAAATCATATGTTACCATCAATTTTTGTTTTTTAGCGAAAAATTCATTGTTTTTCATTCCTTTTCGTTTCATCGCTGCGATTCAGTTTGAATTTATTTTTATGCGACGTAAGATATCAATTCGTCAATTTAAAAACGATCCTACGCAGTACTGACCAAACTTCATTGTCCTTAATTTTGACAGTAATTGATTACCATGCGAAGCGACATACCGTCGTTATCTGGCTCTGAATTTGGACAGAATTTTACGAGTCAGAGCAAAGTGATCGAGGTGGTGGGTGAAATCGATGCACTTGATCAGAGCAGAAAATTTTCCATTTCTTCCTGAAAGATGGTTCTCTTAACCAGATAACACTTGACACTCCAGTTTCACACTGATATAGGTAGGTGTCGATTCAAGCCGAGGTTCACAGCCTCAAGGTAGCTAACCTGACACGTTGACAGCGATGAGTTAAACTGAAGTTCATCATTCAACTTAAATTTAAAAGTAAACTGTAGAAAACAACTTTGAAGATAGTATAAATATTAACTGAATTCTGCCTTTATTTAGCTTTAACTTAGGATTGATGCAAATAGCGATAGTGACTACCTGTTGGTCAGTAATAATAATAAAATATTATATAAGAAAGCTTTAGCCTCCCTTTACCACGACAAAGATGTTCAAAGAGAGGAAGGACGAAGGCACCGTTCATAATAATAATAGTGATGATAAGGGGTGTTGATACAATCAACATTAAAGCGCGGATGCGGGTCCTTTACTGCTCCCCTCTATACGCACGTCGTCTGCTACTGAAAGTTTAATTCAACAGTTAATCTTTAAAGATAAGTTAACCCCAAAACAGAGCTACAGAAACATTTAAATTAGGTCGTAAATATGAATCACAAGAAGATAGTCCATCAAATTCTTAACGTCTAATTGTCGTCCCAATTGTCCTTGGCCGAGGACATGATACGCTCAGGTTGACCCTCTAACATTCAGGAAATTTTTTTTTTTGCATTGGTGTTACTTTGTATTTTATCCAATTGCCTGGTTCAAAATTTTTGATTATATAGTTTTCCAATAAGCCCTGTTTGAAGTGTTCATAGTTGGTGAAGTCATAGTTATAGATGTAGGCGAATCTTTTTGATACATTTACGTAGTTATTTTCTGTTACTCATACAGGGATGTTGTTTATGTCTTTGATTTTTTGTACTTCATCCTTTTGTTGTTTGCGATCTATTTCCACAATTGATGTATTTTTGCCGCCCGATCGGACAGTTTCGGGTTTTCCTAGGATTTGGTTTGCAATGCATTTTTCTAAAAGCTATGTTATTTTTCGTTTTCCGTTTTCCTGCATTGTTTTATTGAAATGAGTTGTGGGGATGTTCGTATCTGGTGTTGGTATCTCGGAGTGCCCTGTGACAATCTGTGCAGCACGACGCCTATTTACTCGTTGTTCCTGTTGGACTTTGCTTATTTCTGTTTCGATGATATGTTTCGGGCATTTTCTGTGGCCAGTTTCATGTTCACGCTTGCAATGCATGCAGGAGAGGGCGTTGCTACAGTGTTTGCTGTCATGGCCTGTTTCTCCGCAGCGTCTGCATTTTGTCTCGTTACGGCAGTATTTGGCTGTGTGGCCGTAGTTTTGGCATTTGTGGCAGATCATGGGTTTGTTAATAAACGGGTTTACTATCGTGTCTGATTTTTCGTCTTGGATGTAAACGGAGTCTGATGGATTGTATCTATGAAATGTAAGTAGAAATGGGGCAGTCTGGGAGAATCGTGTTTCAATGAAACTGGCATGGACAGCGACACTGATATTATATTGATTTTTGAGGACTTCGATAAACTCTTCCACATTATATCATATTCTTAAATATGATTAGTCCTTTGCATTGGTTGTAGTACGGGTGTTCGCTAATCTGGCAATTAAAACCGTCCACGTTATTAAGTCTGATGATGCGCTCAGATTGAGATGTTTCGGGTTTCTACGGTGAAGCTATTTTACTTGAATAAGTTATTCGTTTCGCCTTTAGACCGGTTGTCTCAACTATTTCTTCTTGGTGGCAAAATGGATTTATTTTGTTCCTCTAATTAGTCGTTAGTTTTGCCTCCCTACCCGCAGCAACAAATGCGATCCAAAGAGAGGAAGGAGGAAGGTACCATTTAGTATGGAGTTAAGGAAACGCAGAATCTACTCAGAAAGGGCATAGAAACAGTAAGCTGTGAAAGAAGATTATGAAACAAGATCAAAGTTGAAGAAAGAAGTAGTAGGTGCTGAAAAACAGGGCAGCAGTGAACCGAAAAAATGGCGGTCCTTAACATAACAAAAACATTTTTATTTCAACAAAAAGAAAACCTACCTAACTCTCAGCTCGGGCCCTCACATTATCCCCCTGGGAGCGCTAATTACTAAATAAAGAACAAAAATCGTGATATGTAACTTAACCCTTTAACGCCCCAGAGGACACCAGTGTCCTCTTTCAAAAATACCCTCAATATATTGTATTTCTTATTCAATTAGTGCCCTAATGTGTTCTTTGAAGTTCTCTGCCAAGTGGCAGTTCCTTTCCCATCCTGATATTGGTGACTGCCTGATGCCAGCGCCAGTTTAGTGACGGTGGTTGTGTTAACGGTAATATGAGTACAAAAATTCGGTCGTTAAAGGGTTAAATCAATAATTGTTTAGTTATTTAGTTAATTTCAAAAGTTAAACTGTAGTCTAGTTTAGAACTCCTTTTTATGCGGCAAAAGATATTCGCTTGCCAACTTTTAAAACATTTTACCCAGAAATGACTAACGTTGAAAGTCCTTTAACTTGGGGTTAAACTTACCTTCAATTTTTTAAGTTAACGAATTAATTTTCATTGCTAAATCGTAACTAAACAGAACTGACAAAAAAAGAGTATCCTTTAATTTAGAGTTAAACTTCCTTCTTCACAAACTGCTCAATAAACCAAAAAGCTTGTTCAAAATTTCGCCTTCGTTGTAAGTAGGTCGTACCTGCGTGTAAACGAGCGGTATCGTCAGTGTGTCAAAGTTCATCAGGTTTTCGCAGTTGATTTTAAGTTTATTCAACTCTTTCATGACTTCAAAGATAACTTTGTCGCCCGCCAACAAGCCCTGTTCCGACGCCTTGGACAACAGGTTGGCCGACCACGCGATGGGCACCCAATGTGTGGGACGCTTCTGCTTCTCCAGCTCTTCGATCGTCTTGCTTTCGCTCTCCGATAGGAGACCTGAAAGATCAAAACGATGCAAGGTAAATGTTTTTCACGTGCAAACTTCGGGTATTTTTAAATATTCGGGAAATATAAGTATTAAAAAAAAGTGAAAAAATTCTTGAAGCATATTTACGTAAAATTAAATTTGAAGAGCGATTAACAGGAGTAAATTCAGGTTTAGTTTGAACCTTTTCTAAATGTTAATTTTTATGCTCATAATTTTGACAGGTTAAAATTTACGAAACCGTAAAATAAAAATGTGTAAACTTGATCCAATTGACCGAGATGGATGGACAAATAATTGAGCTTTATTTTTAAACACTCAACCAACCACAAATTGTGAGAAAATATCATTGAGGTAAAATAAACGATGAGATGACTAGTTAAAAAATTGAACTGATGAAATGCAAATGCAATACCTTTGGTAGTAAAAGGGCACATTATAGTAGCTATAACAAAACCATTCGCATTTTTCTCGAGATGCCTTTATAACGTCATTTGCTAGGAATTTATGAAACCTTTAAGCATTAGAAAACTTGACTTTTAACGATTAAATACTGCCAAATATTAGTGTCTGTGGCATTCATAAAAGAGTAAAATTTAACTTGATAAGTTTGTTTAAGTTTCTCAAACTACAACAATTAGAAAGTTAAAAACTGATCACTCTTATAAATAAAATTTGTGATTTCTTGAAAATAACACTAAGCTTGTGTCGAGAGTGGCAGAATGTCTCGTTTTAACAACCTCATAAACGAGGAGTAAAACAAAGATGAAGTTACAGATACAGCATCTTTATGATTGAGCGTTAACTTTATCCTTAAAATAAGCCAAAATTTTACTAAACGAAAAAGGTAAATCGGACAGTAAATTAACCTAAATTTTTAAAGTGAATGAGTCGGTTGCACTTTTCTAGACGTCTTCGGGCAAGCTGTAGTAAAAACTTTTACTTGACGGGCTGTTCTAAGGAGGTCAAGTGGGGGATTACTGAAATTCAGATACACAATGTGCATAACAACATAGATGAGTTAGGGGGCAGGTCATCCTGATTACATGCACTGGAGACGAATTTTTCCCAAAAGCTACGTATTCAACGGATTCTAAAATTAAAATTTTTCAAAAGAACATTCATCGTATCAATCAATGAAAGATGTACTTGACTTCGTCATTATCCATTTCACTTGATTTTATAAACGTAAACAACCTTAGGAACCAATAAATATTGAAGAAACAATAACAAGTCAGTCAAATTTTGAAAAAAAGATGGGCGTGATTGAACTCGTACCTGTTTCGACGAAATGTTTCAAGGTTGGTAGTCTCTTCTTCATCTGGGAGCTGATGTTCGACATGGTGAGAGCGAAAGCGAGGTTGGCGTACCGCACGAGTTGCTTCCTGAGCCTCAGGGCTTCTCCCTGTTGCCCAAAAGATAACAGCATTGTAAATTTTGAATTTACTCTCGTAAGGGATCTAGAATGAAAAATTGAATTTTGCCAGTACTGTACTGGTATGCAGAAGTGAATATCACGACTTCGGCAGGGCATGGCAAATGAAATGTAAAACTACGCCATTACTTTGTTGAAGTGCAATGGTTAATTTCGGGTATTTCAGCTGTGCAAATGAAGGTAAAATGTTGCGCGAAAGCTCATAACACAATATTTCTAAGATCTAACAGATGGAATAGCAATGGTTTCATAGCATTCACCTATCCGTAGTATTGCTTACAATAAGTTTAATTGCAGAGTTAGTGTAGGAGAAATCTTAACATTATCTGCACTACTGACGGCAATCGTTATACAGTCCTGTATGCAAGGTTTGTATTTATTTACATTAATTATGACTGAAATTTCTAATGTTTGATATATTCTGAGTGCCCATAACATATAATAAATAGCACTCTCGCAATTAAGTAAATAAATGTAAAAAAAAATATTTTTGCAGCACAGATTTTTCACGTCGCGCCAAGGCTAAGAGAAGGTATTCATCTCCATTTCGGGAAGTGATCTTAGACCATGATCGATTTTAATGCAGGTTTTAATATCAATTTCATTGACAGAGCACACAGTGACAGCAAAAATAACGTACACATGCTACGTAAGTTCAAGTGGAACCAACCTCTTTTCTGCGAAACTTACATCGCCTTGGAGAGCCGCGTTGATGTTGATGGCCAAGTTGTCTAAGTTGGGAATATTATGGAACACGTCTTGTCTGTGCTTTACAATGGTCGACACGAAGAAGCTCAGGATGAACGTCATCGGGATGGCTTTCTCCATGGAATGCACGTGTTCCACCATATGCTCGAAATTCCTGAAGTGATTAGATTATAGGTTAGCTTAACTCCCTAACTGCTACAAAAAAGAGCGTATCGAAGAGAGAAAAGAGGAAGGCACCATTTAATATGGAGGTAATGGAATGCGGAATCTATGCAGAAGGGCATAGAAACAGTAAGTTGAGAAAGAAGTTCATAAAACGAGATGAAATTTGAAAAAGAAAGTAGTAGGTGCTGAAAAGCAGGATATCAGTGAACCGAAAAGGGTGGTTCTTAACATCACAAAAAAATGTTTTATTTCAACAAAAAGAAAGCCTACTTAACTCTCAGCTTGGACCCTCACATATTTTCCCTAGGGAGCGCTAATTCCCATACATACAATAGTTGTATCCCCTGAGGGGAATTCCTGAAGTGAAAATCACGATATACTCTCATGGCAATACATGGTAATTCGGGGATGCAGTTGCATAAAAAACAAAGTGGGGAAAAAAATGAAACCTTCAAAACAAACGAGTTTTATATGTAATCTCGTCCTCGATAGAAAATAACAGAGGTAATTTGTTGAGCACCTATGGTTTTGCCATCGAAACATTCTACATTCAAGAAAAATTTTCCTCAAGATGCTTCTAAGACCGACCGTTCGTGAAGTTTACAGCTTCTAATTCCGACCAAAGTTTTTAGCATCAGCAGCATTTTGAAGATCGTAACTAATGTTTTGAAATCATGTTGGATTGACGGGCTCCCTCAGGAGAATACAACTATTGTGTCTGGCAGTTTTTTAATTAAAATAGAAAAAAACAATGTTCTTGTGTTTTATTACGGCCTATCTTTTCCTGTTTACTGCCGCTTTGTTTTTCAACATCCATTGCCTTCAACTTTGATCTTGTTAATAAGCTTCTTTTCTATCGGATGGTTTATATTCGCAGGTGTTTTGTGGGAACTCACCTTGTGCCTAGTTTCCCAGTTTCCTTTTCTTTATACAAAATGATGCTTTCGTAATTTCTCTCTCTGTAACACATTTACCACAATCTATATAGTTTAAGTGATAGACCAGGCGTACAGTTTCAGGTGCTTGTATAACGGCCTTTGACTTTTTTGTGATGGAAATTCAGATTTACACCAATGGACGCTTTGCATCAACGACTTTCGAATTAAAATAATAAAATTAAAAAAGTGACGATTTTTTCAACACTGTTTGCTCTTGCATGGCTTCATCCCCGAGACTTGTCAGCTCTGGCACACGATTTTGGTTCAGTATTCTATGTATGATGAAAAGGAAATAGGCGAGGGGAATAAATTTACGTCAAAATTTCGAGTTCTTCTAAGAAACTCTCATCTTCTTAATCATTCGCATGAAATAATATGAAGCACCGTCAACTGGCAAAGGCATGACATGTTTAGATAATTAATGTTTGATTGAATATATATGATTCTGTCTTTTATTACTGTACCAAAAATGTCCTATAATTCAGTTGAACAAAACATGCTGATGGTAATGCAAAAAAAAAAGAAGTTTAGCACGATTTGTTCACTCTCCATTTTATCTTCATTTGGAGGAAATTAAAGGCGTCGCTTTGATATGGAAAGAAGATAAGAATTACCTTTGCACGATAGAGTACATTCAAGTTCTACAACAGTCAACACGGGGACATTTCTGGAGTTCAACTACCCATCGCATTTTTTTTTAATTATAGTGCAATTTTTTGCAAAACTAGCGCAGTAGATGTTAAATTGAATTTGGAACTCATTTTATTATTCAAAATTTCCTGTTTTCTTATTTTTCAGAAAAAAGAAACATGTTTGTTAGTACGTTAGGAGATTTTGAGAATTTATTGAATTGTGAAATGTCGCTTTCAGCGTAGTTGCAGTAGTACAATTTGATTCTGACCAATGTGAATTGTGTAAAATGTGGCTCTCTCTCACGCAATTTAATGCTTCGGCTTTAAAATTTTCGGTGTTCCAAATGTTTTCTTAGACGGAAGTGTTATACTTTTATCTCCGCAAGGAGGAAGAGCTTTTTTGAGGGAAGCCATCTTTCGATTCCACTAATTTTGAAACATTTATTTTCATTCATGATTGGAACTTCCTATGACTGATCTTTGAACAATTGGATTTAGATCATCATATAGTTGTTGCTAAGCCTAATTTGATTAGGGAGGTTTTCACCCTTTCTTCAACCAATTCGTCTAATAGAATCAGAAGAAATCACCGATCTTATTCTTACGAAACGTGCACACTTTATATAAAATTACATTTCAAACATTTCTTTCGTGGTATTTTTCAAGTTTTCCTGATATTTGTGAAAAAAAGTGGAATAGTTTAGTTAAACCCCTGAAATACCATAAAAAAATTTGGTCAATATTTACTTTAGTGCATCAAACGATTTTTAAAATTTCGTTCTCGTTTTCGGTAATAAAAAATGGTCAATGTGAAGTTTAATGCAACCACGGAAATTAATAATTATATTCCAAACAATCACCAAAGGAACCCATTTAAGAACGTTTTACATGAATGACATTCTGCTCGCTGATGCTTTATTTTCGAATTATTGAACTTTGAAGTTGGCCTTCCCGCGCCAAAGGAAGCGAGCGTAATTCAATTATAAACGGAAGCTAACCCCCTATTACAAACGTAAAGAGGTTGGGTCGTGAGGGGGAGGCAAAGTTCTTCTAGTGAAAATTATAAATAAAGCTTCTAACCCACCCATTTGGGTGACGACCGCAATCTTGTTTACATCGGGTCAAAGATGGCGACCACCATGGGCGCCGCCATCTTGGACCCGATGTCAACCAGATTGCGGTTGTCACCCTAATGGGTGGGTTAGAAGCTTTATTTATAATTTTCACTAGAAGAACTGTGCCTCCCCCTCACGACCCAACCTCTTTACGTTTGTAATAGCTTCCGTTATTAATTAAATTCTGTTCCACGCGCTCGCTTCCTTTGGCGCAAAGGCCAACTTCAAAGTTCAATTATTCGAAAATAACGCATCAGCGAGCAGAATGTCCTTCATGTAAAACGTTCTTAAATGGGTTCCTTTAGTGATTCCTAAGATCGGGATTCTAATTTTCCGTGGTTGCATTAAACTTCACATTGACCTAAAAAATATTTTGAGACGTTGGTAAATGTAAAGGAGAGGACAATAATCGATTTTTCACTTTTCGGTGCCTAAACATTGTCAATTAGATCTACATAAACAACTTTGGTAAATCTGAAGGAGATGACAGTTGTCGATTTTCCACTTTTTGGTGTCTGAACCTAATTAATTGAATCAAAATAAACAAGTTTTCTTCTATTCTTTTTTCGTCTCAAATGAGTATTTTACGATTTATAGCGGTAAGTTTAGTTTCGTCATTGATGACGAATGCGCTCGAATAAACAGCTACTCATCGATTTTCGAATTTTTGTTGCTTGAAACATGGTAATACCACCGAAATAAACAACTTTTCTTCTATACACTTTTTTCGTCAAATGAGTATTTAACGAGGTATAGCGGTAGGTTTGGTTTCGTCTTTCAAGACAGAGCGCTGGAAGCGAGACGCCATTGCAGTATTGCCTTACAGCTCGATCAAAGAATTTCTTTCCGCTTCAAAGACTGGAGTTGCGGTAAGTCATTTACCGCTATAGGGTAATTCATCAAATATCGAACAGAAACCACGTGTGTCTAGAAACAACCTTCATAAATCGGTAACTTTTGCTCTGAATAACTGTTGCGGGCCTCAAGATTATACTTGAACAGTTGCTTTCTTGTTCAGTGATGTCGCTTTAAAGACAACGTAGATTGTTGGAATTTATTTATTGTTCTAAAAATCGAATTCTTTAATAACATAATTTCATCAATATCGAACATGAATCGAACAAGAATTTTAATTCGAACAGGATGGTTTGTCAATTGGTTCTCCTCGTATGGAACATTTGTTAGACTATTAGCACGCCACGTATGGTTTGTCTATTAGTACGCCTCGTATATTTTGTCCATTAATATGCCTCGTATGGTCTATCTATTTGTACACCTCTGATAGTTTGTCAATTAGTACTCCTCGTATGGAACTTTTGTTTTAAGACGTCCTATATTAAGAAACTTTTTAAAACCCAATATGTTGACATGTATCTCATGTGGCCACTTGAAAAATAAACGTTTTTCTTTCATTCTTTTTCTTCTTTGGTGCACTGGCTTTTCTTGGAAATGCTCGCGGTGGCACAGCGGT
The DNA here is from genome assembly GCA_030386875.1 of Morinoia aosen. Classification (NCBI taxonomy): domain Eukaryota; kingdom Metazoa; phylum Arthropoda; class Malacostraca; order Amphipoda; family Talitridae; genus Morinoia; species Morinoia aosen. The sequence continues at coordinate 31,892,826 of CM059570.1, read as the reverse complement.
TAAGGGATCGGACTTGTATGTTGGAGTCGCGGGTTCGTATCCTGGCGCTGGCGCTGCGATTTTCCCCGTTGGGTATAAGGGAAAGCTCAAGCACAATACCCCACTCGACCCAGGTGTCGGAAATGGGTACCGGCTTTACCGGGGAACCGTCATGGTGTCCTATATATAGTGTTAGTTATAAGACATTTGAAAAACCAATGCGTAAGATCATTTGTATCAGGCTTGATTGGAAATAAAGCATCCCAAAGATGCCGATGTTTGTTTTGTTTGTTTGTTTGAAATAACTGTCTAATTACTTATTTTCAAGATGCATTTGAATGGAGAGTTATCAAAATTTGAATATGATGTCGATGCTTCATTTGCAGTGTTTGTTGAACCATAATTGTGATCATCAACCTGTGTGACCTTTTTTGGAGTAGAGTGTAAAGCGGCCCATAGACGATCAATTTAATTGTCAATATCATTGACTAAATATATTGACGAGATTTTTTTTTTTTTTGCCCACTAAAGCGGCCCACAGACGGTCAATTTTATTGTCAATATAATTGACAATGATGAATATTGCCAATTATATTGATCGTCTGTGGGCTTGATCGACGACCGTCAATTAATTGACTCAATGTATTGACGCAATAAAATCAGTTTGAGCCCGTAGACGATCAATTTAATTGTCAATATCATTGACTCAATATATTGATGAGAATTTTTTGTTGCCCACTTGCGGCGTCAATCTTTGCATCAGTGTAATTGATGAAAACCAGTCATTTGCTCTGCGGACGCCGAAGGTGATAGACGACGAAGAAATTACCATTGTATCGCTAGCCTTGGCACTTTCAACTCCAAGAAAATCGCCGCGGAAACGCAAGACATGGACCAAAAACTGGCTCAGGGAACGTGGCAGAATATTCGGAATCGACGCATTGCTCAGAGAATTACGTGCAAATGAGCCAAAAGATTTCAAGAACCATCTTCGAATGGACACTACATAATTTGATCAACTTTTCCATCTCTTCACTCCATATATATACATAAAGAATCAACAAACATGCGAGAACCGATATCACCTAGCCAACGGCTGTCGCTCACGCTGAGATATCTGGCGACTGGCGATTGTCAGTCCCTTCAGCAATGCAATTACCAATGCTCAGATACTTACCTATCAACAATTGTTTTAAGGCTGTCACAATTCTATCTTCATCACATTTTACTAATTCTGCAATTCCTAAGTTGATTTCCCTTTTCAGATATATCGCTGTAGTATACATATAACTGATACCCCAAGTAGTTTCATGATTTAAATATCATTACTTTCGTCCAATAATAAACTGAACTTATTGTTGCCATTATCATTGGTCAGTTTTTCGAAATGAGGATACAATACATTTTTGATAATGTTTGTGCATTTTGTTAGATGCATCTAAACATCATCAATAGGTTTGCAGTTGGAGATGTGCTTTAGCATAACAACCATATGATCACAATTAAAAGTTGCACTATGGTGGCCCAAAAACATGGCAGTAGCCGTCTTGGTCTGCTTCATAATCTGAACATAACGCGTTCTGAACGTGGTAAGTTCGCTATTCAAATAATTTGGTGAAGCAAATCAGCAAAGATTATGAGAATGAAGTAGTAAACATTACAGCGAATGCATAATATTAATTTTGAGTAATATATCATATGCATCGCTGAAGTGCAATTCCCGAAAGATAATATCAAGCAAGCTAAAAAACTATTTAAATTTTTTTAGCTAATATCCACAATCCAAACTTTACAGCAAGGTTTAAGCGAAAACATATAGATCTAGCTATTAAATATCAAAAGTGTCAGGATGCCTGCACACCAAACGATTTGGGGATTGAAAGCTAGCGAGCTTGAATTGATTAACATGGATTCCTATGGGAGTGCATACACTGCAAGCAAGCAAGAGAGCGAGCGAGAAAGACTGAAGATTGACTGAAGCGAGAAACCGACTCGAAGATTGTTTCACGCTTGAGAGTTGCAGCTAGAAGCTGGCTGCCTGGTAGTGCGCGGTGAGATGTCGATAAGGTTGGCGTACTGCTCAATTCCTCCAGCATACACAGAACTTCTGATACTCGAAGTTAATGCTGTACTTCGCATTTCGAACTCAAAAAATCCAAAGCACAAGGACAGATTACATGTTTCAAAGCAATGGGATGAAGTAGGAATGAAATTCAACGTTACAAATACATGCTTGGACTGCTCGTTTCTGTTATAGACATCTCTCCATGACATTTAGGAGCAAACTGTGCGTTATTTTGTGTGTGATAGATCCTGCTGACATCTTTCTCTCTCGCTTGCTTTCTCGCTTCCAGTCTTTTGGTTTGTCAGCACCCTCAGCCCTGGTTGCCATAACTTGTTCTACGTATTTTGTTAAAAGTACCAGATTTAGCCGTACGAAAGTAGAAGATTCCAAGGAAAAAGTCCCAAGTTTTTACTTTCCTACATAATGCTAATAAATAAGTTAATAATTATATATAAAATTAGTTCACTAAATTCAAATGATATTTTTATAATAAGACATAAAAAGTACCACAAATTCGTAGCAGCGCACTCCAGCATTCAAGAAGTAACAGATCTTCGTGTACACAAAAATAAAATTCGAAGTATTTCTAGGTGTATACACTACGACTTCCAGAGCTAAGAGTGAAATATTGACGCAATATATTGACGTGTCCAAATGGACGTTTCAATATATTGACGGACCATCAATAAAAAATCAAAATGATTTGATTTCGTCAATACATTGAGTCAATTAATTGACGGTCGTCAATCGAGCCCACACACGATCAATATCATAGTCAATGTTCATCATTGACAATTATATTGACAATGAAATCTGTCGTCTACGGGCTCAAACTGATTTTATTGCGTCAATACATTGAGTCAATTAATTGACGGTCGTCAATCAAGCCCACAGACGATCAAAATAATTGTCAATATTCATCATTGTCAATTATATTGACAATAAAATTGATCGTCTATGGGCCGCTTTAAGCACTCGTCAATGAATTATTATTGATGCTTGCATCAATTTTCTTGGCAAGGGATTGATCATCAGTAAATGTAGCCAGACGAATCATTGATGATCTTGAGGGCCTTGGAACACCAGCAGCTGATTGGTAGCCCCTCACCAGAATTCCCATCTTCAACTATTCAATGTTATTATCAAGCGTTAATACAATATTTTAATGAAATAAAACAGGCGTTCAATAGATCGATTCAGTTATTTAAAAGAATTAAGAATCGAAAAGCCTTGTTCGAGGCATAAATTCATGATTTTTAAGGAATTTTGATTCGAACACCTTCGTTCAGTATTTAATACTGACATGAAAAAGGAACTGAATGTCGAACATGGAATAATTATCAAGTTTTTGGCGGAAAAGAAAAAAATACAGCAACAGAACATCATATGACAACACTACTCTCTAGTTATGACGGGAGGTTGACGGTGACCCAACAACAATTAAACCGTCGCAATTTTCCCGAGGTGCGTAAGATTTTTCGAGGGAAAAAATTCGACCAATTTGTAAGGGTCGTACAAAAAATGCGTTCGCAACCGCTGGTAGCAGTTTGCAGCTCACAGAAATGAGTTTTTATCACTAAAATAGGAGTTTTAGATGTAAGATCACTGGCACTGAGCAAGTTTGGATGCTTACTAAATTTATTACGCGCATATTTCCAACGTTGTTCGATAATCAGTTCAGTTCGATATTTGATGAATTACCCTAACTAATAAAATACTCATTTGAGACGGAAAGTGCATAGAAGAAAACTTGTTTATTTCGATCTAATTAACTATGCTAAGGCATCGAAATTTACAAAATCGACAACTGTCATCTCCTTCAGATTTACCACAACTTTTCCTCCATGCACTTTTTTGGGAAATGAGTATTTAATGAGTTATACCGTAAATTACTTATCGCATCTTCAGTGTTTGAAGCGGAGAGAAATTGTTCGGAGGGGAAGACTACAGTGGACTCTCCCTTCCGACGCGCTCAAATGATCGAGCGCATTCCAGCCATCGTAGACATCATGACATTTTACTCGCCGATGTGTAATTTTCGAGGTTTGACATGAATTACGTTCAGGTAAGAATAACGTTATATAGTCGGTTGCGTTGTACCTGCATTGTTGGAACACGCGCAGTATTTTGGTGGAAATCCATCAGTGTCAGTATAGGCAAGTTAAGTTATTTTATGTTTATTAATGTTATAGCTTGAAAATTAAGCATTTGCGAGCAAAACGATATTCGCGTAAAATGTTTTAAAATGTACCCTGTTACCGATTTAAGAGAACAAAATTTCAAAAATCGTTGAGCGCACTTAGGTAAATGTTGTTCAAACATACTCATTTTGAGAACATAAAAACTTTCAAGATAACCGAAAACTACTATTTGAACAAATAGAAATACTTTGTGCCTTGTAGTGGCTCTGAGCATTCGTACGAATCTCAATAAATCGGCTTTGCTGACACCCATTATCTATTCATTCTTGAGACTGGGCTTCAAGTACTCCAACTTACCTTCACATCCTTCATGCAAGAACACCATTACCAAAGTTTCAATTTATTTGCAAAAATTCGTAAAGAAAGATTTGAAAGAGAATAAGGCGGCTGATGAGCTATCGTTGCCAGAACGTTGAACGTTTGAGGAAAGAATACTACAGAAAAAGAATTTCAAAAGGTCAGAAGTGTTTACACACCACGGACTTTCACACACCTTAACCTCAATTTAGTAATAAATGTTCGACCTGTGACGAACAGGTAGGTAGGTAGGGCATTTTCTTCTTATTCGACTTTAGAACAAACGGAAAATACGACTGAAGCAATGTTAGAATAATTGATGGCTTACTTTCTGCCGTCGTAGTTTAGAATGAACCTGTAGATTAACGAGAGAATAGTGTAGAGGCAGCTGAACCACAGCAGGTCTCTCCATACGAGCCGGTAAACGCTGCCCTTCCATCTGCAACAAATGTGATGTTTTGGTCACGGTGGTTGTTGATTGCCCACTTTAAATTTTTTGATGGAGCGTCTATGATTTTGACCGCCCCAGTATAATATCTGAACCGAGTGGCTAAAATTATAGATGCTCCGGCGAAATAGTTTGAATGAGTAGGAGGCTTTCTTAAGTTAGAGTATTGAATTGCATCATCAGGAAAGAACGCGAATAAATAAATGAGGAAGTAAGTACATGGACAGGCTCAATGCTTATAATTCCTGTTAACAGGAGAGAGGTAAACAGACGCGTCATCTATTTTATAAAAATGTCAGATATTTTTTATTTTTCTGAAGGCAAGGTCAGTCCTTGAGCTTTTGAATGCCAAAACTCAATGTTGCTTCACGTTATTCTTCCCAAGGAAAGCGGGTAAGTAATCTTTTTTTGCTAATTTTGTGGACTTATATTAAAATTCTGCAACGTAGAACACATTGTTACACAAGATCATGAGTGTCCGCCCAAGTGTGTTCTAACTTAAAACATCCGTACCTTTATTTTTTTACAGACGCGCGAACTCCTATAGCATTCGGTGCGTCTGGGCAATTATTGGGACATAAATGTTGGAAATTTCATCATCTCCATGTATCCAGTGCCTCCTCTACTGTTGTCTTGATGGCAAAATTTCTCGTCAAAACTGGTTTTCCTGCCATAGTACAGGTAATTTGAAAGAAAGAAAAAGAAAAACACTTTATTTCCAATAGAGATAGTACAAAACTACTATCATTGGTTTTTAAAATATCTTAAAGTTAATTCACTTAGATGAGACACGCACACACGAGTATTGTAATACTCATGTCACTAGTCGAAAATAAATGATTGAGGGCAATGTCCTCCTAATCTTGCTTAATCTACATTTGATAATACATGTGGTGATGGTTATAACGTGCTCCCTAGTTAATCTACATTTGATGATACATGTAAGGTTAATTATAAGAGACAACACAATTTCACAGACGATGCATTTTCATTGTGGGCTTAGATCACTTTTGACAATTTACATATACATGATATAAAACTTCGCAATTCTTGACGCCAGGAAGACTATTTAAATAAAATTTATTGTTTACTAACACAAATAATTTTCTGCTTATATTCTAAAGAAAGAGATCTACTGTTCGAAGACATGGTCAACCATCAAAGCCATCTTCGATCCTTGTTTGCCTTTTGGTAATTTTCTACCTTCGTATTTTCGATTATATTGCTCAGCTTTAACATTTTTTAGCTTCTATATACCATGATTTTTCAGGTCTCGTGAAAGTTTTTATTATTGAAGTAATAAGTTTCCGTAGAGGAATCTCCGTATGATCAATGTATCCTGGGTAAATACTAGGAATCGTTAAGAGTTCGTAGTTTATGATTTTGTTGTTATCGGTCAGCCTTCTTGAGGAACTGCAGTAATTTTAAATTTCAAATTCATTGCTGGTGTGGTAACCTCTATAACACGTAGTCTTCAAAGAATTTTTGTACGTTTTAAACAAAACAAAAAATCCTGAACGATGTATGTTAAGTATAGACGACGTATTGACAAGTACTGTGATTGAAAATCGAATGAACTGAAACCCACATTCCTAGAAGAGCTTTTCACAAGTGTGAGAGCGTTTGTTATACTGCTAAAAGTAATGAATTACGTTTCGATTGAGGGAGATAAAAAAAAATAAATGGAAATCTAAGTTGAAGCAAGAATATGAAATATTGGCTAGTTGGTCAAACAAATTTACCAGAAGATATCGCAGGTGATGGGGATAAACTTCCTGAATACCGACAATAGCACTGCTAAATCACATTACATTTGAAACCGAATTTTGAAATTCAACTTGATTAGCATAAAATTCTGATTCAGGAATCGGAAAAATATCATTAGCCATCTTGAAAATAAACCTTGGTATAATTTATTCATGGGCAGAAAATTATTAATTTTTCTCCTAAAAAATTATAACATCAATTTTTTCTCAAGGACACTTGTTTTTGTTTGTTATAATTTTGATATAATTTCTATTGATTTCAGTTTTAAAAACAGTGAACTCTAAGGCAAAAGTTTCCTTAACGTTTGCACAGTGCAACGGCCGATGACTGTAACGGGAAAGCTTTTGAGTGCTTCAGCGTTGTGAGTGTATAACTCTGAGAGCCCTGCAACTTCAGGCGTCAAAGTTGCATCGAATTTTTTAGTCCCATTTCCAATGAAATCAGAAAGTGACACACAACGAATGAAATTACTACGTTCAGTACTGTTATGAAAATTAGGGTTAAGTTGAACGTTTAGGCATGTTATAGACTTAGCATGTATGTACGTTACTTACTCTCATTAAATATGTAAAGCTCATCAGTTATGAGTATACGTATGATGGATAATGTGGGTTGGTCCTTGTTCGGATGCCACCCTTTTGATAATATCCCGGTCTTATGGGTGAGTCGGTTGATCGATAGAAGGCCGTATTTTCTGAGGCTGGTTATTCCATTGGAATCTTCCTGGTATTCAGGGATTGGAGAGAAGTCAGATTTGCTGGCTGATAAAGCCGTAGTTTCTGAGGCTAATTATTCCGTTGGAATCTTCCTGGTATTTTAGGGATAGAAGAGAAAGTCAGATTTGCTGACTTAGATTTATTAAGTCGAGGTTCGTGAACAGTTTTCTATTGCTGCGATATTTTTCAGTATTCCTCGGAATTGCAGATCACTGCGAGAAGAAGTTGATGCTTTAATTGAGTAGCGAAATTTTCGCCTAATAAGTCAAGCGAAAAAGCAATTGAGCTAACAAGCTAACGAAAATTTGAAAATCGTGACAGAAGTCCGTTCCGCAAGTATCTGTGATACGCGAGCTCAGTTTATCCGAGAGAAGAATTATTTTCCCTCCGTAGTACAAAGGCACCAGTCGACCGATCTTGGCGATGGCTTAGCAATGTGTAAGTAAAAAGTTCATGACTCCGATTAATCCGATGCGGTAATATGCGATCAGCCCCATGAACTTAAATTTACTTTTAATTCGAAATTAAGGATACGATTTTCAACCATGCAAAGCATCAGATTTTCAGCCACGGAAAGTATCGTATTTTCAACAACCAAGGATAGTAAGTATCAGATTATTAACCATGGAAAGTAAGTATCAAATTTATAAAATAAGCATCCGATTTTCAACCAAGCAAAGTAAGTATCAGATTTTAAACTATGGAAAGTAAGTATCAGAGGTACGCAAAGAAGCATTCATATCTTTACCTCTGCCATAACTCGATAACAAAGATAAACCTGACAAGGTGCTAAGGTTGAGCACACTTTTAGTGATGAGGCTTGTGGTGAGGCTTCTTAGCACCGACAGCCTTGAGGACGTGTGAAGCTAGAGTCGTATCTCAAGTTCTGATGAGAAACTACAGCCCGTTCTTATCTCAGGCTTATCTCTCCTGCCAATTTTACGTTGCATCGTCTTTCTTGCTACCTAAATGACTACCCATAGTATGAGCCGTTTTGACGGTTTTTGCCATGTTTTAAATTGAATAAAATACATCCCATCTTTCAAAATCTCCACTCAGTTTACGTGTACTCCTATAAACTTTTACCAAGTTAACGTGCTTGCATATTCTCACATTTCAAAATTCTTGTGAGGAAACGTTGTATAAGCACTCACATTTTATAAATCATGTATATTGCTTCACAGTTTATAAATCATGTATAGAAATGAATTTATATTTGAGTAACTTTATTTTCATAACTTGAGCTGTCAACGTCGATCTGTCTCACCTTCCCTTAAGTTCTTTGCTCTGAGTACTAACAAGACGGTAAGGGGACCTTTCTTTGACTGTACTATCAAGTTTAGAAACTGTCTTTTTTTCAATTAGTAGAGAATAATATTTTATTTTCTTACTATTCATTTCTACACTACATGTATTATATTTCGTAGATGTAGATATATCTCTCAGTGCGAAGCAGCTAGCTTTAGGGTGTAGAATAGACACACCCAGAATTCTGTTCAAATCATTCCATTCTAAATTTAGAACTTTTCATAATATCCCATCTTTTCTCCCCTTTCCGATTTTATATTGAAGAAAGTTATTTAAAAATATGTTCATTGTAACGATTAAGTTTGTCTCTCGGCTATTTCCAAATTTTCTATAGAAAAGAGAATCCTGAGAAAATAGTACACAAGATTTGTTCTTTTAAAAACAGATAAAAACACATCTATGTCTGAAAAAAAACTTCGTACATTCGTTAGGCTATTATAAAAACTTGTAAAAACTCTGTGACTGAAAATGAACCGAATGGAAAACATGCAAAATAAAAGGAAAATATTACTGGACAATCTGTAAACAAGAGTTACCAGATAAGAAAAACGATGAATATTTAAAAATAGATTAATTTCAAAAAGACCATCATTTATAAAACTCGAAGACCTGGAGTAACCCAAATTTGCCCAAAAATTTGAAAGCGATACAAATATGTTAGCGAGAACACTGCACTTGTGAGTACAAACTTTAATGTCATGAAATGTGCGTAAACATTTATCTTTAAATTTATTGGTAAAGAAGGGTTCTAAGTTTGCCACACTAGAGTTGTTTGAACCATTTTTTTACAGGCTTCATGTTGCATAATTCTTCCCCTGCACGTACTTTAAATTTACTCCACATGCCTACACTATATTTGTACAAACTTCATTGAAGAAGAAGAAAGAAGAAAACCGTTTATTTCCAAGTTGCCACATGTGATACATGCAAACATATTGGCTTTTAAAAATTTCTTAATATAAGACGTCCTAAAACACAAGTTCCATACGAGGATACTAATTGACAAACCATCCGATGTGCACAAATAGATAAGCCATACGAGGCGTACTAATAGACAAACCATACGTGGCGTGCTAATAGTCTATCTCTGTCAAGGGGTAGTTGAATGAAAAATGAAAAATATCATCTCTTGGATATTTTATATTCCAAGAGATTGCTAACAACTTATAAATAATTCGAATACTACTAAAGAATTCTTCGGAACTCGCAAGTTATTAGTTGAAATTATCGAAGTAAGAAAAGACAAAAAACGCTATACCGGAGCAGATTGAAACACCATCGAAAATGACAATCAAGTATTGAGAAGAGGTTAGTCTCTAAGTAATTTATAAAGAACCTCGCGCAACAAAGCACGCACATCTAGAAATGCGTAAACAAACTAACACTCAGAAATGGAATGCATGGCTTGTTCGGCATTCAAATATAGAGATAATTTTTGCACGAGCGCTTTATTTCATTTGTCTGTTTATACTTTTTAATTTTTTCTATTCACAGAAATGCCCTTCGGGGCCGTGATAGATAGATTTATGAATCATTAAGCAATCAATTTGTTTATTTCTGGAATTTGGTTCAGTGTTAACTGATTGCAGACGTTTGGGTAAAATGTAATGTGTCTTGAGGTTTTGCTTTTTACGCAAAAAATAGAAATAGAAACATATATATGCATATGTGTGTGTATATATATGTACGAACGTGTGCATGTGCACACAGATACATATAGACATTCATATTTGCGTGCGCACACATACACACACATGCACACACTTACACACACATATTCCTATACATACGTATTGAAAATGATTATAAGAAAAATGCTAATTAACATAAAAAATAATCTTGCTCTTTCTACATTTGAAATGACAGCCAAAGCTCTGTGTAATCGTAAGAAATAACCTGAGGAAAAATAAGGAATAGAAAAAGGACTTCGAAAAACGTATAAAGAAATGGTTTTTTAATTTCCTAAAAGAAATTTTAAGAAAACTCAAGTTACCGTCAAGGAACAGCAACAAAAAAAAATATTTCATATCTTCTCGATATTATCTGCAACATCATGCGGACATGGGTACATGGGATAAAATGGAGATACAGTGTAAGCCGGTTTCCACTCATGATTGACAAATATCTACAAAATTTTGGCAGAAATGCGTAAACAAACATACTCAACATCAAAATTCAAAGTTTGTACAACATGCGGACAGAAAGATAATTTTACCACGCTTCGTATGCTCAAATTGCGCTTTATTTCATTAATTGTATTTGTCATTTTTTCCGATCCACAGAAGCGCCCTCTGGGGAAGTGATAGATATATTTTTGAGTCATTTTGCTAGTGCAATAAAATTTATTAACCGGATGGTTTTCGCGTAAAGAAATGAAATAGAAACATGTATATCTATTTATGTAGATATATATATGTATATACCTACATAAGTACACACACACATTAATATATATGCTTAGTGAAAATGAATATAAGAAAAAAATACATATATGAAATAAAAAGATAAAAACAAACATACCATCTACTACATCGAAAATGACAGTCGAGCTCACTGTAATCCTAAGAAATTATTCGGTTAAAATAACTAAAAGGAAAAGAAGACTTCGAAAGACGTAAAAATGAACTGGTTTTTAATATCTGCATAGAAATTTTTAAGAAAACTCAGGTTACAGTCAAGAAACAGCACAAACTCTCTAGCATTCTATGGACATGTGTACATGGGATAAAATGGAGTAACATTGTGGCCGGATATCACATCTAAGTGGCGAATATTTACAAAATTTTGCACATATAGGTAGATTGAACAATGGTCCAAAGTGATAATTTTAATTTCGGAAGAAGAAGAAGAAGCACGTCCCCGCAAAAAAATTATATTATACCTGCTGAACGTTCCTTTTAAATTTATCAATATTGTCTCATTAGATGAATTATGTGAATCATCAGTTCAAAAAAATATGTTTAACATTTGCCACTGCTTGCTTTTGCAAGCTCTGCATGAGTATGTTTCAAAGTGCTGATTTGATCCTTAGAATTCATTATATTTTTCATCTGTTTTAAAGGAAACGTGATATTATTTGACTAAAAAAGCATATCTTACCGAAACAGAAGTTTGAAGAAAACGCTGATGCGGTTCTGCGTCGTGGCGACGTCGGCAGAATACGTCACTGTCATTTTGCGTAACTATAAAGCTGCTCGTATGCGAATGTGTTTTTGATAATATTCAGCTCTGCACCGTATACATAAGGCTTCCGGAAGTTGATCTGAATTGCATTGATATTTTTGGTTAGATTTTATGTGAAAAACGTTTTATTTTTGCAGAAAAATATTATGATGAAGTTTTCAACCGTATTTTTTAAGTGTGCATACGAGTAACACTAATTTATCCACAAATGCTCAATAAAACTGCATATGACGGTCCCTAACAAAGAAAACTCAAATTTACCCGTAGAAAGATGCCATGAAATACAAGTTGATTGTGTCGGAATAATGAGACCAACTCAACATTTTCCACTTAATTAGGAAAATGATCAAGGATGTTTAAATCTGGACCAGGTGTGATCGATGCCGGTTATTTCCGAAAAGTATCAAGCGTATGATTAATAATGCAAATTTCAATAATCCTGTGTAAACGATCAAAGTTTCTTATGCATCAAACGCGTCTTTTGCGTCAGTGGTTCACGTTACGCGTAACGAGAGATAACTAAACTCATGAAAAATTCGGGAAGTTAATTTGCTGTGATGTCACAATTACACAGTCTCAATTAACCTACACAACGGATTTCAAAGTTGAAAACATAATACAAAAACTTTCATTGTTATTTCTTTAGAGTTCCTGATAAATTTTAAATTCTCCCGCAATTGCCCTGCCACCGACCTGCAGTTTAGTCTTGAAGTGCTAATTACGGACAAGTTTTGACGACGGTTCAAGTCGTGGGTGTCCAATTTTGTAATGGATTTGGAGTCTGTAATTTTTCAAAATATAAGCGCTGACTATACGATAGGAATAGTCACCGCTAAGCTGACGGAACAACGCTAATTTTGGCTTGATTTTCAGACGAAATAATTTATCGTCGTAGCGATACAAGTGGTAGCAAAGGGGCTTCTAAGCCAATTCAGAACATGTTTTGCTGCTAGCTATACCGCTACGAAGACGATAATGGTTTGAATATCTGGCCCCTGGCTTCGAAATACCTTCATGTACTTCCGTGAGGTTGGTCTCATTAGCGACATTCTAATATAATATCACAGCTTTACATAATATCACATTTTTAAGCCTGACATCGTTACAATATATCAATGAACAGTGCCGACGAAGCTACACTTATCATCACTAACTCTAGATTAACTGTGGGCCAAATGCGGGCTAAGTTTTATCGCTTGTCGCTTGCAAGGGAGCGACACCGACTAAATTAAAAAATGTTTTGACGCTTCTTGAAGAGTGCTCGAAAGTTCGTCCCTTATCTTATCAAAGCGTTCAGCAAACTCGAGGTGACATTTAGAGTGAAGGCTCTTGTAACATGCAAGAAATCTTTCAAGTAATCCTTCACTGTCGAACTACTGATCTTTTGATTTTTGGATGACAGTTTGATGAAGAATAGAATTCGTCGTGCGTTGTAGATTATATCATACCAAGAAAAAAATCAGGCTCCGTGGTCAAAATGATTTAGTAAATTTTAAAAATACATCGAGGAAATTAAACGAAAGATGATCTAATAAAATTATTCCTACGGTAAGGAGAAGTAAGTGAAATCATACAGAAACAGTCGTGGCCTGGCGCTCAAAGTCGTATAGTTTCCGGCAGCCACAAATATTGCTGCGATTTTCTTCCATTCTTTGTTTACATCACGTTGCAATTTTTGAAGTTTTTTGACGATAAGAAATTCATTTGAGCTTTTATTTCGTGATGTACTTTACCAAAATTACTCAAATCATGACTCAGCGATAGCCTTATAGTAGGCCTTTTATTTATTTTGATGAATTCATCTACGCACTCATTTCGACAATGGATTGAATTCATTTCTAAAAGCACACATAATTTTTCACGTTTAGTCTCACCTCGATCTTCGTATGGGTCTAAAAAGTTAGAGTACGATGTCACAAAACCTTCTCAGGGGAATAAGGAAAATTATACAAGTCTAAATTTTTGATATAATTTTTCGACAAGCGATAGTAAAACAATTTTTGTTTTCGTACTGTAATGTTTCAAATATATTTGTTCCAAGATGAAGTAAAATCGAGGAAAACTCCATTCGATATTGATGAACAAAATTTGAAAACACCGGCGAAGCTTTAAGAAAACAAAGACGAATGAAATATATAGACTACTTCATAGACAAACAGACGAATGACCGGCACTAGCCTCACAATGAATCAAACCTACCAAGCTTGCCATACAGAGCAACAGAATCCTCGATAAAAACGAAAAAGAATACATATAAGTGAGCTAGTGTGTCACAGGAGCGACGTGAAACCTTCTCAAATTACTATTGCCGCAGCATTGTCCTAATGACATCACCGGAACTGGTGTGATGTCAGCTACAAGTCATAAAAGATGCATAAAAAAAAGAAAAGAAGGAGTTTAAAGCACGGCTCAAGTCTGTGTCGTGTGAGAGGGCAGTCTGCGAGGGAGATGAACGTGGGCTGTTGCTCGAGCAAAAAAGAACGGGCAACGAAACTCACGAGTTATGCTAAATCGCGATCATTGAAGAACTCGAGAGGAAATTATGGATTTGATAATCAAGAAACACACAAACGCTTGAAAACATGGGTAAGCTGCAACAGATTAAACTATAAGACCGTAAGCAAATGAAACAGGACCAGCTGGTATATATAATATACATAAGCATATTTGGGATGGCTGAAAATATTGAAATACGTTTAAAAATTTCGAGTAAAACATCGTACCTAAGTCCGTAGGAATTGATAGAAAAAGCTTAAGAAGCTCACCTTTATCTAGTACAGTATTCGGCATATGCTAAAACAAAGGAGGAAATGACCGAGCTAAACTGGAAAGCAGATCTTGCTCAGCAGGAAGAACAGAGCATAGAAGGAGAGTAACTTATTGGAACATGACGCGTGGAATGGAACTGAATAGAAAAACAGTGAAAAGAATTTAATTTAAAGTAAAAACGAAGAGCTTCTGCAAATCATTCACCGCAACATCGTCCAGAAAATGAACTAGAAGGCTTATCTTGCAATTTGTCTGAGATAATTATAGGTTTTCGTATAGGATATTGGGACAGACTTTGTTTAGTGTTATTGGTCTTGCAGCTAATAACCTCTAATTATTCTGAACTAAAGTGTCCCCAGAGATTGGATCACCAGAAAATGAAGCACCCTTGAAGTGACACTTGGAGTGACACTTACCCAAGTACAACTTTAGAAAGAAAATTGAGCAAAATAAATTCAGGAAATACTTTATTACATATGGAAATATAAAGGACAGACGCTCATAGTTCATACAAACAATTAATTAATAAGAAAATTTTTATTTTCACAAAATAACAATATATAAGGAACATAAATACTTGTCTGACGTAGTTACGTAGCTTAACATATTCTTACCGATCGAGAAACACAAAATTATTTTTCTGAATTTTGCAGAAGAATTATCGTGTTATACGAACCGATCTTATCCCATAATTTACACATGAAAAACGGCACACTCCATTTCAAATTAGTTGACGAATAAACATCCCAGTATTATTTGGAGTGCTAATTCTTCAGGTGATCCCTAACATATATTAACTTTCAAGTATGACTTTTTAGAAAAATGTAACTTTTTAGCACTAATTTATTACTACATCATAATACTTCCAAAATTCAATTATGAGTTAGTCACTGCATTGTACTCGTTCTCAAACGTATTACCCTTTTTTACGGAATTTCTAGAGGAAATTTAAGCAGGTAGTAACACGATAGAGCTAGAGAAGAGACCATTATGTTGAAGCCTACGATCGCATCCACAATTTCTATAATATTTAGATACGATAGTGTAACATTTAAGAACCTGGAACAACTAATTCAAAAAATCTTATGAGTTTTTCAAACGTGTGGGATGATACTTTGTTTTGCTAAAAGACGAAACCTTCATTATTGGTTTTTAATGATTTCCATTCCTTCCATTGGTATCTGGTATCCATTGATATCCATTCCATTGCATTGGTACTAATGGTATCCATCAGATACCAATGGTATCCATTCCATTGGTATCTGAGAAACGTATACACCGAGAGGTCTTCATATGGCGTTCTAAATTTTCTCACAGTGTTTGGCTCATATGACCTCGTTGATCGGGAATACAGAAATTCCAGGTTGATATAGCTTTGTAACTGTGTGCCGTGCACGATATTGCGCTCAACATGTATAGTAAAGGCCCGTCTGCACTATCAAACTTTTCGTCAATCACAAACACACGAAAACGCGATTTCGGTGGCGTGAAATTGTCCGCGAGCAGTAGGAAAAATTAATTTTTTTAGGAGTTAGTAAACATAATTATGTGCGTGCGTATGCGAAGAGAAAATATTAAGAATTACTAATGTATTTTCAAAACACAATTTCAAACAAAAGTATACAAAAAGGCAATTAAATGGATAAAATACTAAAAATGACGTAGACATCAAGCAATTCACGAGCATAAACACCATTCACAATACAAAAACCAGCGAATGTTCGCTGTTTGAATCAAAATTTGAGTTCGGAGTTTTTTTAACCGCTTCAAAAATACGAACAGACCGAAATCCGACAGTTTTCCATTTGTATTCTGGTTCGTGGACTCCAGACAAACACCAAATTCAGCGGAAAGATTGATTGTGTAGGCGGGCCTTAAGCCAATTGGTATAGTGTAGTTCATGGCGATAATGTCAGTTTTCTTCAATGCTCACGTAAAACTTCCTCGAGTGTTAGACTCTTGAAAATTCTTTTTTTCAGACTTTACCGTGGATCTAAGGATAGTTACGCGTTTTGAAAAAGAGCACAAAGAACACAAGTCATGAATACATAAGATTGCTTCCGTTTACGCGGAAAATTTACCTATGCTCCCTTTATCACATGCGCAAGTGGCACGGTAAACAACGCGGTCGAACGTACGGTGAATGCAATTATGAGAGTGATCGAAAGTGCACAAAAGAAGAATGTTAGAGGGGCTGTAACAAGTCTTCTCAGAAGACCTGCTTGTAATGATGATGAGTATGAAAGGGTGCGAAAGGAGGTTAACAGGGAGGTGCATGAAAGGATTATGAGTATGAGAGCTGAGAGTGCGAGAAAGCGTGAGCTGGGTTCCAGCTTCCTAGATATGGATAGAGTGATCCAGGATGGATGTTTTTTTGGAGATGGAGTCCATCTTACAAAAGAAGGTGAGATGAAACTCTCCAGGAGGTATGTCCAGTGGATCAAGGCTACTCATATCATGATGGAAGGTGGAACAGGATGAATAGATATCTGTCAGGGCAAAAGTGAAGAATGTCTTAAATTGTCCAATAGTGTTGTAAAGTTTGGAAGTATAAATGTGCGTGGATGGAATGCAGGAAAGTCGGATGACCTTGTAGCAGAATTTGAGAATGGAAAATTAGATTGTGTTGGTGTAGTAGAGACCCATATGCGTGATAGAGTCAGTTTAACAGGTAAGAAGAATAAGTATAATATGATAGGAAAAGGGCGTTTAAGTTGGCAAAAAAAAGGTGGTAGAATTTGTCTGATTATAAAGAATGCTCTAAATTGGAAATTAGAGGAACTTCCTGTTGGAAATGAACCTGAAAGTGAAGATTTAGTAGAATTAAGTGTGAAAGAATGCATGCCAGAGAATGTATTGTCGTGATTGTATATTATACGACAACTGATGGGATTTTAGCTCATGAAGAGAATGTAAAAAAGTATGAAATATTAACAAGGATTGTACGAGAACACTGCAGGTGCCCTCTGATTGTGATGGGTGACATGAATGGCCATATTGGTATACTTGGTGAGCCGGTGAATGCAAATGGACAAAAATTGATAGATTTTTGTGATGAGAATGAACTTGAAAACCTGAATGTCACAATAGGAAATGGCTTGCATACATGGCAAATCAGGGAATGGAAAACTGCAATTGCCTATATGATTGTGAATAGGAGAGCAAGAGAGTGTGTCAATGAAATGTTGGGAGACTAAGATGATTTTGATATTGATAGTGACCACAAAATGTTGTGCTTAAATATAACTGGGGTAGAAAGGAGTCAATGCAGAACGTCAGTAGCGTGAAAGAAAGTTGGCTGATAAAAATGGCTAACTGGGAAGAATTTGAGAATGAATTGAGTAAGTGTAACTTGAACAGGTGTGGAAATGTAAATAACCTAAATGGTGAGATTGCAAGAACCTTGTATGATGTGGCAGAGCAAAAGATTGGTAGAATAAAATGTAGGAAAGGGACAGGGAATGCCAGGGGGTTTACAAGTGAGGTAAAGGAAGAACAAATGAGAAGAATGACTTTAAATAAGGAACAACGCAGTATGAGGAAAATGTATGCAAGAAAAAGAATTACTGAGGATGAATGGCAGAGTGCATGGAATGAGTACAAGGACCAGCAGAAGAAAGTAAGGAGAATGATTAATGAGGCTATAGGTGAAGATTAGAGACAACAAGTTGAAAATTTAAGAAAGAAAGGTCCAGATGGATTAAAAGATTGGTATAAGTTTATACAAGGTAATGATAGAGGTAGTGAAGTTCAAGTTGATGAATTATTAGTCAATGGTTGCAGTGTGCAAGATAGGAAGCGAATGGTGAAAGCACTTGAAGAATACTGGGAGGACATTAGTGGAATGAATGAGCAGGTTACAGATGATGAACCCGTAAATTTTCTGATTGATGAACGTGAACTGCAAATGGAAGACGAAATCACTTGGGAAGAGATCGTAAGTTTTTTGAAGAAAGTGAAAAATGGAAAGGCATGTGGGCCTGATAAGATCCCATATGAGTTCTATAAATGTGGAAGAGAGTGTAGTCAGTATGTTGAAATGTTTATTTGATGAAATATGGAAGAGTGAAAGAGTATTGGATGACTGGAACAAGTGTAATGTAGTTCTGTCGCATAAGGGTGGACATAAGAGTATGAAAGAACTTAAAAATTACAGACCAATTGGACTGGCTGACACTGTTTGTAAGATCTTTTGTGGTATTTTGAATGAGAGAAAGAAAAATCTAGTTGAGGAATTAGGAGTCCTGGTAGAAGAAGAGAATGGTTTTAGGCAAGGTAGACGTGGGGGGGATAATCTGTTTGTAGTGAGTGAAATAATTGAGCGAATGAGGAAGGATGATAAGAAGCTATATTTAGCATTCCTGGATATTGAAAGGGCGTATGACAGAGTGGATCAGGTTAGGCTCCTTGAAATTTTGAGAAAAGTTGGGTTTAGCAGAAAAATAGTAAAAATTGTACGAAGTCTGTATGAGAACACAAGCGCTATATACAGGTTAGGAAATTTGGAAACAGGACAAGTGAGGAGTGTTAAAGGAGTGAGACAGGGTTGTACTCTGTCTCCCCTGTTGTTTGGATTGTACACAGAAGAATTAGCAGTTCGACTGAGAATGAGTGTGTGGTGGTATGAACACACACCACCACACAAGCTTAAAAGCGCCACCTCACAGCCTCAAAGCGCCAGTACTAAACAACCAATAATCAGAGCTCAAGTTTGGCGTTGGGGTGCCGGACCGAACTTTATAAGCAGCCTGCCTTGAACAGTCAGGCAACGTCGATAGAAACCTCCGTAAGTTTAGCACAAGCCTAGACGGCGATAAGCGGGCACCTACGTCTTGACCAATCGGAGACCTGGACGGCCAGAGTTAGGCTCCAGCGAGGCCTATTTAAACAGCCGCGCAGCCAGCGCAGCTCAGAACACTCGCAGCGTCCCTGATGTTTACAAAGAAGTCTCGATGCTCCGCAAGCACCACCTCTGCTACTGTCGCCGCCGCCTCGACAGTCGACTGCCAGCCGCCACTCCTCGTCGCTCCCTCGACTCGAGCCAGTGCCCAGTTCCCTGCTAGCGCCTCTGATACTCCTTGGTCGGAGGCTCTCGGTCAGTAGCCGCCTCACCGGTCTGCTCTCGTCCTACAACCACGCTGCGCCTCCCCGACAACCGTCGGCCCGTATAGACGTCCTCGGTTGCTGTATTACCCGGCTGTAATATTTCGTCGTGTGCCACCATTATCGGCGATCTTCTCAATAATACGGCATTAATTCCAGTTGTGTTTTCCTTACCCTGTCGGGTTCGTTTGCACCTCAGGCACTCGCTCCGGGCATAGACGTACAAAGTCTGAAGGTTTACATAGTCTACCCGGAGTGTAAAGCAGCCTGAGGGAGAACACCACAAGTGGCTTAGGACTGAAAGTTGGTAATGAGAGACCTAGCAGTTTGTTATATGCTGATGATGTGGTTGTGGTTAGTGAATGTGGACATGAACTGCAAAGGATGCTTGACATTGTGAATGGATGTAGTACAAATTTCAAGATGAACTTTGGTACCGACAAAAGTAAGGTTATGGTTATAAATAGTGATGAGACTGATAGAGACAGACTGTGGAATATTGGAGAAATCAGAATAGGTAGAACAAAAGAATACAAATATTTAGGTTGTATGATAAGTGAAGATGGATGCACTAGAACTAATGGTGCGAAAGTGGTAAAAGCAATGCAGTGGAGTGGACAGTTGAGTAGGGTGGCCTGATAGGCTACAGAGCAAACTAGTATGAATGTGTGAGAGGAATGTGGAAGTATGTTGCTGTATCTAGTGTCATGTATGGTATGACTTCTCTTGCCTGGAATGGAAGTGATCTTGAAAAGCTGGATGTGATACTGTAATATCGCAGTTTTCAGTACGACATTAGGTTCGTATAGCAGGAAGCTTTAACTTCAATTCGCCTAACCGTATACCAGGCAGGAGCAAATGAAACGCACAGCAGGACTACTAGTAATGCACTGACTCAAAAAGGGACACACATGCCTTAAGACTAGAGCGCCCCCGGAAGGTAAACAAAGCCCTTCCGGTAAGTGCATAACACGGCGGCATCCCTCGGTTGCGTTTATGACACTTCCGCCGGTGACCGCGATATCCCAAACCAAGCACGAAAAGGACATCCTGTGAGCCTGCCATGCGAGGCCTACAACAATGATCTTCCGGGACTCGTAAACCTAGGCCTCCGGAACTCTCACTCACAAACCAGTGTCTTACTATAGCGATGCATATTTTAATTTATAACAATTTCTCTCCCTTTTAGATGAATATATGACACAAGGAAGGAAGAACTCAGCAACCTATTCGCATAACAGGTTTAGTTAATCTACCTGATCTACGAGGTTCATTTTGAACCGGTGAGCTGCTAACAGGCCGAAAAGCAGGAGTCTCTGCTGCCCCACTCCCGGTAGAATCCAAACTACTGGGCAACAGCTGATTTGAATGTCTCTTCCAGATTACATTTAATGCTAATATTTGAAAATGAAAGATATTAACAGCAACTTTACTAACAATAATTCCCTTCAACCACTTGGGACCATTTCTTAAATTCAGAGCAAGAACATGATCACCGACATCAAATTGAGTTACATACATAGGCTTAGACCTGGACACAGAAAATTTAGGATGAACTCTATCTTTGGAAGTAACAAATTTACGATTGTTCAGCGCAACAGAGGGAGCAATTTTTGTAACACTATGCGGAATACAATGCGATTGAAATAATGCTTTTGCTAGACGGGATTTAAACGATTCGGAAGAAGAGAGTTTTTTCAACAAGTCTTTAATGACCCTTACCCCCCTCTCAGCTTGACCATTGCTTGCTGGAGAGTAGGGCGGAGGTGTGAGGTGCTCAATGCCGTTTGAAATAAGAAAATCTTTAAAGTCTTGAGATGAAAAGTTAGAAGCATTGTCATTTACGAGCACATCACACAACCCGTTTCTGCTGAAAATCATTCTCAACGCATCGACAGTATCTGACACACCCATGGATGGTACCACTTCGCATTCAATATATTTAGATAATGTATCTACAGCAATGAAAACAATTTTATTCTCGTAGAAAAAGTGATCGACATGAATGCGTTCAAAAGGACGAGAAGGAGTGGGCCATTCTACATTTCTAGACTTAGGTTTTGCTCGATTTAATTGACATTGTGGACAACATTTTACGATGTCTTCAATAGTTTTGTCCATTCCGGGAAACCAAATGACAGATCTGGCCAACGATTTCATGCCACAAATGCCCTGATGTCCATCATGAAATGTTTCAAGGACTAAACTACGCAATGACTTGGGAATAAAAACCCGTTCTTTATAAAGAATACAACCTTTCATGATGGTCATCTCATGTAGCAGGTTCTTAAATTTAGACAAATTAGGATTAGGTTGAGGAGGCATGCCAAACTTTATGTATTGTTAAAGTTGGCATAGTTCGCTAACCCTATCAGTATGAGTTTTTATATTTTCACACGTGACAGGAGTTTTATCAAGAGAGTTCATAGCAAAAATCATTTCGTACGGTTCTAGCTCTTTTACAGTCGTGGGTAGTGGCAGCCTACTGAGACAATCGCTATTTATGTTACATTTACCTTTCGAATAGTTGAAAACACAAACTGGGAAAGTCTGAGAGCCCATCTTTGAATTCGAGCGGAACAGTTGAGAGGTACACCCTTGTTATGTGCAAAAAGTTTACAAAAAGGTTTTTGATCATTATGGATAATGAACTTAGCACCAAGTAGAAATTTTTTGAATTTCTCCACGCCAAAAACAACACTAAGGCTCTCTCTTTCAATGTTTAGTTTTGTTCTGCATTATTTAGAGATCTCGAAGCAAATTGAACCGGACACCAATCATGAGAAGGACTAACCCGTTGCATGAGTATGGCAGCAACTCCATAACCCGAACTATCAGTTTCAAGAAGAGTTTCATGGTTGGGATCAAACAACTTTAGAGGTTTATGCGAACGAAAGATGTCTTTGATTTTCTGGACACTTTTATCCTGTTCTGGAGTCCACCGGAACTGTACATTTTTCTTAAGCAGCGAATACAGAGGATTCATGACATTAGAAAAGTTGGGTACAAAACGACTATAGAAATTACACAATCCGATGAAAGCTTGCAACTGTTTGAGGTTTTTAGGAACAGGAGCATTGAGAATAGCTTCTACTTTCTCAGAGTTAGGGTGAACACCCTTGTTATCGAAAACGTACCCTAGATAAAACACCCGATCAGTTAGAAAGGCACATTTAGACAGATTTAAGCGAATTCCAGCGTTTTTGAGGACAGACAGGACCTTGTCAAGAACTTCCAAATGAGCATCATATGAAGAGGTCAAAATGAGGAGGTCATCCTGGTACACAATGATGTTATCGATGCCAGAAAGAGTCCTATTCATGAATGCTTGAAAAATGCCGGGGCTTGCACGTAAACCATAGAGTAAGTAATTGTACATAAATAGACCTTCAGAGGTGTTGATGGTCGTAACTTTCTTTGATTCTTCGTCCAACGGAATTTGCAAAAACACGTTAGACAAATCAATTTTTGAGAAAAACTTAGCGTCTCCGACTTGACATCATGACATCATCAATAACAGGGAGTAGAGATTGAACTGGATTTAGAAAATTATTAATGGAGGCTGAAAAATCTCCACAGATTCTCACACTGCCGTCACACTTCAAAACATTAACGGTATGAGATGCCCATTGGCTATCATACACTTTGGAAATTTTGCCCATACTCTGCAAGCGCTCCAGTTCAGTTTTGACAGTCTCTTAGTCTTACAGGAACTGGGCGTGCTTTACAAAATACAGGAACTGCATTAGGCAACACATCAAGATGAACTGTTTCTCTAACGTTAGACTGTGAATCAGATGATAAATATGAATCATATTTCAACAAGAGACTCCTCGGCAAATTAAGACAATCCGTTTTATTTATGGAGTCGTATTTATAAGGAATGACAACGTTTACGTTGAGTTTAGAACAAATATCTCGGCCAAGTAAATTGACTCCATCATCTTCCACAATGAGAAACTTATGATCAAAACTGACATCTTCATAAGCGACAGTTACTGCAGATTGACCAAGCAGGTTTACCGAGACACCACTGTACCCGAGAATTTTGCTGCTGTAGGATTTACAACAGCACCAGCTTTGAGTGCATCTCTTTTACGTATAGTTGACACGGCACTGCCGTTATCCAACAGGAATTCAACACGTTTACCATTAAAGTTGCATGTCATCACAGTGGGCTCTTTAGTAACGGGAATTACAGTGGTGTTTACTCTAAAAAATTAGAATTATTTAAGGAATAATCAGAACCTTTATGTAATGTACATGATTACCGTCACCACTTTCGTTCCTAGGTTTTTGTAGAACAGCTTCGTTCTTCTTCTGTAGAGGCACCCGTGAACTCTTCATTAACACGTCTTCTCTTCCGACGTTGCCACAGCAACCGCTTCTTCCCGGCTGCACTGTGTAAGTGCGAGCTGCGTCAAATTCTCCTTGTGTAGGCCCCCTTCGTGTAGGCTTAGCAGGAGGAGGCCGTGCTGCAGTCGTAGATTTGCAAACTTTAGAAATGTGCCCTAATTTTCCACATGTGTAACATTTCAATTTCAAAGCATAGCAATTCTTTGCAAGATGCTTTTGCTTAGTTCCGCAGCGAATGCATTTGTAGTTCGGCGGGAGTTTTTCTGTAGTGAAAAACGATGAAGATGAATCCTCACGAATAATATCTTGAGCGTCGGAGCTTAATTGTTTCATGAGTTTTGCGTGTTCAACAAATTCGTTGAAGGACTTGCTATCGCACTTCTGTAGAACCGCGCTGAGAATTTGCGCTGAATGTAGCCCAGCCACGAAGGCATCTCTCAATAAACGATCACGACAGCAATTGCCATAATTGCATGCAGATGCTAAGTCATTTAACGTTTTAGCATAACTTTCTATGGATTCATTAGCACCTGGTTTTCTATTTAGAAATGTAACCGATGCAACGACGATGGATTTTTTTATTTCAAATTGCTGTGGTAATTTTTCTTCAAGTTCCTCATATGTAGCCTCAGTGAGTAACGTAGGTTTAATTTTTCGTTTTAGATCAGTAATTATATTTACAGGCAATGCTTTAATTAAAATACTAGCTTTTTTACCGCCATGTTTCCCGCTTTCTGAAGAACGTCTGCACACTGCATTTGAAACCTTTGCAGAAATTCACTCACTGTTTCCACTTCAACATCGAATGGAGGACAGCTAACTGTAGAACACGCCATCCTAATTTTAGAGCACTTGTAAAGTTCAAATTCATTTAGGAGATTCGAAGTCTCGTCGCCAATTGTAATATCGCAGTTTTCAGTACTACATTAGGTTCGTATAGCAGGAAGCTTTAACTTCAATTCGCCTAACCGTATACCCGGCAGGAGCAAATGAAACGCACAGCAGGACTACTAGTAATGTACTGACTCATAAAGGGACACACATGCCTTAAGACTAGAGCGCCCCCGGAAGTTAAACAAAGCCCTTCCGGTAAGTGCATAACACGGCGGCATCCATCGGTTGCGTTTATGACACTTCCGCCGGTGACCGCGATATCCCAAACCAAGCACGATAAGGACATCCTGTGAGCCTGCCATGCGAGGCCTACAACAATGATCTTCCGGGACTCGTAAACCTAGGCCTCCGGAACTCTCACTTACAAACCAGTGTCTTACTATAGCGATGCATATATTAATATATAACAGAAACAAAATAAGGTAGGACGTTTAGCATTGGGTGCTCCGAAATGGACAGCTACAGAAGCCATTAGAGGTGACCTTGGGTGGAGCCTATTTTCAGAAAGAATGATGCAAGCGGTGCTGAATTATAAGGTGAGAATTGAAAGAATGCAGAATAGCAGGTGAGTAAAGCGAATTTTTGAATGGAATCTGAGTGTGAGTTATTGGGAGAAAGTGTGTTGGGGGCAGGCAAGGAAACATTGTATGCAAAAGATTATTCATGTTAGAATTGGGAGACCTGTGGATGACTGGAGTTTAATAAATGCTGGAGGTGTAGGGCTTGAGTGGGACTGCAAGAGGTGGAAGAAAGAGATTGAGAGGCCGAAAAAGGAGTTTGGATTGAATAAGTGGAAGCTTAGCATAATGCGGAAGCCTACGCTTAACTGGTATATGCAAAAGGAAGCACCTAAGTTTGAGATGTTCTATGATGGTAGTTTTGGAAGTCAACTCTTGTTTGCTGTGAGATGTAAGTCATTGAGTGTGAACAGACGTACATGGAGGTGGAATGAGAATAATAACAGATTATGTCGAGCGTGTAATAGTGGAGTGGAGGAAACAATTGAGCATTTTGTGCTGGAATGTAGTAAGTATGAGCATGAGAGAGAAAGTTTCATGAATGTGGTGTTTGAGCAGTATGGAGAGTGGTATGCCAGATGAGTGGTATGCCAGATGTGCTGAAGATGATTGCGGTATAAGCTGTCTTGCTGAATTGGATCAGGAGTGTAATTTGAGTATCATTAAAGCTATGAAAATGTTTCTTATGCGTGCCTGGAGTAAGAGACAGTGACTGGAATGAGCCAGTCAGGTAGAGTGGTCAGTAATGACCCAATTTGCCTGGGGATGGTGTTTTGACACACTGGTTATCCCAGTGATGCCATCCAATGACAGCTTGTGACAAGGATTGGTAGATCCTTAGTAGTTTTAAACAATTTAACAAACAATTTAAACAATTTATTTACCACAGGTGATACAGAGGTAGAATTTTACTTAAGTCTAGTACAATGGTCAAATTTGAGTATAGCTACCTGTGGGCCCGAATAAGTTCAGCGACTTCTAGGGCATCCTACCATCACGTTATTCTAGGGTGTACAAAAAAAAAGTTTAACCTAGTTCACTTAACCTAGTTTCGCATTAGACTGATCATTGAGATAATTAACTCGATATTTTATGCTGTATTTTACAATATAGGTCAAGTCGGCTATATTTAACAGTATGTTCGATAAAACGATTCAAGAGCAGAGAGAAGATTGGTTATGGTACACAAGGCAAGTTACATTATGACATTATCATTAGTTACATGTAGGAGGCAAGATTTCGACACGGTGATCTTACACGACTAGTATTCTGATAGGAAGTGAGACTCAAGATGTCTTTTGAATACTTTGTACGAATTACATTCACGGATCTCTGCAGGTATAGAGTTCCAAGTTTTGGTTCCAACGAAGAGAATACTGTGTTGCGACCTGGCCTTTGAATAATAAGGAAGCATGAATTTACTTCTATTTCGGGTTAAATGGTCGTGATGACCAGTTTGCGCAGTCAATAATTGTCTTAGGCTATTGTCGCCATCATTTCTTAAGGTTTTGTAAATGAAATTACAGATGGAGATTTTGTAGAGATCCGAAAGTTTAAGTATTTGTAAATTTTTGAAAGAATCATTTGTGTGAGCATTATATTCTAGGTTCTTTGCCGCTCTGACAGCCCTTTTCTGCAGAGTAAAAATTTTGTTGGTTTTATTTTTATCAGTTCCGTGCCATGCTTCTATTCCGTATTGCAAGTATGGAGAAATGAGCGTTCGGTAGAGCATTTGTAAAGCTGTTTCAGGCAGAAAATTTTTAACTTTATTTAGGATTCCGATGGATTTTGATAATTTAGAACTAATATGAGTGATGTGCTCTTTGAAGGTCAGATGTTTATCTATTATGATGCCCAGAAACTTACATGAGTTGGTTTCTTCGATTTCACCTTCGCCAATTTTAATGCATGGGAGAGATACATCTTTCTTGTATGAGAAAGTAATATAATTTGTTTTATCGATATTTAGGCTTATTTTATTAGCTTTGAGCCACGATGAAACCTTGTGAAGTTCAGTATTTATACTCTCCACAATCATAGCAGGATTTTGGTTCGGAAGGACCGCAGAAAGCGTACTGTCATCGGCAAAAAGTATGAATTTGAAGAATGATGTAGATTTTACAATATCATTGATAAAAATCAGAAACATGAGAGGCCCGAGAACAGATCCTTGTGGAACTCCATGGCTAATTGTCTGTGGGTCTGATTTTGCGTCGTCAATGACAACGTATTGCTTCCGATTTGTTAGGTATGATCTGAACCAATCATGGGCAATCCCTCGAATGCCATAACAGTGTAGTTTCGATAATAGTATTTTATGGTCCACACAATCAAATGCTTTTCGGAAGTCAAGAAATACAGAGAAGACAGGCTTTCCTTCATCTATATTAGAATAGAGGAATTGTAAATGATTTAATATAGCCTGTGTTGTTGATTTTTTAGAGCGAAAACCATATTGTTTATCGTAAAGAAATGATTTTTGTTCAAAATAAGAGTACACTTTTTTATACACAATCTTTTCGAATACTTTGCTAATAATTGGTAGAATGGAGATAGGTCGATAATTGTTTACACAGGTTTTTTCACCACTTTTAAAGATAGGGGTTACTCTAGCAACTTTGAGGGAGTTCGGGAAAGTGCCTAGTAAGAGAGACTGGTTAATAATATTTGATATCAGTGGGGCTACAATGTCAGCAATAACTTTAAGTACTTTAGTCGGAAACGTTTGTAACCCACTCGATTTATTTTTCATGTTGTTTATGCACGTAATTACATCGGAGGAGGTTGTAGGCGTAAAGAAAAAGGAGTTGGGTTCTCGAATATGATCCATAAATTCCAGGTGATCAGTAGGTTCACTTGGAATACCATCAGCTATTGTTTTCCCTACGTTTACGAAGAAGTTGTTAAAGAGATTAGCAATTTCTTTCTTCTCATGATATTTTACATTATCTTGAACAACATATTCAATTTTCTTTTTATCGGCATTATTCGGTTTACAGCAGGAGTTAAGGAGATGCCAAGTCTTTTTAACGTCAGTTTTGAATTGAGTAAACTTGAGCGTAAAGTAGTTCTTTTTTGATGTTCTTATCTGGTTTGTTACATAGTTTCTAAATCGGTTATATGTTTCTCTAGATATTCGTCCTTCGCAAAGGAGGGCTAGGTACGCTTGACGTTTCTTTATATTTATCACGATGTCTCTAGTAATCCAGGGCTTTTGTTTATTTTTCGGGGTAACTGTACGAGTTACAATTGGGCAACACTGATTGTATGCGGTCATTATAGTTTCAGTCAACTTTACTACTGCTTCATCAATGCTCGTAGTATTATTGTTTTGTTGAGAGATGTGCAATGTAGGCATTGATTCTTCTAGAACGGTGCGCATTTCTTCAAGATTTGATTCGTTTATTTTACGATATGAGTAAGTTTCAGCCCGTGCCTTGGTGCAAGCAATATAGACATTTTTCTTAATTAGAAAAACTGGGAAGTGATCTGATAAGTCAGAAGTAATTATTCCAGCAAGAAAATCACTAGGGTCTGTCATAAAGATATTGTCAAGCAGCGTAGCACACTCTGAGGTTATTCGTGTAGGCTTTGTAATGATCGGAAGGAAGGATTGAGACTGAAAGGTAGTTAGGAAATTAGAGATTGGTTCATGGCTTTCATGTTTCAGTAGATCATAATTGAAGTCACCGCATATTATTATGTCATTGTATAAGGGCCTGTTGAACTGAGAAATAATACGATTCAATTCATTCAGGAAGGATATAGGAAAGGCTGTAGGAGGCCTATACACCGTTCCAAGCACAATGCGTTTACCATCTCTAAAAAGTTCTACGAAGAGTGATTCTATATGATCCTGATTCATTGTTGCACTTGCTATGGTTCTCGAGTCTATGTGGTTAGATATATATGTGCTGATGCCTCCGCCCCGCTGGTTTTTTCTTAGCGAATGGTAACTATGATAATTTTCAAATCGAATCATGTCTTTAGTCGAGTCATCTAGCCAGCTTTCGGTGAAGCTAATCACGTCTAGGTTATATTTAAGTTCAGTAATAGTACATTGTATCTCTTCCAATTTTGGATAGAGTGACCTACAGTTCCAACACAGGAGTGAGAAATCTCGGTCAGTTATTCGTATAGTTTCGTTGAATTCTGATATATTAGTATACCTACACTCTTGAGAGTCGTTTTGTTTAGTTTAGTTTAGTGGACAAGTCTGGTACCAGGCGCTGAACTCTTTGTGTGAAAATTGTGGAGGGTTGTAGGCCGTTACAAAGGCCCCGACGCTGTCAGCCCTCAATTTCAAGTTCAAGTTCAAGTTCGAGTGTGGTCGAGTGTGCACGTGTGTTCTGATCCTCTGACGAAAATTATGGTGGATTAAAGTGAAGTTACTAAAAAACTGGTATAGTTTCTATATTCACGTGAGCATAGTGTGTGACTGTGTATGGAGTGCGCGTGAGAGTAGTTCTTCCGTTGACTGAGAGCTGAGACTGAGTTGACTGAGGCAACCTTCTGATTAAGGTGGTTTGACTGGTAGTATTTATTTGCATATGAGGAGTATAGTGTGTGACGTATGGAGTAACTGTGAGAGTATTAGTTGACGTTTCTGTTTCCTTTTGTTTGAAAACTTGATCTTTAGTAGATTCAGCGAGTGAAGGCTTCTGCCTGTAAAGTTTGTGTTGAGGTAGAAGTTCTGTGTTTGAGAATGGCAACAAATACAAGTAGGAGTGGTCGTAGGACGGGAGGTGCAAGTGGAATGAAGGAGATGATTCAGTGCAGTATGATTCAAAGTGGGTGGATATGGATGCATGCCAGGGTCTGAGAGAGATGAGTCGGAGAAAGTTGGATGATCTTGTGTTTATATGCTGGATATGCTTGAATGATTTGAAAAATAAGTTAGAAGAAGAGGTTGAGATGATAAAAGCTCAGAATTTTGGTTTGATAAGTGATTTAGAGGATGAAAGGAAGAAGTATACCAACATGGCCATTCATGTCACCCATCACAATCAGAGGGCATCTACAATATTCTCGTGCAATTCTTGTTAATATTTCATACTTTTTTACATTCTCTTGATGAGCTAAAATCCCATCAGTTGTCATATAACATACAATCACAATAATACATTCTCTGGCATGCATTCTTTCACACTTTATTACTAACAAATCTTCATTCTCACGTTCATTTCCAACAGGAATTTCTTCCAATTTCCAATTTAGAGCATTCTTTATAATGAGACCAACTCCCCCACCTCTTTTTTTACCAACTTACATGCCCTTTTCCCATCATATGATACTTACTCTCCTTACATGTTAAACTGACTCTATCACGCATTTGATCTCTACTACACCAACACAATCCAACTTTCCATTCTCAAATTCTGCTACAAGGTCATATAACTCTCCTGCATTCCATCCACGCACATTTATACATCCAAACCTTACAACACTATTGGATAATTCACAACATGTTTCATTTTTGCTCTGACAACTTTCCATTCATCATGTTCCACTTTACCTTAGGATATGAGTAGTCCTGACCCACTGGATGTATATCTTGGAGAGTTTCATCTCACCTTCTTGTGTAAGGTGGCTCCATCTCTACAAAAACATCCACCCTGGATCATGTTATCCATATCAAGGAAGCTGGAACCCAACTCACGCTTTCTCATACTCTCAGCTTTCATACTCATAATCCTTTCATGCAACTCCCTATATACCTCCTTTCGCACCCTTTCATACTCCTCATAACATGCAGGCCTTCTCAGGAGGCTCATCACCGCAACTCTAATCTTCTTTTGTGCACTTTCAACCACTTTTATAATTGCATTCTCCGTACCTTCTTTCCCACATTCAAGCAACCGATTGTCACCTCCTTGCAATCATGCCATCATCCACACCATCTATCACTCTCTCAGCATGCTTACAAATCTCTTCCAGTCCCTTCCCTCTCATGTTCATACATCCACTACTGTCACTCATCTTCACAAACCTATCCACATTCCTAGCCATACTGTCTCCTCATATTCTAATCATAGGTCTCACTCTACCTTTCATACTACCCTTTCGATCAATTCTTTCACTCATATCACTCTTTCCAGCCATCTTCCTTTCATTCACTTCCACTACAGGCGCCTGCACCTCATGTGGCACATCAACAGGTTGCTCATTCACTCTCTTTCCATTTGTACTTCTTTCATCATGCTCATTCATCCTTCCACTCTCATCTGTCACCTTTGTACCATCATTTACCTTACCATTTACTGCATTCACCCTTTTTGCACCATCATTTGCCTCATCATCCACTGCATTTGCACTCCTTGCACCATCATTCACTGCATTTGCACTTCTTGCACCATTTTCATTCTTTCCTTCATTCAGCTTCCTTTCATCCTTCAAATCAGCCTCTAAAGCAGCCAGGGAAGAATTTCAAGGAACTTTTTTATGCCTGGACACAAGGACAAATTGGAACTAGATGAAACAGCCAGGCGAAATTTTGTGAACTATTTCGTCGAATAATTGTTCTCATTGAAAAACTCAAAAACAATCGGACATGATGGAACCAGCTTTTAATACATCAAAGACTGTTTTCCAGTCACAGCACCATTGATTAGTTTGATTATTAACACATCAATAGCAACTAATAAATTTCTAAACCAATGGAAACACTCCATAATTAGACCATTGCATAGAACTGATGACAAATACAGCGTCTCATTATAGGCCCGTAAGTTTTTTACCAGTCCTATCCAAAATGTTGAAAAAAGTGGTAACGAATAAACTGTCATCTAACTTGGACGAGTCAAATTTACTTCATCGAAACCCATATGCCTATAAATATTTTTTGTTATAAATTGATTCAAAACTTTTAACCAGTTTTGTTGAGGTCAACTAAATAACCTCAAAGTGAAAATGATAATTTAGATAGTGGATCTAGGCTAATGAAATTTATTCAATAAATTTCAATGCTTTGGCTTAAGCTGAAGCTATTATCAACAGCTGTGAACAGAGAATGAAAAGCAAAGTAAATTTGTTTTCACACAGAGCACTCAGAAAAAAATATGTCCAATTTTCATTATCAATTGATCTAAAATAATTGTTTTTTAAATATCACATATGCTTTCTAGATGAAGGACTTACGATTTCATTTTAAACTAAAGCTCCGAACCTGAACTGCATTGGGGCTTAATGACATGAATCATATTTCGAATTCTAAATTCATTCCATTATCATCAACGAAAGAAAATAAACAAATCTCTGACATAGACAAGATAACAACTTTGATATCAGACAGAATTTATTGGCTTTTCCTCTGACAAGGTGGAATAAAATTTAACATGGAACACGTGCCGTCAGACGTTGGTGATCACATGACATCGAGAGACCTATTGTACAGCTGAATTTTCTCCTGCTTATTTGCCTCTTGTGGCGTCATGGCTAGAAAATAACTCAAGTTACTCCCTCTTTTCGAGACTTAAACTATTATGCTGAGCTCAAGTCACGGCAATTTATGACTATTTTGCTCCAGGATTCTTTTTTGTGTCACTAGTCGTCTGCAAATATTAGACAAGTTGTTTAGTGAAGAAATGAGGTAAATTTGTACTCTTGAATGCTCATCGATTAACTGATGATGAATAAAAACACTTTTAGAATATGCAAAATAGTTTCGACGTTGGAAGGAAAATGACATTAATATCATTAATCAAGAAAGGTTTTGGTGTCCAGGCGGTAGTGTGTGATTCATACTAAATCGAGCATCATGTCTTTACCTGGCTCCTATTTATATAACCATTATTGGACTACTTTTATATTCATACTACATTAAACACAAGTATGATCACAATTTACGTACACAAAAATAATCAAATTCAAATTCGCATCCTTTAGATTTCACTTTCCATACCCAGTTTGCCTTCTTCACCTCCAGGGGTATCGATGATTTTAACTGTCCAAGTATATCTTTTGCCTTGGGCTGCTAAAATAATAGATACAACGGCGAAAAACTGACAGGGGCTGCTAATGTCCACCCAGTCCATCTGCCAGAGATGAAACAATAAAAAGTTCCCTCCGTAATGCAAATCTCTCCCCTCACCACTAGTGTTCCAGAGGTAGCACCGCTTGAGCAGCAGTTCCCCCGTAGCTCCTTCCGATGTGCGCTACGGGGTCTAGTTCTGAAGTTATGAGGTCCCTCAGGAGCGCGATGTACGCTGTGGCCAGCCTCAGAGTGGCGATTTTGCTGCGCCTCTGGTTGTACGGAAACGCGTGCACGTGAATAGAATAGGGGCCAAATAGTCAAAATTATGATATTCATTATGAACAAAAAGAACTATTATCGCTTGTGGAAAAATGATGCTAGTATTCATTGAACGATGAGGTAATAGTTATGTTATTCAGAATGAACAAAGCGAGCCCCTTCTCGATGTGTGCTGCGGAGTCTAGGTCTAGAGTCATGAGTTCCCTCAGGAGCGCGATGTACGCAACGGCCAGCCTCAGGGTGTCGATCTTGCTGCGCCTCTTCTCGTACGGAAAGGTGGACGTCTGTAGTTCATCGAAGGCAAAATTGATGCTGCTGGTGAGGTGAAGAGGAAATAGCAGGTCGTTAAATGCACCACCAACAACGGTAGGGAAAAAATAATTTCATTTAGCACCAAACTGCTAGTGAAGAGGAAAGTTCATAGCGTTAAACGCACCACCAAAAACGGTAGGGAAAAAATAATTTCATATCTCTATTTATAGAACTAACGAAAAATGGTAAGCGGATTATACTTGGGACTGTATATAGGCCCCCAACAGCTTGCAACGTTTCTTTCCTGAACGAGCTTCAAAGCATAATATCTGTTTAACAAATCTCTATACAATGCCATAATGATTTGCGGGGATTTCAACTACGATCTTCGACAATATGAAAGCTGTGAGCATATCTCAAACTTCGTAAATGTTTTTCAGTCTAACTCCGTCCTTCCAATCATCACGAAACCTACGAGCATTACATCTGAATCTGCTACGTTGCTCGATAATATTTTTATGTTAGATCCGACTGATTTTCTTACAGGAATAATAATTTCTGACTTATCTGACCATTTTCCAGTGTTTCTCATCAAGAAAAATGTCTTTAGTCCCTGTAACAGCCCACATGCTGAGACTTTTTCATATCATTGTGTAAACGAATATATCTTGGGAACAATGCGAACTGTTCTAGAAGAATTAATGCCATCATTGGACATCTATGAACTGGACAATAATGCGATTGACATTGACAAGCAATACTAAATCTAATTGAAACTATAACGACCGCATATAACCAGTGTTGTCCAATAATCACCCACACAATTTCGCCGAAAAATTGACAAAAGCCTTGGATTACTGAAGATATCGTGATCAATATAAAGAAACGTCAAGCGTACTTCAAAAAATTATCTAGAGTAACGTATTATCTAGAGTAACGTAGAACAGATTCAGAAATCATGTGACAAATCAAATACTAACAACGAAACAAAACTACTTTACGCGCAATTTTACTGAATACAAAACTGATGTCAAAAAAACTTGGCGCCTGCTTAATTCATGCTATAGACCGAATAATAACGCTAAAAAACAATTGAATCCATCGTTCACGAAAATGTAAAATATCACGATAAACAAGATATTGCAACAGTGTTTAACAACTTTTTTTATAAATATAGGGAAAAATATAGCCGATAGTGTCGTAAGTGAACCTACAGACCACTTGCAATACATGGACCATGTCCGTGAACCTAACTCTTTCTTTTTCACGCCAACTAATCCCTCCGATGTAATTACGTGCATAAACAACTTCAGAAATAAATCAAATGGATTAAATACATTTTCAGCTAAAGTTATTAAGGCTATAGGTGATATAATAGCACCGTGCATATCTAATATTATCAACCATTCACTTTCTCAAGGTATCTTCCCAACTCTCTCAAAACTGCCTGAGTCAACCCTATTTTTAAAAATGGTGATCAAAACTGCGTTAATAATTATAGACCTATCTCTGTTTTGCCAATTATGAGCAAAATATTTGAAAAAATTGCGTATAAAAAGTGTATTCGTATTTTGAACAAAAATCTTTTCTCTACGACAGACAATACGGTTTTCGTTCTAAGAAATCAACGACACAAGCTGTATTAAATCATTTACAATACCTTTACTCTAATATAGATGAAGGAATGCTTGTTTTCTCCGTTTTTCTTGACCTTCGAAAAGCATTTGATTGTGTGGAACATAAGATATTACTCTGGAAACTACTATGTTATGGCATTCGAGGAATTGCCCATGATTGGTTCAAATCATACCTAACGAATCGGAAGCAATACGTTGTCGTTGACGACGCAAAATCAGACCCACAGACAATTAGCCATGGAGTTCCACAAGGGTCTGTCCTAGGGCCTCTCCTATTCCTGTTATTTATAAATGATATTAACAAATCTACATCATTTTTCAAATTCATACTTTTTGCTGATGACAGCACGCTTTTTGCGGTCCTTCCGAGCCAAAATCCTGCTATGATTGCGGAGAGTATAAATAATGAACTCCATAAGGTTTCATTATGGCTTTAAGCTAATAAAATAAATCTCAACATCGATAAAACAAAATGTATTACATTCTCAAACAAGAAAAGCATATCTCTCCCGCACATAAAAATTGGCGAAGGTGAAATCGAAGAAACCAACTCATGCAAGTTTCTGGGCATCATAATAGATAAACATCTGACCTTTAAAGAGCACATCGCTCATATTAGTTCTAAACTATCAAAATCCATCGATCGGAACCCTGAATAAAGTTAAAAATTACCTGCCTGAAACAGCTTTACGAATGCTCTACCGAACGCTCATTTCACCATACCTGCAGTACGGAATAAAAGCATGGCACGGAACTAATAAAATTAAAACCAATATAATTTTTACTCTGAAAAAAAGAGCAATCAGAGCGGTAAAGAATCTAGAATATAATGCTCACAGAAATATTTATTTCAAAAATTTTCAAATAATACTTTCAGATCTCTACAAAATCTCTTTTTGCAATTTCATTTATAAAACATTAACAAATGATGGCGACAGTAGCCTAAAACAATTAACTGTGAAAACTGGTCATCACGACCATTTAACCCGAAATGGAAGTAAATTCATGCTTCCTTATTATTCAAAGGCCCGGTCGCAACACAGTATCCTCTTCGTTGGAACTATAACTTGGAACTCAATACCTGCGGAGATTCGTGACAGTAATTCTTACAAGGTATTCAAAAGAAATCTTGAGCCTCACTTCCTATCGGAATATTAGTCGTGTAAGATCACCAAGTCAAATCTTGTCTCCTACATGACTGTTTCCAATAATGAAATTTGCCATGGGTAATATGTAATATGTAATTCGCCTTCAGTCGGCTGTTAAATCTTTTATCGAATATACTGTTAAATATAGTCCATATAACCTATTTTATAAAATGAAATATCTGATATCGAGTAAATTATATCACTGATCAGTCTAATGCGAAACTAGGTTAAGTGATTTAGGTTAAACATTATTGTACACCTTAGAATAACGTTGATGGTAGGATGCCCCAGAAGTCGCTGAACTTATTCGGGCCCACAGGTAGCTATATTCAAACTTGTCCATTGTACTAGACTTAAACATTCTACCTCTGTATCTCCTGTGGTAAATAAATTGTTTAAATTGTTTAAATTTAGCACCAAACTACTAGTGAAGAGGCAAGTTCAGAGCCTTTAACGCACCAACAACACTGATAGTGAAGAGGGTAATTTAAACGCAGCACCAATCATGATAGCGAAAAAAAAGGTTCAGAGGAAAATGGAACATCAACATAAAATAGTTCAGCGCATTGTGCTCGAGTATCTCACTATTATTATGTTAGGACAGATTTCTCAATTTTTCTATACACATGTATGCTTTAGAAACTATAGCATCATATTATAAAAAGAAATGTAAATAATTTTACGCACTCGGTTCAACTCCTAGTTTCGACCTTTCATTATACACACCGGTATGAAGCTGGAATATTAAAGTCTAATTTCGATAGTTCTCTATGTGCGTTCTTCAAATGTGGCTGAGTTATCACAACACTCAAAAATGCTTGTTGATATCAGTATAAGTTCATCAATCGAATTTCTAAGTCTATTCGAAATTTGAGTCTATCCGATGCAGCAGCTTTGGCAGTTATCATTTCATAAAAATGTCTTCGGAATTATTCTTCTGATTCCAAATTGTAAACTAGTCACTTTGTAAGAGGAATAACTGTTCTAGGAAGACAGTACTGCAAATTTTTTGCAGTTATACTAAAATGATGTTCGTTAAAATTTTTCCCTGCTTATATGAATGATAAGAAAAATATTTTGCTAAGTATTTAAAAAAATTTTGGCCTTCATATTCGAAGGAAAAAATTTTAACGAGTATAATTTTTTGCGCATGTGAGTTCAAAACTATTGCTAATCCGGGTACATGGAGGAACAACATTATTTCAAGCATATCTTTAAAAAAAATTAACTACCACTACAGCGTTAATTCTTAAATCCTGGCGTTTATTCTTAAATGCAAAACTTTTTCTTGTCTCGTCACTTGTTCTAACTCATTATTTTATCTGTAAGCCTTCTACTTCACGCATTTTTTGCACATCGTATAGAAATTTATTTCTGCCTATATGTATGCTTATTTATTTTAGACGCACGTGCTATCTAATGTTTTCTGTAAATTATGTCCGGCCAACCCTCTCTCAGTAAATACTTCTAACCAATTAAGACGGTATTCTAGTCGGGTCATTTTAGCGTTTTTTGGCTTTTTTTCATCATGATGTACAACAAATTTTTCAATTACATTACTCGTATTTGATATTTAACATCTGGTTCAGGCATTGATATACTTTTTACTTCACTCCCACAAGGTAGGTTTACAAAATTTTATTATAAGGAGTTTTTAAAATCCAAGATGTTACCTATTTTCTTTTTCTTATTTGCTATTTGGAACTATCTCGTTTACGTTCATGCATGTTTTGAAAATAAAGTGCTTTTGTTAGTTTTGTGCGACAGCTTTTACCCGCTTCTGACTTTATGAAATCTTTTGTGCTAGCATGATTTTGTTTCGAGTAAAATCAGAGAAAAATTCTGTTACATGGTAAAGTAATTTTCGTAAGCTGGTTCCTAGATACTTGTTAGTATGCATAGATAATCCAGCTTAGGAAAATTACTAATATCAACAAGCATTTTTGAGTGTTGTGATAACTCTGCCAATTATTTGAAGAAATCACATAGAGAACTATCGAAATTAGACTTTAATATTCTAGCTTCATACCGGTATGTATAATGAATGGTCGAAACTAGGAGTTAAAATAAGAGCGTAAAATTATTTATATTTCTTTTTATAATATGATGCTATTGTTTTTAAAGCATACATGTGTTAAGAAAAAATTGTGAAATCTATCCTAACTTAATCATAGTGAGATTGTTATATACCTCTCTACGTAACGACACACCATGTACGACGACGGCGCCAGCGAGGGAGAGCTTCGTACCCAGTGCCCCAGAAAGCCGTTGCAATTCAGCATAAATCTCGGCGGAGAGCAGCATCAGCAGGAGAGGGCGACGCCTGCCTGGCAACGACGAGGGCTATACCAGAAAAAGTCACGAAAAGTAGGCTAGCGTACCGTTGGTGATGCCAACTGCCTCGAAAAGTAGCTGCGGTAATTGCCTCTATAAAAGGTTGTTCTTGAGGTTAGGAGCATTCATTCCCGTACGTGTCATCATCGCCGAAGGTCCTCGTATACGCCGTCTTTGCTTGAGTCTTTGTGATAGAATTTAGTCCGGCGTACTGGGTGTTGTTATTGTATAACTTCCATTTGTGACTTCACGCTTAAAGCAACTGATTAATTAAGTAAAGTAAACGAGGCTACTTCGAATACTACGAAACATGCACCTGCACTTCACATAAGATACGTGAGACTTTTCTCTTTGTTGCTGTCATGTTTGCGGGCTTTAATCATTCCCCGATATATTGGTGATATCAACTTATAACAGTAAATTTGCGTGGCCATGCATACGTGTGTTTCAATACCTGCTATAGTCGTGTCTTAATTAGGCTGCCGACCATGAAATTTTACTGAGATTGAGAAAAGAAATTTATTCCATTTAAACGATTGACCTGAAAAGAAATATAAATCACTTCGTTCGATCCAGGAAAAGAAGGATCATAACAAAATGGCGGCAGCGGCGCAGGATTGAATTTGATATAACTTGATCTTGCCGGTTCCACGCCTCTGTAAGGGAGCGCTTTTCACCACGCTACCTATTCAAAAAAAAAAAAAAAAACTTAACGTAAATTAAATGGCCCAAATAATTATTTAAAATTCATTCATCTCATTCATAATTTGTAATATTTCCCTAAAATTTGTATGTTCTCATGTCACTTTATTTGCGTATTTACGTATTGATTTATTTCCTTACAACGTGTATTAATTCATTTAACCCGTTTTATTAATTTAGCCCTATTGATTTATTTCCCTACAACGTGTATTAATTCATTTAACCCGTTTTATTAATTTACCCCTTTTGATTTATTTCCTTACAATGTGTAATTATTCATTTAACCCGTTTTATTAATTTAGCCCTTTTGATTTATTTCCTTACAACGTGTATCAATTCATTTAACCCGTTTTATTAATTTAGCCCTTTTGATTTCTTTCCTTACAACGTGTATTAATTCATTGAACCCGTTTTATTAATTTAGCCCTTTTTACTTCTTATTTTACAACGTGTATTAATTCATTTAACCCGTTTTATTAATTTAGCCCTTTGATTTATTTCCTTACAACGTGTATTAATTCATTTAACCCGTTTTATTAATTTACCCCTTTTGATTTATTTCCTTACAATGTGTAATTATTCATTTAACCCGTTTTATTAATTTAGCCCTTTTGATTTATTTCCTTACAACGTGTATCAATTCATTTAACCCGTTTTATTAATTTAGCCCTTTTGATTTCTTTCCTTACAACGTGTATTAATTCATTGAACCCGTTTTATTAATTTAGCCCTTTTTACTTCTTATTTTACAACGTGTATTAATTCATTTAACCCGTTTTATTAATTTAGCCCTTTGATTTATTTCCTTACAACGTGTATTAATTCATTTAACCCGTTTTATTAATTTAGCCCTTTTGATTTATTTCCTTACAACGTGTATTAATTCATTTAACCCATTTTATTAATTTAGCCCTTTTGATTTATTTCCTTATAACGTGTATTAATTCATTTAACCCGTTTTATTAATTTAGCTCTTTTGATTTATTTCCTTACCGCGTGTATTGATTGATTTAACTCGTTTTTTTTGTAATAAGATTATTGTGTGCTCTATTTGATATCTTTGTGTCCGTGTGCATTGCTTTTATTTGTTCTATTCATTTAAATTCGTGTATTTGGAATCATATTGTGCGAAATATTCAATTATATCTGTGTATTTGGAAACGTATTGTACGAAATATTTCATTTAAACTTCTAATTTGAAACTCTAATTGCTATCAGTGTTCATTGTGAACCTATTTTGCTTCGCCAATTTTGACCTAATTATCTATTGAAATCATGGCAGAGAACGATAATGAAAATAACCAAAATAACCACAACAAGGAGAATAACCAAAATAACTTTGTCACCTTAAATCATGCAATTGATCTGCCTAAATTTAACGGCGAAGGCTGTGTGACTTCATTTTTAAAGCACTTCCAGACTCGAGTTGACATCTACACGAACGATGTATATTTGCAATGTCGTTATTTGAAAAATGCCCTTACTGGCAAAGCTTGGGATTCGTACGTGCTCAAATCTGACCAACTAGTCACGTTGGAGGATGTCAAAACTTGGCTCATTTCTGTATATAAGGGAGCCACCAATTATAGGAAGACAGTGCACAAAATCCTATTTAATTTGCATCAAGAAAATGACGAGACTGTCAATGCTTATGCAACACGTGTCCTAGCCAGTTGGAAGGATACATTCGGCCAACTATGGCATCACGAGGATGACAAAGCACAAAAGATCTTGATTCCTACTATAATTAAGAAATGAATCCCAAGATCAGTGAAAATTATCTCATGATTTTGACCCGGAGAGTGTGACCAAACTCCTAGACAAAGCGAGGTCAATTGAGAAGTCTTTGATCGAAGAAAGAAATGTGTTGAGCCGGAAGAG
Source organism: Morinoia aosen (assembly GCA_030386875.1). NCBI lineage: Eukaryota > Metazoa > Arthropoda > Malacostraca > Amphipoda > Talitridae > Morinoia > Morinoia aosen. The sequence continues at coordinate 31,851,017 of CM059570.1, read as the reverse complement.
ACGAATCCACGAAAGTGATGTGGTAGTTGAGAAGTATCAATACAATTCACCACAAAAGCGAGCGTACCAGCCTAAAAACCCATATAAATGGTAAAGTGCATCACACAAAAACGCTCGTCCCTTTAATAAATACCAACGTAAATTCAATGACCATCCAAGTCAGAATGGTAACATCGCCGCTGTAAAGTCAAAAAACTTCCACAGCAACCGAAAAGCTTTTCCCCCATAATTATGTTGGATGTTGAACAGAGAAAATGCTCCACTTTCGTTGACTCTGGCTCATCCGTATCTCTTGTAAAATCTTGTGTAATTAACAAATTATTCAAAAACCCTCCCCGAATTAAACGATGTACGAAAGTTCTTTGTTCTGTAAATGGAGACAACCTTCACACTCGAGGTACGATCGACCTGAAATTTAAACTAGGTGATTTAGAGTATTGCCATTCTGCTATCATTGTGGAAGATTCTTTCTTTCCTGGAGCTGTCTTGATAGGCCGAGATTTCCTTAAGAGATTCGGGGTTGAAATAAAATACAGTCAGCACGAAAAGGGTCACGTGAGAATCAATGACAGAATTTACCCATTTCAATCAGTTGCTGCTTCGAATTCTGTAAATTTTGTAAAACAATCAGAGGATGCATCATGAATGTTACATGATCTGACTGTTGAGGGCGGAACTTTGTGTCACTCATTTCTTAGAGTACCAAAGCACATGAACAATAAAGATGTGGTAGTGCAACAAAGTTCTGCTTGCAAAGGAGTAGCTATTCCGCGTACCCTTGCTACAGTCCGTGACAGCACCGTGCCAATAGTGTTTGTTAATTATAACGATAAAAATGTTTTGATCCCTAGAAATAAGATCTGTGCTATGCTGGACGTGGCCGCCAATGAGCCTGACCCAAATGAAAGCGAAAGTGACGCCTGCGCCGTGGCAGCACTCGAGAGTACTAGAGACGTAGACGTGGCAACAGTGTACGATGCTGGACGAACACATGCACAGCCTGAACGCCCCTTTGGCCAGTGCTATCGTGAGCAGCCTCACAGTGAACTGCTGTCGGCCGCAGAGAAGCGCAATGAGCCTGAGTTCAACCAAATGATTAACGATGTAGACTTGTCTCATTTGAAGGCTGAACAGAAAACTACCCTTGTAAAGTTAATAAATAAGCATAGGGAGTCTTTCGCTGTAGGGAGTGAGGTAGGAAAAGCACGTAATGCCCTACATAAATTGGATATTCAGGGTCATGAGCCAATAAATTCGCCTCAGTACCGTGTTCCTCATGCTACTAAGCAGTTGGTTGAAGAGCATGTTCAAGAGATGCTTAAACAAGGGGTTATAGAGCCTTCTTATTCCCCTTGGTCATCACCAATTTTAACAGTCAGAAAGAGCGACGGGACTCATAGGATAGTTGTCGATTTTCGTCTTATCAATAAGATTTGTAAGAAAGACCCATTCCCAATTCCCAACATGACAGATACTCTTGAAAGTCTAAAGGGCTCAAATTTGTTCACCACTCTAGACATGAGGAGCTCCTATCATCAGATTGAATTATCTCCAGAAAGCCGGGATATCACCGCTTTCAGAACGTCGACAGGTAGTTACAGGTATGAACTTGTGTTCACCTCAGGGTCTCATCACATCTGCGGCGGCACTTCAAAGAGCAGTTAATATGGCTTTTGCCCCATTCATCTCAAAGTTTCTATTCTGTTATGTAGATGACATCATTATCTACTCTAAAGACTTTGAAACTCACGTCGAACATTTGGATAAGGCGCTATCTCAAACAGCTGCCTCAGGGTTCAAACTTAGTTTAAAAAAGTGTCAATTTGCAGCATGTAGTGTGACCTTCCTTGGTATCAAAGTTATTCCAGAAGGACTAACCCCCCGACCTGAAAAGGTGCGAGCCTTGGAAGATGCTTTGAGACCCAGAAGTGTAAAGGAAGTGAAGAGATTCCTAGGCGCTACCGGGTTCTTTAGGAAATTCATAAAAAATTATGCTCATATTGCTGCACCTCTAACCGAGTTAACAAAGAAGACGAATACATTCAAATGGACTGACGTTCATCAGCGAGCCTTCGACGACTTGAAGGATAAACTAGTTTCAGCGCCTATTCTTAAATTCCCTGACTTTCAGAAGGAGTTCATCCTTTACACGGATGCTTCCGGTATCGCAATTGGAGGAGCATTACTCCAAGTGCACGACGATGTCGAGTTGCCTGTGGCCTACTACAGTAGAAAGTTGAAAGGAAACGAACTCAAATATTCCGCGACAGAACTCGAAGCACTTGCCATTCATGATTCAATCAAACATTATGATGCGTGTCTGTACTTAAATGAATTTTTCGTGGTAACGGACCACCGCCCTTTAACGTTTATTTTCGCCAATAAAACAGGTAATCACCGCATTTCAAGATGGGCTTTGCTTCTGCAGGAATATAACTTCTCTGTCAGGTATAAGCCTGGTTGCCAACACCACTTGCCTGATTTCCTTTCCCGATCAGAGAGAACTGTCAATGCTGTGACTGATGCCGGCGAACCGAAATGTAGTAATAAGAGTAGTCTTAAAAATAATAATATTCCTGTTAGAATTAATTCTTGTTCTAGTAATGATGCGACAGGTGTTTTTGTCAATGATGCTCGTCCACAACCTGTGCCCAGTGAACGTGAAAGAAATGTTGTTGATGAGGCAAAGCAGTTAAGTTTAGATGATATTGTCTCAGAGCAAGAAAAGGACTCTCTTTGGTCTAGTGTAAGAAACTTGTTGAATGGAAATGATCTAGGTGATGTTAAGATTTCAAACATTGACGAGTATTTCATAGTCGATAATAATGTCTTGTGTAGGCTCTAGAAAAATGCGTAGAAATGGTAGGACTAACGTGCAAATTGTGATTCCGAAGTCCTTAGTTGAAGTTGCCTCAAAATTAAGCCATGATAATGATTTGTCTGCACACATGGGCTTCCTGAGAACTCTTGAACGTGCCAGAGATAAATTCTTCTGGATTAATCAAATTCGTGATGTCAAAGACCATGTAAAGAATTGTCTACCGTGCCAACGAAGAAAATGTTAAGGTCAATTTAAAGTTCCCCTTGGCGAATTCCCTGAAACTTCTTATCCCCTTGAAAGAGTTGCTGTTGACCTTGTTGAATTACCTGTCAGTTACGATGGCAACAAATACCTCTTAACCATAGTAGACCATTTCACGAGGTATGTTGATGCTTATCCTCTTACAGATAAATCTGCCGATTCTGTCACCAGAGCTTTTGTCCAATACGTCAGAAAATTCTCAGCCCCAAATACTATTGTCAGCGACAGAGGCAGCGAATTCACTAATAAATTATTTCAAGACGTCTGCAAAAATCTCAAGGCGAGATCACAGACTACTACTGCCTACCACGCAATGGCAAACGGATGCTGTGAAAGACTCAATGGCATCCTGAAGACTGCAATTTCTCACTTGGCTGCTGAAGATAAGTTCAGTTGGGACGAGAGCGTGGCCTTTGTGACTCTGGCGGTGAACAGGTCCTACCAGACTGCAATTAAAGACACGCCGTTCTTCTTGTTCTACGGCAGAGATGCAAACCTTCCCTACCACGATATCTTCAAGGAACAACCAATCAACTATGCTTGTGACCAGGAGTATTCAGTCGAAGTTTCACTCCGACTGTCTAAAGCGTTTGCAGCGGTTCGAAAAAATTCTGAAGCTGCGAGGCAAACCGAAGCGAACATTTATAATCGGACGGCCAAAGAATGTGATGTCCAAGCAGGGGAGCTAGTCATGCTTCGGAATGAATCAGGACATGCTGAGGACAGGGCCTTCCCAACTCGCTTCAGAGGGCCCTTCAGAATTATTTCTCGACATGGAAATAACATCACCATCAAGGGTGTGTACTCAGATCGCAAGGAACAAAACGTTCATCTCAATCGAGTTATGCGAGCATACTTGGACGACGCCATGGCCTTCCCTTTCAACAACGATGAATAAGAAGACGAATTTCAAGAGGCAGAGACAAACGACATTCCAACGATGCCGAACGCGAACCGACGAGAAGAGGGAACGATTCCTAGATACCCTCTCAGAAATCGAAACAGGCGTCCGAACTATGTGTAATTGCCTGTGTCTCGCAAGGACGTCCCAAAACTTCGATTATGATGGCCTCATTTCATTTAAAATTAATGTGTCTAACATTAAGGTGCTTAATCGTTGTTTTACTTTGTGTTTGATTCCTTACATTTTATAGTGCATTAATTGTATGAACTCCGCGGCGAAAATGAGTAGGATGTCTTTGCTTATAGGTATTTCTTATCCCGATTCGTATTTTGCTGATTCCTTTTCCCGTATGATAAAAATTTCTCTTTGCATAGGTGACCTGAAACGATGTATTTCATGTATGAATTTCCTTTACGCTGAAATGGTTCATTATGTATTAATTATAATATTCTCCAAATGGATTCCCTTTGAGTTATTAGAATAATGATATACCAAATGTACATATCGGTGGAAGAAGTTAAAGCAAGTAGACTTGCTACAAAGAGTGCAGTCTCGAGAGGAATCCCTGGGAGATATTTATCATGTCCAGAAACTAATTGAGAACGGTTGTTACAGCTATATGTGAGGCTGTTGTAACACGGCAGCGCAGCGGCACCGGCTCGCTACAGAGCATGAGTGGCGGCTACTCATAGCAGCACAGCGGCACTGACTCAAGGTCACAGCAAGCGACGGCTGCAAGTGTGTAGCCGACTGCTATGTGGAGGCTGGGACGTGTGTACTACACCGGGCTACATCTGGCAACACCGCGCTCCATTAATGTGGTGCGGCTAGACGACGCACTCGCGCGTAATACTACGACCAATGGGCTCGACGCGAATTAAAGGTCTGGGCAGCTGAGTGCAAGGCGTAAGGGCTACTACAACTACGAGAGCGTGGCGCAATCTACTATCGACGGAACTGCGGTTTGGAGGATGGCGTGACACCACAACGAAGGTGAAACTTCCCCCCCATTTCGATATACGCCTAAGCATGGATTCGACTATGGCGGAAGAAAATAAGAAGATACCGTTGAGCACTAATACGTTCAAAATAACTACTTGCATGCGGAAGTAATGACAAATCGAGTTTACACTCGATATATTTATATTTAGGGCGGTCTTCACCCCCAGATATCTTCGGATTGGCCTCCGAAGAATATCAACAGTCACGAGAGAAGGTCTTTGATGATAGAGCAGGATAAGGATATCCCGATATCAACTTCTCATCGTCGCTTGTTTAAGCTCTTCGTTTCAGCGTGCGTCAGAAGCACAAATCTCGTCGGCTTGTCTGAAACTTCCCTTGCAATGAAGTATGAGATTTCTCGCAACTTCAAGTAGACGGATACTTCCAATTGCGACGATATCCAGGAGGATATCACTAAAAAACGACCTGGGGAGGATTTGTTATATACCTCTCTACGTAACGACACGCCATGTACGACGACGGCGCCAGCGAGGGAGAGCTTCGTACCCAGTGCCCCAGAAAGCCGTTGCAATTCAGCATAAATCTCGGCGGAGAGCAGCATCAGCAGGAGAGGGCGACGCCTGCCTGGCAACGACGAGGGCTATACCAGAAAAAGTCACGAAAAGTAGGCTAGCGGACCGTTGGTGATGCCAACTGCCTCGAAAAGTAGCTGCGGTAATTGCCTCTATAAAAGGTTGTCCTTGAGGTTAGGAGTATTCATTCCCGTACGTGTCATCATCGCCGAAGGTCCTCGTATACGCCGTCTCTGCTTGAGTCTTTGTGATAGAATCTAGTCCGGCGTACTGGGTGTTGTTATTGTATAACTTCCATTTGTGACTTCACGCTTAAAGCAACTGATTAATTAAGTAAAGTAAACGAGGCTACTTCGAATACTACGAAACCTGCACCTGCACTTCACATAAGATACGTGAGACTTTTCTCTTTGTTGCTGTCATGTTTGCGGGCTTTAATCATTCCCCGATATATTGGTGATATCAACTTATAACAGTAAATTTGCGTGGCCATGCATACGTGTATTTCAATACATGCTATAGTCGTGTCTTAATTAGGCTGCCGACCATGAAATTTTACTGAGATTGAGAAAAGAAATTTATTCCATTTAAACGATTGACCTGAAAAGAAATATAAATCACTTCGTTCGATCCTGGAGAAGAAGGATCATAACAGATTCTCGGGCTCAATTCGCTGAACTATTTTATGTTGATGTTTCATTTACCTCTGAACCTTTCTATTTGTTATCATGATTGGTGCTGCGTTTAAACTATCCTCTTCACTATCAGTGTTGTTGGTGCGTTAAAGGCTCTGAACTTTCCTCTTCACTAACAGTTTGGTGCAAAATGAAATTATTCTCTCCCTACCGTTGTTGTTGTTGTTGTTGTTTTGCCCCGACGGCCGCTCGAAGGGGTCCGCCGCGGCCAGGGCCGCCCCAGACCGGGCCCGGCCCGAGGCGAAGAGGGGTGTGATTATATGGGCCTCTGGAAGACGCCCGCGTCGTGCAGAAACCTCACGACGTCCGCGGGGCGAGTCCAGAGGTGCTCCAGTGCATGTATCTGGTGTGTGTGTCGGTGTGCGTGTAGGGCGGGACAGTGTAGGAGGACATGCGGAAGATCGCCCACGTTGGCATGGCACCAGACGCAGCTGTCGTCCTCCGCAAGTCCTATTTTGTGCATGTATGAGGGGAGTGAAGTGTGGTGCCCGCACCGCAGCCGCGCCAGGTGGACTCGATCCTGCCGGGGGAGGGATCGCTCCGTCGAGGGGACGGGGGGGGGGGGGGTCTCACTCCGAGGAGGGAGTTAGGGGGTAGGGCAGCGAGGGCGCGTGAAGTGAACTGTGTGTATGTGTGTGCGTAGTGAGGTGTCAGGGGGGCAGGGAGGGAGGGAGTCATATAGTGTTCTGAGGTGTGTGGCCGGGGTGGTGTGTAATGTTCGTTGGGTTGGCCGGGGTTGTTGCATGTAGTGTAGCGGGTGGGCAGGGTCTTGTGTGGAGGTGTAGAAGTTTGTCCCTAGCGTGTTCATGTGGTCAAGGAGGGGGAGGACAAGGGCTTCTTCGTGTAGGTGTGCTATAGGGGTCGATCGTGTGCAGCCCGTGGCAATGCGCAACGCTGTGTTTTGTGTGGACTGTAGTTTCTGTAAGTGTGTGCGAGCACTGTCTGCGTACCAAGATGTGTGTGCGTACGTGAGGATGGGTCTGATGAACTGTTTGTATACTGTTGTTATGTCTTCCTTGGAGTGGCCGTATGTAGTGTGTGTTAGTGCTCGGAGGACGTTCAGCCTAGTGTTGCATTTAGTGTTGATATTGTTAGTGTGTGGGCTGAACGTAAGACCTCTGTCATATGTAACTCCAAGGATTTTGGGTGTGTCTGTGTAGGGGATGGGGGTGTTGTTTAATGTGACGTGGGGATGGATGTTGTATTCTCTATTATAAGGTGTGATGAGTGTGAGTGAGGATTTGTTTGCGGAGACCTTGAGTCTGTTTGTTTCTAGCCAGTTCTCTATTATGTGGATGTAGTCTTGTAGTTGAGTGGCGGCGGTCTCGTGTTTAGGGTGTAGGGAGAAGATGGTTAGGTCGTCTGCGTATGTGAGGAGGTGTGTTTGTGGGTGTGTAGGGGCCGGTATGTCGTGGAGGAATAAGTTGAATAGTGTAGGTGAGAGCACGGAGCCCTGCGGTACTCCGTTGGTGAAGTGTTTTGTTATGGAGGACTTGTCGTTGTATGTTGTGTAGCCATGGCGGCCCGAAAGAAAATTGGCGAGCCATTTCTGAAGGTTATGGTGGATGTGTGTGTTGAGTATTTTGTTAATAAGTAAGTGACGTGGAACTGTGTCGAAGGCCTTGCTTATGTCGATGGCAGCTAACAGTGTGCGTGGAGCAGGTTTGGGAGAGTTAAGGCCTTCGAGAATTGTTTGTGTCATGTGCGTGAGGAGAGTGTTAGTGGAGTGTTGTTGCCTGAAGCCGTGTTGTGAGGGTGAGAGTGGGACGTGTGGTGAGATGTTGTGAAGAACCAGCCTCTCTAGTATCTTTGAAGGGTTGCACAGAAGTGATATAGGTCTGTAAGAGGCTGGATCTGTGGGTGATTTGTTGGGCTTCAGGATGGGTAGGATCTTGGCTGTCTTCCAGATGTTGGGTATGCTGTTGTTTGCGACTGAGTGGTTGAAGATGTCTGTGAGGGCCCTGATGGCTTGTGGTCCTAAGTGTTTGAGGTGAATGTATGAGATGCCATCAGGTCCGGTGCTGCCTGTATGTTTAGTGTTGGAGACGGCCACCGCCGTCATGTGAGGTGTAAAGGGCGTGTACGTGTTGTCGATCTGTAGAGCATGCAGGCGGCGCAGTAAGATCCTATTCTCGTGTTTGTGCGGGAGTCGGCTAATGTTTGAGTAGTGTTTAATGAGTGTGTCCGCCTGCTGCTTGTCTGTGGGGATGCTTGTATGGTGAGAGAGGATGGCCTCGTGCGTGGTAGTGTTGTCGGTGTATTTGTTATTGAGGCCCCTCAGAAGTTTCCATAGTTTCCTTGGGTCAGTGTCAAAAGTGATCGTGTCTAGTGTTTGCTTCCACCTGGCTCGTTGTTCGTCTTTGATGTTGTTGTCTATTTCTACATTGAGTTCTTGTATTCGAGCCAGGGTGTTGGGTGTGAGGGGAAGTGAGCGAAGATTGTTCCTAGTTTGAAGTTTGAGTTTTGTATCGCGGTTGAATGTTGGATTAAAGTGTCTTCTGTGTCCTGTTGGGATATAGTGTTTGTTTGCGTTCGTGATGGCTGTGTTAAAGTGTTGTACTGCCGCATCAATGCTGGTGTAGTTGTTCAAAGTGAAATTGTGTATAGAGTCTTCGATTGATGCGGTGAAGGAGTGCCAATCTGCGTGTTTGTAATTTGTGAATGAGCGTGAGTGTAGTGAGGGGAGTGGTCTGTGAAATGAGAGTGTAATGAGAAGAGTGAGGTGATCGGAGGGGAGTTCGTGGAGCGCATGCCACGAGCATCTGAGGGCAAGTGATGGTGAAGCCAGGGATATGTCAGGGGAGGTGGGGGCGGTGTTAATGTTATAGGGCTTGCGGGTGGGTGTGTCGGGGTCATTGAGGATTACCAGAGAGTCTAGTTGTTGAAGGATGAGGTGTCCGCGGGTATCGTTTGTTTGGGAGGTGAGCCATGTAGTGTGGTGAGCGTTGAGGTCCCCCAGGACGTAGATGTCAGGTAGTGTTTCTACGTATGATGTGTTTGGGGAGTATCCTGGGGGGCATGAGGAGGTCGGAGGGATGTAAATGTTTGCGATGTTGATGTCGTGTTTGTGTACCCTAATTCTTACAGTCTGTATTTCTATAGTGTTGTCTTGGGGCATCTTTGCGAGTGTGTGGGCTGTTGTGTTTGTGAATGGGATTGCCTTGTGTATGAGGGTGATAAGGCCGCCGCCGCCGTCTCTTTGTCTGTCGAGTCTAAGTGTCGTGTAACCAGGAAACTTTGGTGTAAGTGAAGTGTTCCTAAGTTTTGTTTCCTGGATGGCGGCTATGTGTATGTTGTGGGTAATGAGTGTGTGTTTAAGTTCCATCTGTTTGTTTGTGATGCCGTCTATGTTTAATTGTAGTATGTTAAGTTGATGGGAGGGTGGGATTAAGTCAATTGTTTGTGCGGGAGGAGGCGTGGGGGGCGGAGAGTCAAGAGGGGGGGGAGGAGGGCTGGGGGGGGGGGGGGGGTGTCGTCTCGTCTGGGGGGGGGAGTCTCTGCGGGGAGGACGTGCCCGAAGGCGGGGACGGGGAGGAGTCCGGGTGTTGGAAGCTGCGTCGGGGGAGCTGTCTTGGGGTGGGTTGTCGTTGGGGTCAGGGAGAGGGTGAGGGGCAGGAGGGAGACACCCAGGCGACTGGGGGGCAGGCGTGGGGGATTGTGTTATGTTATGGGTTGGGTGGCAGTGCAGGCACACCCACCCGGGCGGTATATGTTGGTGTTGTCTCACCCCAGAGCATCGTATATTGTAGTGGGTCCAAGAGCTGCACCGTGGGCACTGGATGGCACCCATGCGCCGTTGGTATGGGCGGGTGCAGGTCGGACAGGGATAGTCGGGGCCGGGGTTTGTTTCTATGTCTCCGGAGAGGAGTAGGAGACGGGGCAGCAGCGCCGGGCCGCTACTGCCCCCTAGGGAAAAACTCTGGGGTGGTGTGGGGAGGGTGTACCTCCTTTGGAGGCCGGGCGAAGCCCAAGGCAGCACTCTGGCCGCGTCCCCGAGAAGGCCGCCAGGGCGGCCCCCCGAGAACAAGGAAGGGTTGGGACCTTTCGCAGTTCGACGAACTGGCGCCCCCACCGCGAGCAGGCGTCCCATTGGAGGGCTTCCGTTGTTGTTGGTGGGTTTAACGCACTGAAGTTTCTTCTTCACCTCACCAGCAGCATCAATTCTGCCTTCGATGAACTACGGACGCCCGCGTTTCCGTACTGCCGTAATGGAAGAGGGGCAGCAAGATCGACACCCTGAGGCTGGCCAAAGTGTACATCGCGCTTCTGAAGGAACTCTTGACTTTAGAGTCTGACTCCGGAGCGGACATCGAGAAGGGGCTCGTTTTGTTCATTCTAAATAACATAACTATTGCCTCTTCGTACAGTGAATACAAGGATCATTTTTCCATAAGAGATCATAGTTCTCTTTGTTCATAAAGAATATCATAATTTTGACTATTTGGTCACTATTCTATTCACGTGCTCACGTTTCCGTACGAGAAGAGGCGCAGCAAGATCGACACCCTGAGGCTGGCCATAGCATACATCGCGCTCTTGAGGGACCTCATAACTTCAGAGCTGGACCCGACAAGGGGCTACGGGGAAACTGCCGCTCGAGCAGTGCCCCCTCTGGAACACTAGTGGTGAGGGGTGAGGTTTGCATCACGGAGGGAACTTTTTATTGGTTTCATCTTTGGTAGAAGGACTTGGTGGACATTATATAGCAATCCATCTAAGTTTTTCACACTTGTATCTATTATTTTGGCCGCCTAATGTAAAAGATATTCTTTTACAGTTTAAATCATCGATACTCACCTGAAAAAAAGTTTTGGATTTGAATTTTATTACTTTGATATGTAAATTGTGATCGCACTTGTGTTCAATGGAGTATGAATATAGGTAGTCTTATAGTGGTTATCAAAATAGGAGGCGAGTAAAGACATTATAATTGATTTGGTACAGATCACACGCTATGACCTGGGCTTTGATCAAAATGACATACTTTTTTGATCAGTGTAATCAATGCCATTTTCAACCCAACCTCAAATTCATTTCGCGTATTATAAAAGTGTCTTTAGAAACTTAAAAACGAAGAACGCTGTTCGTATTGAAATCATATTTATTATTAGAACTGTACAAGGTCTTGAAATAAAATATATACAAAGAATCTATTCACTCTGTAAAACGTTTCGGAGACCAGCTCCATCCTCAGTAAGTCATTCTGTAAAAAATTGAAAAAATAAAAATTCAGTCATATCTAAAGAACACAAGTTTTTCTATTAAAAATCTACATATAAATTTGAAGGGGAAATGAGCTATTTGTACTATTAAGGACAGGCTTTCTGTGGCTATGTATAGAGACTCTAAAATACGCAAGTCTAATTCACAAGGAGCAGTACGTAAAATTTTAAAATCGTCTTTTGCTATGCGATCGCAGCACTGTTCACTATTAAGGTGAATAGACGAGTGAGGCGGTTGGGTTAACATTCTTCCACTACGGTAGCTGATTCCACGCTGCTGGGCAATCCTAATATAAAGTGGCAAAGTCGTCATGCCGACATAGCCAGATGTACATTGTACACAACTAAACTCATAGACAACGGATGCCCGCATTCGCTTCGGAATCACGTCCTTGTAGCGGAAAAAAGAGCCAACTTTAAGGGAATTGACGGCAATGATACATAGTTTTACGGCAGGAAAATGGCGTTTAAAAAGGGTTTCTAAATCTCTTGACATGTTATCAGTTAAATCTCCAAAATACGGGAATACACAATATAGACGTTGCATTGGCTCAGGAGGAGTACATGTTATGGAATATTTCTTAGCCAGAAATTTTTTAATTTGAACATTAACTATAGATGAAGGAAACCCATTTTGACCAAAAAAAATCTTCAGAAAAGTAAATTCACCGTGCAAGTCCACATAGTTTGAACAAATGTTAAAAGCTCGATTCAATAATGTCTTTATAGTATTAATCTTGAACCTATAAGTACAGAAACTGAAAAAACTTAAGCCCAATCCAGTAACAGTAACCTTCCTAAAAACAGAGGATATAAAAGCGCGGCCTGTTCTAGTAATTTGGGAATCTAAAAATGATAAACAATTATTGCTTTCAATTTCAACAGTGAATTTTATGTTAGGATGCTTAGAATTCAAATAGTCTCTAAACATGGTGGTATGGCTAGGATCTAGAAATAATAAAAAAGTATCGTCAATACATCTTCTGTAGAATACGGGTTTGAAAATTGTGGGGCAATCTGCAAGCCATTTCTGCTCCCAATGGCACATAAAAATGTTTGTAAACGTAGGGCCCAAAGGGAGACCCATGCCAAGACCTTCTATTTGTATACATATATGGTTTGCCAGCAAAAACAAACACAGAATTTAAAACCGAAAGTTCAAGTAGAGTTTCAAATTGAATTCTAGTAAGCCCCAAAACCAAATCTGTCGACGAGGCAAAAAAAGCATTTAAAATTATATTGATTGTTTCTGTCAGAGGAATGTTGGTAAATAAACTTTCAACATCAAATGAAGCCATAGTTACACTTTCTGCATTTTGAAATGACGTAATCTCGTTAACGAATTGAGATGAATTTTCTAACGTATACTCATTTTTGGTTAATGGACTTAATACAGGCACCAAGAATCGAGCTAAACTGTAACTAGGGGTGTTGACCGCGGCAAAAATGGGCCGAAATTGAAATTTTGTATAAAAGTCGGGCTTGTGCACTTTAGGTAGACCATACAAGATTCCTGGACTTGAACCAGATACATAATTTTGAATACAGTTCATTGGACAGAGGGTGTAAATTTTTTAGTTTCCGCAAAAAATTATTAATCTTATCTTCAATTTGAAGGATAATTTTCTACCATGATTCAGTTATCAATTTAAATTTTGTTTCATCAGAAATTAGCGATACCCTTAGTTTCATACACAGATTTATCAAGAATAACTATACCCCTGCCCTTGTCCGGCTTACATAGTGTCTTTATTTTTCATCGGCTAATCGATGAGCATTCAAGAATACAAATTTACATATTTTCTTCACCAATCAACTCATCCAACATTTGCTGACGACAAGTGACATCAAAAAGCAATCCTGATGCGAAATAGACATAAATTAACGTACCCTAAGCTTAGCATAATAGTTTAGATCTCGAAAAGAAGGAGTAACTTGCGCTATTTTTTTGTCTTCACGCCACACGCGGCAAATAAGCAGAAGAAAACTCAGATGCACAATAAGTCTTTCGATGTGACGTGATCCCCAACGTCTGACGGCACGTGTTCTATGTTAAATTTTATTCCACCTTGTCAGAGGAAAAGCCAATAAATTCCGTCTGATATTAAAGTTGTTATCTTGTCTATGTCAGGGATTTGTTTATTTTCTTTCGTTGATGATAATGGAATGAATTTAGAATTCGAAACTTGATTCATGTCATTAAGCCCCAATGCAGTTAAGTTCGGAGCTTTATTTAAAAATGAAATCGTAAGTCCTTCATCTAGATGGCACGTGTGATATTAAAAAAAATTTTTTTTAGATCAAATGATGGGGAAAATTGCATATCTTTTTTTCTGAGTGCTCTGTGTGAAAATAAATTTACTTTGCTTTTCATTCTCTGTTCACAGCTGTTGATAATAGCTTCAGCTTAAGCCAAAGCATTAAAATTTATTGAATGAATTTCATTAGATCCACTATCTAAACTATCATTTTTACTTTAAGGTTATTTAGTTGACCTCAACAAAACTGGTTAAAAGTTTTTGAATAAATTAATGAGAAAAAATGCATAAAAGAAACTTACAATATACAAAAAAATATTTAGCAGTCTGGATACCGATGTTACAAAAGGCATAGTGTCGTTCAAAAACCGAAATTTTTTGAAAAATTGGTACTTGACACGCAATTTCAATTTTTTAAATCGTATCCATCAGATCTTATTACTTTTCCTTGTATCGTATCCATCAAATCCAATGATTTTTCCTTCAGTGTTATCCATGAGTTGACCGTTAAGAAGAACAATTTGATAACACATATTCCCCAGAGCAAGCTGTCACACGGCACACGTAGTAAGTCACACGTTAGGTTGGACCTCTTTGACCACCGAATGGCAGAGTCGCATTTCCAGTCTTCTACTCGACCAAAAGTCATTACTTCACTAGCTCTTGTTTAAAAATAACAAGTACGATGTCTCTATTTTGAATAGCAAAAGCTGGACGTGATAGCTCCCACTGCTGAGACTGCTTCCCCAGTCTATAATTAGTTGTGGTTATCGATTGTTGTGTACTGACTTTGAATGATAATAGATAATGTGCACGTGTTCGCCTAACGAGAAAAATATTACAATTAGCAAATATTTTAATCAGTTTAAAAATGTTGTCCACAGCCCATGCCTTAGTGATGGATTACAACCAGACTGCGCGACCACTGAATAAAGATTCAAGGTTAAGATGCCATGATTATACTATGAGCAGCCCAGCACAGTATATGACCCGCTCCTGGTCAAAGGGCGCCAGTCCACAAAGGGCTCCAGTAGAGTCGGGATAGGTACAAGCGAACATTACACTTGTGAAAGTGCTGGTGTTTGAGCGTGAGCTAGATCTTCAGAGTTGTCGTCATAGAAGTAAAATTAGAGGACATGTTAGTTTATTTACTGTATTGCTGCTGTAATGCAACAGAATTCGGGTACAAACTAATTTTATATGATGTTGTTGCAATAGTAAATGTCGCATCCGTAAAAATTTGTGATGCGCTCATTGTTATGAATATTTTTATTCCTAAAAATACCTATTTTGATTTCTAACACGTTCTGACAAAAATAATTTGCAATTTTAGCATATCCACTCAACCGAATTTGCTAGACTCAAATTATTGATGACCATACATGGTATAGCGAAAATAATAATTTGAAAACGATCCAGCATTACACTGCACTAATTTCTTGTTATGTTAATTTGTAAAAAAAGTGAAAAGGTATTCCCTCCCTATGAAACCGAACAGTATTGAATGATTCTTTAGCAATTCATAATCCCTCCCAATAAGACCACGCAGTTTTGAATAATTCTATACCAGTTCATAATCCCTCCCCTAGAAAAGACCCCTGTAGCCACTATGAGACCAGAGCTGCCAAGTGTTGTCGCGGCGGTGGCCGTCCTGCTGCTGGTCTGCGCCGCGCCGACGGGCGGCGGGAGGTGAGCGATGAGCGCTTGTGTCGCTGCCGTCGTGAATTGCGTCTGTGAATAGTGAAACCTCTCGTAGAAAAAAAATCAGAAAAGTATAATTTCTTTTATTTGTGGGAGAACACATCTTACTTATAAATGCATGTATGCCTGTGAAAGTACATGATTGATTATGGATTAGAATGGTTTATTTAACCATTCAAACATTTAAAATGTTTGCTGAATTAGAGACTAAAAAAGTGTAAAAGATAGTTTTGAGTTAGTCGCAAAGTACCGACCTGTAAAGTACTAACTCAGGAAATGCATGGTTGTCATTAAACATTTTCTACTAGTGGCTTGATGACGCTAAACTCAATCGATCAGCAGCTGGCTGATGTGAAAGCGCAGTCAAATAGTGAATGCATGACAGTGAACACAGTAAACCAATGACTAGGTGATGTTAGTACCACCAGGCCTGAGGACTGAAC
Source organism: Morinoia aosen (assembly GCA_030386875.1). Lineage (NCBI taxonomy): Eukaryota > Metazoa > Arthropoda > Malacostraca > Amphipoda > Talitridae > Morinoia > Morinoia aosen. The sequence goes on along the minus strand of CM059570.1, from coordinate 31,835,177 downwards.
CTACTAACTGTTAAACGTTAAACCACACAAAGTCAATTGTTAAACGTTAAACCACACAAAGTCAATTGTTAAACGTTTAACCACACAAAGTCAATTGTTAAACGTTAAACCACACAAAGTCAATTGTTAAACGTTTAACCACACAAATTCAATTGTTAAACGGTAAACCACACAAAGTCAATTGTTAAACGTTAAACCACACAAAGTCAATTGTTAAACGGTAAACCACACAAAGTCAATTGTTAAACGTTAAACACCAAACTAAATCAATTGTTAAACGTTAAACCACACAAAGTCAATTGTTAAACGTTATAACACAAAAAGTCAATTATTAAACGTTAAACCACACAAATTCAATTGTTAAACGTTAAAACACAAAAAATCAATTGTTAAACATTAAAACACAAAAAGTCAATAATTAAACGATTAACCACACAAAGGGAATTGTTAAACGTTAAAACGCAAAAAGTCATTTATTGAATGTTAAACCAAACGAAGTCAATTGTTAAACGTTAAAACACTAAAAGTCAATTATTAAACGATTAACCACACAAAGTCAATTCAAACACATAGGGCCGGAAATTTTCCATGAATTTTGACGACAATTTTTTTTCAGTTTGAGACGCATTTTTTTCATTTTTTTCATGTATTAGAGAAAGTACCGAAAATTTGATGCAGCGATAAAGCGGCAGATTCGGAAATTTGCAAAATATCAATACAGCTGTTTGGTGAGATTTAACTCAGTCAATAGCAACCTGCTGATACTTAACCCATTGAACCTGAACAATTTCTTACAACTTATGACTGATTTCAAACCCAGCCAACACGAGACTTGTGAACGAAAAGCACTACAAAGAAGGAAAAATTTAATTAAGATCCCGTTTTAATTCCCATGACAATTAGGATTGAAATCCTCCCAGACATAAGAGCCTCACAATTTCGTTTGTTTCCAGGCACTGGAGCACCGCTCAGAGGACCTTAGCGGTGGTCAAACTCTGGAAAACCGAAGTACGTTTTTTTGCTGCCGCTTCCTTACTCTTTCTCGTAACAGATAGTTCTTTCCGAATTGAAAAGATAAACGTTTTGTAATCAAGTTAAAATCACTCCAATTGGTCAAACTTTACCCTTCCTTTGAGAAAAATAATTTTAAATTTTTTACTTTTTATCTATGTTAACTGTTGTTTGAAGTTGTTGCTTGAAGTTGTTTGCTAATTCATGTCCATTTACTATTGCTGTGTCTATTTTGAATAAACTTCCGCATAAGGTAGGTACAGAACGCATTTTTAGTTCAGTCATATATGGACTCAATTGAGAAATACTTTCATTGCTCGTCACTTTCGCGTTCAAAATCGAGGATTGAGATTTACATTCTCTGCGCGCGTTCGTAAATACATCGGACTGATTTATAGTTATTTATTTGAAACCACTCACGTATTCTGACATTGGAGATTTAGATAATGTGATGATACAAAGTCATTTTACAAAAGTCGTACTTACATACATGCATAGAAATCATCTTTGAAATCATCGTATTATGAATCATCTTTGATTTACTTAACCACGCCTTCTGAACCAACTCAGACCAAGGGTCAGATTTCCAAACAATTCATACTTTCGTACCGGTACAGACGGCAGCGTAAGTTTCATTAAGCGGATTTACGCAGCCTGCTGTGCTGCTGCTACCAAGTCAGCAAATTTATTGAAAATTGGCCTCTGAACGCCGTTGCACCACAGAAACGAGCGTGTAAACGCTAAAAAGTGAAGAAAAGTTCCAGTTGTGGTTATACAAAAGCATTAATTAGAGTTTATTTAGATTCTATTTTTTTTACAGAAGCATCAATTCGAGTTTACTTAAATTGTATGTTTTCAGAATGTGTGTACGACTTCGGATTTGGGTTTCATCTATGACGTATTTTCCCCAAAAATTTCAGATCCGACGTTCCCTCCTCTCATTAAATCATCTCATTCATTCCTCTCTTCAATCACTTCAAAAATGATCATCTCATCATCAAGTCATATTTCTTCATTAAAACATGCGTATAGAAGCAACTACATCAGACCAACCGTTGTCATGTGTTGCAATATGCCATCGTACTTATTCTATATGCACATGTAACGCTCTTGTTACGCTCATGTTACAGTCATGTTACGCTCACATGCATTGCAAATTTTCATCCCATAATTGTGATTTCAAAACTCATCACTTTGAAATTGTCGATATTTTTCAGATTCGCTTCACTCCCTCCTCAACTGTCGAGGACTCTGTCAGATTGGTAATTACTACAAGGTACTGAGCCTGAAATTTCTTTTTTAGTGAACGTAGCATTGTGTTGTGTTTTGGGTGTCGAACTGGCATTTATTTAAAAATATTTTTCCTTCAAAAAAAGGGCTATCCAAATTATTAGAATATGAACACATTCGATTCGCTTTAGCGTTTAATCTTAGCGTAATTAATTTCATCTTTGATTAAGACATCCAATATACCTAAGGTTCCAGGATAAGGCGAGTTAAGGTTGGATTTTAATAGGGTTAGTTAGGTTCGGTTAATGAGGTGAGATTAGGATAGGCTAGATAGATGTGGTTAGTGAGGCTTTGGTTAGGTTAGGTTAGGTTCGTTTGGGTTTGAAAATCCGACCGTTGGTCTGAGTTGGTTCAGAAGGCGTGGTTCAGTAAATCAAAGATAATTCATAATACGATGATTTCAATTGGTGAAATTTGGGTTTATTTAAATGGAAAAATTATGACGACAGGCTGGTAGTCCCTAAGTGTCAATGAGGATTATCTTTACATTCCTCATCACTGCCAGAGACGTGATATGAAAAACTGAATATTTTGTCTCTAGGCGTTAAAGAACTTATCACAGCAAATCAAACACATAAAACGTACATTTTTTTAGGAAAACAAGCCCTTGTCTGTTGCCGGCCATAACGTGATAGCGTTGGCCAGACTTACAGTGACAAAAGCGGAGAATAAAGCAGGGAAAAGAACAAAGGGGGAAGAGAATCACTAAAGAATACACATAGTTTTCATTCAAGTTTTCGGCAAATAAGGGGCAAAATTTTCCACGCTAATTTCACAGTTGCTATTCAGCATCTGAGCGTCATTCCCAAGTATATATTCTGCCGCCCCTCAGCATTAGACCCCCCTCTACTTCAATTTGGCATACAAAAGTATTGTATTCTTCCACCATTTCTTCAAGATGACGTCCAGCTGCATTGCATTCAGCGACCACTCTTTCTAGATGGCGCCCAGCTGTATTGCATTCAGCCACCACTCTTTCTGGATGGCGCCCAGCTGTATTGCATTCAGCGACCACTCTTTCTAGATGGCGCCCAGCTGTATTGCATTCAGCCACCACTCTTTCTAGATGGCGCCCAGCTGTATTGCATTCAGCCACCACTCTTTCTAGATGGCGCCCAGCTGTATTGCATTCATCCACCACTCTTTCTAGATGGCGCCCAGCTGTATTGCATTCAGCCACCACTCTTTTTAGATGGCGTGTAGCTGTATTGCATTCAGCCACCACTCTTTCAAGATGGCGCCCAGCTGTATTGCATTCAGCCACCACTCTTTTTAGATGGCGTGTAGCTGTATTGCATTCAGCCACCACTCTTTCTAGATGGCGCCCAGCTGTATTGCATTCAGCCACCACTCTTTTTAGATGGCGTGTAGCTGTATTGCATTCAGCCACCACTCTTTCAAGATGGCGCCCAGCTGTATTGCATTCAGCGACCACTCTTTCTAGATGGCGCCCAGCTGTATTGCATTCAGCCACCACTCTTTCTAGATGGCGCCCAGCTGTATTGCATTCTTCCACCACTCTATTTAGATGGCGTGTAGCTGCATTGTATTCATCCACCGCTTCTTCCCGATAACTTTTATCTACACAGCGTGTTGCCGACTTCTTTCAGATAGTGCCTTAATATCCCCACTATGTAATATGCCATTATTAAAAGCCATGCATGAGAAGTTCTATTTAAAAATAATCTTTACTATATCAGTTCATATTTTTTTCGTTGGTGGTTCTACGTCACCATTTCTTTATTAAACATTCCTAGTCACCACTTGCTGGAAAAAAATTACCATTGCTTCAATTTTTCAGCGGTGTTTAGACAATAATATTTGTTTTACAACAGGGGTTTACCAGTTGCTTGTGAACACAGGAATCCATGCCTAAAATAAATTCAAAGATTTCTGCTACCAACAACATAATCATCGAATACACGGTATAATTCACTCAACGGCTTTTCGATACCAGCACAAAATATCTTACAAGGGCAAGTTCACTCCAGAATGGCACCGTAACTATTGGTCATGAAAGCGTTTTTAACACGGTGAGTTGACAGCGAGGGGTGAAACTGAAGTTGAAATTTCAACTCAAATTTAAAGTCAATTGTAGGTAACAATTTTAAAACAGCTACATTAACTGGATAGTGACTTATTTAAGCTTTGATAAGGTATTTATAAAAATTGAGTGCGTAACTACTGGTCGGTCACCAAAATTATGCAAATTCCCTCTGTGTACCCCGGCGACTCACATCGCGACCACCGTGGCAAAAGAATATGTTCTTACTCTTTTGTTTTCGAGGTTCACCGAAGATGAAGAGCTCAACTTTTCATTAATTATCCAGCACATCTTAGCCGTCCCGATGAGGGAGTGAACTAACTCCAGGTGGTGAAGCAGCTAGTCAGCTTACTAGCTCATCTGTTTACTTAGCAGTAGATAACCCTGAACTATGTATATTTGCAGCCTGTATATCTTCATGTGCAATCAATTTGACTCAATGGCTTTATCACGTCTTCACTCCAACACATGTTAAAACATGTCTAACAGAATCAAAACATGTAGCATTGAACATTTATTCCAATGTGAACATGAATTTCAAAATATGCACAAGCAAGCACACGAAATATACATTCACCTATAATGCAAATATAAATACAATACACATTTACCTCTATTCTTTCAGATCGGTACGTGGCGCAAGCAGTGTTTGTCTTCTGAAATGGTTGCCATTAAAGTTTATAGTCCCGTATCTTGCCTGTGTTGCATAAGGAAGGCAGTGCCGGATGTGACTACTCCAACCACTACAACTGAGGAACCTGATGATACTGAAGCATTGGTTTGACCAACTGGTGGACAAACTGATGGGCCAACTGGAGGATCAACTGTAGGATGTACCAGTGGGCCATTGGTAGACTAAATGTTGGACAAACTGATGGACCAACTGGGTACCAAGTGAAGGACCGACCGGTGGCCCAATTGGTTGACTAAATGGTGGACCAAACTGGGGGACTAATTGATGGAACAACTGCTGGGCCAGTTGATGGACCAACGGGAGGACCAACTGGTGGATTGGAGAAAACGTTTTTAGTATTATCGTCGGTCTCACAGATTAGCTTATTCATTGGTATTAATATCTACAGCACTGTAGTTTCCATTTACTTTTTCCAAGCAAGGAATGACGAAACATTAATTTTGTTCATTTCAATTAACAATGGAAATAAACATTGCAAAATTTTCGTGTTTCTCATTACCTGTTCTATCACTGTAATTTGTCATTATTTGTGGTTGGAGCGTCCACTTTCTGAGGCATATCTCGCCCGAAGTTCAAACCTCTTTCAATTTTGCACATAATTTAAGTGCCGGAGACTGGAAGCACAGAGAGTTTTTGACTCCCAGGTTTCCTAAGTGTTCGGGAGAAAATAAACGATTTGAGTGGAAATTGTCTATATAAAACAGAGCATACAAAGGTCGAACATAATATTTCAAGATTCGAATATCCGTCGTGAGTTTCGAATACCTAATGTAAATTATTACACATCCAATATGAGTTTTATAGTGACTTTGCATTTATCAAAAAAAGGCAAAAAACCAGGGATGGAAACGTTTGGATTTAGCTCTTAAAGAATTTAAGTCGGAGAAAATTAACGCCATGATGAGTTGAGTAATTAGGAATGGTTCTCTAGATAATCAATCATGTGAGTCTGAAAATCAAAATCGTGCCAAACGAACTGTTTCAACGAGTCAAGCTAATTCTAGTTTTTATTCGAAGTAAATATTTGTTATTTTAACGATGAAAGTCCAACGTGGAGTCACACCATTTGAATGACCTGCTAAATTCTTCAGAATCACAAAATTGGTAAACAGAAACAGCAATTATTTTGATAAAGGCATTGATAGATCCTCTTTAAGTTAATCGTGGAGCTAAGGGGAAATAAAAGAGAAAATTATCAATAATACAGTCTTCAAATGCAGAAGATATAATTCATAGATTCTTAGGTAAAAGCAACGAACCAGTCATATCAATTTGGTTACTATAAGCACATTTTTAACTAATAGAAGAAATAGAAGAGCTTATGAAGCTTTTGACAGGTTCAAATTTCATAGAGAAACTGGCAAATTTAATTCTTTATCGTAGCCGGGTTACTGCTCTGTTATAATGAAAAAATATAGATTGGCACCGATGAGAATATATTCACGGAACAAAACTAGGGCTTTTGTTTTTCCGTCATGTTAACACTGCGGATAAATTTCTACACTGCTGCACATCAAATAAGATGCTGAATTTTTAATTTCTTTTTATTTATGTATGAATTATTCTTTTTTTCAAGAGCAATTGAATGAATCTACCAACGAAAGTCCTGCACTGACACTGAAGATCAGCAATCCGAACTGCTATGAGTAAGGCCATATTGGCCTACGTGCATGCACTAAAACTAGGGACATAGCTGGTAATAAGAGAAGGAATTGGTCGACGAAAATCCAGCTTACGTCATCAACACATATATAGTCCTTACTCAAAATATTTTTCAACGAATAGAAACGCAAGTTTCTGGAGAAGAAGCGTTATTTGTTCGATATTGAACTGATACTGGTACCGTGCCCGTGTTATATATCTTTGATTTTCGAACGATAATTATAATAAATTCTAAACACAACAGAATGGAATTGATCACAAGGAAATTCAAACTCTAACACCACTACGGTGTTTTATCATTCATGATAAAGCGCCGCTGGCGACTGCTCTGGTCAGCGCTGCCCGGTCCTGTTCTGTGCTACTTGTCTGGCCACCCTAATAGGAATACCACTAACATAAAACACCGCGCCGGCTCTGCTCTGCTCTGCCACGCTCCACTGCTGTTTGTCTGGCCGCGGCCTAAGGCGTGATTTTCTGTCCTTGCAGCAAGAAAAAGCCGATATTAAATGCTATTTGTGACAGAATATTTTCTTTGAACGAAAACATGAATTACGTATAAAGGAGATGACTTTATTAAAAGGAAATGTTCTCTTTTACGTGCTTGACTCGAATCTTTACGAAAATATATCAGTCATTGCAGAATTTATGCCGTTTCAGTTTAAAATTTACATATTTAACACTTTGAGAGTTCGTGCAGCCTTACACTGAATGGACCATGCAGCTAAATTTCACGGATCTTTCCCAGATAAGCCCCGCCACTGATGCAACACATTGGTTCATCCACTTGTATAAGTTGTGAAACAATGCACCTATAGACTTCAAATTACTTTCAAACGAAAGATTAAAACATTCTTTCAATTAAGAGTAATTTGAAGTCGATAGGTGCATTATTTCGAAAGTTACAAGTAGGTGAACTTCCATTAGTGGCAGGGCTTATCTGGATAAGATCCAATTTGACATCACTCAGCTTTCAATGGCGAGTCCTTCATCATTTGCCTCGGCACAAAATTTACTCTGACGATTTTAATGAAAATTTTTCGATTTTTAATTCGCATCTACCGCACGCTTTTAACCACAACATACAGAGTAAAACCCATAATCATTAACGTCTAGAACTTGAACAATTAGAAGTAACTAAAACTTGTAACTTTGTTCGAAACTTGTATTACGTATTTATATCCTCGCGTACAAAAGATATGAGTCAGTCCACAAGTTATACTACGATAATCTACCTAACTTGATTATGCACTAACTTGAGGCAAAACAGTATCCCGTTTACAGTAACGTAGCTCTGGATATTTATTGATTCATGGAACAGATTTCGTTTTAAGTACATCTGAGACTCAAAATCACTGTGAATGATTAGCCGTCATCTAAAATAAGTCAGTAATTCCCGGAAGGGCTTTAATATAGTTGAGAATCTCAGTGATAGTTTGATATCATACATACATACATACATATACCGGGCATATCCTCCCTATGGGAGGGTAGCCGACAGCAGGCCACAATCACCACATTTAGTCAGTAGGAGGCGAGAGAGGCAGCACTGGCCGCACCTGAACTGCCAGGATCAGCAGCAGCCCAGCACAACCACCTTCCACAGTCAGGCCCGACAGCCACAGCTGGTTTACCCCGACCGCTTCATTGAGTGCAGCCCCTCCCCCCGCACATGACAGGTCAACCCCATCACACGCGGGCAGCTTCCAGTAACGCGTCAAAAATAAAATTACCTCCTTATACACTGCCCCCACTCACTTCTGTCCGCAGCCATTCCTCTCGCCACGTCCACAGTCAGACCCCTCTCATGCAAAGCACGTCGCACCCCATCCATCCAACTCATCCGTGGTCTACCTCGCGCTCGAAGACCACTCACTTCCGACATATATATCTTTTTCACCAGCCGCTCAACATTCATTCTTTCAACATGCCCAAACCATCCAAGCACTCTTTCATCCACTCGCCGGCTCAACTTTTTGATAACACCCGTCTGCCCCCTAACCAACTCATTCCTGATCCTATCTCTTCTAGTTACTCCATACATGCTCCTCAAACACTTATCTCAAACACATCTAACTTCCTCCTCTTAGCTGCTCTCAACCCCCAGGATTCTGCTCCATACAACAAAACTGGCACAATCAAGCTTTCATACAGTCCCCTCTTAGCATTCAAACTCAAACTCCTGCATTCAAAAACTTTCCTCATTGCACCCAATGTCTTACAGCCTTCACTCACTCGATGCTTCACTTCTACTTCCATACTATCCTTAACAGTCACATCCGACCCGAGGTACCTAAAATGCTCTACCTCCTCAAAAAATTCCCCATTCAACCTCACATCCAAAGTTCCAAACACTCCACCTCTTGAACATCGCATCACCTTACTTTTATTCACATTTACCCTCAATTTCCGCCTTTCGCACACTCTACCAAACTCTGCAACCAGTCTCCTCAGTTTTTCCTCTGAATCAGCCACAAGCGCTGTATCATCTGCTAACAACAGCTGACACACTTCCCAATACATACCATTTCGTCCCACCAACTGCGCACCTTTTCCCAACACTCTGGCATTCACTTCTCTCACCACACCATCCATAAACAAATTAAACAACCACGGCGACATCACACATCCCTGTCTCACACCTGTCACAACTGGGAACCATTCACTCACCTCATTCCCTACTCTCACACATGCTCTGCTATCAATGTAGAAACTCTTGATCGCATTCAACAGTCTCCCACCCACTCCATACAAACTTACCACTTGCCATAGAGCCTCGCGATCCACTCTGTCATACGCCTTCTCTAGATCCATAAATGCCCAATATACATCCTTTCCCTTTAATAAGTATTTTTCATTCACCTGCCTCACAGCCAACATTTGATCCACACAACCTCTACCACACCTAAAACCACGCTGTTCTTCAGCAAGCACACGATCCGTCAACACTCTCACTCTTCCAATTAACACTCTTCCATACAGCTTCCCAACGACACTCAGTAGACTTATACCCCTAGAATTACTGCACCTGTCACCTTTCCCCTTGTACAACGGAACTACGCACGCGCTACTCCAATCAACTGGCACTTTACTAGCCTCGAAACACACATTTAATAAACGCACCAACCATTCTACAACCACATTTCCTCCTTTCTTTAGACATTCAACCGTGCAGCCATCCAAACCTGGAGCTTTCCCATTTTTCATTTCATCCAACGCACATCTCACCTCTGCACTTCTTATTCGACTTCTATTCACTTCACCAAACACAGGCATTCTAACATCACTTCCAACAGCTACTACTCTCGCAATCCTATCATTCCTCACGTGCAGCAGTTCCTCAAAATACTCCGCCCACCTCTTTCTCACATCACAACTCTCCACTTGCAGCCTACCATTTGTACCCTTCACTCTTGCCTCATTCTCCACCTGACCCTTCCTAATTCTCTTCACTTCCTTCCAGAAAACCTTCCTTCTCTTATCACCTCTTATCCTTCTTCTATTATCAGTTTGATATCAGCTTCTTTAATTCGTCAGAATCACTTCATTAGCAAACACACAGGTTATGCTAGCCATACAATTTGAAGCGCATAATCTCAGCACTTTCTGGAATTAAGAATTTAGCACTATTCAAATGATCAAAATGTTCTTTCATTATTTAGGCGTTCCCAGGGCGAAAATGTGGGGATTCTAGCAGATCGTAAGCTGGACTTTCTTTCTGTTGAAATCGAATAGATGATTTTCTCCGTTGGGTATAGGGGAAAAACTCAAAGCACAATACCCCACTCTACCCAGGTGTCTGAAATGGGTACCGGTCTTGACCAGAGGAAAGCGCCATGGCGTCCTGGTGATTGTTTTAAGGTATTTGAAAAACCAATGTACAAGGTGATATGCATCAGGCTTGAATTGTAAATAAAGCATCCGTAGATGCCGATGTTTGTCTGTTTGTCTGTTTTTATTGTTAAGGGACATAATTTTTGTTTCACTGGAGTCCTGTTTTCAGCTCTCATTAGTTTCTTTTTCCAATTTTTATTTTGTTTCATGAAATTCTTTCGTAATTTACTGTCCCTATGTGGCCCTGGGGTTCTTGTGTGGGAACACACATTGAGCATAGATTCAGCGTTCCCTTAAGTTTTGTATTCAATGGTGCTTCCATCTTCCCTTTCTTTGGCACACCTTTGTAGAGGCTAGAAGCGTAAACTGACTGATAAAATAATGTAATCTAACCGTGTTCTTTTTTGGTGCATCACATGCGCTTACATTTTTTTCATTTCCTCAGCATAGTTTTCCCTCTCTACACATTACATCATGTATAAATATCGTTAGAGAGTAATTTTTCAATCCTTTAGAACATTTATTCATGGCTGAATCCTAGATGGATGGAGTTGCCGTTAGAACTGGTAATTCAGTATTATTCGCTCACCGATAACCCACGATATAGCTTGAAAGCTTAGCGTGTTAAAAATCCGTAGTTTACTTGATTTTCAAATTCTGATTTCAATATGGAGTGTAGATGTCCTCTGCTCGTTATATTTCCTGCAAAATTCAACCGCTCTAGGTTCTTGATAGGTAAGTTTACCTAAAGGAGAGATGAAATTATAGAAACAATTATTTCATAAACTTTTACGTTTATTTTCTAACATCATTTTCAGGAACGTCATGGGCATTCAGTTATTTATTACAAGGGTTTATTTTTCTTCATAGCAGTTGAAGGTCATCTTAAATAAAGAATTATAAGATTAGGAATACGTATTCAACTACTTGCCCAAGTCTACCGCTGAAAACGTTCTACAACACTGTCTGGATGAATACTTAGAGCTATAGACACTTAGATTTCGAGTGATGATAACAACAAACAAGCTTTCTTCAGCTTCGTGAAGTTGGATTAGATAAAGTTCAGTTAAAATCAGACCAGGTTACTTTAAAAGTTAAATCAGTCAGTAATTTTCCGCGAAAGCTGAAGATTGAGAGATGAGACCATAATCCTTAAGCTATGCTTAGCCAGCAAGGGCCTCAAATCTAATACCATCAATGATAAGAACTACGATAATAATAAATCACATCCGCTCAAGTATTGGACAAAAACGTACTCCAAGTGACGTGAATGCGCAAAATCCACAGCCATGGATAAGTCTGACGCATGACATGCGTGATAACTTCTCTTGCAGAGAATGCAGGAGTAGTTTAATCTTTAACATATCAGAGGGAATTTCATCGCGACGCCTTGATGAAATGTTGCCTTCATCGCGAGGCCTTGATGAAATGTTGCCTTCATCACGAGGACTTGATGACATGTTGCCAGAATGCTTGAGACCATGCCACCACTGCAGTGTCGAATCCAGGATGAGACTTCTACTGACAATAAACACAGGATCGTTCGTGATCATTTGGGTCATTCGATCCTGCAAAATGAGATGTAAAAAAGTGAAGAAAATATGAAGCCGCTTGTATTCAAATGCCATAATGCGCAGTCAGCGCAGAATGGTATGTTTCAATTTCAATTAGGGCTGAAAATATCCTAGTTGATGTCGCTTCTTATGAATATCCCTTTGAATCATTATTCACTAGTGACAGAGTCATATTTCTGAACTTACTTATTTTTCTACGACTTAAGTAGAGACCCAAGAACTGGGCAATCGCCACAATTTTTTCGCCATATTCTATTCCATGCGAAGTCATTGAATTATTTTGATTTCATTCCATTCCTTTTACTCTTTTACATTCCAGTCTATCCCTTTACATCCCTTTTGTTTCATAAACTTTTTTCCATTCTTAAAATCCTTTCCATTCTAGTCTTACATTCTATTGCAATTCTTATATTCTACTCCTTTGCAATAGTTGCATTCCATTTCAAACTACTACGTTTTAATTTTAAAACGTAATAAAACGTGTTCTGCTGTGCTTTATTGTGTTCTATTATATTGTGTTCTGTGTTTTGTTCATGTTCTGTTGTGTTCCATAATTGTGTTGTGTTGTGTTGTGTTCTATATTATTCTTTCAAAATGCTGGTCAAATTATTGCAATAGGTGTAACGACATATAATTCTTGTTCGGGAAATTTTATGAAATTTCAGACAGCTCGTTCCACCTAAAAGACTTAATGAATGTTAAAGTCCTCAATCTGTCCATTGCGCTAAAAATTATTTCCTACGACAAGAATGAAGTAACATATTATAGTTTCATAGCTATCACCCCGTGTGCAAGCATGGTGTACCGACCGCTTAATATTCAACGTCAGGGAAAAGTACTGAGCATACATCATGAACGTGCGATCGCCATAAATTCTTCATTTCACACGAATAAAACATTTTTTGAGTTTTGCATTTCTTTTCATAGGAATGGTGATGCGCAAATATTTCATGGAAGTTCATTGTTTTTCCACGAAAATTGAATTTAATATATGCTAACAGAATATCTAATCTGGGATTTAGACTCACAATTGGAAGGTAGCGCTGCTATGCGTATTGTGGAAAATTTGCTTTCCTCGGCCTTCACTCTCTCGCTGACATGTGCAACAATTTTATAAATATTCGTTCCTGAATAAATAAAAAATAATCTCTATTGAGTGTTACTTTTAACTCACAAATTTGTTGCGAAACGAATATTTAACACAAAATATCAAATCGATACTGTGAAAATAATCGATAGCATCACTATTGTGGTCAAAGCTGCTTGAAGAACTGTACCGTGTTGAATACGCTCTGTGAGCCTAGTTTGTTATTTCAAATGCATTACGGTTTAATAGCTTCTTATTCGAGTACATCCTTATGCAATATAGACCGAAGCCCTTTATTATATTTTGTACAAGATATCACGTAGCATCAATGCTTATCGTTTAAAATATGTCTGGAAGCAAATGTCAGGGTGTATTTTTGAAAATTTTAACTAAGAAAATAATAGTGAGGAATAAGGCTTTGATACGTAACATTTTATATTAAAAGCTTTATAGTAAAAAATGAACGTTTCGACTCAATGAGTCATTCTCAACAAATGTTCTGAAAAAAAATTCAAAACATCGAAGGTAAATATAGAAGTAAGTAAAACTAAGTAAAATCGCTAAACTATTTGCAAAGAAAATCGGGATTGGGAGTCATTTAAAAAAGACTTTTGTTGTAAAATATAAAGAGATTCCATAGTGCGCAGATCAACAGGGTTTGAAGCAGCGGCTAGAATATTAAAATCGTCTAATTTTATTGGAAGATTACATTTTTCATCATGGGTTCGTATGGCTGAGTGAGAAGGAGCAGCAAGAGGACGCGAATATGCAAGGCTCTAGTGGTAGAACCCACATACTCCAACGCACACTGTGCGCAACTGTGTTAAACTGAAGATACAGAACATGCATGAATAATTGATTGCCGTGAAAATATGGCGGCTCCGATGTTTTTTGCGCAATGACCCAAATAATCCCCTGATCACGAGAATTGAAATGAATCATTTCATCACACAATATCTAAAAATTAATTAAACATTTAAACCAGTATAATTTGTCTCATTGGAGGCTCGTGTCAGTACATACCAAATATCTCATTGAAATGCTTCTTATCCGAATTTAATTAGGGTCGTCTAAAATATGAGCTCTAACATCTGATGTCGCAGCTCAGGGATTTAAGTGCAACCGTAGAATAGGAAACCGTGACATTTAAGAACATTCTCAACAAAAAACTATAATTAACAAAACAAGGGATATATTTGCTCAAATTAGTAAAGGGAGTTGCAAAAAGATGTTATCATTGTAATCTGTGTTTCTAATCCACAACAGTAAATAATCGACGCACGATGTACTAAAGGTAAACGTTGTAAGGAAACAAAAAAAGTTATGTGAACATGGGCACTCGGTAGTCAACGAGCGAACATATCTTTTTGGGATTTCCTGTATGTTAATATTTTATTACGAAAGCATTTTACAATATGGTCTTTTAAAGTCAGTGACTGCATCTTGTACAAAAATATTTAACAATGTGGACTGTATTCTTACGAAGACGAATAGTAAATGTAAATACCAGGTTGCTTCTCTCCAAGGTAAACTTTGTTAAAATTAATTATTACTAACGGATTTTAAAAGATAATCGCTTCGGGAATCAGGTTCATCATCAGTACAAATTTTCTGAAAAGGACAAAACCAAAATGAATAGATAGAAACATACGTAAAAAAACACGGAAGTGAAAAATACTATATACTAAAATCAAGAGGAAACTATGAACAGAGAGTGGTCACTGTTAGTTTCATTAAGAAGTAGCTTAAATTTAAAAATGTATGAGTATTCTAAAATTTTTAAATCATTCCTATGGTTGGCTGATGCTAAACTGCACTCTAACTGAATTTTCACTTTACGGTAATTGAAAAGCATTTAGAGGAACTTGATTTTTCCTCAGAAAAATTATTACTTTGAGGAGACTGAATTTTTTTTGGAGAGAACTAATTTTCCTTTGAAGGAACGGAAATCTAAAATTATGAAATCTAATTTATGGTATCACACCCAATTGTTTTATCTTCCTTCATCTTATTATTACAAAAAGAGTTAGTTATGAAAAAGATTCATAAAATGTCTCAAAACCTTGCATATTTTTTAACATGGATGATTAATTTAGTTTTCAAGGTAAAATTAATTTTTTACGCAGCATCTTACATGTTTGTGTGATCAGCCTTTTAAATTAAACTTGAAACTGAAAAAAAAACAAGTTTTCATTCAAAATATCTACGTCAAAGTCGTATCAAACGCACACGAAAAACGCTGATAAAAAAAAAAAAATCGCTGTTAGATTGGAGCTATCTAAACAGCACGGAGTGGATGTATGATAGCTGAATAGGAGTACGAGTTTTGAGAATTACAAAGCGCGAATCAAAACACCGTAAATACTGTGATTGACATGCGTCCAGTGAAAGTAAGGTTGAGATTGTTAGGTACGAATTCACATTCAATCATATATGTATACAAAAATGGTACAGTTTTACACAACAATATGATTCCTCAGAATACGAATATCTATATTTATTTTACATTTTCCTTAATTAGGAAGTCACATTTCACTGTCAGAGTTACACGGTACTTTCAGGGGATCATCCCAAGATTTTGACTATTTTCATCCGATTCGTTAGAAATTTGGCCAGTATATGTATTTGTTGAAAGTAAACTTTTTACTCATTTAAATTTTTCGATTTAGACCTTATTTTTCACGAAAAATAAGTTTTTTTGGTACATTTTTATGGATATTTCAAAAGAGAACTCGTCATTGAGTTTGGATGCTAGAATAAAACTAAACACATTTTTAGAATCCTTGAAGCATTTCTAACAAAAGTAAAGTAGAAGATTGGAACATTTGAAATTTTTTTTGGTGATAAGCGATATTTTATCATTATATCAATAACACATTATATATGGGTTTTGAGCTATATAATTTTTTCCCCCAAATTTGGAAGTTTGCTACTTTACGATTGTTAGAAATGTTCCAAAGACTCTAAAACTGTCTGTGTTTATTTCCTAGTACAAAAACCCACTGAGTTCTCTTTTGATGGTTGAAAGGTAAAGGTTTTGGGTATAAGCCATAAACAAAATTTTTTGTTGAGGAGTAATATAATGAACAATTTATGTAATTGAATGCTGTTTTCATTTTTATTTAGATAATCTCCTTGCGTAACTTCATATTCACACTGTGAATTTTAACTTACAAAAAATAAAAATATAAATTTTTTTTATAAAAATTATGAAATTTTATATTTTTAGTTTGATTCTTATGAAATTTGACCATCATATGTAACTTTTGAAAAGAAACACAATTTATTTATATTCATTTTACCGATTCAGGCCTTAGTTTTTTGACAAAATTGTACATATTGGTATTTTAGTTCATTAATATAGATATTTCAAATGAATAAAACTCATTGAACTTTTATGCTAGAACAAAACCAAAGACAGTTTTAGAATCTTTAAAGCATTGTAAACAAAGTTACGGTTTCAGTTTTTCCATTTTTCATTTTGTTTTGTTTTTATATGGGGTCGAAATGTGGTCGAAAATTCAGGATTTTTAGCCCTCTCTTCCTGGGGGGGGGGGGGGGGGGGGGGGAATCTAGTGTCCGTAGCGCCAAATTTTAGGACCGAATAGTCCACCATCTAAGGGTCCTTTTCCAGCAACAAAACAAAAAAGCTCACCGGACCGACAAGGGTCTGGCAGGGGCCTGGGTTGATGCCCTTAAAATTGTTAGAAGTGGAATAGATTTTAAGTAACTTAACGGAAGAAACTTCTGATCAGCCTTAACTGGTCTAGTAAAATTATTCTTTAGAATTGGTAGAAGTTAAACAGATTCCAAATAAGTGAACGAAAGAAAGGTCTGATCAGCCTTTACTGGTGTAGTGAAATTGTTCACTACATGTTATTCTGCCCACGTGTACCCTGGGGTAGCGCTATAATATCCATGGAGCGCCATACCACGACCGCCTAGCGTAAGCCACTAGGAAGGCGTAGTTAGCGGCGGTACGATCAAAATTGTTCAGCAGCGTCAGGACCTTGGTGTAGTGCTCTCAAATGCAAGCGAGCTAGTAAAGCTCTCCTACTGCCCCAGTATGCTTGTAAGTGCCTGTATCATGTTTCGGGAGTCCTCCTTCCTTTTTAGTATCGTCATACTCTAGTGTAGGTGGTTTTCAGTGGTGAGGGGTTGTTGCAGTCGGCTATAGGTTGACGATCTCATTTAGAGAGACGTCTCCGCAAGACGTGCTCTGAGTTTATACTTATCACGTCTTCTTTCGGTAGACTTATTACTACTTGTCGTTTATCGTGTGAGTGTCTGGGCCTAGGTGTCTAAGCCTGAAAAGTTGACCTTTTCCTCGTCAGCATCTTGACCATTTCGTCCTAGTAGAGGGACTATAAGCAAGCTAAGTTTTCGCTGCAGTGCTTTTTCAATACTTTGGATTGATTTATTTAATTCAAGACTCATGGTGTAGCTAACATGACACTGACAGTAGACGGACAAGACCTTCATAATTCTGATTAATGAGAAACAGATCTAACCTTGAGAATTAAAGATACATCCACGAGCTTAGCGATTTCGATAAAATGTTTTTCCATGAATAATAACTCCATGCTAATTTACTGTTCAACACAACGCTTATAATTGATGACAATGAAGATGAACTGTTATTGCAAACTGAATTTAGCATCGACGATAAGATACTTCAAGAATGAATACTCATTACGATGAAAACTTGACGAAATATGCATGTCTAGCCACTGTGCAGATAAGCTCGTTTAGATGCTGGGGATTAAGTAGATAACACTAAGAATGATGGATGGCAATGC
Source organism: Morinoia aosen (assembly GCA_030386875.1). Taxonomy (NCBI): domain Eukaryota; kingdom Metazoa; phylum Arthropoda; class Malacostraca; order Amphipoda; family Talitridae; genus Morinoia; species Morinoia aosen. The sequence continues at coordinate 31,817,185 of CM059570.1, read as the reverse complement.
TCACGCTGCGAGGCGCAAGAGAGCTTTAAGGCATTTGCACTTGATATATTTTAAGTTTGTTGAACTGCAAGTATTTGAACGCACACGAATGTTTTCACAAATTATAGCTGTAGATAGCTACACTAAAGATAATAAAAACAGGGCGAAAATTGCTACACGCAAAGTAATTTTCATTAAAAATGATCAAATAAAACTGAAAGTTTCGTACTAATAGTCCATCTTCAGCAAAATTTTTGTAAAACAAATCCAAAAGAGGAAGAATTAATTCACTAATGAAGTATTTCGAAAAAGTTTGAACTTTGAAACACAAAAACACCAACGGTAAAAAAGTAAAAGGTTAAGGTAAAACTGAACAACTGGACTATGTGTTGGCAACTTAAAGCAGAAAAGCACTTTCAGTGCCATTCAGAGTAAGTTTTATTTTATAAATAGGCAAAGATTCGAGAATGCGCAGATATGTTCTGTAAGAGGTACCGGCCAAAATTGCAAACTGGTTCCGGGAAACCGGAACATTGTACTCTTCTGTGTGAGATCTAACAGAGGACAGAGGGGGGACCCAAGAGGAAGACCAGTTCTGCAACTTCGCCCAGCATGCTCGTAAACTTTAGTCATCAGGCCACAGCAGGTAGAACCAACGTATCGCCATTCACAATGTGAACAACTATTGGTACACCAGAGACGAACAGTTGATCTTTGAAACGGAATAGAGAACCAATTGTAAAATTGGTTCTCTATTGAAATATTGAATTTCCCAAATTGAATGACACCCAAAGGGATTTTCCGCTCCAAGTTGCTACCACATATTTCAGTTGTTCAGTTTTCCCTTACCTTTAATTTCTTTACCGTTGTTGATCGTGTTTTTTAAAGTTTAAACTTTTTATAAATTGTAATTAGTGAATTAATTCTTCCTCTTTTAATTTTGTTTTACGGAGATTTAGCCGAAGAAAGACTGTTAGTCCGAAACGTTCAATTTTATTTAATAATTTTTAATAAAAATGACTTTACGTGCAGCGATTTTTGCCTTGATTTTATTCTCAAGCTTAGAAGCATCAATGATGAGATATTTTAGATTAAACTAAAGATATAGAAGAAAAACTAAATAATTTCATGTGTAAGTGTTCCAATACAATGAAAACGGGGGTGTTACCTGACGGTTGCAGACTACCAAACAATTTCAGATTCAATATCATATTCAGTTAGAAAGCTTTTAATCTGCACTACTGCTCGTAGACTGTTTCTACCGTTTGATAAAAGGGAGCCAGATCTTACATTGAGAGTTGAGGCTAACGATTCAGCTCAAATTTCTGTGAAATAATATATTAGAGATGTAATTTTTTTTTAGTATAAAATAAAACACAGCTATATTTAAATTTCATGCTCGGGAGTCTAGTTTCAGTTCATTCATTTCCCTCTGATTATTCTTTATCATTAACTAATTCACTAATTTGCAACGTTCCATAAAAGGTGATGAGACTGGGTGCTTTGCATTTTTTCAAAGGCGATTTTTTTCAATCGGAAACGTACATATTATCAAGAGAATGAGGAGTTAAACCGTTATTTCAGTGGTTACGTTTTAAAAGGCTCATTAATGAAGTGCGTTTGACTATGTTCATCTTATGAATTACGTTAAAAAGTGTCGAAAATGAAGTCTAAATATGAATTTCAAATAGAAATTGGGACTGGGTAGCCTGATCCATGTAATAGGGTATCAAATTGAACCATATTTTTCCATAACTATGAATTTTTTTCCGGAATTAATACTGGTCTAATCCCAGTCTGACGTTTTCGTGTGGTATCTGTAATTTTCGCTGCCCACTGTAGATACTAAGTTTGAGCGGCTTAACCATAAATGCCCCGGCGAAATACTTAAACTGGGTTGTTGTTCTCGTTTATGCCGGATTTGACTCATCCCTTCTAATTCAAACGAAGTCGCTGACGATAAATTATTAGTACTATTGATTTTCTTGTGTAATTTTGATCTAAAAAAAATCATGATGGTTGCTATTTACGTTGTAAATGGTATAGTTCAACATTTCAGTTAATCGAAAGGTTTTTCAGTGAAAACCACACACTGAAACGCAAATTCCTTATCAAACGATATTGCCGAATCATTTTCCATTGCAGTACACACGAGAGGTACAGAGATGCCAGTCAACAACGACATTTTAAATATGGCCACCAGCCAGCAGTCCTGCAGCGTCTTTGTTCGCCTCTTGTTCCGGAAATATTTGTGAATTTGTGTCTTTGCATTCTTGAACTCGATTTACGCTCAGTAACATTGGAATTCCCCTTTAATAGCTCACATGCGCCTTAACCCATTAGGTACCGCAGTACCTACAGCATACACCAGTAAGTACCCGTAAGTACTCTGCTCCAAGTACACTCTGCAGAAGCCAATATCACGATTCGCTCAGTGAGCACATTTAGGCAAACAGTTGTCATTGAACTTGCCCAGAAATTGGTGTGTAAAGTTTATCCGCTTATAATTTTGTAGAGCTTATTTAGAACGAAGTTTTCGATTGGATTTTTCAATCTAATAGCCCTTTAGCAATCCAATGAATTTAGCTAATGGCAACCGAAGTGGGAAATGGGAAAAATTAGTGAACTTCTAATTTGATGAATATTTTTTTGAACAATTGGTTTGATGTGAGTAGTCCCTTTATTTTTACATTTAATTTCAATTTAATTTAAACTTTACCTCCTAAGGTTACACTAGTTGTAAATTGTTTTCTTTTATGTTGTTTATGTTATAATAAAATTGAAAAGGGAATGGAAGGGTATATGTAAACAAATCTTTGTTATTGTTCAATACAATTACCTATTTTTATAACTATTACTAATATATTGGTTTGCTTAAGATTCCCTAACCACAGTAAAAGGAAGAAAAGAACAAAAGGGACCATTTAGTGTGGATTATAGAAAATGGTTAACTGACTTATTCGACGATTCATGGAAAGCATGCACAAAAAAGTACTCATGAAACATAGATTGACCTTTTCATAACCATTTTGGGAGTAAAAAAATATTAACTCTCAGACATCCTCATCTTTTCTGATGTTGCATTTATTATAAACTAAATCTCTGCAGTACCTTTTTGGGGCAAGTACTTATTCCAACAAATTTTCGATTTTGAAATTGTTTATTTGATAGAATGTTTTCATGGGTAAAAATAATTAAATTTCAGTTTAGATTTTATTTTAAATTATTTTTTGAAGAAAGAATGAGTAACATCATTCTCAAATTAAACATTTTCTTTAAATCTATCGCATTGCGGGAGTTTACCCATCGCGGTAAACGTGTTAATATTTTCGATGTGCGCACATGTAGCGCACGTTTGTGCATATATGTGTATATATGCGTATGGATATATGTGTATGTATGTGCGTGTCTGCATGTTTTAGAACATATTCCCCTCCTAGAATGCTCATGTTAATCTTGTGTAGCACAGTGTCGTCCCTTACACTCTTCTAGTGTGCTTCGGCCACACCATTTTAGGTTGTTTTGACTTTCTCCTTTTGCCCTAGCAATGTTGATAATGTTGCGGTTGGCATTGCACATCGATCCTTCTCATCTATTTAGAATCCGGTGAACTTTTCTATGCCAAAGCTAGTAGCACACGAAATTTAATTGTTTTTTTTTGTAAAATCTTTCATTTTATCCGTACCAGGTATTTTAGCTTACTAGTTGGTACAAAACAATGTAAAATTGCCTCTAAGATCAACCTCGCAGTCTAGGATGCAAATAAATTTGGATCTACCCGTTTTACTTTCAACCTTAATCCTCATTTCACAAGTTCCAACGTTCGTAAGCTCAAAATATAATTTGGAGTGCACCAACTAGAGTGTTTTTAGAAACGCATCACATGCAAGATGTTTTCTTGACCATTTGAAATAAAATCCAGTGTTAAAATCACACTGACACAACGGAGGGAATGCATTTTTCTACGTACTTTTCTCCCAATTATTTGTTCCAAAACTTAACCGATATAAATATTACGATCCTCACGTATTTGATACCAACACAATGGAGGGAATGCATTTTCTTCCTACTTTTCTCACTACCATTTGTTTCAAGATTAACCAATATAAATATAACGATCATCATGTACTCGATATCAAGTCATGGTCTTAACTTTAAGATATTCGAAAGCATTTTTCGCTCATATTGAAGCATTCTGAACATGAGACGTAGTTCATTGGCAATGGCTTACTTTCCTGCGCTCGTGTGTGCATTGGTGTTCCAGCTATGTAAAAAATATTATGGATTCACTCGTGATCCAATAACGCACAACCAAACAAGAGTATTATCAGCTATGTGTCACAGGGATTTTGTGTTCTTAGTGATTTCGTGTTCTTTTGGATTTTGTGTTCTTAGTGACTCACATTTCAGTTTGCAGTTCCAAACCCAAATCAATTACCGCAAAGAAAGAGGATGTTAAATGTGAGGATATTTTAGTAACTACTTTCTCTACTTTCGGTCTTATTGAAACATTTGTAAAAGGCCTCGATTTCGACGAATGTCATAACTTTAAATTTTAATCTTCTTATTCTGGTCTCAAATTGCTGTCGTAAGCTTTGTGTGGTAAACTCTTCTTACCTTTTTATTTTAGTGAATACACTACGACAACACTAATTTTAGATAGTTAACTTCTGTCCGGTCCCACCTATGTTTAAAATATTACAGCTAGCAATGTAAAACAACACATTTCATGTCTTTGACCCCGATGAACTCTTTGCGCCAGTACTATTAGCTTAAGTAAGAAATATCATAATCATCTTCTTTTTTTTATAGCGAATATTATCGTTGGGACACCTTACATGGGGATGAAGGACCGGATATGGGTTTTCACCGGATGTAGAGTATAAACAAATGTGAGGCATAACCAAATGTAGAGGCATGACCGGATGCGGAGCATCACCGGAAGAAGGAGTGAAGTGGTGCCAGATGGGCGAAAGGAATTTTTGGATTTTGGAGTCGATAATTTATTAGAAAAATACTAAGCCCCATTTCCACTTCCGGGCACCACGAATGAAATGCTACTAATTGTGGAAAAACAACCTTCATTCCGCTACATTGAACCAACAGTTGTGATGCTCATTTTAGTCGACAGGAATAAGGAAGACCAATATTAGAATGACTTAGCGAACGTAAAATAAAATAAATTCTCCCTTTCTAGCAAAAATTTCAGGAATTGAAACAGAAACTGAAACTCAGCGCCGTACCCCAAATACTAACGATCCTTTTATACATACTATTGTTTATTTTTATTAACTTGTGCTTCTCTCTGAATCCTGTGTCGACAATTATCATGTGTATTACGATAACCATGTATAAATAGCAATTAAGGATCTAAATCATTTGTTTCAACACTCAGCATGGGTATTACGATAACCATGTATAAATAGCAATTATGGGTCTCTATGCTAATGTATTTGAATGCATTTCTAGCATTTATCTCAATACTTGTTCGCACTAATGAAAGTGTTTTTCAAATGAGCGTCGCGAGGATTGTCTTCTCTTAGTTCAAAATCAGATTAGGCAAGGAAAGGAACTCATTTTTGTTGTACTTTTCTGTCAATCATTTTTGTTTCAACATTCTACACGGGTATTACGATACCAATGTGTTATAATCATTTAAGGATGTTAATGTTAAGGTGTTTTAAAAACCAATGTATCGAGATTTCATGTTTGTACTCTATTGGAAAATAAATGTTTTTCTTCTTTCTTCTTCTTTCTATATTTACTATATAATAACATTTTCTAATATATTGAGACAGTTGAATGACTTAAAATCAAGAAAAATAAAGTAAAATCATTAGTTAAATGTTTAAAGCAGTAATATAGTTTTGAGGTGTAGCGCAGTATGTGTTATGGACTGAGAGGAAATCTAACTGAACAAAAAGAAAAAAAAATTGTGTTGCAAGAGACGATCGCAACATGTAATTGTAGAATACAGAACTATTGGACTAACAATTCGATGGCCATACTTTGCATAATTTTTACAGAATCCTTGGAAGTTCGTCCATTATAAATCAATGTTTCGCTATAGTTCCCATCCCACAATATTTATTTCACGATAATAATGTAGCATTCCATTGTCCCCAAAAATAAACGTTATAGAAAATGTAGCATTCCAGAATAATCTCATGCAATACGATACCGAAAATATAACGAAATCACAAGCTGTTTTAATATCATTTATTAAGATATTTGGTTTTGGAATTTAGTCAAGCGAAGTAATCAAAGTCATATATATTTTTCAGTTATTTGAAGTGATATAATTGGTGTTTTGGTACTGAATTACCCTACTTAATTGATCAAAAATAAATATTCATTGTGTAGAAATAATCCAATAAGTAGTTTTAACCAAACAAGGTAAAATAATACATTTAAATAGAATTAATTTGGGTCATTAAAATAAGCTGACGCTGCAAACGATAATAAAATTGGGTGAATTCCTAAATCTTCGAACTTATAATTTATTATTTTCCCTTCAATTGCTCGTAGAGGCTTGCGTATGCTGTTGCGAAGTTACTATAGTACGGAGCTCATCTTGCGCGGGGTCGTGATGGTTCATGTCCTAAGCGGGGAGAGAGAACGGTGAGTCAAGCTATGAATACAAGCGCTTGATTAAAACGGTTCTCATGCACAGGGAAGAATTATTAATAAGACTAAACGAAATTACCGTACCATAGAACAGACTATATTCCAAAACGTAACTCTACACGCACGCTTATTCAGTCATGCACACTTCAGTAAATTCCTAAAAGATTGAATTTCTTTCCAGATTGTTCGTGACTTAAATAGTAATGGACAATGGATAAAAATATGTAAATAAGAAATCTAAAATACAAAAGTCAAGCTGATTCTTACTAGTGCAAAGTATTGTACCATTAGATCCATGGATAATGGAGAGGAAATATTGTAGTTATCTCGTATTGATGAGAGTTGGAGATGGTTATGGATCGCATGTTTTGTGAGAAATACACTAGTGTTGGCTCTGAGAGGTTATTGTTGAATATTGGTACTTCTAGCATAACGCTGCGGGTAGCAATCACAGTTGCTCAGATACGCAGAAAAATTACCCAGCCCTTTTTCCATTCGTTCATTCTTAAAAGACGAAACAATCTTAAAATTATTCTTTCAATATGTGCATGTCGTGCCGTGCATGGATAAAAGACGTCGCTCATGATAACGAATCAGAGAAAACAGTTCTTTCGTCATTTTTTTTTCATGAAACTTCGTTATTACTGTCTGCCACTAGCATCGTAATCAGAAAGCTATTAGTTCATTAGTATATTAGGTATATACCACGACTTTTCCTCTTTTTTGTAGAGGGTGGCTAGCATCACTGACATGATACTTTACAGGGAATGTACATGATAGGGGTTCCTCAGGCCCCTAGTCACGCCCGAGCTTTAAGACCTCATTTTCCTCTCGTTTAGTGCTCAGGTAACATTTCTTGAGGACAGTGACCACACTGCAGGCAACGACCCTGCAGGATTAGCCGCGTCAGCGTTTTTCACGCCAACTGCCGCTTACAGGGCTCGAACCCGTGCATATGAAGCACAGAACGCAAGCGCTCTGTACACTCGGCCACTGCGAAGCCTTAGTTCATTAGTAGTCAGTATAAAAATTTTTATTCGTGTGAAATGCAGAAAAAATTTCAAATGACTGTTTCATAAATTTTATAGAAAAAAAAGATTCTGTTTCTTGAACATCAAGGTGGATCTTTAATAAAAACAAGGACTTTAAACGGAGTTAGCTAAGAACCTCGTGCAGCTAAAATTCATTAAAGGTTTATGAAAACTTGCTTCTCCTATTAAATTTAACGCAGAAATTTACCAAACACGATTAATAACGCATCGAAATAAAACTAGGATGCCTAACGGAAAGCTTCCCTCTGCTATAATAGCTAGCAAATGATAGACTAGAATAATTTTGATATAAGTTCAAGTCGCGGAAAATTACTTCGAATAATTACGAATAATTTTTATATTGAATTCAGTATTGAATAGTCTCAACTACAAAACAACACATTCACAGAAGCCTTGTCGTCAGTTATTGTCGGCGGAATGAAATATTGTAGAATGAAAGGCTTAACTTCACTAAACATCAGTAAAAAATTTTCGAACATATTTTAAAGTGCATAATTTGTTTTGTTAGTGTCACAATTCACATCTTGTTCTGATGGACAGGACATTTTGAATGAGGAAGGTTAATTTGTGATTCGAAACCGTGCAGCCTTTAATGATTTCCTCATGAAGAACTACGATATTGCATGGTAACTTAATTAAGGGAGCAAAAGCAAGCTGTAAAATTCTGGAAGAGCTGTACGCCGTGGGATGAAGCAGGCCCGACGAGACTCGAATAAACGCGATGCTGAAATGTTGTACAAGAAGGCGTGTAGATCACATGATGGAATATGAAAGTGAAACTACTTGTGCGATTTGTGAGATGAAGTTTATGCGCTTCTATATCGTTCCAAATATAGTGAGAATTTTTCATTTACATAAATTGGAATTGGAGAGTAATATTAATATATGGTAATATAAATATTACCCTTTCAGCTCTAAATACCGACTCAATTCGACGGAGTTATTTTCTTTTTGCTGTGAACCGGCGATTTCGGTTGATTTTAAACTCAAATATTATTGATGTTCTATAAGTATCGACTTTAGTTTTTGTTTTCTCAACTTAATAAATGACAACATTCAGAAAACCATAAACCAGGTTTGGTCTCAATTGTCTTTCACTGTCTTCAAACTTTTACCGAGAAGCAAGGTTCAAGGTTCAAGGTTTCGTTCAAACCAAACCATCACAAAAGACAACTCACAGGATAATGGCTCGACTGGGTTAAGTAATTAACACGGGCTTTCAAATTTTACATTCCATCCGTAGTTTTTCCCTCTTTAGTCTGTCAATCTCTCCAAAACCTCTTTTAGCGATCATATCATATTTTGTGAGTAGAAATGTCGTAAATCTTTACTGTTTCAAAGAGTTCGTAATTACTTTCGTCTCTCTCACATTCACCGGTAAATTTCACAACCAAACAGATAGAACTGTCATACTCCTATCAATGAATGAGTAACTCGCCATTATTTATATGAGGTCCATCAAAGTTTGATTTAATTTTCATAAATAATGTTTTGACCTCGTTTTTTCATAGAGTTCTTATATACCAACGCTGCACGCATGCTTTCCTGTATATTTATCACATCAAGGACAATAATTCATTTTTACGGTATGGTAAGAGCGCAAAAATTTATGTACTAGGTTAAGTGATTTAGGTTAAACATTATTGTACACCTTAGAATAATGTGATGGTAGGATGCCCTAGAAGTCGCTGAATTTATTCGGGCCCACAGGTAGCTATACTCATATTTAACCATTGTATTAGACTTAAGAAACATTCTTCCTCTGTATTACTTGTATTACCTGTGGTAAATACCAAATTTAATTACAGTATAAGACAAGAAAATATTTTATACATGCATTTATAAAAATAAATTCCCTTGTAGCAATTTCCCCAGCGGAACTTTATAACTACATAGCTGAAAATGAGATATTCCGAACTTGGAGCATTTGTGTTAGCTTAGCTCATTTGCTTACAAGAATACATTCTGGACTGAATAATTTGAATCCGATCGTGAATATTTTGCTCTTGTTTTCTTTCATACCAAAAATGATAAAAATTTTTCATTGGAATTAAACCTTGTTTTGTATCCATTGCAAACGAATTCGATTTTGAAATCAATTTACAAAGCATTCGACCGTATTCTTCTCGTTCTTATAACTCGAGAGAAAATCTTTCAGAAAAATCAAGCATTAAAAACAATTGAGAAATGGCAGCAGATTTGACAAAAGATACACGAATTAGATTTTAACATAATAGACGGCAATATAAATAAATTTTGTTCACCGTATTACCTTAGCCAGATTTCAATTTTTCAAGGAAGGTTCACTAGTTACTGAACTCACCAGCGATGGTTGTTTCGGACACGGCGGTGTGTGAGGTTGAAGAGCGTTGAGAGGGTGTCTCTGGGCTGGTCTGGCTCCCGTTTTGGAGGTCTGCGATCATCTAATGAATTAAAAGGCGACATGCATTATTTATTATTGCGTTCGAATAAGTGCAGGGTAAGAACTATGTCCAAGAAATTGTTCAAAATACCAGTGTAATTTTATAATATTTATGCTTAGTGTAATTTAAAAAGTACGAGCGGAATTCGGTCAAAGTTTTAAATTTTATATTTTCTGAAGGCCGTGTCTATCATTTCGGAATTGAAAACAATGGTCGCTCCTTGTACTTTATCAGCATAAATATTGACGAAACGCCCTTTTCTACCAAAGAATTTCATTTCTCTGCGGAACCCTTTAGAAAAATGAAAGCTAGGACTCGAAATTTTGGTACCATCAAAAGAAAGTGTACAGAAAAAACATGAATAATCTAAATTGTTTTGGATGAAGTTATATTGCAACAGCAATGAGCCAAATTCATCATCAATTCGGCCTTGGCCGTTTTCGAGCGCTATATTTCTGACGCTTGATTTGAGGTTATCCTCATCAATGAATTCCATTCTTCCTTTCCCAAGAGCTTGAAGCTCCACACGGTTCGCAACGTCCGAGATCCAATCAAGTAACAAAACCCGGATAGACGACAGAGGCTTATGGTTGAAGCAAAGTTGCGCTCTGCCTCATCGCCTTGAAAACTCAGACCTGGCAATCTAGCATCTTTTTTGACCATGCTGCTCTTTAAATTTTGTCATAATAAATTATTTCATAAAATTCACGAGAATTCGTTGCAAGAGATGCTCTCGAATGAGAAACAAACTATTATTGTAACAACATAGAGGTGAACTGAGGGTTTTGTAGTTTGCGATTCATATTGTGGCAATGAATTTTCTTGGTGAGGAAGCAATTCATTGCTGTCAGATTTCTATGCTTTGTAATTGTTGGTTGCAGAGGATCTGATGTTACAAAACTTTTATTTATTCATAACTTCAACAGCATTAGCTCAGAAATACATAATTTCAGTTCTAGTGAAAGGTCAAATGTCGACAGATGAACGTAATTTGATATTTTTGCCTTTAAGTGCAGATTACCGAATCATTAATAGTATGTAAACTGCATACCTACTGAGTTAAATTCAGCCCAGAAATTTTTTGCAATTCACCTTGCAAGTCCTCTCGTAAATTTCTTTGACGTCAAGGTTACCATCGTCTTCTCCGAAATAGTTGTAAAGCGAACCTCCGACCCTGAGCCAGCCGACGTAGAACGCTATCTGAAGCAACGTGTAGACCGGGACGTAAATGTCGACTTCGTAACCTTCAATGCCTCGGCTAGGGTCTGGAGTCAAAAGTTGTCCGCCCACCACAGCGAAGAGGCTGTACGCGTAAACGGATAGGATGACGACCTGCAGACACAGTGAAGTAAAATAATGAATATGAAAACGAAAACGGAAAAGAAGGACGGACAAAAACGTGGCTAAAATAGAAAAATGAAAAGAAGAAACATAAAGAAAATAATCATGCGATGAATATAAGAAAAGACAAAAGAGGGAAGACAAACGACTAACCACTTGGCTTCATGATAAAAAATTTGGAGGTAAGTGATGGTGCTAGCAGAAGTTCCATAGAAAGACCGTCTGTTTGTTTGCAATATTTGCATGCAAATATGAAAAACGAGCGCATTGCTGATAATTCCAGCAAAGCTTTAAACATCTTGAGTGAAACCCATAAATTTCCAATTACCATGCGAAAATAACCGGTTCGGACAAATGTCGATGGTTTCCTGATGAGGAATATTGGTTAAATGCAATCCTACATCAAATGAAGCCATTAACAAATCTTGAGGAATACTTCTAATGTTGTCAGTAAATTTGAAAGCATTTTCAACTGTACAGTATACCGATTGTATACTATATATACTGAAAAATCGCATAATGTATACTGATACAGTATAAGATATCTCAAAATTTAAATTTTGTTGCAAAATCGGGTTTATGTAATTTTTGGGAGATGTAAAGCACTGCACAAGAAGAACCTGGCACATACAACTTAGAGAAACTTTCCGATAGTGAATTTGTTGACTCTTTTAGTACAATTAACAAATATGTTCATTTTATCTTCAACTCTCAATATTATTTTTTGGCTCTGTAATTTCAATGAATTTGGACGTATCAAACATTACATTCAGCATACTCAAAGCTAAAAAGTTTGAGTTGGGTGTCATTAATTCGCAAATTAAGAAATTTTTCTCGAAGTGCTACGCGTTTCAGGCTGTTGAAAAAACGATAAAGACCATTTATACCGCTCATTTCCGTACATTGGAGAGCCGTCCGAAAAATTGTCACGCGAACTAAAATAACTGTAGGCCAAGTATTTTAATAACTTTCAGAGACGTGTGTATATTGGTGATAATTTTGAGGTTGACTCTTTTTTTCTGGTTCAAGGACAGACTTCTCATTAAAATGCGAGCCTCTCTTGTTTACCCTTACAGTTGTGGGTAGTGCACATCGTCGTATTTCGACATGACATCACGAATTTTTAATATTAGAGTAACAGAGCATCGGGGTAGAAGCATCATTAATGGGATTCAATTAGCTCACCCATCTCACTCTGCAGTGCGCAATTATGTTCAAAAATCAATTTACCCATGCAAGCTACTGATTTAAAAATTCTAGACTCTGCTTCGAACCCCAATAACCGCAAGATTTTAGAGTGCTTACATACTCTATATGATAAAAGTATCCTAACACCTAGCTGAAAAGGACTGCAGTTTATGGCGCCCTCCATCGGTAATGCTGGAATTCAATAGGGTGTTGGTCCACCCTTAGCTTTGATGAGAGCTTCCACTCTCGCAGGCATACTTTCAATCTGGAGGGTTTCTTGGGGAATGGCAGCCCTTTTTTTACGGAGTGCTGCACCGAGGAGAAATACTGATGTAGGTCGGTGAGGCCTGGCACGAAATTGGCGTTCCAAAACATCCCAAAGGTGTTCGATGGTTCGAAGGGATTCAAGTCAAGACTCTGAGCAGGCCAGTCCATTACAGGGATGTTATTGTCGTGTAACCACTCCGCCACAGGCCGTGCGGTATGAATAGGTGCTCGACCGTATTGAAAGATGCAATCCTCATCCCCGAATTGCTCTTAAACAGTGGGAAACAAGAAGGTGTTTAAAACATCATTGTAGGCGTGTGCTGTGATAGTGCCATGCAAAACAACAAGGGGTGCAAGCCCTTCCATGAAAAACACGACCACACCATAACATCACCGCATGTTTTAGGGGGTGTCCGGATACTTCTGATCACATAGAGTATATTTAAGCGAAAACCAAATCTAAACAATATGAACAATTCATATCCTTTGCAAAGAGTAAATAAATAACAACCTCTCTGTTATCTACTCAATTTTAATTATTTTCCTTGATAACTCTTAATGTCTACTAAACAGTGTAGTTTTTTTGTTTATTTCAGAGGCACAATGGTTGTCGTTTTTTGACCTGATGATGGAGCTTGACTCTATAACGTTTTCATAGTAAATATGATTAGTTTCTTTAGAATTTACTTCGTTTTTAAGTTCTGACCAGAAATTGCGATGCAAAAAAGTTCAGAGCACTTCTCATAATATCAATTTATTTCCAGTAATAACTGTTTGAATCGGAACCAGCGGTCAACTGTTCTTACTGGCGCATTGAACACGTTCAGAAATCGTCTAGACTAATACTGAGTAGGTAACTCAGCCATTCAAAGTGCTAAACAAATGGTTGACTGGAATTTTCAAGAGAAATGAAAAGGAAATATGCTTTATGTTTCATTTATCTGGCAAACCCTAATTTATTCCTAGTTTACATATTTACGATACTTTTAGCAGTGTCCCATTTGAGAGATGCATCTACATTGCATTGATGAAAAGAACAAGTAGCGACTTCAACACTACAGACGAAGCGAACGAAAGAGACATCAAATCACTGAACCAGATCGGAAAGACTACATACGTTCTAGTGTAAAAAACAAATGTGCTGGTGATTATTCGCGCAAATCGAAGACTCTGAATTTGATTATAACCTCCTCCACTCCTTACCAACTCTGATGCCTGTGTGTGATTGATGTTGTGGGGTCATTAGATTTGGGTAGAAACAAGCGATAAAGCTATTTTTTACCCTCTATTTCGTTCTATTTTTCTGACTTGGGTCTAAATCAAATTCGTGATCACGAAGTCAGCGGGAAAATATTCCAGGTGACATCCAAATGTGTAACATAATTTGGAACCCAAGTTTGGATAAAAAACTGAACTAGCATCTGTCGAGGCGTGCTCAAGATAAGCTCAATTTTTTAGAATTAGAAGCACAGACATTAAATCATGTCTTGAAAATAAATAAACGCAAACTAACCTGCGCGTAAGCCAAAGGAATTCCTTGAAAATAGTTCCACCGTATAAACTTCGCGCAAGCAGTTCTCAATTTAAAAAATTCATCCAGTAAAATTTTTTTCGCATCCTTGTCCGTAGCAAAACGCTCGATGTCAGTTTGCATGATCAATTCGACTGCAGAGTTGATGGGCACCCATTGCTTTCTACTGTCAATTTTTATATAGGTTTTTTCTTGAGGTTTCCAAAATTTATGAAGCTGTGCCTGCACTTCTACAGATATACAACAACACTCTGTTGTAGAGTTACTTTCAGGTTCACCCGCTATTTCAGGCTCTCCAATCTTTACTTTTTCTAGTTCTTCTTTCGTCATCTTCAGATCTGAAAATGTAATTGTATAAATATTTGCATCAATCCTTGAGCATTGACCAATACCAAAATTGCAACACTAAATTTTATAAAGCATATTAAACAGAACTGGTATATGCACTAGCCTCTTCTGTTGCAAGCGGGTTGCTATTCATTTGATAGCATCATGATGTCAAGTATAATTTACGGTGGTCAAAGATTAATAATACATTATGGTTGTTTTGTAAGTATCCAGTTGGGCAATCTTTTCTCGAGTCTTAAAATTTCGATAACACAAAGATCATTAGTTACACAGTATTTACGTAAAGAAATATGAATGAAAAATAACTAAATTGGAACACTTTTTCCTAAAAAATAGTTCTTATAATGCCGCCACATAGGGAACAGTAGCTCCCACACATATTTAGCTACGACGGAAAGCTCCCCTACATGTGATATTAAAAACTTGACAAAAAATATAAAATCATATGGCAAAACAAATTCTCATAAAATATGACATAAATTCTTGTAAAATTCAGTAAAAAATCTCAAAAATATTTAATGACTGAGAAAAATATTGATTGAGTAACAGTAAGAATTGAAAAACCTAAAATCACAAGGATATGTCTTCAAAATGAAACTATCCTCTTTCTTTCGCTTGAAACTCGTCCTTATCCATGTCATTTAATGAATAATATCTACAGATCAATAAATTTCAGCATTATATTTTCAAATAAGTTAAACATTATATTTTGAAAAAGAATCAAACACCAAACAACGAGCACTTTTTTAATCACGAGCACCTCAGTGAAGGGCGAGTTACCATTTTCAAAATAATCCACGGTGGAGAATTTTTCTTTCATCAATGGACACCACATTAGAGTGATTGCGTAAGCTTGCTTGGCGTACAGCATGAGTTTATTCTTCAATTCAATCTCTTCCTGTCCATTGGAAAAATAAATTATTAATCATAAATGAAATACAGAAGTTTGGGGTTTAAAAACTTTTAATTCATTGTGTTAATGCTCTGTTTCAGCACCTAATTTTTTTTTCAAATTGGTGGTCTAACGATGTTTTTAAATGTTTGGTTTTTGATGAGTTAATTATCAGTTTGAAAAGGACATTCATAGGGGTTGAAAAATAAATCAAGTATGAACAGTTGAGTAATTAAAGTAGTTGAATCTATGAACTTGATTGTTTATTTCCCCAGCCATGAAATCCGTAAATATTTATCATAAAACATTATAATACACATTCTATAATACACTTGAAGCTAGAAGCTGTGTTAAAACCCATTCAGTTTCAGGGTTCCATTGATATTTTTTGTTATTACTAACTCAGAAATTCACGAGTGAAAAAATCCAATTACACGGCTCCAAAATCAGGATAAATTAACATTTTATATCCTGATAAAATATATCCTGAGACAAAAAAGTGAAGCCGTTCTGGCCACTAAGCAAAGTAAGCTGAAATAACATGGTTCCGTGAAATTAGGACAAAAAAATTAAAAAGAGGATTTCAAACTCTTAAAATTTTAGTTATCTAATAAAACACAAAAATTTCTGAAAATGTAACTTTCAAAGATAAAAAAATTGCGGAAATATGGAAAGTGTTACTTTTAAATTCCATTATTTTTTAGGTATCTTTACATATCTACGGACGTACCTCTCTTTTCAAAACCGCGTTGACGCAAATGACAATACTTTCCAAATTCGGGAGGGCATCGAGAGCGTTTTCCTTCTGCTGCATGACGTGCACAACAAAGAAGGTGAGAGCAAGCGCCATAGGGATGAACTCCAGCTTCTTGTTGGCTATCAATACCAAGTCTTCAAAAATTCTGAAATGATGTATAGATTATTTTTCGCAAACATTTCTGGAAAAATATGTTTCAATTCAACTAAAACTATAACAAGTACTTTAGTCTTAATGCAAGTCTGAAAAATTTTCGACCAGCTTAGCAAGCATGGTATTGAAAGAAAAGAGCCGAGCTTAATGACTGAGCTGTCCAAAAATCTAAGTGTTATACTTATTTCAAAAACTAAAAGTCAACATGAACTAAGCTGGCTTTACTTGCATGATGTTCTGTAGGTATGTCGCATTGCTGTTTGCAGCAGCGACCTCAGTAACGTGAGGAAACTGTTCAAAACAACTGTTTCAGAGAAATATTTACATTTTACTCTCTCCTTTCAGGACATGTCTGTAGACCACATTTAACACCGTGTACAAAATGGCGAAGACAATCACGTCCCTCCAGATCAGCATGTAGACGCTACCAGTCCTCCTGGAAAAATGAAAAATCCGATGATGATTACAATAACGAAGGTGAGTCATGAAGAGTTCACAAATTTATTTTACAATAAGTAATACGTTATGCGATGTAGCATATTAACCAAATATGAAATATTGATGATTGTTTTCATTGATTCACTCTGTTCCATCTAGGCTGACCACCTCCAACAAACTTTGCTTCAGCCTTAAAAATTGATGAAATTAACTTCAAAAATTTAAGGATCAGTATATATATATTGCAGTTGACATTTTCGATCTACAAAGTGTTACCTATCGATCCAACTTAAATACAAAAAGTTTCCGATGATTGAAGATATCTTTCCATTATACTGCTCATGTAAACACGTGCATTGAAAGCCCTCACGCACTCTCCCATTCTCCCTCATTCTTTGGGGAATGAGTATATAATTTTTTGACATTGTTACATACACTTCGAAGGAATTGTTTGAAACCGCTACACAGATCTTGTAAACCGCCACACAGATCATTGAGACTAAACACAACATTTTTCCATCCGGATCTCATTAAATTTTATGATTATTTTGATTGAGAAATTCTTGCTCATATTTACCCAGTGAAGAAGCCTAGTTTAGGCGCTTTCAAAGTTCTCCTCAAATTTTATTTTAATTTCTAGAGACATAAGCGAAAAATGAAGTAACAATTCAAACAATGAGTTGTAAGACTGATAAAAACAACTACGTAAAGGTTCAAAAATTTGAATTAAACGTTTTCTGAGAAAATCTAAAGTACGAGTCTCACTTTTCTATTCAGTGCACAGCTGCTAAAAATGTATTTAATTATATAAAATGATCACTTCATAAAATTCTTTGAACGTAATGAGAAAAAGCGCCAGAACATATATACGCTTTAAAAGTTACCTCAGTGCGATGATAACTGAAACTTTGAAGAAATTAAATAGTCCTACTGCAACACAAAATCCCAAGAAGTTGCCTAACTATTTTTCATGAACTGTTGCTGTGTGCCACTTTATATGTTTTTTTTATTTTTTATTTCGCTCCTATCGCATTTTTGTGATTCAAGTAGAGACTGCAAGTTTTTCACTCACTCACAGTTCGTAGCCTTTGACGTAGAGCCCTCACAAGACTAACCCTCACACGCTACTTCCATATTGTGCACATACAAGTAGAAACAATATGCTCGGTTCGTCTTCATTAATTTGTGGGATAAAAATACACCGAAGGAACTAGATTAAAAAAGCCTACGTAAGTTAAATGCATTAAAAGTTTATATTTCCCTTTTAATGGTTATCAATGGTGAAAATAAAGAAGCAAAATTTAACATTAGTTTTTTCAAGCATAGAGGGTGAGGAAGTTATTTTTATTTTCCTTTTCTTTATGTATCATTGAAATGTCTACGATGCCAAAATTTCCAAGCTTAAAATTCAGGTTATCCTCATGTCTTTTCCAAATTTAAGGCAGTAGACTATATGAATAGTCTGCTGAATTGAGCAACTTCATGTTAGGTTGAGATGAGTTTGGCTGGATTATCTTTGGTTAGTTTAGATCAAAAGAAATTTCATTCATAAAATTTTTATATGGAGGTCTGCTTACATCAAAATCATGGTCAAGGGTAGATTAGGCTAGAGAAAGGTTTTATTCGTAAGATTTTCGTCAAGGTTGGAATTTACAACCAAATCATGGTTAAGGTTAATGTTATGGCTATGTTTTAGGTTTGTTTAGGTTGGATCAGATTGCGTAACAATTTCATCTGGGAGAAAATATAGAATTAATCTTTGGAATAATCGTGAAAATATGGCTGGTAATTCAAAAGAGTCGATATTGATTTTCATTGCCATAAATATTCAAATATGCGTATCCAACCACAATTAATATAAATTCAGTTGTGAGTAAAAGAAACCAGAATTTTTCATTTCTCTTCATGCATTAATTTTAAATTAATTTTAAGTTTCAGACACTTAGAGTTTGATGTATATACAACTCCGTCAAGAAAATCGGATAGAAAATTGAAATAAAATATTATCCGATGAATGAAAAATGTTGCCAACTTACTTGCGAAGTACTCTAAGGAAGGCGCCACATTTAGCTGAATTTATCATAGTCGCTCCTTGAAGATTTGTGGAGCGCCTTCTTACGTCTTCCTGGGAACTTTAAAGATGTTGAAAGGTAGGATTAATTGCTTTATTCTAAGGTGTCGCTCATGTACCTTAAATGAAAATACAACTCATTTGATGAGGTTGAACAGAGAAAAAGGACTTTTCAACAAAATTTTTAGCACCACATGTTTAGTGTAATAGGTTTTTCTCGCCAAATTATCTTGCTAGAAGTGCTCAATAATTCGTGTTTCTTCTTTTTGCAATGAAGGAGTACAAAATATTTTCCTGTACCCGAAAGCAAGTGAATACTCAGTGTCTAAACATAACATTGCAGAACTCTAATTCTTTAATTTTGAATAATTTACACGCGTTCCTACTTAAGTTTATGAAGTAGGAATCCAAAAATTTCATTGAGGGGGATTGAGTTATTTTCCATCACATCCTTCTCCGCAGGAGTTGTAATTTAAAATTTCAAATCGTTTTTAATTAATATAAACCATTCAGGTTTTAGATCATTGGTTTTTCGTTGTTCAGCGGATAAAGTGCATCAACTGCATGATCTGCTAAGGAAGAGAAACCAATGTGCTCTAACACCGGGACACAACCAAATGTTGGGATTTTCATGAGAAACAGGGGCCCAATTTTGAACATTGATGATTACAAAGAAATTTAGTGCACACTTTGCAAAACTTTATTCCTCACCGTGTCCAATCCTTTATATTATTCATTCTACAACCATATTTAATCCTTTTTTTAGACGTTAAACCGTGCAGCCATCCATACCTGGAGCTTTCCCATTTTTCATCACATCCAGCACACCTTGCACTTCTACACTTCTTATTCGACTTCTATTGACTTCACCAAACACAGGCATTCTAACATCATTTCCAACAGCTACTACTCTCGCAACCCTATCATCCCTCACGTTCAGCAGTTCCTCAAAATACTCCGCCCATCTCTTCCTCACATCACACCTCTCCACTAGCAGCCTACCATTTGCATCCTTCACTCTTGCCTCATTCTCCACCTGACCTTTCCTAACTCTCTTCACTTCCTTCCAGAAAACCTTCCTTCTCTCCATGAAGTCCCCTCCCAATTTCCCCCTTCCCCGCCCCCACTCCTCATCCGCCGCCCTCTTTGCTCTCCTTACCATTCTTTGTACCCCTTTCTTCCTCTCCTTATACTCCTCGCAATTTTGCTGGCTGCCTCGTTGCAGCCACCTTTCGAACGCCCCCCGCTTTCATCTCACATTTCGCTTCTTTGATTTCATTGGTAGTTATAAGATAAGACTTCTCCTTTCCACTATTCACTCCCCTTTCTAATCCCCCCTCCAATCTTCCTTGCCCCACACACTTCCCTTGTACATTTTTCCACCGCATCTTCAAACAACTCCTATTCCCCTTCCACTCCATCAACCTCACTTACCTTCACCCTCCCATACTCTACTTTCATCTTCTCCTGATACTCACACTCACGCTCAGAATCATGCAACTTGCTTACATTTAATACATTCCTTCCACTCCTCTTTTTTACATCTCCCCACACTCCACTTACTCTCAACTTTCCTTCGACCAAGTAATGATCCGATTTCCCATTCATCTCACGACGGAACACATGCACATCGAGCAAACGACCCATCACTCCCCTGCAAACCAAAGTATAATCTATCAATGCTCTCTCCACTATCACACCTCCATTCGTCCTAACATATGTATACTTGTTTATACTTTTTTTCTCAAACCTACTATTCCCGATCACTAACTCACTCTATACACATAACTCCACCAAGTATTCACCACTCTCATTCACCCCAGCTACTCCATACCTTCCAACAACACCATCCACTACCTCATCACCTACTCTTGCATTCAGGTCCCCCATCACCACAACTCTACAACCACTCCCCACTCTTGCAACACACTCGGCCAACTTCTCCCAAAACTCCTCTCTCTCCTCCCCGCTCCTCTCCGATCCCGGTCCGCACGCGCTCACAAGCACCCATGACTCTTCCCCCCATTTCCCTCGCATCCACATTATTCTAGCTCACACCTCACCCCATTCAACTACTTTCTCTCTGATTCTTCCACTCAATAATATAGCCACACCCTCTCTTGCATGTCCCCCCACGCATCCCAGATACTCATAAATGTCATTAATCAAGTTCTCTAATCTCGCTATCACGTCATTCCACCTGTAATCACAAGAGGTTTACTTTCACCGTTATCAGCTGAGACGGAAATAGACAGCATGATTCACGAGCATGCTAATGGGAATGCGATAGTAGACTTTCGAGCAAAACTGATATGATAAGAAATAAGATTCAGTGTGTTAATTATTCCTTGAAATTAATTAAATCGCCTAACAGGTACTTATAAGATAAATATATATACTTTTAGTTGAGAACATCCGCGGCGCGACTGCAACGTGTATACGAGTTTGTGTCTTACGATTGTTGCTTGAAACCGCAAGACATCTTTTCAACGATATCCTTTCATGTTCTGCTTTCATACTATGTGATTTATTCTAAAATATAAAAAAGGAATTCGATCAATATTGTAAGAGGACGTACCCGAATAACAAGCTATTGAACAGTGATGCTTTTGAAATCTCAAATTAGGCTCACAGAGTATCTTCAACAAGGCGTACAGTTCTTTAAGCAGCTTTGACCACGGCAATGATACTACTGATTATAATAATTTTCACAATATTGATTTGATATTTGCGTGAAACATTCGTCTCACTACAAATTTCAGAAAAAAGTATGAAAACTTTCAATATGGCTGATTCATTTTGATTTAGGAACAAAATGTTCATAAAAGTCTTGTTGCACATGTCATCGAGCGGGTGAAGGCCAAGAAAAGCAAATTTTCCACATCGGTGTGACTCCCACACACAGCAGTGTTGCCTTCCAATTGTGTAGATGAATCTCCTATTAGATATTTTGTCAGCGTAGATTAAGGTTAATATTCGTGAGAAACTATGAACTTAATGAAATGTTTGCAGATTACCATTCCCATCAAAAACATGCAAAACTTGAAAATGATGTTGTTTCATGTGTGCGAAATAAAGAATTTATGGCGAGCGCACATTCATGATACTGCCAATGCTCAGTCCTTTTCCCCGCCGTTGAATATTAACCGATCGGTGCCCTTACTTACATATGTGTTGATAACTGTGAAATTATTTTGTTCTTATGAGATAATTTTTTAACGTTAGTGGGTGTACTTACATCAAAATCATGTTCAAGGTTAGGTTAGGTTAGATAAAGATTTCATTCCTA
Organism: Morinoia aosen; assembly: GCA_030386875.1. NCBI lineage: Eukaryota > Metazoa > Arthropoda > Malacostraca > Amphipoda > Talitridae > Morinoia > Morinoia aosen. The sequence goes on along the minus strand of CM059570.1, from coordinate 31,794,829 downwards.
TGATTTTCGTTAAGGTTTACATCAAAATCACGGTCAAGGTTGATGTTATGGCTAAGTTTTAAATATATTTAATCAATCTATAAGTGAATCCTAAACCAGTAATTCTAAGCAAAAATATAGAACTAAGGTTGGATGGATTTTTGGAATGAGCGTGAAAATATGGCTGGTAATCCTAAACAGTCGATATTGATTTTCATTGCTATAAATAATCAAATATGCGAATCTTACCACAATTCATGTGAATTCAGCTGTCAATAAATAAGGCCAGTGCTTTTCATTTCACACCATGCATTAATTTTAAGTTAATTCTAAATTTTAGACACTTAGATTTTAACGTAAATGCAACTCCATCAAGGAAATCAGATAGAAAATTAGAATAAAATATTATCCGATAAATGAAAAATGTTGCCAACTTACTTGCGATGTCCTCGAAGGAAGGCGCTAATTCTAGAAAAAATTTCCATTGTCGCTCCTTGAGGATTTGTGGAGCGCCTTCTTACGTCTTCCTGGGAACTTTAAAGATGTTGATAGGTAGGATTAAGTGCTTTATTCTAAGACGTCGCTCATGTACCGTAAATGAAAATACAACTCATCTGATGAGGTTGAACACAGAAAAAGGACTTTTCAACAAAATTTTTAGCACCACATGTTTAGTGTAACAGGTTTTTCTCGCCAAATTATTTTGCTAGAAGTGCTCAATAATTCGTGTTTCTTCTTTTTGCAATGAAGGAGTACGAAATATTTTCCTGTACCCGAAAGCAAGTGAATACTCAGTGTCTAAACATAACATTGCAGAACTCTAATACTTTAATTTTGAATAATTTACACGCGTTCCTACTTAAGTTTATGAAGTAGGAATCCAAAAATTTCATTGAGGGGGATTGAGTTATTTTCCATCACATCCTTCTCCGCAGGAGTTGTAATTTAAAATTTCAAATCGTTTTTAATTAATATAAACCATTCAGGTTTTAGAACATTGGTTTTTCGTTGTTCAGCGGATAAAGTGCATCAACTGCATGATCTGCTAAGGAAGAGAAACCAATGTGCTCTAACACCGGGACACAACCAAATGTTGGGATTTTCATGAGAAACATTAATGATTACAAATAAATTTAGGGCACCCTTTATAAAACTCTATTCCTTTCCGTGTCCAAAAATTTATAAATTATTCATGTAGGATTTCATCAGTTAATTAGCACCAAATTTATGCTTAATATTTTCCGATGTCAATATCATTAATTTCGTCATAGTGTAAAGTGGATTACGAGGCACAACACAACGACGTAAATTTCTGTTTCTATTTTGCAATTTATTTGCATCGTAATTTAGACTTTTAAATATTTTCAACAACCAAGAAAGATTTTCGTGCTCAATCGAATGTTACTAAATAGAATGCCAATATTTTTGACGATCTGCGACCGCTAGCTTGAGCAGTTACACCTGAAACGAATTATATTTAATTTTTAAGTGAAGTCGTAATACTTCTGTTTTATTTGACGCTTGACTATTTCGTTACTTATTTATTTTGAAAGCAATTAACGTATTACTGAAGTAAACTATGAAGAGATGTTACAGAAAGCAGTATATTCCAGAGACTGTTATACAAAAATAAAGAACAACAAGTCCATAATTATTGATGTCTCTTATTCAAAATTAATTCCTACAGACGGTACTTCTTGTTCTATACAAAAAGCATCTGAAGGAAAAAGACTCTATACGGATTTAGACATAAGTTGAAGAATTAGGAATCGAAATTAAGATCTTATTTTGCTATTTTGGTTCAAAGTTTCGTAAAGATTTCCTAATTTGAAGAAATAAACAATGAATTTCTAAAAAATGAATGAATTTCCGACAGATATCTGTTGGGCCATTGCCCCACTCTTCTTTAGTATTACTCCACTCTTTAGTGGGCCATTGCGCCACTGCTTGTATTTCTTGCGTTAATTTCTGTTTCAGAAATTCTCCACTGCCGGGTCTACGCTGTTAAACATTGTTATTGTATAATCAGTATTAACAGAACTGACAGCATCTTTTGAATTATTGTAGAGTTCAAAGACCTGAAGTCTTAAATGAAGTGTTTCAAGAGATCCCTTCTTATTTTTATGGAGAATTATCATGAATTGAGCTTGTTTCATGTTTTAAAAATCTCAACTATGATCCCAGCGCCCCTAACTCTGAAATAATCCTGAAATATTAAACTGCCTCAACACTGTGTTATAGTTAGAACAATGTTTGGTTGCTTGAACGCTTCACCTTTTTTAATCAAAAGCAAAGAGGCATCTCAGCGTCTAAAAAGCAGGAGCATTGTCTCGTCTGACTAAATTACTTGAGACTAACAACTTCTATGCCGATCTATATAAGCATAACGACGAATAAACGGGCTTTAATTAACATATCATTTTTGTTTTAGACATGTCATTTTTAACATTTGATCATCAATTTCATTTTTCTCTAATGTTCTTTGGTGTTCTGAGTCTGAAATATAGCAGACAATTTTGTTTTAATCATCTAGCGCTTTTTTCTCCTTTGAGTCGATTTTATACATTTTAGTAGATCTTAGATCGATAATTGATGTCTGTGTTTTCACAGCTGAAGGCCACTGAACTTTAAACGACTCAATTTTCTAATTTTCTGTTATTACTCATTAAGTTTACTACAAATGATTTTTTAGAGTAAGCTTCTAAACTATTCTTGTAAGAAAAGAAAATAAATCATAGCTGTAAATCATCAATAGTTAATAATAAGATTTTCACTATAAACTATTTTAGGGGTATGGTTAAATACGCACTTTTCGTACACATTTTCGTTCTGTACTCAATTTGTACATTTCATTTAACATATTTTTTCATAAAACTCTTCTGTTTCTATCTACAATATTATTTTAAAGTTGTTGTATCGAAACAGCTGATTGTTGATCAAAAAATTACAATTATACTTTAAAATTTCATTGCAAAGCTATATTACAATCTGTATCAATACTACATATACTCTACTCTAAGAAGAGATATGAATAACTTCAGGCTTAACTTTACCTCGTGACGACGACTACCGCAGAGGGAACGTCAGGACCACTCTATGCACTGGAGAAATGCACAGAACAAACTGAGTGCGTAAGTCTAACGGATCGGCTTAAATAGAAGTACATCGGGGGTGCCAAGTCATTTGTAAATACTGCAGTGAAACGCTAATCTGTTTTTCTCTAGTTGGTTATGAAGAAGCAATAATTTTCCAGAGATTTTTGTGTGTGCTATTTAAAAGTTTTGTGATTTTATGATGCTTGCGAAAGACTAATTTCCGGAAGTTCACTTTAGTGAAAGATTCCATAATGCTTTATTTCAGAATATTTTCCACTTTCTCTTGAAAGCTTTGCCCAGAGTAATCAATAAATTTTCAATCCTAAAAAGTTCAATGGAATTTCAAATGATTATTTCTCAGTTAAAAAAGTAGGGCTTGATCTCATATTGAAGAAAAAAATCAAGTTCTACCTCATGTTTGAGTCTGATTTCAGAAAATTCAATATCTCTGATTTTGTACATTGACTCATTAAGTTAATGGGAGTTTCGATAAAGAATAATTTCTTTTCATTTCATCTTCTATTGAAAAAATAACTTAGAATTCCTGGTGTAAAAATTATTCTAAAATTCAGGACATCACTAGAAGGCTCAGAAAACGTGAGGGGTTGTCAACAAGGCAACGAATCATAGGCTCAACTCGTACGTTAGAGCGGCTTAACCTGCCCAGAATTGGTCATCGTCATCCCTATTTAAATTCAAAAGAAGTGTTTGAAAATATTTGAATCATGTCTAAATATAGTAAGCTCGAATCTAGGAATCTTCTAAACACACTTTGTCATTTAATATTACATTTTTGTATTAGCTAACACACAAATGCGAAATCAGAATGTATACACAATTGGACGATTCAAGCTTTTTCTCAGGAGACTTAGGGGTTTTCAATTCCTGGAAAAATTAAAATAAAATAGTTTATTCTTGCGAGCTGTTAAGCGTAGGCCCAATGAACTCGCTTTTGGCATGTGGGATTGAATGGGATAGTACAAATGGAAAAGTCTCATCACACCTATTATTTGCACAGCGTTGATTGCCACTGGAACGCCGTAAAGAGTCAAAATATTTGTTGGTTATTGCAAACGATCGAAGAATTTCTGTACAGGGAGGGCCGCCTCCACTGATTTACTTACACTTCTGCCTGAAAATGAACTCGAAATTTATGAACTATTTCCGCAACATTTTGATTTCGTTGAAAGTTGTGACAAAGAACAGTCGCACTTTTTTATCAATTGCATAGTTGTTGGTCGATGTTGAAAAATTTAATTTTGTATTTGTTAGGCGAAATTGAACTGAAACAGTCTCATAAATAGGATTGACGTTGCAATGATTCATTTTTACTGTGATTCCAAAAGTAACTGCGATTTACTATTTTAAATATTAAAAAAAAATTTTTTTGTGGCCCACCTTGTATAGATGAGTACAAATGAATGATTAGAGCACAACTTGAAAGAAACTTGAAGAACTTGAATGCCTTTGCTGTTAAGCTCATTTTTTTCCTGAAGCATTTGATTAACAAATAGAGGAAAAATTCTCAATAATAGATCATTCTACAACGTTCTTTTCCGGTAGCTTTGTGAGTAAAAAATGTGGAACTTTAATAGTTGGAAAGTTTTTTATAGGATGACATGTATACATTTTGTGAATCGTTTTCTAACTTCCTTTTTTATAGAACAAAGCAATTTTTTTAATTAATAGGGTAGATACAGTGAGTTATATTTTAAAATACAGTTTAAAAACGCAGGAAACTACACAAAACTGAATTTTAATGAATAAGATACAAATACAGTTTCAACCTTACCAATTTATAAGGCCGCCGTCATACCATTAAAAATCAGTTGTGTGCTTTACAAAAGTCATGAGGAAGCTTAACAAAATTATAATGAGAGCAGTCACACGCATTCAGATTTCGAAACAACTGGTGACCATTTAGTTTATTTTTTATTTGAAAATTAACCAGCTTTCTAAATAATGGATGAAATGTAAATCCTGCCTTCAAATTATGAACTTAAAACTCAATTTCTAGTACCCAAAACACTCACTAGAGGTATTAAAATATTTCTTAGCGCTATTGTAGACTGGAGCATTGCCCATGTTTAGTTTGTTTTCTTCGAACTGTTTTTCCTTAAAATTGAGGAAAAAACCAAAGCACAATTTGATACAAAAAATATAAAAAGACTATAAAATATTCTTTGAATTTACACTCTAACTAATTTGTGTGCGTGACGTTACTTATTGTTGTCGCTAAATTTAGTTCGAGATAACAGTGTTCACAATGGCCTTGGATCATAAAATACCATGTTGAATTGTGCATTAAGAGATAAGCTTATTCGCGGAATAAGCTTATCTCTTAATGCACAGTTAAAGATGGTATAATAATCGCCTAGTTGTGGCGCACGTACCATCATATCCTCAAGTTTCAACCATTATATCCTCAAGCTCGTAAACCAGAAATTCGTCGAACTTGTATTTCTTTCTTTTCAATCATTGACTACATGATAGCGCTATCTAAACCTCATAAAATCATTTGATCCAACGTTACGCGAAGCAGACGTAAACTGAATGGATCTGCCTCTGTACAATTACATCAGGTATGTTTGATCTGCGATTTTCTGTTGAGTACAAATATATTTATGAATTAGTTGAAACATCTTTATGAAGAAAAAACAGAGAAAGATCGGCTTACTTCAGCAACCAACAAAACCAGAGAAAATCATTTTAATAGACTTCTTCGCTCATTTGTACGTATACTCGAAGAAACCACTGCATGCACACGATCAAACAATACCGTCACAATCTCACTTGCACCGGGCACGTCACTCACATCATTCACTGTTTGGCCAATGCTTCGGCCATAAAACTATGACCGTCACCCAGCCATCCGCCACCGACTTTATGGTTATAGGAGGCGTGAGACTAGACTTTCTTACATAGCATTGATTGCCAGGCAAACATCGGCCATGTGGTATTCAGATACCATCGTGGAATTTTTGACCATAGAAGTGTTACTGGAAACTTGCAAAGCATGAACGGCCGTTAACTAAAAACAAGACGTAGGCAAGTTCACTTCTTTGGTTTAACATGGCACATATTCAACTGAAATTTTTCGTTTAAAAACCTAGAGTAGAATTTTTCTATGAGTAGAATAGTTTCATCAAGGCATCTTAGAGAAAAGCTGGTTATATCTCACAACTGCAGTGTTAAACTATGCAAGCATATTGTCAGTATAGGAGTCCCACACACAAATAGGACGCTGCTGACTTACGCGCAAAAGTGTACCTAAAACTGCCCCCGTGGTCTTCCGACGCTTTCAGACTAAGCGGATCACTGCAGTTGAGCTCTCGTACACTTTTTCCTTATAGAAGAGCAATAAACACGACATGCTCGTGGAAAAGACTACATCTTTACACCCACTCGAGCTACTGCATATCTGGTATGTACATATTTAGTTCAAATTTGAGTAGCGCGATTCTAGGATCTGCCCTTGATAATATATTCCTTAGGATTACCTTGACAAAAAGGATCTTTTAGTAAGCATATCAGCGGCATGTATTTATGAGGGACTTAGCAATGCCGATAGCTTGACGTACGGTATCGGAACGAACCCTTCAGGTTAACTTAACGGCATTTTAACTTATTTGTTTTCTTAGTCAAACGTAGTGCTCATGATTTCAACCCGGTATATTTTTTCAGATGAAAGAAAGCAAGAAAACTTGAGTCTTTCCGTGATTAAATCTTCACTGTAAATTTTTAAAATGAAATCTGGAGTTAATAGCATTCTCTTTCTAGCAGTTATCAGATATCTGAGATAGAAGCATTCGTGAGAACGAATATCCCTTTCAATTCCGCTAAATATTTTGTTGAACAATATATCGCAATTAGAAACTAGATTCGCTATCCGAAGAAAAATGAATAATGTTTTCTAAGTTTTAATGTAAAATTTATCACAAAGTCATTTTTTATCCTGTAGGCAAGTAGTCAATTAAACTCCTAAACAAAAAATTTACGAATTTTATTAAAGAAAAGTACCACTTGAGCATACACATATTTTTGATCACCATGGATATCTTTTAGAGCGTGTTTTCACTACAATTATCATTAACTCTACAGCAGCAATTTCATAACTCACTGCTAAATATTTGTACGATTTTACTTTAATATGTGGACTAAAAAATGGAATTGCGTAGTATTCAATGAGTCACACATAGACTTACATTCATTTCATTCCTACAATTATGTTGGGCCACTATAATAAGGTGTGGTGCTGAGGAGGAGTTACAGAGTTATGCTAAGGAAGGCCTTTCATGACAGTAGACTGTATATTGGCATGCTAGCCTCAATGATTCACTATAACAGTTCTGAGTAGTGCACATCGTCGCATACGCCGGCATGATGTCACGAAATTTTCAGATCTGAGTGACGAACCATCTGAGGAGAAGGTGATTCTGTGATTCAGCTAGCTCACGCATCTCATTCTGTAGAATGCAATCATGGTAAAAAATGCAATGTTCCCATATCTGCTACCGATTTCAAAATTTAGATTCAGCTTCAACCCGAACGACCTCAGGATTTCAGGGTTCTTACTTATTTTTTTACCGAAAGCCTTATCTGAATAATACTGACAGCTCATATCTCTTACAAGTAATGAATAGATGACCTTATCACATTTGTTCAATTTAATTTTTCCCCTCGTTTTTCTTCACATTAATTATCTAATGTCTCTTATTCACTTTTGTTTGATCTTTCATTCAGAGACGAACGATCTTTTACTGTACTGAAGACGGAGCTGGACTTCGAAACATTTTCTTATTAGATATGACTAGTGTACACTCCCTTTGTTTGAAATAAGAAGTAAGGTGAAAAGAAAGAAAGGCCGTAAGAAATAAAAAAAATTCGATCTCTCGAGAGTTGAATGCACACGGCCCGTCAGAGCTGTTTAATAAAGTTAGACAAATCACATGACACACGTTCCTATTTCCTAAGAATTCACGCGCAATTCTTCTTACTCGAATCTGATGGATTAATACACTGGAAATTGTGGAGTTGATAAAGCTTGTTTCACAGATACGCGTATCAAACACTTTCGATCGGCTTCGGACAGAAGGGTAAAAATAAATAAATTTTGAAATAGATTTTATTTAACACGTTCACTACTTGCTGGTATACATATGTACCAACAGGTGCATTGCTGATATACGTGTTGGAGATGCTCAGTTTTTCATAAGTTCTAAAAATCAACGTTACACCTTCGTATTTTATTAAACTAGTCTAATTATCTCCACGTATGCACTTAGAAAAAGCTGAAATAATGTAAAAAGTAATTTTAATTAGATCCTTTATCGAAAAAAGGTTTTGGTATATAACGAAAATCACAATGAAAACACATCCGATTGTAATACAAGAAATTACGCTCCGTTCCAGGAGAAACTTTTAATACTAAGTATGAATAAAAAATCATAATAAAAATAGCCTTTTGTAACCAAAAAACTATTCTGTCGAAGGAAAACTTAATACTCAGCATAAGTCAAAAATCACATCATCGGTTAACAATAAGGTCTATTTATCAATTAGCAAATTTTTCCAATTTTCTGACTCTATTATTGGCTCTGCACACATTTTTTTGCCAGTGAATAGAATCAATTGCAGTGATGCAGATTCAGACTTTCTATTATTATAAACTCGAGTGTCTTCATGGTTCATTTCATTTCGGAAACTTTCATTGACCAACAAGTTCTCTGCTTCTCCTATCGATAATTCGTTTGAATATGTGCTGTATTCATCAGGGAAGTCTTCAGTGTAATAAGAATCATTGTCAACTACTGCACTGCTTTTATTTCTATAAAAGATTGCTGCGTCCATCGCGGAAAAATGAAAATAAATCTATTTATAATTAATTTATGACACAATCATGTAACTATCTTCACATATACATATATTATTATTTTCACACACAAATTAAATACTGGGTGTACATCTGGAATATAAGAACATACGTATAAAAGATACGTGTAACAAAGTTGTAGAAACAAGTGACAAACCCATTGCTCATAGCAGCACACGTATTGATATGCACCACGAAGGCGTGGTACACATTTGGCCCAATACGTGTGTAAACAATAAATTTTCATGTGGGTGACGATTTGCTCCATATTCGTCCCACGCATTTTATTATATCTACATGTTGCTTAGAGTTACACCGAGCTAGTCACCTACTTCTGTGATTGTGGCGCAAGCCATACTGAAACAGCGGTGAACAATTGCAACTGCCGTGAAGGAGAGACTGCTAAAGTAGCTATCGTAATGAACGTGTAAATATACTTTCTGAAGAAAGAATGAGGAACATCGTTCGCAAACTGAACATTTTCTGCAGAGCAAATTTATCGTATTGCGGGAGTTTAACCCATCGCAGTAAACGTGCTAATGTTTTCTATAGTGTGAGACAATGCGCTGATTTAAATTCAAGGAAAATAAATTAAAATTATAAGTTAATGTTTGGAGCAGTAACATAGTTTGAAAGTGTAACGCAGTATATGATATGGACTAGAAGGAAATCTGAGTGAATAAAAAGGAAAAAAATTTTATCAGCAAGAGACGATCGCATCATGTCATTGTAGAAAACAGAACTATTGATTGCGGTACTATGCATAATTTTTTCAGAATCCTTGAAAATTCGTTCATTATAAATCAATGTTTTGTTGTGGTTCCCATCCCGTATTATTTATTTCCCGATAATAATGTAGCATTCCGTTGTCTCCAAAAATCAAACGTTATAGAAAATGTAGCATTCCAGAACAATCTCATGCAATACGATACCGAAAATATGACGAAATCACACGATGTTTAAATATTATTGATCAAGGTATCTGGTTTTGGAATACGATCAAGCGAAGTAGTCAAAGTCATATTTATTTTTTGTTAGTTGAAGTGATGTAATTGGTTTATTGGTACTAAATTACCCTACTTAACAGACCAAATAATGAATATTCAAAGCGTAGAAATAACGAACTTTTAGTAAAAAAAAAGTTGAAATATGACATTTAAACAGTAATTAATTTGGGTCATTAAAATAAGCAGACGCTGTAAACGGGAATTAAATTCGGTGAATTCTTGAATCTTCGAATTTAAAATCGAGTATTTTCCATAATGATGTGCGTAAAGCCTCGCTTGTACTGTTTCGAAGAGGTTTCTTTCATGCAGAGCTCTTCTTGCTCTGGGTCGTGGTGGGCCGTGTCCTAAACGGGGAGAGAGAACGGTGAGCCAAGCTACGAATACAAGCGCTTGATTAAAACGGTTATCATACACATGGAAGAATGATTAATAATAAATAAAAAACACCGTACTACACAACAGCCTTTATTGCAAAACGTAATTTTGCACACACGCTTGTTGAATCATGCACACTTCAGTAAATTCCTGTAAGATTTAAGAGTAACATAGAATTTTTTCCACGGTGTTCGTGACTTAAATAGACAATGGATAAAAATATGTAAATAAGGAAACTGCAATACAAAAGTCAAGCTGATCCTTACTAGTGCAAAGTATTGCACCATTAGATTCATTGAAAAGAGATAGGAACCATTGTAGTTATCACGTATTGATAAGAGTTGGAGATGGTTATGGATGGCCTGTTTTATGAGAAATACTCGAGTGTTGGCTGTGAGAGATTATTGTTGAATATTGGTACTCTTAGCATAACACTGCAGGAAGCAATCACAGTTGCTCAGATTCACAGAACAATGCCCAGGCCCTTTTCCATTCGTTCATTCCTAAGAGAAAAAATAATCTTTAAATTGTTCTTATTAACATTGCATGTCGTACCGTGCATGGATAAAAACGTCACTCAAAATTACGAGTCAACAGTTCCTTCGTTATTTCTGCTGTCAATAACTAAGACGTTGCCCTTACTTGATGGTAGGGCTCTTTCATCAATCTGTGGGTCTCTTTAGACAGGTTTCCAATAAGATACTTCGCATATTATATTCTTATTAATTCTTTGATACCATTCACTCTGAGAAAAGGTTGAGTCCTGATTTCCATGCTGGAATACATGGTTAAAATAACGATTTCAGATGAGCAGTACGATCATTACTTTATATAGCTCCGTCCTATGTACACAGTCAGAAGAATCATCTCTTCTATCACGCATACGTCTTGAATGACGAGTTTTAATTTTCGACGTTTCATAAATAATTTATTGTTTACGACAAATGCCCTCCTCTTGCTACATGTGATCATGACTGACTCACAGTTTCACATTCGAGGAAAATGTATATCGTGCTCGTAAATTAGCGCGGTGGTCTCACCACCATGAACTCATCGACTGACTTGATACTTCAGCGTCACAAGTCAAGTGTACCCGGCGATATAACTATGTTCGCTAGGCCTTCATTCTAATTATTTCACGTATATTGTGTTCAACCGAAGACTTTCTAATGCAGGGAAATGTAGAAATAAAATGTAAAAAGGTTTTATTACTCATCTGTTCTAAGGGAAAAACTGCAGAAAATGGAGAACTAATAAAATCATGAAGACGATGATGAAATTGATGACAGCGATGATTACGTTGAAATGATTACCTAAGTTAATGACACTATTTACAACTTTATTACCTCAAAGTCATCAATATTTGAAGGATAGTTTCTTTAGTATCATGCTACGCTTTGCATTGATAGTTAACATCTTCCACGTTACTTGCTCATTGGGCTTGTTTAAAAAACTTTCATTAAATACGATAAAAATCCCTTAGACTGGTGCTGGCTACTAGTTCTTAAAATATGCATCCTTATGAAAAGAAACATAACTTGGGCAAGACGGAAATATTCTATACTGTTCATTGAAAAAAGAGCTATGCATTTGACATGCCATGGTTCCAATTGATAATTCGCCATGAGAAATCATGCCCCCATAACGCAGCGATTGAAAAGATTGCCCGCAGACGAGAGACCTGAGGTCACAACGTTAGCGGTTGCTACCGTGACAAAAATAACAGAACACGAACGAGGGATCTCGACAATTTATGTCGTAGTGGTTGGATAAATATCTCGAAAAATAGAGACACAGCGAACAGAAAACTGAGTTCAATTAATGCATGAAAGAGAGCCAAAGGAAACTTTTTCGGTGAGACATTATTTTTTGAGCATGGTATCAAGAAGTCAGTAACAATTTTACCACATTAAAATTACATCAAGTGAAGATTAATCTGGAAAATTATGTCAATTTTGCTAAATTCGCCAGATAGCAACTGATCGAGCGACTCTTCATTATAGGATTCGTATTTGCTTCCAATGATAAGATTAATAAACAAGCGGACGTATTGGCAATGGGATCCAGTGTTTTTCCTCTAGAAGCTGATGCTTTTCTTTCGCAATAATTTGAAAAAACAATTTTGAAACTAGTGCTCCGAAATTTTAGAGCCTTAATATTTTATGTATTTTGGCAGTACTTTCTTATTGTTTCATTCACGGGGAGAAGTGCATCAATTTGTTGTGGTATGAAATTTTTTGTAGATATATCAAATTCACAGAGGTAACTGAGCAGAATGATCGGCTATCATTTTTGAGTTTTCTCTTCACAAGATAATGTTTGAATTCGTCCCCTCTGTCAAAAGGAAACCAACGTCTCGACTGGCTAGGGTATAATTTTTTCAGCTGCTTTTCGAAGAATATTTCAAGGCAAGAGCCACTCTTTTTCTTCACCGAATCTCTAACTCATGGGGTTTTTATTTTAAATTAATTGAATATATCATCGAAATTTCCAAAATTTATTATAGTTTATTATTACAATAAGAAGATTTCGCCAAAAAGTTTTGCTCCCCTCTTGCAGTTCTGACCGAAACAAAGTTTTAGCACGGTTCGTTCGCGGGTCACTTGAATACAAAAATCCGAATAAGCCAGTTCCACCTTCCAGTGGTCGAGCTGAGGCGTATTTTTATATTTGTTATTTTTATCTGTTATTTTTCTTTATATAGCACTAGCATTGCTCGCGATCTGACGTCAGAAGACTACCTTATATTAGGCTTACATTCTTGTGACGTTCATCTCTCACTGGCAATTTATATTATAAGTGTTCTCTATTTTTCCAGCGAACTCGCTCTGCCTCTCTATGCCTCGCTCTTTCGGCTCTGCAAAGCGAAGTAGGCAAATTCTAGCCATCCGTTCTGTCTGGAGGTTGGGCCATCGCTTTGGTGTCTCACATCTCACAGTTTAAATGTACTACATTAGTCTTTTGTTGTGATTATTACGTTAATTGTTCCTCCATGTTTCGCACCTAAGATTGAGCACGTTAAATTTTTTGGGTAGTCTTCCCCTGGACGGTTTACCTCAGGACAGTTTACTTAAGTACAGTTTATCGCAAAACATACAATATTTTGAGTATCTAACAGTGAGCCTACAGTCAAAAGATGAACATATCACGCAAGCTCAAAATACCTCTGTTCTAAAGACCTAAAATTAATACCCTTAAAATAAATTCCTTGATGATGGTTGAAAGCTTGAAGAAGTAAGCATTTGTTTAAAAGAGTTCATGTCATTCATCAAAAAAATGCTTAACAATAATGTAATGTTCTCCAAAGTTACTGCAAATTCGATAAATAAATAAACTTCAATGTAAATTAGATGCGAGTTATTTTTTGCGATTTACACATCTGTGTAACGCACAATTCAAGGTCATGGACACAGATTCTCTTCAATGACACCCATTGAGGTTTAGGATGAGAAAGCCTTTCTAACTTGTATCGATCGAATCGAAAATTATCTTCATGCTTAGAACTTCCATAGAAATCCATAAGAAATTTTACTGTGAAGAAAATTATCGCGAAAATTTTGTGTAAGATCGTCGTTCTACTTCCTCAGTACTGATTGGCTGATGAGCTCAGAAAATTAGAAAGTTGGTTTTCTACAACGTCTACAATGGCAGACAATACCTGACACTGTCACTGGTTTCCGCTGACGCTCCCTTGGTTATCATCATCTACACCCCTTGGGTGTAGTGGTTGGCGTTCCACTCGTTCGATGTCGTTCCGTTCGTTGTTTCCGCTGCCGTGCGCAGTCGTAACCTGATGTAAAGGTAAGGACTGGTTAAATTACCTAGGGTTTCTCGGAAGCCTATTTCCCACATCTGCACATTACCTGCAGCTTTGGTATCCGCTGTCGGGAGGAGAGGTGATACTTATGCAGGTGGTACTTATACTTCTCTCGCCTTTTGAAATTTGTAACAATAATCGAATTATAATGTGTGATTTTCTACAAGATTTTGTGTTTTCGTATCAATTTATAAATTCAAAGCTTCTAATTCCAATTTCTGTTCCTGGTTTTTTAAGGGCCTAGATGTGGGGACATTGCGTGCAAATCGAGAGGTGGAATTTTTGCGACAAATAAAAGTATAACTAATACACAAGTGTTCAAGTGGGTTCAGAAACACTTTCAGGAAGAAATTAAATTGATACCACTCCTCGTGTGAAACACAGAAAATATTTCTAGAAACATATTAGAAAAGCAGTTAAACTTGAGCCTATAATCAAAATTCCGTTGATAATATTATTTGTGAATATTTCCATTGAACCGACACTAATGAAATCAAGCTCACGTGATTTCTACACATTACGAGTGGAACTTTGATTACTGAGGAGTCTTTTTTAATCATAATGACTTCAATGATGTTGACCCTAAATAAATTAAAATAAGTTGGTTGAGTGACTAGGAAAAATAACCAAACTGAACGATTTTACCTTTCCTTCATCTGAGGAACAAAATATTTTCCCAAGTCATACAAAATGAATGTAAGCGCCGTCCGCTTTAGGCTTTTTTCTCCGTAATTCGAATCGTCGAGTTTGACTTAGGTTGGCGATCTTCGTCTGACTGAGTCCATTCTGGTTACGGAAGGGGTGGAGGCTGGTTCAATATTCATTATGTTCTGTATAGTTTTCATGTTTTATTGATTGGGACCGTGTTTGTGCCATACGTCAGATTTGAATTCATTTTGCATGTAAATTTAACATCTGTTAATTTTTTGTTTCAGCTCTTTGTATTATACAAACTACTCGAACCGTTTATTAAGTAAAGTAAAAAACGAAAACGCGTATCGAATAAATGCCAACAAAATTTCTATTCATAATTGCTACAGCAGTTATAATGAAAATAACCCAGATAATGATCAAATGACCCGTTTGAACTTTCAGAAGGTCATAAATTCCTTCACTAGTGTTGTAATGTTACCGCAAATACAGGGCCGTTATTTTGGGCATTGTTACGCACTTCATAAGAGAGAACACATCTGCTTCAAAAGTGGGTGAGAAAAAACATGATTTCACCATACGGTACTTTTTTTAATTGTAATATTTTCATTGAAGACATCTTTCGTGAAAAAAGAGGTTAGCTTCACAAATGCGATACTCAGGCTATTAAGTTAGCCTTAATGTCTTCGAATAAATTAAGGAAAATAGTAGAAAATAAAAAAATTGTCAAATTGTTTCTTCAACCACTTGTCCACACCATGAACAAAAATAAAATCGTTTGATAAAATATTATTGTTTTCGAGCCGTTATGGTATGTAACATCTGGGGTAAAAACGTAACCCCATTTGATTTTTCAAGACTTTATTCTTCAGAACCTCGCCAACAGAAAAACAATTATCATATCACGATAAATCGCGAGCAATAGGTTCCTCAGACACAGCATTCTGAGCTCTTGTATAGAATTGTCAAAAGATTTCCAACTTGATAAAGCATTTTCATGAGATTTTGAACTGATCGAGGCTCTTTTTGTTCACTTGTATTATTCACTGTGTGAAGGTAAAACTTGAACATTGTACCCAAGTTAACGGGTCTTGGCTATGAATACTTTGAGATCCATGAGTTCTAGCTAAAGCTGCTACACATTCGGTGGGTCAATCATATATAATACCTAGTTTCCCCATACTACGGAGAAAATGGCTTCCAGTTAAGGTCTGAGTCTGTCTTTGCTGTAATTTCTCACACATACCTGTGTGATATCAGATCCAGCCTGACGTAACCAATAGCTTAAAATTAAGTTCTGAGTCCGTCTTTGCTGTACTATATGCGCGCTCACCTGTGTGTGGCTTGATTCCCCGTAGAAATTGAATTCTCCGTTCGAGAATTCCATCTTAGCAGAAGATCCAGGGTTGATCTTCTTTTCGTTGGTGTAGGGGATTTTATAAATACCGAAATTACGAACGCTTCTTTGGTCTTGAGCAAAGTTTTGCGTACAACTTCTTTTGTTTTCAGGCACGTATTGTATACAACTTCTTTCGTCTTCAGGCTTGTATTGCATATAACTTCTTTCGTCTTCAGGCCCGTATTGCATAAAAGCGGCGATGTGGCACGTCACCTAAATTGAAAACAAAAGATGCCTGTGGTGGTGAATTATTTTCATTTTCATTACATTCACTCGAAACGAGCGATAAAATTGGGAAATAATCAATGAATTACTTAATTTGTTATTTTTAATTCTTACAATCAAAAGGTTGACGCCATTCTTCCAACAGAAGCAATAAACTAAATGAATCGAAGTCAGCTTAGATAATATTTTCTCAGTAGTCTACCGTCTATGTGGATATTTTTGCATTGTATTTTTCACAGTTACTATTTCTCGTAATTGTTCCTGTCACTTTGACCTTCGGAGTTCCGTACATTAACTTTTTCAGTTATATTTTGTAATAAATGTGCGGCTTACTTTCCTCCCTTATTGTTTTTCGTACATTAAAACGCAAGTTGTTTCTTTCGTAGGATAATTACTGCTTTTCACATCGATCTTGGGTCTCATTTTCTAAAGCTGAAGTTGCACTTTCTCAAAATTCATCTTTCCAACTATCGGCCTGCTTCTCTGATATGTTCCCTACGCACTGAAGACGCGTGATCCTGGCATGCAGTCATATTCATTCAAATATATCTTGTAAAATTGTAAAATGCTTTGATGTCTGTACCTGTCATGCGATACCTCGACGTTTTGTGTTGTTGCAAATTTGTTTTTTTCCAATAAGACTACTAACAATCCTCACCTTGCTGATTGCTCGAAGTGAACAATTGTATAACTTGTATAGTAGAGTCCAAATCTTGGTAAAGGTTCGAGTAGTTATGCAACCCATGATTGATAGGAAAAAGCTAGTGAAATTTAAAAATTCTCTATTTTAAAAAATGCAGTTTGTTTAAAGTGCTTGAAACAGCTGAGCAGAAGACCATTATTTTACCGAAAATGGAACTTCATATAATGAGGTTATCGCTAAAGTTTTGAACAAATTAGCGGTACACTGACTGCTAGAATTAGGGATAAATATACAGTAGAAATGGAATTGTGGCGAGTTAAATTAGGATTTAGTTTGGATTAATATAACCCAAATTATTAGGCCAGTATATTTTCCTCAGTTCATATTTGTGTCGTTTAAATTAAACTTGCGCCCATGGGGATTTGTATAAATGTATGGATACATTAGTGTGGAAGATAAGAAACCCAATTAGGGAAATTTAAATCGACCGAATATTGAATCGACACTCCAAAAGTAGTTGTGTGCTAATATTTTACCATGCACAACAATGTCAGAGCTGGTAGGACTTCAGAAGGTGGTTGCTAAAACTGACCAAGACTCTGTTAGGCACTTCTCTGCAGGGATTATGCTGTCGTGATGGACGACGTCTGTTGGCTGTTTCTGGACGAAAACGCGCTTCATGTGTGAGAAAAAGCGATTAACTTCGTTTGTCGCCTTAGTTTGTCAGGTATTGATATCATCTACACTGATTTATGTATCCATATTTGCAGCTTTACGTCAGTCCAGCATCCCCGATTATCTCTGTTAGCTTGAGAAGAATTTAAGTTCACATGGTTGCTCGTCTTCGATTTTATTTTTGGCAGTATCACGCACGATCGTCAGTGGAAGTATCAAAAAGTGCTTCCATGAATATCACGATTGGCATTTTTGTCTGAAATGATTTAGCAAAGCCATTACCGTCTCATAAGCCGTGATGTCATTTTTTGCGGTAATTTCCGCGTTCTCTATAGACAGCGCCAGCTTCAACGTTAACACGACTTTAAATCTTGTATTGAACATAGCTGGGTGTTTTGACATTTCAATCTTAATATGACACAGGGTCAGAAGTTAGCAATACACGGTAATACTAATCATGTAAACCAATTTTATTTCAAATCAGAGGTTTGAATTCTTGTTAAATAATAACGCTCTGAACAGCATTATGAACAGGATTCAATCTACAGAACACCTCTGTTCAATACTCTCTACGTCAACATGAACTTCAAGTTTTGAGAATAAAGTGAAATAAATTCCGTTCATGTACTGTAAATATAATTTTTGACAAAAACTGTATTCAAATTTCCCTATAACACTACAGAGATGAGATGCGATGCGATGCTTTGCCAAAATGCTCCCTCAGAGTTTTGAAAAAAAAAAATGATTCTTGACTAAAAGAACACTGAATTTTTTCGCCTACCATTTAGCAATTTAAATTCCCATGTATGTATACAGCTCTTATTCTAGGTTGGAAAAACTCACGGCGTAGTTTCTGTCGAACAAAGCGTTGATTTCGATGTCATCATCATCATCGCCGAAGGAATTGACCATGGTTTCAGCAACTCTGAGCCAGCCGCTGTAGAACAAGAACTGAAGGAAGGTGGAAAATGGGAAGTAAAAGTCCACCTCATAACCTGGGATGTTTTGTGAGGGATCGAGGAGCTGGCCGCCGACGGCGACGCTCATGGCGTATCCGTAGACGCACCACGTCATCATCTGTGATGGATGTGTACAGTGTTCATGACATCAAACACCTGGCTAAACATGCAAAATCAAATGTCAATTCTCATTAATGCAAAACTATTAAATGTCGAGTTGAGATACTCGCATGCATTTAAAAGTTTTGTATGAACGTTTGATTGGACGTCGTTTTCATGGAAGTGAAATTCATTCTCTATTGCAGGCAGAGGATGCGAGTGTTTTCAAAACTAAGAAAACTTTCATTTTATATGGCAAATACACGTTTAAATGAATACGAGGGTTTTTTATCGTTCAATGGAAGTTGAAGGGCCAATATTGATGAAGAAAATAGAGTAAAAATCAATAGTTTTGTAGGCCCATCAATGAAGGCAATTACCCGTAGAACATAAAAGTATCTGTAAATGTTCTTGTGAACGCGCAAAAGTATTGAAATTAGATTAGAGTGTGAAATAAACTTTTCATCCTCGCAAGCATGAAAAAATCATTGAAAATAATCACAACGTTCTGAGAACCCACTTGAGTGTTGGCAAGAAAGTACGGCTCCGTGTCATATTTTACGAGTGTTTCACACTTGCATTTTATACAATTCAGCTCGTCAAGCATTCTGGATTCGAATGTTCCATTGTCCAGAAGACCTTTTTCTTTCGCTTCAGAGATTACTTGTAAAGCCCAAACGAAAGGAACCCAGTATATTTGGGTGTGCGCTTTCTCAATTTCCCCAATAATGTTTTTTTCATTCTCCGTCATCAATCCTGAAATTTAAATAACATTCAGAAATTTTGTTTGCAGAAAATGACCATAAAAACGTTCATTATTGAAAAATTACACAAATATTCCAGCCTCGTATCGAAAACTATTACAAATTTTATGCTTCTGAGGCCATTTAGCAACTACTATCGAGTTAATTTTCAAATACTTGAAAATTTAGGAAATGAGGGAAAGGGTAAAAGATAATCGCATATACAAGCTAATTTCAAGAATAAGAATGATATGAATTCAGAATCAGAAGGATAGTTATGAAGAATAAGAACGATTCAAATGAATGAATTGTATAAGAATGATACAAAAATGAAGAAAATTTCATTTTAATTCAAATAACTATTCGGTATTTGATGAAGAATGGAACTACAATTATACTGAAGTATAGAAACTGTTGCGAATGCACTCGTACTTGTGGTTTATGAAGTTTTGAGTCTACGTAATCACAGAAACTGATGTACGTATGTGAACCTAGGTGCACTTTTGCAATTGAACTGATGTGCTCACTTGAACCCTTCTACATATCCATAAACCTAGTTTCTGCATTTTGCGGTTGAGAACGTTCACTTTTCTGTTATTGCTTCGCATGTTTTATTCGTAAAATGTTCTTTCAGAAGATTTGGCTCTAACTACCCGCCATTAGACAGAAGTTCTCAACTTTTACGTGTTCGTACAAAAGTATTAGGTTTTAGCTTTAACAGTCGAGACTTTCGTAGTTACCTTCATTTTTTTGAAAATATTTTCCGTTTTTCGTTTCTGTCACAGGCCTAGTACGAGAAAGCCACAAAATCTTCTTATCTGTTATATGTAAATCGAATAAGATAAGATGCTCTTACGTTTTCTTTCTAGCTTAATATTGTATTTAGAGTTCAAGATTCTATTAGCAGTAAATCTCATGCAACATCCCAGTGTAATTGAGATATAATTACTGACCGCGTCTCGTACAATTTCACTTCCGAAAAATCAATGAAACTCTTGAATAATTGAAATCAATTTCGAAACGAAAAATGTCAAAAGTACTTTGCATTCCTTTACTTCTCAGAGAACAGTTGAGGGACTGATCTTAAGTTGACGTATGAAAGACATTTTATACATCTTTCGATTGTGTCATTTGATATTTTCGGAGATGGGTCATAAGTATTTGTTTGCAATAGTTGAGATTCATTTTTGTCTCTCATGATGAAAAAAAATGGAAAATAGAATTAAGTTTCTTGAAGATAGAGGATAGCGCAATTTTACGACACATTTTTTTCCTTGACAGTCTTCACATTTTAGAGTACTTGTTAGGGCTTCGGATGCATTAGACTTTCGAATTTATTGAATTTCGAAGCAAGTTAAATTAAACATAAGATTCTCTTTCTTGTCGTTCATAGCTGACAAAATGAAATTTATTTCTCCCTTTAACAATACTAGAACTCAAAAACCCATTCGCAAATCGTAGAACTTTTTACAAAGACCTAACTCACTTTTAATTTCCTCGTAGTTTAAATATCATTAGTAAAACTCTGTCAATTAATACTGTTATAGTACTTCATGCAGTGATCGATACTGTACCGACTAGTTGTTTATAAATTAAACATATAGTGATAAATACATAATTTGGTACTATTTGCCCACACATAATAAAATTCTGAAATTATTTAAGTATGAATAGATTGAGGGGAAATTTAATAAAACTCAGTTATTTCAGAAACTCATTGCATAGAGGAAATGTTATTTTCCTCTGTTGATATACGAGACCTAACGAAACCATATCCCTTCCGTTAATGGAAAAGTGAGCATGCATAATTTCTTACCTGTTTTGTAGAAGTGTTCTATAGTTGGAAATCTCTTCTTCATCTTCGGGCTTAAGGTCGACAAGGTGAGAGCGAAAATCAAATTCGCGTAACGGACAAGCTGCAACCTGATTTCCATCCTATCTCCATCCTGCTCCCCGATAAACATTAGACATATGCATTACTGGTGACTCGAAGTTAAACAATTTAAACAATTTTAAACAATTTATTTACCACAGGTGATACAGAGGTAGAATGTTTCTTAAATCCAGTACAATGGTCAAATTAGAGTATAGGTACCTGTGGGCCCGAACAAGTTCAGCGACTTCTAGGGCATCCTACCATCACGTTATTCTAATGTGTACATTAAAGTTTATCCTAATTAACTTAACCTAGTTTCGTATGAGACTGATCAAAGAGATAAATATTTCGATATTTGATGCTGTATTCTACAGTATAGGTCAAATCGGCTATATATAATCGGCTCTCTGTGGCACAGTGGTTAATGGATCAGCCTTGTATGTTGGAGACAAGGGTTCGTATCCCGGCGCTGGCGCGGCGATTTTCCCCGTGTGGTATAAGGGAAAGCTCAAGCACAATACCCCACTCAACTCAGGCGTCGGAAATGGGTACCGGCTTTATACGGAGGAAGCATCATGGTGTCCTATATATAGGGTTAGTTATAAGACATTTGAAAAACCAATGCTCAAGATCATATGTATCAGGCTTGATTGGAAATAAAGCATCCCAAAGATGCCGATGTTTGTTTGTTTTGTTTGTTTGTTATAACAATATATTCGATAAAACGATTTAAAGAGCAGACTGAAGATCGGTTATGTTACCCATGGCAAGTTACATTACTAGGACCAGACATGTAGGAGGCAAGATGTGACTAGGTGATCTTAAACGACTAGAATTCTGATAGGAAGTGAGACTCAAGATGTCTTTTGAATACTTCGTAAGAATTGCTTTCACGGATCTCCGCAGGTATTGAGTTCCAAGTTTTAGTTCCAACGAAGAGGATACTATGTTGCGACCGGGTTCAATGATATGAACAGTAAATTTCTTGATTAAATTAAAATTAGAGGTCAAAATTATAGTATAAATCCCTTGTTAATTAAAGAGAAATTGAAGATCATGAACTGAAGCGTAGTAGCACACTCTTAAACATTGTCAGTATCCGAACTCCTTTTTACTTAGTAAACAGTGAGCGCCGAGTGGTAAGAGGGATGGCCTTCAGTTCGGAAAGTCGTTCATTCGAACACTTATTTTTCGGTATACCACTATGTAAAAGTAAAAAGTTTGTCTCACAGGTACTGTCAACACAGGTGCACTGTCAACACGGGTGCATAAAATTCCGTAAGTATTTTATTCCCTAGTATAAAATACCCTAGTTTAGCATAAAATACCGTATTTTATACTGCCTCTGTGCCACGAGGTGGAGTATTATTTGTCTTTTCAACGTCATGAAAGCCAATGCAAATATCGGATCTTCTGGTTCATACAGACCAAGAAAGAAAAAGATTTGCACAGCATACATCAGGATAGTGCATCATATTTTTAAGAAGTAAAAAGGCAAAGTCATTCGCAATACCTTCAGAAGCGTGCGTGTTACGACAATAGAGTTGACTGAGTCACTCCCGCAGACCTAGAACCAGTGCTGCCAGCGACTACTTTTTGAAAAACCTAGATTTGAACACAAAAACCTAGCCTTCTAAAATGTACTTTCTGAGCATAAATTTTTACAGTTGGCATAAAAATAAAGCAAAATTAATGAAAAAATGCAGTTTTCTTACCTCAATATGAATTATTCCGCCGCTTCATCTCCCTCATAAATGACGAATTTATCAACATTTTTTGCATCTTGCAACGAGTCTCGTATCTTCTGGACACCCCTCCATCGGCTAGGTCTCGTAGCATTTCTCTGTCTGTCTCCCATGTGAGGCATGATTTACCAAGCTTCGTAATATGATGCTTAGCCAGAATTTGGCCCAATGTTACAATGGACATCGGTGCATCATTAGCTGATGAAGCTTCGTTAAAGGTTTCAAGTCGTGCAATAATGCTTCTTTCATCAAATAAAAATCTTTCTTTAATTTGAACCAATAATGCAATTGAAAAATGCACACAGTCTTTCTAAATTTGCTGATGATTTCATTATTGGGAAGGGGTTCTTGCTCCAACAATGCCATTGTTCTCTTACCTAGAAATATATTTTCTAAAGATTTGAAAAAATTTTGTCACCTAGATATCACGTAGTTTTGTTTGTGTTAAGTACTCCTTAATAAAAAAGCTCAATTTATTCATGTACTGAATGGATAACACTGAGTGGAGAAGATGCAATCGAAAATGTTCTGTTCGAAATTCTAAATTGAGGGTATTAACTTTCTTGAGAACATATTGAAGAAAGCATATATTGAAACAAAGCATATATTTCCTACCATGATTGATCAGTATCCCTTAAATTTGACAAGCGTCATGAAATTGATCAGTCTTTGCCTGTGACTCGAAGAAAAGAATAACAGCGTCCCAGTGGCCAAAGATTACTGAAAGCACGAGTTATCTTGAAAGCCATCTTGTTTGAACAAGTATTGGAATGCGGTGATGAGCAACGTTGACAACATCCTGTAACATGGAGGCATCATTTTGACGTCTGCTACTCGTAGAGAAATATGAAGTAATATTTTTCAGTAAGGTTTCCAAAAAGTGGGGCAAAACGGATACAGCATTGCTTGCGCATAATACAAATGAGTGACAGATGCAAACAATCACAAAAAAAAACTCTGAATTATATCTCTAAGTAGCTTTAAAAATATTGTCAATACGTAAGTTAAATTTCGCTTTTTAAAAGCATTTTTTGTGTTTTTCGGTATTTTTTAGAGTTAGTAGCATAGACTTGGTTGCATTTTCAGTGAAACTGAACAGCATTTACAATAGCTGAATTCTTTATTATCTGTGTCTCTTTGTAACCAGTCCTTAATTCAACGTCACGTAACCAATCTTCTCTGAAAGACTGTACGTACAATGTTTTCCTCGTCTTCGTAGGAGATTCTTCGCTCATGGTTCAACACTGCACTGTTTCTACCGACTAATTTTAAAGAATAGTCAAAAACAAACTAACTAAACACAACGACGATATTAA
This sequence comes from Morinoia aosen, assembly GCA_030386875.1. NCBI lineage: Eukaryota > Metazoa > Arthropoda > Malacostraca > Amphipoda > Talitridae > Morinoia > Morinoia aosen. The sequence continues at coordinate 31,770,353 of CM059570.1, read as the reverse complement.
CCTTGCGAATTAGTTGCGAACACGCCATTCACAAGCAACCTACACTGTCCCCGGGAGGCCAAGACTCCGAACGCCGCGCATCAGTGGCGTTCGTTCGAAATATTACCCGTTTGAATGCGTAATATATCCGTTTTCTCGACATAAACATCTGTTACGTACGGATACCTAATTTTTTTAGTAAAATTCTGTTGTAGTCTTCATTTATTATTTTCATTTTTGCGTTTTGTGCCATTCTTTTTATAAAAACCTAGATTCAATCAACTTTTTGAAGAAAAAACCTAGAAACCTAGCCTGAAACGAAAAAACCTAGATCTAGGTTTAAAAACCTAGCGCTGGCAGCACTGCCTAGAACCCTCGACCCCAACCATCTTGACTGAGTTACAGTCGGACACGCAATCTCTCTCCAATAATCTCTTTCTACTGCTCATTACCCAGCTTATGCAGAATATCTGCAGCTTAGATTAAGTTGTTCCAATTTAAATAAAATCTAAAATGTACATGGTGCATAATTAAGGGAAATAAATGATCTATCAGTAAATATTAGTACTAAAATAAATAAATCATTCAATCAATGAGGAGACAAAGAATATTCAAATTTCGCATCCCCCTTGAGACCAAATTAGCTTCGAACTGTTATCCACCGAAAAAAACTTATGTCGTTCGAAGTTCTCATTTTCCACGCAGTCCCGTACCAGAACCGATTGAGCTGCTGTTCAACGCAACTGCGGTCTATGGAACCGAGTGTCAGTCCGGTCAAGCGTCAGAGCTGCTATTTGGTCCGGCCATTATCAGTTGGGCTTCGGTACTCTTCAGCAGCACTTCAGGACTCTCCTCGAGATACTCTTCGTTATCAGCGGCAGGAGGCTCAACGGTTCAGAAACTTACTACGGGTTTTTCAACTCGGCAACCTGGACCCCAAAGTTCTCTGGGGAAATTTTAAACCTGAAGAAATCTACAACAAGATGAGCTTGTAAACCAAAAGCATCGGGAGGACGGCAACGGGCAACTTGCGTCGCATGGGCGGAAAACACCCGAGGCCCTCGGAGGTTCGTTCTTTTCTAGTGAAATAAGGTCTTTTCGGGGGCTAGTGTGAAATTTGGGTGCTTTGCTCCTCATAATATTTTATTCGCAAATGAAATTAATACTTTACTTAAAAACGTTCTTTGAACCTTGAAAACTTTCTATAAAACTTGAAACTTTCTATAAAACTTGAAACTTTCTATAAAACTTGAAACTTTCTATAAAACTTGAAACTTTCTATAAAACTTGAAACTTTCTATAAAACTTGAAACTTTCTATAAAACTTGAAACTTTCTATAAAACTTGAAACTTTCTATAAAACTTGAAACTTTCTATAAAACTTGAAACTTTCTATAAAACTTGAAACTTTCTATAAAACTTGAAACTTTCTATAAAACTTGAAACTTTCTATAAAACTTGAAACTTTCTATAAAACTTGAAACTTTCTATAAAACTTGAAACTTGCTGAAAGTCTCAGACTTTCATAAACCTTGACCTATAAATTTATCCCAGTCGTCTACAAACTTCGATTACATGCGTATAATTTGTTGTCACACAGGTTGTTCGCGTCTGTGCCAGCTGCGGCGAATCTGCTGCCTGCATGGTGTTCGCTCGCTCTTCTGCACCGACCTATCTCGGACTTTCAACCTAGCAGCAGATTTTGAGCACCGCTCCTAATTTTAAATTGGTGTAAAACTCTTTAATAATCAAAATAAATTACGGAAGCTGGAGCAGATTTTTATACCTTATTCATTCTGATGCAGCATTTTGTACACAGCTTCCTCAAATATAGTACCTCGATCTCTCGACTCCCTTCCAACCTCATTCATCCAAACAATTCATAGTCTTTGACTTGCCGATAACATTCCTTCCACGCACCTCTGATTTCACTACTCGTTTCATCAACCGTTTATTCTTTAATTCCTCCATATGACTAAACCACTTAGACACACAGCAGTCTATAATCTTCCCGGCCACCCAAAGTCACACTCAGGCACCCATTCCTCACAACCGCCTTCAAACCACCCCACATTTGACACCCTCTTCTTAACTTAGTTGTCACTTCCTTAGCTAATTCGCTCTTCGTGGCCGCATGTTCTCCCAAATACTTTAAAAAATTCATTTCATCACGATCCTCCTCATTTAAGCTTATATCAATTATTCTTAAAACACCTTCTTTGAACACCTCATAACTTTACTCATATTTATGTTCATTCTAAGTTAACTTCCATCACACACTCTTCCAAACTATTTTGGCAGTTTACTATTAGCTTCTCCGATCACACTGTATCAGCGAAAAAGAATGGCCGAGTCAGATCGCTTTGTGCATAAAAAAGTTCCAGTCTCCAATTTAAATTATCGATATAATCCCACACACAATTTCACCCACGTACATATTAAACCACCATTGGGATAGCACACAACCATAATGCATACTCTCTTGTGTTTCAAAATTCAAATCACTCGACTAATTACATTTCCCACTCTATCACAATCTGTGCGTTTGACACAAAACACCTTACAGCCTCTAGCAGCTTACTCCGCTCTCCATACACTCTCAATACTTACTTCCCATCACGCTTTCTAATCTACTCTGTCATTCGCTTCCTTAATATCATAAAAGCTCTAAATATTTTTTTCCCTTTCGCTAGGTACCTTTCTTATCCTTGTCGATCGATTAAAATTTGATCTACAGGTCTTCTTTCTTGCCGAATACCACAACGCTCCTTTCCTATTGTACTTTCCGTTTGCTCTCAGTACGGTTCACTAGCACTGTACAACACACCCTTTAAACCACTCTCAAAAATTTGATACCCCTTTAGTTACAGCACTCACACAGCTACACCAATTCTATTAGCTCTTATTTTTCGGAATCGCACACGTGCTGTATTTCCAAAATCCATCGGCATCGTGCCTACTAAAAACACAGATTTTATAACCGCATCAACCAATCAATCACTGTCGCAACCCCTTTTATCAAACAAACACTGATCTCAATTTAGCCCAAACATTGTGCTTTACCCGATCCACTCACTCTAAGGCTAGCTCGACTTCAACTCTCGCGACAAAATCATCATTATTACCTCCTCCTGATTCTCACACAATTTATTTAGTCGAGTCAAAGCCTTATCCTCACCCCATCATTTGTTTCCTCCCCTAGGTCCTACGAGCTCACCAACACCCACATTTTCCGAGTTGACGTCATTTTCACTCAAGTCAGTCCCTCCGACTCCTCCTTCCCTTCACACTAAAGATTAAGGCAACTACATCTCTAGCTCTTAAGCCCCGTCTACACTATCAAACTTTTCGTCAATCACAAACACACCAAAACGCGAACAAAAACACGAACTTTTTCGAATCGTGTCCAGACGTCCAAACTACGTGTTCGTCGATGTGAAATTGTTCGAGTTGTTCAGTGTTTATTTTAATTAAATTAACAATTATATCTACACCTAACATATTCGGTCATAGCTGAATAACATGGAATAACAACGTTACGTAGTTAATTTTGGTAAATAAATATCCATACCATGCCACCCTACAATTACCTACATTTGCACCAAAAACATAATTAAATCGATAAAATAGAAAAAAACACACGCAAACCAAGTTATTCAATCGCAAAACCACCTTCCACAATACATAAGCAAGCGAGTGTTCGCTGTTTGAACAAAAGTTCGTGTTCGTGTTTTCAGACACGATGGAAAACACAATCACACCGATAATCTGCGAACTTTTCATCTGAGTTCGCGTTCGCGGTCTGCCGAAAAACACGAACTTCGGCCGAAAGATTGATATTGTGGACGGGCTTTTACACTCAAAACAGCAGATTTTCTCATAAACCAAAATTCTCCAAATCATGTGATCTTAAACGCACTCAGTACAAACACATCCAGCTTATGCCTCTGAAACCTCAATGAGTGCATAAGTCATTCTTTTGGTGTCTACTCTGTATTTTCTCCTTAAAACTGGGGAATAAATTCACCCATGAATTCATGGAAGAATATTTACTGACGGAGGAGAATTGAACAGTAAATGGGAATACTAGCTGATTTTTGTTTCACAAGATTTCGGAAATTATAAATACTAGAAAACATTACTACTCAAACCTTTGAAATTTAACCGATAATGGTCCACAAATTGCAAATGAATCTTGCTTTGATATTGGTTAAACTATCCAGAGTTTGACCCAAAGAACGTGTCCTTTTATAGCGATGTAACATGTTTATTACCGAGATGTAACTTGTATTTGTTAGACGTACCTCTCCTTTGAAAGCTGCTTTGACGTAGATAGCAAAGTTGTCCAAACTAGGGATAGCGTCAGAAGCCATGTCGTCGCGTCTCATGTAAGCTACGAAGACTCCCAGAGCAAACGTCATAGGAATGAGTTCCAGTTTTTTATTCACTCTTAAAACAACTGCTTCGAAATTTCTGCAATGAATGATAAAATGGCAAATTGTATGCATATTGTTGATCGCTGGAGAAATTGATGATCATTCGATAAATACATATGTATTATGTTCTAATAATAAAGTTATCACATTATAATAATAATATACTGCACATTGAACCTGTACGTTCAACCAAATGCTGTTTTAAGCCAAATCATTTAAACCAAATCTTGAGACCATATAGGTACATTTTACTTTCAATCACTGAGAGTTCATACAATGACGCAATGCCGTTTCAGCCAATAATTTAGCGGTGCCAGCTTAGGGCCACTCTATGGGTGTAGTGAAAACCAATTGACATTTCGTTCATCTGCTGTTTTTTAAGAGCTATGACCAAACTTAGCTCTGGAAAGAATTCTAGGAGTTCGACAACGTTCGCGGAGCTAGAAGCCGCGAACAACATAGTTAATAGCACTTTACAGTTACGTTAGAACAGGGTGTACCTTGCCTTATTTTTGGGAAACTTGTCACTTGTGCGTATCAATGATTAGTTTTTCAAAATTCAGTAACTAGTACGTCAAAACAATTATTGTAGGTTTGTAGACGTTGACGGGCTCCGGCGCGGGACGGTAGTTCGCATGCTTACAAGGCCTACGCCGTGAGCTAGTCACCTCTTTTTGACGTCGCATTGGCGTCTAGTCGACTTGGCAGTCACTCATCTGGGCAACTTCATGTCTATTTCTGGGTAACTAGCCTACTTGTCGTAACCGTTGCTACCAGTGAATCAGAACCCCTTACTTCATGTACACGCTTTCTTACTGAACATTTGGTGCTAAGAACGTCAACAAACTATTGCATATGTGCTGTTCTAATACCTTATTGTATATAATCGAAATTGATACTAACTTAGCAGTTGTGATGAAAATTATTTATTGATGTGTGTGAAAGTATTTGTATGTATTTTATCCGCACGCTATTTATCCTTTAGAATATGCTCGAATTGAAAAATTTTGCAACCGAAGTTATAGGTTGTACTTGTAGAAATTCATTCGAGAAGAAATTGTCAAATTTTATTGTATACATTTTTCTGAAATTTGAAGCGACAGTTTATTAATTCGCACCTTTCCCTTACAACTGACGACTGAATGGCGCTGTGGACGTCAAATTCGTCATTTTCCCAAGACCGAAGGTAAAAAATTTGGGTTTTGCCCTAACAGTTAGTAACTTGGCAATGCCATTTTTTACGTCGCTATTTTGTGACGCCTCCTTAGCAACGTAATTCCGTGGTGCCGCTTTAGTACCATTGGTATAATTTTACTTCACTAACTCTTTCCAATTTCTGAAAATTTGTCAGATTGAATGAATGATCTGGGCACATCTAAACCTTAAAAATGCTTGCGCCAACGCAACGTTACAATGTCTTTAACTGAGTACATTTGGTAGCATTGCTTATTTTCGTATTTCAATTCTCAAACCAACAATGACAAAAATCTTTACTCATGAATGATTGGTTCTCAGAATCAGTCTGTATTAGCTATCAGTATTCCTTTATTAGCTATCAGTCATAAAGCCATACTGGACTCTAGTCTTCCAAAGTAATGAATAGATAATTAAATAAATGGCTCTGCATCTCAAATACATGAGAATTACTCAACAAATTTATGAGTTGACGATAGTTACCTTTTTTCCTCCTCTGACAGCCCAAACCTATACAGCACAGAGATAAGGGCGTAGAGGATGAGGAACACCAGGCAGTCTTTCAATATCGGTTTGTATATTCTTCCTCTCCATCTGTTGAAAAAATAATGAATAAGATTACGGTCAGTTTAAACCTGACATAAACTTTTGAATTAATCTCAAGGCAAAATGTTTGAAGATGAAGAAAAAGGGTTAGAAGAAAGTAAATTGAAAATTTTATTTATGTTGGACACTCAAATTTGACGTGGTAAAATCGCTGACACTAGATTCTTTAGTCTGTTTTAGAATTTGGAGTCCACCAGTTCAATTTTTGACTTACAATTTCAAATGTTGCTTTTTAGGAATGTTCTGTTTAGGAATTCTTTTCTATTCTATTTCATTCTGTTCCACTCAGTTCTATTCCGTTTCGTTCCAATCCATTCCGTTAAATTATGCTCTATTATGATCCATTCAATTCCGTTCAATTATTCTCCATTATGTTCCTTTCAATTCCGTTCCATTCCGTTTCATTCCGTTCCATTCCGTTCCATTCCGTTCAATTATGTTCCATTGTGTTCCATTATGTTCCATTCTGTTTTATTATTTTCCATTCCATTCCACAAACAACATTTCTCATTCCATTCCATTCCATATCTATTCGCAATCGTTTTCGTTGCTAAAATTTTAACTCAGGTTGTGCATCACCCAAAATTTCGATCCATTCTTGATAATGGATAATTTTACGAGCAGAATTAAAGATAAATCTAAGTTTTTCTTGCGCAGCTTATCTTACTTGTTCTTACATCCAATTGTCTGATACTTTCCTTATAACCCGTTACTTACCAGGATAGAGTGCAAGATTCTAATTAAGTAAGTATACTTTAAAAGAGTGAACCCGCCGCGTTTTCTCCCACATAGTCACCAATACTTACTCCTTTAATTTCTATTTGTAAAACTTTTATCTTTGACATCTCTCACTGTCTTTGCATCATAACATAAATTCATTCAACTTCATATTGATTGCATGCACATCTGACTCCAAACAAGCAAACACAGCTACCGCATTTGGCCCATATGCCCAAACTTCTCGGTCAATCTATTTTTCACCACGTACGAATGATCGTTCACTACTGCTCTCTGTCTCAGTCCTTCTTCATCTGTCATTTTCAAAAACCGTTCTGTTTCTACTAAAGCGTGGTGTAATTTTAATTCTGGCATTATTAATCATTTACCTATGCTTTTCCTCAGAATACTCATAAGTCACAAACCCTTACTTGAGGGCATTTTTGTACGTAAATCGCAGCATTTGAAGGCAGCACAAGATATATGGCTTTTAAGGGGCCCTCGATTTTTTTGACTAATTAAACTGCAAAAAAGGTTTGTTAAGTTGCTTTCATTTCCAATATATTTTATCGCGAAATAGTTTTAATAATCTAATTCAATTTCGAACCATTCGCTCGACAAAAACTCTATAATAATTGAAAAGTAAACGTACAGATAATATCTATTAGGTCACGATGTCAAGTGTGACGTTACCTTGTCTGAAAATGCAAAACGTCTCAATTGATCAATTTATAGTATCATAGATTAGGTATACAACAAAACTAGAAGGCTAAGTGAATAAATCATTAAAGAAAAGAAAATCAATACAATTGGCTTATGTCGAAGTCATTAGAACAATACATAAAACGGAAATTCACGAACAGAAATATACTGAACAGGAAAAATACTGCAATATCTTACTTGAAAAGGGTTTTCGTGAAATCACCACATGGAATCCTGTTCTTCCGCGAAGTCGCCATTTCTTCTGAACTGGAGACGTGCGTGTAGTGTAAAATGAGGCAATTCTGGTGAACGGGGATGCCACTAATTAAGCTGTTCAGGGAAACATCCTAATACTGCATTAAAGTAGCAATATTTTTCTGTGCATGCACGTGCATGCATAACTTCTGTAATTATGTCTGCTTCTTGAAGTTACTCACGAAATTGTTAAAGGAAACTAATTCAAAAATCGTCCAATAAGAATTATTTAGAAAATTTTCCGTGTAAGAATTCATGATAGTTCTGTTTACTTTATTTACGAATTTTCACGTTCGTGAAGTACGTAAATGATATAAACGTAGGAAACCAATAATGTAATAAACAGGTAGAAAGTTAGAATTGAATTTTGCAGCAATTCCAGGATATAATTTTGTTCTAAGTCCAACAAATGCTCTTGTTGAGCATCATGTTTATTTAAGTACTAAGAAATTTTGTTCGAGCATTAATAGAATAAATATTCTGCTGATCCTACCTATCTTAATTGGCTGGAACTCTGTGTGCTTTGTTGATAGTATCTAAAGGCATTTATCACCACAATTTGCACAACAGCGGAGTGCTAATGGGTTGAATCTTTTATAGATACGAGTGTAAGAGTGGGCTCATGAGTGCGAGCAATAAAAATGCGAACCTTTGCTGCCACCATTGACTTTTGCAGGGGGAGACTTATGGATCAGCAAAATTATTGTGCCTTTTGTTAATGAATAATCGTTTGTGCTTCGATTTAAGTTCCACGCATTTAGAACATGTTTAATAATTTATACGTTTTACAAAAGTTATGTTATTTTCAGTTTCACTTAAAAGTTAAGGAAATGCTGTATATTGAGAAGAGCCGGTTCTTGTTAACTACTCCAAACATGAGCAGTACTGAGTTTTCATTTATTTATTCATGTATTTTTTCTCTATTCCCCTTGCGTGTACGAATATACTGCGAGAAATAATTCATCTTAACATCATTATGTTAAGTGCGTAACGGGGCACTACATAACGATGTAAATTTCTGTTGCTATTTTACAATTTATTTTTATTATCATTCAATTTTTTTAGTTTTTCATCAACCATGAATGATTTGCGTGCTCAGCCAAATGTTACTGTTTCGAATGCTAATATTTTTGACAATCTGCGGTCGCTAGCTTGAGCAGTTACACAAATCATATTCAATTTTTAAGTGAAATCGTAATACTTCTATTTTATCTGACGCTTGACTATTTCGAATGATGTCTGTTATTAAAAATTGTTTCTTCTTGATGCTACTTCTAGTTCAATGCAAAAACCATCTAAAGGAGAAAGACACTGTCCAGATTTGGCCATATGGTATTGCATAATGAATAATAATAAACTTCTTATTTTCCTGGTTTTGTAGAATGTTTCGTGAAGAAATGTCTTAATATTAAGAAATACATATGATATTTCTAAAAAATTAATGAATTTCTAAAAGACATCTGTAGGCGCATTGGCTTACAGTTCTTTAATATTTTCAATTCAATATTTCAATATTTAATATTAATATCTAATATTTCTTGTATTTTTTGCGTTAATTTCTGTTTCAGAATTTTCCACAGCCGGGTCTACGCTGTTGAACAGTATAATTTTATTATCAGTATTAACAGAATTGGCACCATATTTTGGATTATCATATTTTTGAACGACCTGAAGTTAAATGTGTTTCAGTAGATCCTTTATATTCTTGTAGAAAATTGTCATAAATTGATCTAGTTTCATGTTTTAAATAATCTCAAAGATTCCAGCACAACTAACTCAGAAATAACCCTGAAATATTTAACTGCCTCAGCAATGTGTTATAGTTAGAACAATGTTTTATTGCTTGAACGCTTCACCTTTTTTAATCAAAAACAAAGAGGCATCTCAGCGTCTAAAAAGCAGGAGCATTGTCTCGTCTGACTAAAATACTTGAGACTAACAACTTCTATGCCGATCTATATAAGCATAACGACGAATAAACGAGCTTTAATTAACATATCATTTTGGTTTTAGGCATGTCATTTTTAATATTTTATTATCAAGTTCATTTTTCTCTAATGTTCTTTGGTGTTCTGAGTCTGTAATATAGCAGACAATGTTGTTTTAATCATTTAGCCCTTTTTTCTCCTTTGAATTGATTTTACACATTTTAATAGGTCTTAGATCGATAATTCACAAGGTAACAGCCAAAAAATCGTCAGGGGTTTCTCATCAGATTTAGACTAATTATGGTGTTCTGAGTCCGAATATCACATTGATTTTGCTCTGTCAAGTCAACTTTTTGAGATACAGGCATAGACCTCCTGACGAGCTATACATGTAATAATATCGGGGGTTTTGAGTTCAATCATTTCTGTAAACTGAAACTGAATTAATTTGGATGCGTTGACTTATGTTTTTTAAGGAAAACGGAAAAGATCGTCACGGGTTTATCAGCTGATGATCCACAGAAATTGTTTTTTTTTACGAAAAACCGATTTTTTTAAATTTCTGTAGCCAAAAATCCTGACCTGATTAAGCAAAACCAAGGTCAATTTCGAATCAGAGTATCAAAATTAGTCTAATTCAGTTGGAAAACCCTGGACGATTTTCAAAACATATTTTTTTGTTACCCAGTGATTGATTTCTGTGTTTTCGCAGCTGAAGGCCACTGAACTTTAAACGACTCAATTTTCTAATTTTCTGTTACTACTCATTAAGTTTACTACAAATAATTTTTTAGAGTAAGCTGCTAAACTATTCTTTAAGGAAAATAAAATAAATCATAGCTATAAATCATCAATAGTTAATAATAAGATTTTCACTATAAACTATTTTAGGGATATGATTAAATACGCACTTTACGTACACATTTTCGTTCTGTTCTCATTTTGTACATTTCATTTAATATATTTTTTCATAAAACTGTTTTGTTTCTATTTACGATTTTATTTAAAAATTGTTGTATCGAAATAGCTAATTGTTGATCAAAAAATTGAAATCATACCTGAAAATTTCATTTCAAAGCTAAATTACACTTTGTATCAATACTACATATACTCTACTCTAAGAAGAGATATGAATAATTTCAGGCTTAACTTTACCTCGTGACGACGACTACCGCAGAGGGAACGTCTGGACCACTCTATGCACTGGAGAAATGCACAGAACAAACTGTGAGCGTAGGTCTAACGGCTCAGCTTAAATAGATAGATGCACATTGGGGGGAGGTGCTAAGTCGTTTGTAAATCCTGCAGTGAAACGCCAATCTGTTTTTCTGCAGTTGGTTATGAAGAAGCTATCACTTTCCGGAGATTATTGTGTGTGCTATTTAAGAACTTTATGATTTTATGATGCCTGCGAAAGAATGATTTCCGGAAGTTCACTCGAGTGAAAGAATATATAATGCTATATTTAAGAATATTTTTCACTCTCTCAGGAAAGCTTTGTCCAGAGTAATTAATAAACTTTTAATCCTAAAAAGTTCAATTATATTTCAATTAAGTATTTCTTATTTAAAAAGCAGGGTTTGATCTCATATTGAAGAAAAAATCAAGTTCTACCTCATGTTGGTTTCTGAAATCAGAAAATTCACCATCTCTGATTTTTTGCACTAACTCATAAAGTTAATGGAAGTTTCGATAAAGAATAATTTCATTTCATCTTCTAGTGAAAAAATAACAATGAATTCCTGGTGTAAAAATCATTCTTTAATTCAGGACATCACTAGAAGGATCAGAAAACGTGAGGGGTTGTCAACAAGGTAACGAATCATAGGCTCAACTCGTACGTTAGAGCGGCTTAAAATTAATCTGTAGCACATAAATGTTTAGAATTGGTCATCGTCATCCCAATTTAAATTCAGAACAAGTGTTTGAAAACAGTTGAATCATGTCTAAATATAGTAAGCTCAAATCTAGGAATCTTCTAAATACACTTTATTATTTAATATTACATTTTCATATTAGCTAACACACAAAACAAGCGAAATCAGAATGCATAATTGGACGATTGGAGCTTTTTCTCAGGAGACTTAGGGGTCTTCAATTCCTGGAAGAATTTAAATAAAATAGTTTACTCCGGCGAGCTGTTAAGCGTAGACCCAGTGAAATCGTTTTAGGCGTGTGGGATTCAATGGGATAGTACAAATGGAAAAGTCTCATCACACCAGTTATTTGCACAGTGTTGATTGCCACTGGTAAAATCTTTATAAAGATTCCAGTACCACTAACTTCAAAATAACCCTGAAATATTTAACTGCCTCAACAATGTATTATAGTTAGAACAATGTTTTGTTGCTTGAAAGCTTCACCTTTCGTAATCCATAGCAATACGGCATTTTTTACCAGGCAAATGAGATGAAATGGAGATACCAGGCAAATGGCAAATAAACTACGTAATGGCAAAGCATGAATATCCGTGAGCTACAAGTAAGTGTTAGACGGGTTCGCCTCCTTGGTTTAATGCGGCACATATCAACTAAAATTTTTTCTAAATCCGCTTTGTAGAATTTTTTTCAGGTGTAGAATAGTTTTATCAACGGATCCACAGTAAGTGACAAGCTGGTTATACCTCACCACGGCTGTGTTAAACTAGCGGACTTGCACTCAAGAGCGTGCCTAAAAATAGCCCCGTGGTCTTCCGAAGCTTTCAAACTTAGCGGATCGTCGCTGCAGTTGAGCTCTCGAACACCTTTTACTTTGTAGAAGAACAATAAACACGACATACTCGTAGATACGGCTACATCAATGCAATTTACATCCCTCGCTATCCATATCTGATAAGTATATTTCAACTATTGACAGCGCTATTTTATGAGCTGTATTGGAAAATAAATGCGTTGGATTACCTTGACAATAAATTATCTTATAGTAAACATATCAGCGGCATGTGTGAGGGAGTTAGCGCTGCCGATGGCTTTATGTACGGTATTGAAGCGTACACGTCAGGTTGACTTAAAAACATTTTAACTTATTTGTTTTCTAAGTCAAGCATAGTGCTCATGATTTCAACCTGGTATATTATTTCGGATGAATGGAAGCACGAAAGCTTGAGTCATTTTGAGAAAAACTATCATTTATAAACGTATTCGTTTTTATTTTTTTGATAAATTGTAGCAATTGCCAGACATACGAGAAAGAATCATTCGTGAAAACGAAGATCTCTTTCAATTTCTCTAAATATTTTCTTGAATAATTTTTCAAAATTTGAAACAAGATTTACTATCCGAAGAAAATTGAATCACATTTTACCTTTTTTACCATAAATTTATCTCAGAGACCTTCATCCTTTATGCAAGTAGTCAATTAAACTTTTAATCAATAAATTTCTCTAATTTTCTAACAGAATAACACCATTTGAGCATATATTTCTGGTCACCATGGACATTTTTAGTGCGTGTTTTCATGCTCTAAATGCTTAAGGACATAACAATCTATTGACTATAACAATTTATAACAAAGGACATAACAATCAATTGACTATAACAATTTATAACATTTATTATTGACTTCACAGTAGCAATATCACAACTCACTGCAAAAATATTTGTATAACTTGAACCATTCTTTCGCTCAATACCGGTGATAATACAATTTTTATGTTAGCTTCACATTCGCTCATTCGCTAAATATTTAATGTTTTCACGTTCTTCCTATCCGCCATACACAATATTTTGGGCTAACTTACAAATGTTATTGCCTCATGTTTATGCTATGCACAATCAATATTCTTTAGGTATTCCGGCCTTTATGTTGAACTCATTTCTATGTTTTTTGTTGTTAAATGAGAGCAGATGGCGAGATTCGGTAGGTAAAGTTAGAATGGATTATGTTCGGTCGCTTTTGACTCAGTTAAATAGAAAGTAATTCCTTTTATAAGGTTAACATTCAGATGAAGCCGCAATCAAAGTTACAATCGAGGTTGAAGTCATGGTTATGTTTTGGTTAGGCTAAGGATAAATAAGGTTAGGTAATATTAGGTAACAGCTTATGAAAAAACTTGAAAGTTGGACCGGTATACCCTAAACGGAGGCTATAGTTTTTATGATATAAATGAAATCAGTAACGTGGTAACTCTTGCTAGTACAGGGAGCTTTAAACATCATCGTATGCAACCGAAACTTCTACGCATCCTTGTCACTAAATTCTACTTAGCCAATTTAATCAATTTAATCAACTCGTAAAGTGATTTGATCTAATTTCTGTAAACTTAATCTTACTTAACTATGCCAAGCCAAATGAAACTATTGGGTCATCGTGGGAGCGACATGAAATCTAACTTCTTAAGTCTTCGTTATTGTACAACACGGTGATAGCAATGACCGGATTCTTTTGACTCTAACACGAGGTTCAGTGTCATTGAACCTATGAGTTTTCGATGGCGGACAGCCTTCCATACTTTGAGCGCACGTGAGCCGCGGTTGCACAAGGAGAGAATTTTCACGAGGCTGCTGGCCGACCAGTATTCACAAACTCAATTTTCATAAATTCTTAATCCAAGCAAACTGAAGCCACGACCCAGTTCATATGTGCCATTTTCAAAATCTAATCCTGTAATTGACTTTAAATTTGAGTTGAATATTTAACTTTAGTCTACGTTTATTAGTGAAAAGGGCAAATCACACTTATCACAAATTTGCACAAGACCTTGAGAGTTTCGAAATATTTTCTTAATTTTGAATGGAAAAATACCGTGAGCTTCTAACATCTAACTTTCTTACTTCAGGGATCGACTAAATTTATACATTTAATTATATGTATTTCAGTACATTTTTCATTGAATCTTTAATATATATGAGTATTTTTTACCTACTATGTACAAAGTGACCTATGCTTACAAATGGCAAAAGCAAGCATAGGTAACTACATAATGAGTAAAAAAGTACAAATATATGTGTGTGTATATATTTCAAGCCTCACAATTGTCCCGACTGCTAAAGAAAAGAATGGCAAATAAATTTGTGTTGAAAAGTTTTCGCTAATAGAAGACATCGTAACTACATAATTAAAGCTCCTTATTTGCTAAATTTAAAAAAAAATACCTTAGAGTAGAAAGATAGTAAATAAATGAATGAATATTTGACTATCAATCAATGCTAAACTACGGAATTCCAAAATGACAGAGTAATTGAATTTAATTCCAATTGTGTTTTGATGAAATATTGAATTCATATCTCGATCAAAAACCCCGACATATGAGGCATCACTGGAGAATATGTAAAATTTTCAAAGTCATAACTTCATTGATTATCTAGTTCATTTTCTTTTAAATTAAAAATAAGTTCATTTTACACCCTGTGCCAATATTCCGTCGTGAAATTTTGTTTATTTCACGTGCACGACTATTGGCGTTAATTCAGTCTGACTTCGTCGTTATGTTAACACCTTGACTGCGATGTGACCCACCGGTGGTCACTGAGGAAATTTTCATAATGGTGTTAACCGACCAGCAGTCACAAACGTAATTTTCATAAATACTTAATGAAAACAAAACGAAGACAGTATCTATTTTATGTTCGTTATTTTTAAAATTAATCTCTAAAATTAACTCTCATTTAAATTGAATATTAAACTTGAGTTTAATTAACCCATAGTAGTGAACGTGTTGAATGGAATCCTTTCTTTATATAACATGCATCACATGAATCCTTTGGAATATTCAGAAGCTTTGTTTAGAGTAAATGATGTTAAAATAGCTCTTTAAAACCAAGTTTACAAAGGTAACTGGGTAGGTTGCGAACACTGAGACAGTCACCCATACAAGTCGACGTGGACGTGTTCAGTCACTGCCTCTAGGTGTTCGGTCAACCTAGTCGTACTCGAGCAGGTAAGTTAATTTAAGTTAAACTGCCCGGTCAGCTTTTTCTCAGCCTAAAATTTTGATGGCAATTAAGTTGGTCTCAAGCGAGGCTGACTTAGTTGCCTACTTTAGTTCATAATATTAAGGTCTCAAACAAGGCTGACTTAGTTGCCTACTTAAGTTCAAAATATTAAGTTGGTCTCAAGCGAAGCTGACTTAGTTTCCTACTTTAGTTCAAAATACATTTTGTTCTAGGCTACCAACAAGTACCTTTCACGTGTTCATGTATATTCAATAAATTACCAAGTTCACCAACTTTAACTCAAAACAAATCATGTTCTAGGTTACCCAACAAGTACTTCGCATGATTTAATTTGTGTCAATTTATTGGTTTACAATAACTTTCGAACAATAAATAAAAATGAATCGTTCCCAACCAGTATTAATGAAACAAACTGAGCGAGTGACTATGAAGAACAATACAATAGATTAAATTTTATTTATATTATCCAAATTTGAAACTCGGTGCATTTATGGTTGCCTGAAATATTAATTGCCTTCAGAGGGAAACGAACGGGTCGTGAAAGAAAAATGGTTCTCGTCCAGGAGAAAAGTGCGTTGGAGACTCAGCCCGAAGAATCAGAGCCGCTGTCGTTGCTTCGAGGTCCAAACTCCCTCTCCTTCCGTTAGTGCACCTAGGTAAATTTATCAAAATTAAGAGTATGCAGTAAAATTAAAGTACGAGCATTTGTAATAATGAAATATTAAATCAAACAGTTCATTTACACACGCACACACAACTAACACCGGCCTGATCTAAACTCCTAAAAACTAACACACCCCGATCTTATCTATACACTCCAAGGCTGCCTCTGATCTGATCTGAACTCTCAAAACGAGCTAACGAATAAATCGATCAGATTACCCTAAAACTATTATTCAACAGAAGGGAGTGGAACTCGCCTTCATTAAGCCTTAGCTGAATAATCCAATGCTACGTAGGAGAATGTGTCAAACACTGCGACTTACTGCTCTGATATTGAACGAAGTGTCTCTTTGCGGTGGTGAGGTGGTGATGACGGGTGCGCACTCGAGCTCACAGGGTGCTTAGCAGTCTCCCCTCATGCCGGCACTGGCACCCCAACAAGGGATGGATACAACACTCCAAAGTCGGCAGACTGCCATGTTATGCCGTACCGGATGATGTGGGGGAGAATGCGATACCTATGCGCTATTGGTGAAAGCTGAAGATGGTCTGGAGATTATCGGTGCGAGAGATCTGAGGTTGGACCTGCCAGGAGTAGCTAGAAGAAAAATTCAGTGGCGAGGAAGAAAATTTCGACGGTGAGTGTCGCTGTGCCGGTTGTGAGAATATTATGATTGCCAGCTAGAACTATTGAAGTGTTTCTAGGTGCTAATGAAAGCTTTCCTCCTACATTCCTATTGTAATAAGAAATGGTACATTTTTGACGTATATAGAAGGTTTGAATTTTCCGTTCTAAATACTCAAGTTCATATTCATCATCCGGCAACCCTCATTCGTAGTCAAATGCTTAGTGGTCTAATGGGCAAATTTCAGTGAAAACAACGAAACAAGAAGATTTTGAAAACAAGTAAACTGGAGGATATTAAAACTAACTAAACTAGAGAATTTTGAAAACAACTAAACTAGAGGATTTGAAAATAATTAAACAGAAGATTTTGAAAACAAATAAACAAGAGGACTTTGAAAACAACTAAACTAGAGGATTTTGAGAACAACCTAACTAGAGTATTTTCGAAAACAACTAAACTAGAAGATTTTATAACTGCTATACTAGAGTATTTGAAAACATTTAAACTGGAGGAATTGAAAACAACTAAACTTGGGGATTTTGAGAAAAAACTAAACTAGAGGATTTTGCAAACAACTAAACTAGAGGACTAAACTTGAGTCTAGCAGCCAGGAGCGCGCGTGTCCCGAGTGCTGCTGCTGGCAGTTCACAGCCTCTGTTGTCCACGTGACAGCACGACTGTCACCATTCAACAACGCGTGACTGGAAATAATTTAAATCTACGCACTTAATTCGATATATGCTTTGGAGATTATTTACATTTTTCGCCTTCAATTCAGATTAAAATATAATAAAACACAAAATTATCCCAATGACTCAAAACAGAAATACATTGTACCGATTTGATCCCCTCGTGAAATAGATTACAACGTAGAGGACACACATTATTCGCCATAAGGGAGCAATTAGAGTTTTTAATTAATTTTCTCTATTTATTCTACTGATAATGCTTTCCCCATGAACATCTGTTACACTCAAAATGATCAACGCACCACAAAGAGATGTTTAACATGAGTTTTTGCGGAAAACAATCGTTGTAGTGCGGTTTTCGTGTAATGCACAGGCGTGCAATTAAAATATTTTAATTCGCAGCGTTTTTTACCCAGTTCTATATCTCTGGTGATGTCCTTGACTCTAAAACATTGAGGGCAGATGGGAGGGAGGGTGTGAGGTGGTGAGGTTTCGTGAGGGGTGCTGGAGTCAAGAATGTAGGCAGTGTTGCCAGTTCTCAAGACATTTCCGTAAATTTCTTACGCAGCCAATCCATTTTCAAATGAAGAGTCATTACTAATGACTCATTAGTGTTATAAATTTAAAATTTAAGATAATGAATTAGTAACGGTAATGCTTGTTTATTAACATTAATAACTTCTATATTCCTGTAGCTCCTATTTCTATCCAACACTAGTAGAAGGATCGTAGAAATGTCTGGAAAGTTTTCTTGACAGTGATGGTAACACTCGGCTTAATTTACCAGTTCTGTTTTTACACATAAATTTGAGTTTTTCATCTGATGCTTTTCTTTATCAAATAACGTTACGCAAAATTTGTTTCATCGAAAATGTTAGGAAATGAATCAAAAATATATATCTACTTTGAATTATACGTACTCATGATGGTTTATTTTTAATTTCTTTTCTGCTTCAACACTTATTTAAGAATGAATTCTAAAGAACAGTCGTTGAGTTCGAGAAAGATCTTGCAAAGTAAAATTGATTTGAAACGAGAAAAAATGCTCACAATGATAAAATTAACGAAGGCGCAGTTTCTAAATATTTTGTGCTTGGGTGCACATTGCACTCATTTTTTTTTGTGTAAATTACCTAGTTGAAGAATAAAAAGGAGCCTCTATTCGTAATAAAATTTCTACTCATATGAATTTCGAAAATGAATGAACTCTCGAGTGCGTCAAACACTGTGGATTTGTAAACTGCAAATAGAATATCAAAAATCCTAAAGAAAATTTCAGCAGTCTTGGCAATTTGCAAAATACGCACCCAAATACTCGAGCAGTCGATACTCGAATGAATACTCAACACTCAACATTCAAAACTCTTCATTTAATTCCTGGATGATAAACCCGAATTGTCGGATGAATGTTCAATACTTCATTTTCAGTCAACGACGATGGCAGTTTTCATGACGTCAAGAGCGGGGACAGCGCGCATTCTTCAGCGTGAGTCGAGCGTATTTTCATCGGGTGAGCTGTAAAAAAAGCAAAGCTTAGAATTAGAGTGACAAGAATTGGGATGAAAGTAACGAAGGTGATTGATCGAATACTCGCACGACAAACCAATATAAGAAATGCTACCACGGATTATGAAGAAATAACAAAACAAGACATAACAAAACCGATCTTGGATGCATGACAAGTAGACATTAAAAGCGTGTGAAGCTTAGAATGAAGAACTAGCAAGAGCAGTAGGGAATTTAGCCTATAGGTATCAAATATTGAAGATGCAAACGACTGACCATTTCCAGAAATATAATGTAACGCTTCTATTCGTACGAAAATGTTTTTAAAAATTGTTCTACTTGAGCTTAAGCATTATTATAACATAGCTCATTCCTTCACAAGTGTTCATTTCTACCTAAGCTGTAAGCATTTGAAATGTTTTCGTCAATTAAACTTAGAAACAGATTTTCCAACACCTAGCCTTTTTTAACTAATCTGGGTTTTTTAAAGAGATGCTGGGGATTTTCACAGACTCGCGAGGCGGAGAGGCAACTTTTCCCTCGCAGCGCCAGTCACTCAGTGAACGTCGTACGAGGAGTGCGTCAAAACTGAGGGAAGCTCTTTTTCGTGTAATCGCTCGTGTCGTTGAATTGCACTCCAGAAACTTTGCATCAGTGCTAAAATTTTTGGAGAACTCAGATCGTAACTTGGCCGTCCTCAAAGTGTACTAAGATATATCGTTCCAGCAATAATTCTAATCTACTCTCCTCATCTACCCTCGTTTTGTGAGTAGACGCAGCGAGTTCGATCTACTTAGTTTTTACTGCACAGAAATCTGTAGAAATCTCGTTTTATGCATGCTTAGTAAGTGAACATAATTGACTTATCCCATCGTTATTATTTCACAAAAAAAGTTATTAAACTGAAATGTTGTGAATGTTTTTTATCTGTTAATTTACGTATCTGTTAATTAATCATAGATACGGATATGACTAATTTCAATTTTATCGATGCTCTTCATTTACATCACGTTTGTTGAATACGTGGTGAAGTCTCTTAATCCCATTCCAGTACGATGAACTTTAAGTTGAATATTTCACAAGTGCAATCGTTTTATTTCCAGCAGAGTGGAATGATCCGCTGTGCTATGAAACGATTTTTTTTTGTCGCACATTTTACATCATTTTACGAGCTTGAAAGAAATGGTAGAGCTATTCTCATTAGTCTCGTCCTAATGATGAACTGATAAGGATGCATTAACTTTACTTCTAAGTAACACAGTCCGAAGTTAGTAGTAATATTAATCCATTAATGCAAAATGACATTAACATTATTTCCCAGAACACAGTCAAAGAATAGCAGTGATATTCATTCCAGTCTATTAATGCCAAATGAAGCGTTTGTACCGGGGTGAGTGTGACCTCTGCGTGACCGCACCGAGCCGTGGTCAGTGGCCGGATTTTCAAGCGATCACATCGTCGTAGTGAACGCGTTACTATGCGTTGTAGGGCGCGAATAGTGTAGCCCATTTAACTTACAAGAATTTGAGACGTTAGAAGTACTTCTATGACAACATTATGTATAAAAGATTTTCTCTCATTTTTAGGAGAAAAATAGAAAAAATACTGTAGAAAAAATCTAGAAAATCCAACCCTAGAGCTATCACAGCCTCGAATCCTCAGAAGATCCATTTGTGTCAAATCGAATTGGGGGAATGATCGAATGAATTCGCTTTGAGTTGTTCCCGCTATCTTAATAAATTACTCAATGGCTCTTTCTTTACATGAGTTACAGAACCCGCGTATGTTTACTTTTAGAATGGTTGAATTTTACAAAAGAGTGTTTTAATTAGAGAATGATTTAATTTTTCAGAATATCTTGCTCGAGGTGCAAGATGAGGAATGGAGATGGAAGTTGAATTTGTGCAGATTGCGCCATCGGTCTGTGAGGCGAGAGCTGCCGGCAAGTCAGCGAGCGTTGCCATGACGCTGTGTACAAGTTAGGCTTCATTTCGTGGATAAACTTCATTAAACATTGAGCCTTCCAACGTGGAGCTGCTGGCTCCAGTTACCTAGCAGGTCGGACTGGTTGGTAGGCTAAATCACACTAACAGCCAGCGAGCAGAATGCATGAAAGATAAAAATCAGTAAATAATTAGAATTTTTAAACAATTTAAACAATTTATTTTACCACTAGCAATACAGAAGTAGATTACTTCTGAAGTCTAATGCAATGATCAAATTTGAGCATAGCTTCCTGTGGGCCCGAATAAGTTCAGGTACTTCTGCATTACCATCACTTTTTATAGATGCTATTTTTGAAATTGAAAGGAGATTTCGCTGATTACTGTACAACATCAAAGCCTGCCCAAGTGTCTTATAAAATAAGATTTTTGGGAGCATTTAATGGTACTATAGCGTGTCAAATTTGTGTAAAATCTGAAAGTATGTGGAAAATCAGGGGCTTTAAGTTAGAATTGTAAATGACCCAAAAGTGTGTTGTTAAATTGAGTTGGTTGGGGATATTTTACCTGTGAATTTTGCCGAATTCCCTTATCCTGGATGCATAATGACATACGATACTCTTTTAAAACATTTAATTCAATATTTGGATAAAACGGTGAAACCTGAACGAGACGAGAAAGCTTCTAGCCTTGTCGACAGGAGTGCTTGCTGCCATTACACCCTTCTTTACGACTGTGGTCGTCCAGCCTTTTCCTCTCTTACAGCTGTCATCGAGAGCCGGATTTTCAACGAATGGCGTTGTAGTACCGGTATAAGCGGCTGCAAAAATTCCTCTATCAATTTGGCTCTACGTGTTATTTTGACGAGCCAAAATTCTGAAGTTTTGAGCTTTTTAGTAATGAAATTTGAGCACATCATGCGGTAACCCTAGAGGGTCGCGTAATACCGTCACCTCCTGTACTCTGAGGAAGGAGTAAAGAATTTCAAAATCTAGCCCTAACCTGCACCTTTGTGCATAATTTATATGAAATTTCACAAGAAAGATTACACAGAAGCTGACTGTAACCCTGCGCTGTTTTAATTACTTGAAATTTGAACATAAAGACCGTACAACAACGGGCTGTGACCCCACGCTGTTTTATTTGTGGGAAATTTGATAATAAAGACAACACACTAATTGGCTGTAACCCTGCGCCGTTTTATTTATAGAAAATTTCTCCATAAGGACAACACAGCAACAGCCTGTGACCCTGCGTTGTTTCAAGGTGCTGAGCGTCTTTTTGGACTGTGGACAAAGGTAATCTTTTAAAAATTGTAGATTTTTACCGAAAAAGCAACAAGAAAAAAGTGCATCGTAATTTCAGGCACAGTGAAACGTTTTCGATTATTAGAATAGCAAAGGTGGTGTAAATATATCAAATTGCGACTATGGGGAATGAGGCGATTAGCATCACTTTATCAGATTGTTAAAGCTGTTCAAAAGTTAATGAGCGAGCCAATTTTTGTTCAAAATAGGTTCGTTTTCAGTTCAATTTAAGGGAATACCGATAAAAAATTATTATGACTTTTCATTGGGAAATGTTTATTCTTGAAACACCGTTAAGATGGACGATGTGTTGATAATGTATGTTCTCGTCAGTATTCCTCAAAGAATGAGCGCGTCTGCGTTATATGCTACAGGAGTGAGACGTAGGCTTAGCTTGAATAAGGTTTGTCTACTTTTTTATTCTGCATCGGTTTTTTCCTGTGCCAAAGATTGGCGTTCTAAGTTACAGAATGGGTCACCATTTTTCATCGAATGATTTACTCGCTTTGTCTACGTTCTCAATTACCATCTTGTAGTGTGCTTCAATTTCAAATAGTGTGCTTCAACCAGTGTGCTTTAACTTCTGTAACTCTCAGCAGATAGCACTTAAACACGTTAACTGCGAGGAGTTAACCCTTTGAAGGGTCTCCAAGTTCAATATTCAGTTCAAATTTAAAGTCAATTGTAGTAAGCAATTTTGAAAATAGCAAACATTAACTGTATCGTGCTTTCATTTAGCTTTCATTAGGTATTTATAAAAATTAAGTTAGTGACTGCAGATCTGTCATCAGCATTATGAAAATCCCCTCAGTGACAACCAGTGGGTTACTTCGTAGGAAACATGTTAAGGAAGGAGCTTGTTCTGTGTGTAATTTCGGCGACCAATAGGGTAGTTCTACATGAAGCCCTTGAATGTTTTGAGTCTGTAGGCATTTCCAAAAGAGGTCTGAAAGGGATGAAACCAAAGAACAGCTTAATAATCCTTTATCACAGACGGGTTTGTAAAAAATTAAGCCATTCATTGGAAGGTAAAGAAATAACTAAGCAAGCCACTCGAAGAGGACTTGCACTTCATTAACATTGGAGAGGAAGCTCAGAAAGGACAAATGAGCGCTCCGCCCGAGACAAATGGTGACAAGTTCTTTAAAGACCAAACCATACCTTCCGCTCCTGGACAACAGAGAAGAAGGATTGTGCTTCTTGCTTCGAGCGGCGCAAGTGAAGAAGAGTAGGGGCTGGGGCCGATTTTCAAGCATCTCTCTTGAAAAGCATTTTCAACCATCGGTTATGAAAACATTTTCACGCATCTTTCGTGAACAGCGTTTTCAAGCATCTTCCGTGAAAAGCATTTTCAAGCATCTTCCATGAGAATCATTTACAAGTATCTTCCATGGGAAGAATTTCCAAGCATCATCCTTAAAACATTTTCAAGCATCTTTGAAAAGCGTTTTCAAGCATCTTCCGTGAAAAGCATTTTTAAACATTTTCCATCTTTCATTTTAAGCATTATTCTTGAGTTTTTGTGCATCTTCCGGTACTATCTTTGTCGACTTGCTTACCAGACGTACTTTTTTCTGATCAAAATCCTCAAGTTCGAGTTTTTTCAAATAAAATTCGGGTACTGAACACCTGGCAACCATACAGGAATACCACATGCCGTAAGCTCAGAGGCCAAGTTGACAGAAAAACTTTAACTGAAGGCTTTTACGCTATGACGAGGACGAAAGTTATAAAAAAATCAAACCCCTGAAATATTTAAATGCTCACGTTTTTGTTCTTTGTGCACGCATTGTTTGCATGAGATGCTGCCTTGAACATTAGCTTTAGTTTTATTGGGATGGACATAATTGTTGATGTGGTCCTTCCTGTCGTCAGTAACATGCGTTGCAGTTCACTGCTGCCACCAACGTTCCAACAGTTACTGCCTGCTCTTTTTACGGGCATTGTCCCTACACCAGCGCTCATGTTTGGATAAACTTTGTTCATAATTCGATAATTGTCGTGAATTTCCACGAGTGTAATTTTATCCAGACACTTTGACAATTTCTGTTTGCTCACTAAAACGCAATTATTTATCATAGCGACAGCTAGCAGTTTTAGAACCCTCTTAAAGAGTTTTGAAGGTTCTCTTTTGAAGACATTCTTTATTCCTATTAGGACTACCTGATACTCCGTCAATTTTTTTATGACACCAACAATTTAAACAATATCGAAAATTATCGAACTCTCAACTCACATCCACGTGAGAGTTGATAATATTTGTCTTTACCAACGTCGACTTGCGTCCAAGTTTAGTGAGGAAAGCCAACGCTCGAGGACTACGCATCACACGCGCTGCTAGCACCGGAAAACTGGCCTCCCCTGCCCGCGGCGCTCATATTTTTAAGATGTAATGAACTCACAGCCGAGTGCCTCTAACTTGCTGCCGTTTGTTGGCGCTGCGAGTGCTACTAACTAGCTGCAATGTTGCGGGGCTCTCCACAAGTGCTCCCAACTAGCTGCTGTGTTGTGATGGTCTGTACGAGTGCTTCCAACTGACTGCCGCGTTGTGATGCTCTTCGAGCAAGAGTGCTTTGAACTTGTTGATTGTGTTGAAGCTCTACACAAGTGTCTCCAATTTGCTGCTACGTGGTAACTAACGATCTCCACGTGTGCTTTCAACTTGCCACTGTGTGCTGAAGCCAGACACGAGTGCCTCCAACTTGCCACTGTGTGCTGAAGCCAGACACGAGTGCCTCCAACTTGGTGCTAATTGTGTTGACGCCCCCTAGGGTGTCCCCAACTTGCTGCCGTGTGCTAGAACTCTGCGAATGATGGCCGCACATTTTTACGGAAGTTAATTAATGGTGCTCCCTGCGGCAACTTCGTGTGGTGGAGCAGTATTGCATTCCAGAGGTCCCTGTTATTTCCGTTCGAAACAAAGGCCGTTTTGGAACCCTTGGCAAACTTTGAGAACGCTGTCTAATTTAAAGCGTATGAACAATCATTAAGGAGCCAAGGTATTCTAACTCCATCACAAAAATGTTCTTTGAATACTCTCAACTTTGGAATTTTCAATGAATCTTTTTGGGGGAGTTTTCCAAGCACAATGGTTCACCTCGGGTCTTGATATTATGCCCTGGACAAGCTCGTCGAAATTTTACAGGATTTTCTTCTGTGATATTCACAGCTAGCGTTTCAACGAACGTTTTTACATCAAACACAACAGTTTGTCTCAGATGGGTAGGAAATAAAGTTTAGGTTTTCAGTACAGTGTTTGTTATTTTTTTTTAGATGTTAAGATCTTTAAAAGAACAACTTTTTTTGACAAGTATTACAAAGCATAATTGTCAGAGCAAAATCTAGCCCTAAGTTCGTGAAGCCTAATTTGGCGAAGGACTCTTGATAACCAGTTCCTTTTAGGGATTTTAGATTGCAAAAATAAGAATACACTCAAATAGAGGGCATAAATAAGCGAGGACATTTAATATAAACTAAGAGACAAAAACTTATACATGGCCACAAACTTAGCAACTAACGCAAAGACAAATTGACACACTGAGACCAAGTACACTAAGCAATTAAGTAGACCGAGTAAAAAGGTACACTGCATTATAGGAAACACTGAGTCACAAGGTACAATGAGTTATAATGAGCTGTGCTAGTCTGACAAAGGAATTTGGTGCTCGAAGACCTGCAACGAAACAGAACAGAAATTGGAACCGGTGACACACATTGAAAGACTATGGCACTTAAGTTTATGTATGGGCAAGTATACTAAGTAAATTAAAATGAATTTGAACTTACCAATGACGGGGCAGAAGGTAAGAAGGTGTTATAATGTAAATAGTATGGGCAGAAAAGAAAGAAAGAAAAAAAGAAAAAAATTTATTTCCAATAAAGTACAAACATGAAATGTCGATACATTGGTTTTTAAAACACCTTAACATTAACATCCTTAAATGATTATAACACATTGGTATCGTAATACCGTGTAGAATGTTGAAACAAATGATTGATAGAAAAGTACAACAAAAATGAGTTCCTTTTCTTGCCTAATCTGAGGCCAGATTAGGAAAGGAAATGAATGAAAGGTAAGAAGGTGTTATAATGTAAATATTGCAAGTGCTTCTCAGGGATGTTAGATATTAATGTCAGTAGACGGATCCGATCTTTTCAGATCAGATTCTTTTTCTTTATTTGTTTCGGGGCAGTGCAACACTTCTAGAGTCTAGCAGTTAGCCCACGAAACAAATAAAGAAAATGTATCTTATCTAAAAAGGTCGGATCCGTCTACTGACATTAATATCTAACATCCCTGAGAAGTACTTACAATATTTACATTATAACATAGTGACAGTTTAAAAGCTTTTACTTCACCGTTTCTTGAAGTTCCTGTTAACGAAGATATATCATCGGGAGAATTTCCTCAATGTGACTAAACCCTAAAAGAAGCTCACTCTTATGAAGGAATTGGGGGCGAGCAGTATTTTTATCTAAGAGCAATTTGTCCTAATGAAGGGGACAATTTGTCCTAATGAAGGGGACAATTTGCCCTAATGAAGGGAATAATTTGTCCAGATGAAGGGAGTTTTCAGAGATAAGATGAAAGGCTTTAAGAGATCAGATGAAAAGTTTAAAGCGATAAGGTGAAAGGTTTTAAGCGATAAGGTGAAAGGTTTTAAGAGATAAGGTGAAAGGTTTTAAGAGATAAGGTGAAACGTTTTAAGCGATAAGGCGAAAGGTTTTAAGAGATAAGGTGAAAGGTTTTAAGAGATAAGGTGAAAGGTTTTAAGCGATAAGGTGAAAGGTTTTAAGAGATAAGGTGAAAGGTATTAAGAGATAAGGTGAAAGGTTTTAAGAGATAAGGTGAAAGGTTTTAAGAGATAAGGTGAAAGGTTTTAAGCGATAAGGTGAAAGGTTTTAAGAGATAAGGTGAAAGGTTTTAAGCGATAAGGTGAAAGGTTTTAAGCGATAAGGTGAAAGGTTTTAAGAGATAAGGTGAAAGGTTTTAAGCGATAAGGTGAAAGGTTTTAAGAGATAAGGTGAAAGGTTTTAAGAGATAAGGTGAAAGGTTTTAAGAGATAAGGTGAAAGGTTTTAAGCGATAAGGTGAAAGGTTTTAAGCGATAAGGTGAAAGGTTTTAAGAGATAAGGTGAAAGGTTTTAAGCGATAAGGTGAAAGGTTTTAAGCGATAAGGTGAAAGGTTTTAAGAGATAAGGTGAAAGGTTTTAAGCGATAAGGTGAAAGGTTTTAAGCGATAAGGTGAAAGGTTTTAAGCGATAAGGTGAAAGGTTTTAAGCGATAAGGTGAAAGGTTTTAAGAGATAAGGTGAAAGGTTTTAAGAGATAAGGTGAAAGGTTTTAAGAGATAAGGTGAAAGGTTTTAAGAGATAAAATGAAAGGTTTTAAGCGATAAGGTGAAAGGTTTTAAGCGATAAGGTGAAAGGTTTTAAGAGATAAGGTGAAAGGTTTTAAGAGATAAAATGAAAGGTTTTAAGAGATCAGATGGAAGGTTTTCAGAGATAAGATGAAAGGTTTTAAGAAGTAAGAGGTGTAAATATTTCCGATTCAAGTCGCAGAAACTCTGCATCGGACGAGTTTGTGAAGCCAATCGTATGACATAAGATCATTCTTGCTTGTGCTGTTTATTGGAAAATCTTTTAACCCTTCAAGACCTGAGGTCCTGGGCCTAACTGTTGAACGTGAAAAAACGTAAACTCAATTCAAACAAATGGGGTAAACCTTTGCAGTAGATAAATACGAGGTTTGATCACGATTAATTTGTTATTTTAGTTTATGACGCCTTTTTTTCACACGCGAAGCAAAGTACTGAAAATTAGGGACAGATTTTGAAATTACCGTAAAATCGTTTCAACGTTCTAGTAGGATTTACACAGTTCCTGCGATGGGTTTATCTGACGTTCAATTTTCAATTAAAATATAATGTCAATTGTAGTTTGCAATTTTGAAATAGCAAATATTAACTGGATCATGCATTCATTCAGCTTTCATTAAGTAGTTATACAAATTGAGTTAGTGACTGCGGGTCGGTATTATGAAAATCCCCTCAGTGGCCACCGGTGGCTCACGTCGCAGGAAACGCGTTAAGGACAAGGCGTTCTAGTCGGCTACATGTGCAGGGCGGACCGTCGACTGCAATATTTCAAGCTTCATCTCCAATTTTACTTTTCGTCTCCTGGGATTGAATGTTAAACAATTTAAGTCACTGCAGCAGTGCAGCCGGCGGCGACGTCTTTTGTTGACTTTGCTGCGCTGCGAGAAGTTCCTGGACCACAAAGTCTTTGAGTTCGAAAATTTTTCAAATAAAATTTGGGCGAATCCCTGCCTTTAGTTTTCTTAGTTCTGCTTCAAATCTTCAAGTTTTTCAGTCGAATAGTTTCATATTTGTTGAACTCTTCAAAGTTTCAATTTCTTTCAAAAAAGTTCGAGGAATTATAAGTGACCGAGTTATATTTGAGGGGGGACTCAAACTTCATTTCATTACACACAAAAATGTGAGCAATATTGCCTGGTGGACAGAATAGCTTTCATTGCCGGCTGTACTGCTATAATAACTTATTATTAGAAACTCCGACCACTGATAAGCTTACCTCATAAACCCTAGAATACAAACGTAGATCTTCAATGTTAATCTAATTTAACGCTAATTTGTGGCAAATTATGAAATTTTGGGAAAATATGCAAAATCGACTACAGTATATATATTGTGGTTATTTGAGAAACTGCTTATGAGAAAGATAGGAAGCCAAGAAACGTTATATTCTGAAAAGATTTGAACACGCAATTTATTGACTTTATAGCTATATTCTTTATGTAGCAAAAATGGAGTAAAACTCACCGAGGGTTTGCGGTGCTGTAACACCGACCAAGTTCTCTATGTAGCGAAAATGGGGTAACATGCACCCATGATTTGATGTGCTGTAACACTCAACGCGGGGCTTGTGCTTTAGAGCTAAATCTGGGTGACCTCGAAAGTGACGGAACTTGGACAAGTGTCCGTTTGAAGTGCGGTCTCCGCGTCACCACATTGTGCGGCGCGGCATGCCGGCCGGTGCAACTTTCGGCAGCCAATCTGATGCTCCGTTGCTGCACAAGTATTTTGCAGTGATGCGTTGTACTTTTTCCTTGCGAAAAAATCAGCCAGACTTCTTGAGTTAGAAAAGTCAGAATGCATTCCTCGAGTAAGGGACGTTTGAGTTGCAACGTAAGCGTAGTAAGCTACATAGCACGTTAGTGAGTTACGTATTTATTTATTATATAAATTACCAACTGTATTTATATATTCCTCAAGTCGAAGGATATTTTTGCAACATCCTGCATTTTATTTCTTATTGTCTCGTGTTGTATCTTACGCAATTGATGTGCTTTGTCTGATGCATTGCCAAAGTAAATAACATTGATTGATCTTTCTTGGTTCGTTGTAAAGATTTTCTTCAATGAAATTTAGGTATGTGAGCTTTTATTTAAAGCCAAATTCACATAAATGTAGGAACATTTTCAATATTTTCTTTTTTGCTCGATCTCAAGGATCAATTTTGTTCGAGTAATCGCATTGCTATCTTCATTCATCATCTATCAATAACTTTTATTTAGTAAATGCATCACTAAAGTGTCGATTTTTCTTTATTCACAAATTGATGCATAAAATGTTTTTATAAACGCGAGAACTAGTTTTTTCTCCGTGTCCAGTTGTGGCTATTTATCTAAACTTCTGCTTCGCCGATCTCTTTCATTATTCAGAGGTTAGTCCTTGACGCAATATGTATGCTGCGGCCGTCGTAATTCTCTCCAATGCTTTGAGAGACATGAGACCGCCCGTGCCCCATTTACCCCGCTGTTTACCTCTATTGATCCTCCGGGCTGGTGCCCAACTATTGGGTCTGCCAGTGCCACATTTACCCCGCTGTTTACCTCTATTGATCCAGGGCTGATGCCCCAACTGTTGGGTCCGCCCGTGCCACATTTACCACGCTGTTTACCTCTATTGATCCCGGGCTGGTGCCCAAACTGTTGGGTCCGCCCGTGCCACATTTACCTCGCTGTTTACCTCTATTGATCCCGTGCTGGTGCCCCAACTGTTGGGCCCACCCGTGCCACATTTACCCCGCTGTTTACCTCTATTGATCCCGGGCTGATGCCACAACTATTGGGTCCGCACGTGCCACATTTACCCCGCTGTTTACCTATATTGATCCCAGGCTGATGCTTTCCCTTTTAGCTTCGGAGCTTCTTTCAGCGAGCAATAAAGTTTCCAAGCGAGAAATGAGTAAGAATTTGCTAGCAGTCAACGACGAGCTCTTCTTTCATCGATTAGCTCATAAAATTAAATATTTCATTGTTCGCTTGCCTTTCAAGCTGATAATATACAATCCATTAGGGAAACGATGATTTTGGGGGGGGGGGGGGCGGGTGTCATGTGCTACTTGACAGTCTTCCTCATTTCATGTTAAAAAGAAGCTTTCTCAGCATCCCCACTTCACTGTATTTTTTAGTAAGGATACATGACTTTAGTCAGTCTTTTCTTACTTGTAATTTTTATTGTCTGGCAGTAACCCTTTTAAAATGCAGTGCAATGACCCCCCAAAAAATTATTATGTACAGTGTGCCCCACTAAAATTCGAAACGAGTATTTATTATCCCGTATCAGTAATATCATCAAAAGAATACCATAAAAATTCAATTTCTAGCAAAATTTTCCATCAAAATTAACCTATAGAAAAGTTATTATTGGTCATGATGGTATTACTGATACGGGAAAATAAATACTCTGTTCGGATTTTTGTGAGATATACTGTATATTTATTCCACAATGGAGAGTAATGTGTCAGTGCAGTGGTAAGCTGGGCCGGTTTTTCAAACATTTTATGCGTTCGCAGCAGTCGCTGTCGACGTGATTCCACTTAGAACTTACGCTGCCAGTTGCACTGGTACGACAACGGCACGTGTTTGAAAATACAGCTCTTGAATTGAGAGCAATTTAGTTTAAATTTAAATTATTGATTTTTTCTTCATCGCCTGTGATTTCTTGGATGCTGAGGAATGCTAATTTAGCCAATTAGCTAATTTCTTGGAATGTTGAATTAGCCTCGCAAATAGTTTGTGACGTGAACTGTCTTTCACAACTGCTTTGGGACTCGGCGCTCTTCTGCACGTGCAAGGGCGCACTGAATTTCATCAAGAAAGAATGATGTTAGAGCTATTATTCTCAATATACCTTGGAGATGAGTGCTCGGAACCAATCTGTGGGAGGTTTATAGGAACAGCAGTAGTTTATATATTGTACTAGCCTTTCGTTAGTCTAATTTACCCAATAGGAAGAGTTATCTTCATTCACTGACTTGTACTAATGCAACTGTCTATTTCTTTTTCTATCTTTAATATTTCGTTCTTCTCTAACCTCCCCGCTATTTTTGCTCGCTATGATAGTCGAGACGTTGAAACTTTACGCCTTTTACTTCGGTTTCATGTAGAATGGATACTAACTCACCTTTTAAATAAATAAAACTTGTATTTGATTCCAAAACACAACAACTTCAAAAATTTAGCACTAGGCGTTAAAGTGAAAACGATTGAGTTTCTGTCATGTTAGGTTTTGTTTGCTGTATCTCAGCTAGTTAATAATGATTGATTCACTTTTTCAAAGCATACACAACAGCTATTGATACCATTGTAATAAAGATAAGTTTTCAAAAAATACATAATCGCCAAGTAAAGTCCGCGAATGTTCGCATGTCTTCTTCTCTCTGTTATCCAGAGCTGTTGGCAAACAATTTACGTCTAAAAAGTTAGAATCTTTCCCTACAGAACGAGGCCCCAAGGAAGAAATTCCCCAGCTGTGGCAAGCTGCCAGGGCTTAGAACTTCTTTCTAAGGCTAGAATAACTTGATCGTTCCACACGGGAGCGCATCCGAGACCAGACTCCAGAATATGCCAGACATGTGTGACCGTAAATAAAATAAAAGCTTATAATAGGAAAGCCTTTGTCGTAATGTTACATACGATATTCTTGTTCAAGTATATGTCGGAATCGGGTAGCAACGCAATGAGTCTCTGTTCGTCTCTTTCCTGGAGCTACATTGAAGTTCTATTTCTATACTAAAATATGCGTAATAATTGAAACATCGGAATAAAAATGCCGTCCAAGTTCTACAGTTCTTGGGACTCCTAACCGTTGTAAAATCATTGAGATTTTAATGGCCTGCTTCAGGCTGATTAAAATGCTGAATACATTTACGGTAATCGATGTAAGTATGTCAATAATTGAGGACTTACTGAGTTATTCCTGTTACAAAATGCGCTTTTAAATTTTAATTTTTTTAATATTTTTCTTTACGAGCTCGTTGGTATGACACTTGGTACTGAGAGCAAATAAGCTGCAGAACCGAATAGATGTGTATTATTCAGTGAATATAATGAGAAATGGATCAAGATTGAATGCTAATCGAAGCGTAATATCAAACTTTAACATTGAATGTTTTTTTTCAATTTAATATAATGTGTCTTACTTGTGTAACGTGCTCGAAATGAACTTATTATTTTATCAGAATAACGCATCATTCTTTCGCTATGATACCCACAATAACCACGACAGTTACATGGTCATTTTCCTCTGCAGATCCGTGCATCATTATTTTTTCATTTAAATACCAGTCCCTCTGGAGCTAAAATATCTCCACAGCTCATGTTCTCATCTATTTTCATCCGTTCTCATTTCCGCTCATGTTTAGCGGCAGGCATCATGTTCTTGGGGGCGAAAAATGTTACCTTCATCTAACCAAATCTTCTCCACACATTTTCAAATAACTTAGTTTTTTAGCAAATCAATCTGCAGGACTCATTCCAAGAAACAGTATTCTTCGTCAAAGAAAATCTTGCAAAATTAAAGCGTGCTGAAAAAATGGTATGGCTTGTGTAGTCTGTTACTATGGAAGCAATTTCATTCGTCTTTAAACATCGTTGAATTTCACGAATATTTGCACTGTTAGCCTGCGTGCATCTAAGTCTTTGGCAATCATTATGAAGACAATTTTAAATGCCCTCCGGCCCAGGCAAAGTTACTGCCATGCCAAACAATTTACTCTTCTTGATGACAAGTTGTAAGTTAGATCCAACGACATCAAAATATATTGGAACCATGACGGGAAATTGCACGAGAGAAATCGAAACGGTTTAGAATAGGGATAAATTGGACGTCAGATCCAGGGCATTTCACGTCAGTAGTGACAAGTTTTGCGCGAGCCACCGATATATTTCAGAATAGTTCTGTGATAATCTCCAGTTTTGAGATGGTCAATAATATCTGTTTCAGTCGACACTGAGACACCGTTGTCTTGACCATAATGCTGTAAAAATGAAATAATGCTGCTCAATACACCAGGTCAGCACGCGACAGTAATTCTCTAGAATATTCGGATGATTGAATATGATATGCATATTCAATCACGAATATGCATATCATTAGAAACACGAATATGAATCCAAGAGTACATAATTTACAACTGCATGGATCAATAACAATAAAGTTACAATATTTATGATGCAAGTATTCTGTCAATTAATTTTTTTGTATGTTGTTCTCATTTAATTTATGTAATTTTAAATGTCATTCCAGAAACTCAGTCTTAAATTCCTCATCCCACACCTGAGCCCTCTCGAAGAGTATCGAACCATTCGGTTAAATTATAAGAAATTACTGCAAGCATCGAATACTTGCGAGCGTTGACGAATGATTGTTTACCATCAGCACAGGTGCTGAGAACAATAATTATCGTACTCCAAAGTTTCAATTACATGAATATTGATCTAAGTTTCAGTAGGCCAAGTTTTATTCTTTTTAAATTAGTTCACACATTCACTTCCTTGAACAACTGGATTTTTTGTAGGGGTTAAAATGCGTCACTTGAGATTAAAAGTAGATTATTCGAGGTTGTACAGCGGAATTCTCTGTCGTCAAGACAGCTGCACTGCCCGATTTTACGAGAGAGATAGCAATGACAATGGCCATTGCAATACAAGTAAATCAAGTACCTCAAAATGATCTCATGAACATGCCAAAAACGCTACAAAAAACATGGCTACAGCAAAAAACACGAAAACCTCATGGTGATGCCTAACACCGTAATAAGTCCTCATGGCTATGCTGTGAACTATGAACATTTTATGAGCATGCCAAAAATCCTATCGAAAACCTCGTGATTGCTCCAAAAAACATATCATAAACATCATGTTCATGCTAAAGACTTAAGCAACCAAAAACCTCATGGTCATGCCAAAAAACCATGCCAAAACATCATGAACGTGCCAAAAACAAAACAAAATACTCATGGTTGTCCTGAAAACCATGCCAAAACGTCATGAACATGCCAGAAATAAAACAAAACACTAATGCTTGTCCTGAAAACCATGCCAAAAACCTTATGAGCACACCAAAAAGCCCATTAAAAACATCATGACCACACTAGAAATAAATTAACGTGAGAAAGCCTCATCCAAGCAAAGTAATTGTGCCATGACTTTCAAATTACCTTCAAAAACGGACGTGCATTTAAACGCACTGTCGAAAGAAATAATCGGACTTCTGCAGCCATGTAGCGACTGCTGAACTAAATCATCGCCTGAATAGAGCAACTTTAACCACAACTGTCCACTGTGACCTCAATTAAGACAAATATAACCGACGAGATATAATTGCTAAGCCTCTGCTGTCCGCTCTCAACATCCAGTCGTTATCTCAGTGGTGGACTAAAACTCTGAAGGTTTGTTCTGCACCCCGGTGGAAGTAAATGGCAGTCTCATACGAGTTTTGGTTTTCTATTTTAAAAATACACTGGGAATTTATTGATTTAAACGACAAACTATAATGGACTTTCTTCAAACTTCACCACTGCTGAAATTATTTGGCCCAATCCGTGGTCAATGGTTCTCCAGCATTTTTGGGGCATTAAATAAGTGCTAAATCGAAGTGGCAAGAGAAAGTTTATTGCTGTCAATATGTCGTCAACCATATCGGCTTTGCTTTTTTACCATGTCATTGTTTTCGCTTTCTTTTTCTACAAAGAATCTTTTTAGGCGGGTGTAATTATTGTGTCTAAGAAAATTAGTGCTTCTAGGAAGAAAATATTAGGTCTTGACATGAAGGTAAGGTTGGTATTTTTTTAAATAGAATAGATTTGAGCTGTCCATTGGCAGGCCATCTTTTGTCAGTTTGTTACTGTTTTTTCATCATCTGTTAATTTTTTCAACTTCTATCGATTTTTATAGACTTCTTTTCATGGCGCTGTTCCTATGCGCAGGGTATGGGAACACGCCTTGTGCATAGATTGCTGGTTCTCCTAATTTTTCCATTAAATGATGCCTTCTTTCGACGCTCTTGGGAACACTTTATTGTTGTAAGGGAGGCTTAAGCCAACTTATAAACAATTCTTATCTACATTAGGAACTGAAATTTCCATGTGTAAATTTCTCGACTGTATATTTCTTCTTCAAAACCGGTTTCTAGCGCAACAATTTTCCATACAGAAAAAACTAATATCCTTTTTCACTCCAACGAAGTAAGTTGAAACACAAGCGCAGGTTGGGAAGCACGTCGCGTGAAACGAACTCAGAGATAGTTAAATATTCGCTACTTTTTCCGTAGACTAACTTTTCTTAGTTCGCAAAGATATTTCTAGTTTTTTTCCGAAGACTTTACTGAATTTTTTTTTTGAAATTATTATTACAAAGACGTTTATTCTGCTGCAGGCGAGGAAAATCGGCCACGGATGTAAAATTTAGGCATGCAAACCGCGGTTCGGCACGTAAACGCCTCGAGCTCCTGCGAGGCGGATACCCTTAAGATACGGACTCGTGGCCGGAAGGCTGGTACCAAAATGATGACGCTAAAATTTAACCGACCAGTTAATGATAGAACATGTGATAGTCTAACTGAAACTTTTAGCGGTTGGATAAAATACAAATCCTGCATGAAAAAATTCATTTCCTGTTGTATTAATTAATCATACATGAGATCGTATGAGTATACTCTTACACGCTATAAAACAGCAAGAAGTAATCGGATTATAATAATGTAAGATGAATTCGAATATCGATTATCTGTACAGAAAATATACAAATATGCTTGGTTCAGTTTTTTTCTAGGTTCAGTCTTGTACAGAGGACCTAAAATTTTGAATTTTGTTAAAGCGAGAAGGAAAAAGCTGTGCTATAAGACTACCTCCTGCTGTAAAATCATACAGGAGCTGTTGCTCATTTTATTTTTTTCTAATTTCATGACAGTAATACTGAGACCAGCAAAACATTCACACCATTAAGAATTGCTCCACACTTCGACGATAATTAGTTAAATTTAAATTCAACATTCAGCTCAGATTTATAGTCACTTCTAGTGAGCAATTTTAAAAAGAGCGTAAATATGAACTGGAACGTGCCTTCATTTCGCTTGAATTAAGTATTTATAAAAATTGAGTTAGTGACAACTGGTTGGTCAGCAGCATTATAAAAATCCCCTCCGTGGCTACCGGTGGCGCACGTTGCGGTCAAAGAGTTAAAAAATGAGATTTGTGGTGTGTGTGTCACTAATTACATATCACGCAGACCTGGTCCCATCTGAGTTCTCGTATTCTCGTGCCGGAGAAAATTCTATCGGTGAAAACATCCATGCTTGTGCGAATGTCAGGGGAAATCGATGATCTTCGAAACACAAGTTCATTTAAAAAACCTTCCGGTACATTTCCAAGGTGAGAGTAAATCAGGGCGCCCTCACCTTGGAGATGGAGGCGAAAGAGCTGTGGAAGTAGCTACTGTTAGATGTAATCGATCGTCGAGTTGTACGACTCTATTTGTGTGAACCGCTAATTTTACGTACAAAGATTAGGCTCAGATTTTCAATTTTAACCATACTTGATTCAGGTTGTGGATAACGCGGACTAATTTTTTGTCCCTATTAGTTGAGGTTCGCAATAAACGATATATAGATCACGAATTAACTGTGATTTCGAAAGACTCGTGAAGCGCTTCATAAGCAAAACTCAGTTGGGGAACAGAAAGCTGTTGCTTTTTGTAGTTTCTAAAGTATTTGATGACCACAACCAACGCTTGGCTGTCGCATTTCGAGATAAATAAAAACTCTGAGAGCAGCCATTGTGGAGATATACTGGGAGAAAAAAGAAAAGACGCTGAGAAGTTTGCTGCTCTATGAGATGCGCTGTGTTTTTCTGGAGCGCTATCTCGGCACCGTTCTGTCAAGGAGATGAAGCACTGCAGGGCTGTCAAACCAACATTGCTTCGACGCTGGCCGCAAAATCCTGTTTGCACCGAGCGGCCAGGAAGGAAAAATTTCCAGGATTCCACGAATCACGATATTACCAATATTTTTGAGGAAAGGAATTGAAAATGAGCTGGCCGAACGGCCCCAGCTGTCGCCCATTGCTCTATATAGGTGCTAAAAGAAGAGAATATGGCTTCGACGCAAAATTGATCTCGCTGTTTACGAAGCAAGAATACGCAAAGATTTTCTGTGCATGGAGTTAGAAACTAATAATTTTTCGTTGTTCTCTTTTTTGTTCTTGACTTCCCTCTGCTTCACGGTTATGTCAGTTTGTTTTTTACTCTTGCAGTAAGTTTCGAAGGTAAAGGCAAGTGGGTTCTTAACTGTTAATTCGTAATGAAATAGCAACCATGTCAGTAAAAATCGTTGCAGTAATACAAGAGAAGGTTTTAGTTAAGTGCACACGTCTACCCAGATTCACTACGTAAGGAATATTTATTCATATTTACTACCATATTATCTTTGTTTAAGCTTCTTATCACGTGTCATGTCGAGATAGGATACTTGCA
Organism: Morinoia aosen; assembly: GCA_030386875.1. Taxonomy (NCBI): domain Eukaryota; kingdom Metazoa; phylum Arthropoda; class Malacostraca; order Amphipoda; family Talitridae; genus Morinoia; species Morinoia aosen. Next base: position 31,732,069 of record CM059570.1, on the reverse strand, counting down.
CAGACGTTAATAATGCAAGCCATGAAATTTTTCTAAGCAGTATACTAAAATAACTCTAAATTATAACGTTTAATTTCCCATCTAAGATATCGAATAGTCATAATTTGTAATTTGCGCCCTCAGATTTAGAGTTTGTTTACTTCATTTCGCATTTCAACAGCGAGTGATACTATTATAGGGTTGAACTGAAGTGATACTCTTCTATTTGTTGAACTTTCTCATCAGTCTTTCTACATTGGTTATGAAACTGAAAACCCATTTGGAAAACGCCATTAAAATGATGGAGCGATCAATACCAACTATTTTTGCTCAAGGAAATCGTAATAATGAAGCGATTAGTAAAAACTAATTGTACGACGTGATGGTAATGATGGAGTAATCAATAAAGCTCTGACAACAGTAGTGTCAGTTTTGAGCGGAGCCTTACTCCGCTTACTAGGGCTTGTACTGACATTGTAGGATTACCCTAAGGTACAAGAAATTAAAATCAATATTTATGACTACTAATGTGTAGCATATTGTCTGTAGTGGTCAAATTTTATAAAGAAGGTGAAAAATTTGAGAAGCTTTTTTCACTTGAGGAGCCAAAATGGGATGAATTATCAGCGAACGCAGAAGGTGAGGTAGTCCAATCAATATGTAGTCGAGCGCAGCACCTTTAGAAAACGAAACTGTGTATAGTGAATAGGGGAACGATAAATAATGATTTCAATGTGAAAGGTATTTAGCTCAGAAAATAAAAAGAACGGAAACCTTATTTATAGAGATGTGCGATCATCGATTAGGAACTTGGGTGTGAGGTAGCAGCCATTCAGTATGAGAGTGATTAGTAGGATCTGTGACCTACAGAACGTACTGTGATGATAATTGACTGGACAAACTCTATAGCTGAGGTTAAGCTTGACTCAACCTAAGGTTGACGTCGAGTTACGCATGAAATCAACGCCAGTTCTCGGTCACGATTCCTGCTTCAGTGGGTATTATGGGGAAAGCCCACCTCTGGGGGATAAATCTATTGTCTCTCCGGGAATTGACACCCAAAGCGCAGATATGAGATACCAAACTGAGGGTCACGTAGGCCTTACGGCTGTTGAAATATGATAGAATAGAAATTTTGTTTCGTTTTGTTCATCTTTTTTCAGTTCACTGCTGCCCTATTTGTTGGTAACGTTCTGAACTCATGAACTTCTATTTGGACTCATGAACTTCTTTCAATCTTGCTCTTCCTGCGGCCAGAAAGTGGGGAAAACTTGTTCATAGACTCCTCGTCCCTTATGCTTCACACTAAATGCCACCTTTCTTCTTTTTTTTTGCGAAATCTTCCTAATAGTTAGAAGGCTTAATCTGACGGATAAACTAATATAATTGTAATTTGGAAAAACCCAATAACCAAGTTCTCTTAGCTTAGATTAGGAGATCCAAATTCTCTTAGCTAAATTCTTAGAAAGCAATGGCAGTGACAATATTTCCTTATCGGTAGCGTGCTATCGTAAAATCTAAAAAAAATAACGAGCAATTTTTTCGCTGAAATTAAAACATTATCAACGGGGAACATTAGTGGGCAACCAGCCCCTTGCTCACCTACTATTCAAGTCCGTTTCATACAGGACACTCAAAAACTTGATACCATCTTTACAAAAGCAGCTCTATTGTTGTTAGGTCAGCGAGCAAGGCTAGCGCTTAAATTGCTCGACCGCCGGTAAAATAAATAACTCGTATTAACTCAGAAAAGACATCGGAATGAAAATCTCAGGTTTAGGCATTTAAATTAAGAATTATTAAAACGGCACGTGCTTCGAAGTTCAGTACGGTAATATTCTAGCAGCCAACACGAGGTCTAGAAGTGTTCGTTACTAATAGTTTGGTGGGAAATGTGGGAATTTTTCTTATAGTGTTTTGTGCACGTGGAATCCCCTCAGGAGGACACAATGACTGAATGATTACAAATTAGTTTTAGCCTTCCTTTACCACAACAAAGATGTTCAAAGAGAGGAAGGATGAAGGCCCCATTTAGCATGAAGTTAAGGGAACGTGGAATCCATGCGCAAAGAGTGTTCCCGCAAAGGATCTTGGGCGCATAGAAACAGTAAGATAAGAAGTAAGGTTATGAAGCAAGATGAAAGTTGAAGAAGAAAGTCATAGGTGATGAAAAACAGGACAGCAGTGAATCGAAAAAGATGGTCCTTAACAAAAAAAAACATTTTATTTCAACAAAAAGAAGGCCTACCTAACTCTCAGCTCGGGCCCTCACACATTTTCCCCTGGGAGTGCTAATTCCCATAGATACAATAGTTTATCCCCCTGATGGGTCAGGAGGATACAGCTATCATGTTTGTGTACTATAAGAATTAGCTGTCTTAGAGAGTAGCTGGATGGTGTACTGCTGAATCTAATGTAGGCCTACTTTTTATTGAAAATGAATAGTTTTTGTTAGAGGACTTTTTTTCTGTTCACCGCTGTCCGTTTTTTCAGCACCAACAACTTTCTTAGTCAACTTTTCTCTTGTTTCATGAACTTCATTCATGACTTTCTGTTTTTAAGTGCTCGGGATCTTTAGTGAAAACATTACTTGTGCTCACTGATTCCACGTTTCCTTAACTTCATACTCAATGGTACCTTCATCCATCCTATTTATCCTCTCTGTCGAATACCTTCGTTGTGGTTGGAGAAGCTTAAACTTACATGTCTAACACGTTAACCCCCATGGGTTAAACTAAAGTTCAATACTCAACTCGAATTTGAAATCAGTTACAGGAATCAATTTTGAAATCAGCAAAAATATTAATTGGATCGTGCCTTCATTTAGCTTAGATTGAGCATTTATGAAAATTGAGTTTGTGAAAACTAGTTGGTCATCAGCATTATGAAAATAACTTCCGTGTACCACCGGCGGTTCACATGGCAGTTTACGTGCTAATCTAATTAGCCATTGCTGATAAGATTTTCATGTTGACAGTAAGTCTATCCCGTTCAAGGCGTCCTTATAAAATTTCAAGCCGTGAGCCTAAAAAATAATCCATAAAGTAAAAAACACTCGAGTGACTCGCTCTGAACTTTGAAATGATTTAGAAGCGGCTGGGACAAATGTATGCAAAAACACAGAGTACTTCTTAGAAACTAAGAATTCCGTTTTCGCACTCCAAGAGAGAAAACTTTGTTGGAATCAATTTGTCAGAAACCGTCTGAACTTTGCTGGAGGACATTTAAGAAAGCTTCCGAGTTTTTGGATGCTCTACTATGGTAAGACTAAAAAAAGGTTGAGTTATGGGGAGGGGATTGTTTTAGTTCCTTTTGGCGGCAGAAAAAAATGCGCATGATCGTAACAGTGAGTTTTGGTGGAGGGAGGCAGCATAATGTAAGTTTTTTTCTGAAACTCCTCGCAATTTCCATGTTATTGTAAAGGAAATGATCTATAGGAGGGTTTTAAACGATGATCTCTCACAGTTTGGAAATTACTTGAAGTTGCTATGAGGATAGACTCAGCAAGACAACAGTTTAAAACATGAACGCTGCAAAGCGATTTCAGCAGCTGAAGATGAAAGCTGTGAAAAAACCGAGTGGTCAGACCAAAATTTTATCGAAAACATGTGACGAGATTTAAAACTATGGATTCTTTAAAGAGCCCCAAGACATTTGACAGACTATTCAAAGAAATATATTTTGGTTACTTTTAAAAAATAGAACGCAATTTTTAATTTAAAGAATATGCTAAAAGTGTGGGCCAATATACTCACCAATATTTGTAAAAACCAAATAAGTGAATGATTTAACGGTTGGAAGTTGTGCTAGCGTAGTAAGGTCACATCACCAAATATTATCTATCTATCTATCATAGGTTTGCTGGTTGTTTTTTTTGGAAAATTCATCTGAAATTTTGCGGAAATCACAGTAATTGTTCACTATCTGTATTATCTTCTACTGAATATGTACTCAGTGCACAAAAATACTCGGGGAAAATCTTCAATTTTTTATTTTTTTGCTGATGTGCAACTACAGCAACTGAACTTTTCCTATGTATTGGGTATTTATTGTACTCTTTGTACCCACATTAATCTCTAGAACATTTCAAAGTTATGATTAATTTCTGTTAAAATTTTTCATAAGATCACATTTGTTTTTATCATCAATAAGATAAACCGTTAGTGCAGTTTTTTCAAACTTTTAAAACATTGCCTACGACGTTCAGGTTGATTAAGCACACGGCTGTTTCATTTAGTTACGCACCACGACGATCTTCCCCATCTGATAAGTGCGGTAGCGCTCTAACTATCATCAGAGAGGTTTCTTCTTCGTTTATTTAACTTACTCGTCATAAAGTTCTCACAGCTTCTGTTGGATCCTATATGCTTGTTGGTTCATAGTTTTTCTTTTCAATTTAATGCTAGCTAATCAACACCCGTTTCCTCCAAATTTTCGTTTTCGAAAAAACAAGTGATTTTTTTGCTATAGATCTACTTTGACCTGATAGCTTCTTAGTAAGCCACACTTGTTCAAAATATGGAAGTTGTGAAAACCCTTTTAGTAAGTATTTCCACCTTCAAGATTTACACGACTTTTTGAAGTCTTAAAGTCGAGCGCAAACATCTCTCGCTTGTATTAGTTTGACCCTTTGACCCCCGGGTAGGAGAGAGCTTGCGAGTTGCGTTTCTCAACGAAGATAACTTTATCAATACCGCTTCAAACTATAACATAAAGCTAAAAACAAATGAACCCCTAGAGTCAATTCTAATTTCAGTAATTTTGCCCACAGTTTGTTCGTACATAAAAACAAGATTTTTTCCGAATTTTTAATTTGTGTGAAATCTCACTACAAATATATATTCATACCACAATATTCCACCACACATTCTAATAGCATCAAAGCCTGCCTCAAATTGAAGCATGCGTCGGATAGAAACGTGGGTCGAATTCAAAGCAGCATGATTTTGAAGCAAGCAGGGGCGATCGCCGGGAGCCGTGTCGCTATGGCTAGCTCGAGACAAACACAGCTACGAGAACTGCGCTAAATAGGAAGTATTGATTCCTGGGCAGCCAGGCCATGACCGCTGTGACTACAACTTTCCTTCTTAATTATTGGCCATCATGGCGGGCATTGTGGCATCTGGCCCCACGGGTGGTGTGGGCACTATGGCATCGATAGAATTTGGCATCATGGCATCAATATAATTTGGCATCATGGGGCATTTGGCCTCACGGGTGTTGTGGGTGGTATGGCTTCAATAGAATTTGGCATCATGGCATCAATAGAATCGGCATCATATGTGTGTGTGGGCATTGTAGCATTTGGCCTCACGGGTGTTGTGAGCACTATGGCTTCGATAGAATTTGGCATCATGGATGTGTACGTGTGCATTGTAGCATCAATATCATGTGGCATCATGAGTAAGTATGCGAACATTGTAGCATCAATAGCATGTGGCATCATGGATATGTATGCAAGTAAAATAGCAACAACTGCACTGAGCATCATGGGTGTGCCCGTGTGCATTAAATGAATCTATAGCATTTGCCCCCATGAATGTGTGTGTATATGAGTTCATCAGAGCATTATTTGCAGAATAATGTGCCATATGCGCTTATGTGTTTCTAGAGACTCGTATATGCACCTTTGCGTAAAGATATTCTCACACAACATAAGCGAATAGTGACATTTTTCATTATGTTATGGAGATTTTATTTTTTTTTTTGTATTTTGCTTCATTTGCCTTCTTTTGACTAAATTTTCCCGCTGAAATCTGCCAAAAATTAATTTTTACCTCTATATCATTTTCATATTCTTCCCTACACTTGTACGTCGCTACAATGTACCTATAAAGACACAAATACGCTCCCATAATGCACTTAACTTAGAACTGCGCATGTGCGCCACTACAATATACTCATAACTACACTAGCACGTCTCTACAATGTTCCTATAACGATACAAATACACTCCTATAATGCATCTAGAATTAAGCATGCAACTCACAATAGTTATTGAACTTAAAACGGCGCATGTACGTCACTACAACGCTTCTAAAGTCGTTCATGGACTTCACTGCAATGTCCCGAGAACTGCGCAACAGGCAACAAAAAGCGGGCATGGAAGCTTGGCGAAGAGCGTTCAAAATGCCAGGGTGTACTTTAATCGGTTGGGCAGCCGAAAACGTTTTGCTTTTAGTGTGGTTCCCTCCTGAGGGTTACGCTGGAGGGAGTTGTCCTTCAGTGCATCAGGGGAACTTTGCTTTTCTGTTAGGGGATATTTTTGTCAACTGAGCTACACTCAGAGGGGTATGTATACTGATGGTGTGTGTCTTCGTCCGTGTGCCTTAGTTGAGCAGCGCCCCTCTGGGGCTGCCAAAACTACCCACCACCACAAAAACAGCTACACTTCTAGCAGGAGCCTGTTTTGGGCTTAGAAATGCACATAGTTCAGATGGGTAGCCTTATCTTTCATTCTTTACTTCTCTATCTTTATCGAGAGGGAAACTGGAATACAGACCAACCCCCCTGCAAAAATCTCTGCATCATATATTTTTCATTCTTATTTATTTCTTCGTCTCACTGAAATTCTAACGCTTTTTTGCCAGTGTTTGGAGCTATGGATTGAGATAGATAATTATTTAACTCTCAACAGTGCGGCTGACTTTGCACTCAGTCGATTCGAAATAATAGAAAATGCTGTTGCACGAGAAAATATTTACGCCTGTAAACCAACTCAGCTTATTTTCAACTGTGAAATTCAAATGTTATTCAAAAGCGTGCTCCAGTGAGCAGAACCTAGCGGCGGCTGAGGGATTGTTTTGATTAAATTATCATATTTACGACTGCGCTTTGCTCTCTAAATACACATGTTTGAGAACAGATTTGCCGAGTCTAAACCAGAAGCATTTTCTGCCCGATGAAATGGAGGGCATGCCCATGAATTAAATCATATCTGACAGGTAGATGTATCATATCATGTGTCCCAAGTGCTAGTTCTTAAAATATTGATGTCAATTGATGGTAATCAAAAACCGGATGTTGAATGCGAGCCCATCGGTTGAGGTGCTGAATAGAGAAGCAATGAAATGAAAAGCTGCATTGTGGAACGATTGAAATCAGCGCAACGTTGTAGATTGAAATCAACGCGATGTTGTGGAACGATTGAAATCAGCGCAACGTTGTAGATTGAAATCGACGCGATGTTGTGGAACGATTGAAATCAACGCGATGTTGTGGAACGATTGAAATCAACGCGATGTTGTGGAACGATTGAAATCAACGCGATGTTGTGGAACGATTGAAATCAACGCGATGTTGTGGAACGATTGAAATCAACGCGATGTTGTGGAACGATTGAAATCAACGCGATGTTGTAGAACGATTGAAATCAACGCAACGTTGTAGATTGAAATCAACGCGATGTTGTAGAACGATTGAAATCAACGCAACGTTGTAGATTGAAATCAACGCGATGTTGTAGAACGATTGAAATCAACGCAACGTTGTAGATTGAAATCAACGCGATGTTGTAGAACGATTGAAATCAACGCAACGTTGTAGATTGAAATCAACACTACACTGTCGAACGATTGAAATGAACGCAACGTTGTGGAACATTATTGCAAAGATACTGGATTGTAAAGTGGTTGAAAATAAGTGCCATGAAAGGCTCCATACAGATGCTGAAATACAGAAAGCAATTAAAAGCGATTAAAACGATTAAACGCAATTAAAGCGATTAGAAGCGATTAAAGCGATTAAAAGTGATTAAAACGATTAAACGTAATTAAAGCGATTAGAAGCTATTAAAGCAATTAAAATTGATTAAAACGATTAAACGCAATTAAAGCGATTAAAAACGATTAAAGCGATTAAAAGTGATTAAAGCAATTGAAGCATTTAAAAGCGCTTGAAGCGATTAAATCTATTGAAACAATTAAAAGGAATTAAAACGATTAAAAGCGATTAAGACGATTAAAAAAATAACTGTCATCAAATGCTCCAAATAGATGCTAATATACGGAAAGATAACTTGCAATTATATTTTACAATTTTTACACTGATATCAGCGTCAATTGTAAGGCATGGCGTCTTACTGATATCCTGGCAGGTTGTGGTGCGAAGACATTCGAGACGCGCGGACTCTTCTCCGTGAGCTCGCGTTTTAACTCCCGTGGGGGAGGCCACGCTCTCGCTGCTTTGGTGCACGAGCTATACATATGTACTGGTTCAGCGGGATAATTTTATTATTTTTATTTTATGATTTTTTTGTGATTTCTATTTTATGAGTTTTATTTCATGATTTTTATTTCATGAGTTTTATTCGTGATTTTTATTTTGTGATTGATTTTTGAGATTTTTTGTTTTACTCACCCCGTGAGTTGGAGACTACCACTTGAAGGTTTCTGCATGGAGTTCCCGACCTGAGTACTAAGTCATCAAGTCGTAATTGGCAAAATTTTCTTGGCGACAATCTGTGGTGCTCTATGCAATTATGTCAGTTGAGGCTTAGTTTCTGCTTTGTAAATAATGAACAACATAATCAAACTTTCATTTGAGTTTATAGAACTGATTACTCTAATTGAAATTGTCATGTAAAAATTAGTTAGAATGGAGTAGTTTGAGCTCAAAAACAAAGCAGTTTGGACCCTGAGTGGAGCAGTTTGGACCCTGAGTGGAGCAGTTTGGACCCTGAGTGGAGCAGTTTGGACCCTGAGTGGAGCAGTTTGGACCCTGAGTGGAGCAGTTTGGACCCTGAGTGAAGCAGTTTGGACTCTGAGTGGAGCAGTTTGGACCCTGAGTGGAGCAGTTTGGACCCTGAGTGAAGCAGTTTGGACCCTGAGTGGAGCAGTTTGGACCCTGAGTGGAGCAGTTTGGACCCTGAGTGGAGCAGTTTGGACCCTGAGTGAAGCAGTTTGGACCCTGAGTGGAGCAGTTTGGACCCTGAGTGGGCAGTTTGGACCCTGAGTGGAGCAGTTTGGACCCTGAGTGAAGCAGTTTGGACCCTGAGTGTAGCAGTTTGGACCCTGAGTGAAGCAGTTTGGACCCTGAGTGTAGCAGTTTGGACTCTGAGTGAAGCAGTTTGGACCCTGAGTGTAGCAGTTTGGACTCTGAGTGAAGCAGTTTGGACCCTGAGTGTAGCAGTTTGGACTCTGAGTGAAGCAGTTTGGACCCTGAGTGTAGCAGTTTGGACCCTGAGTGAAGCAGTTTGGACCCTGAGTGTAGCAGTTTGGACTCTGAGTGAAGCAGTTTGGACCCTGAGTGGAGCAGTTTGGACCCTGAGTGAAGCAGTTTGGACCCTGAGTGTAGCAGTTTGGACCCTGAGTGGAGCAGTTTGGACTCTGAGTGAAGCAGTTTGGACCCTGAGTGTAGCAGTTTGGACTCTGAGTGAAGCAGTTTGGACCCTGAGTGGAGCAGTTTGGACCCTGAGTGAAGCAGTTTGGACCCTGAGTGTAGCAGTTTGGACCCTGAGTGGAGCAGTTTGGACTCTGAGTGAAGCAGTTTGGACCCTGAGTGTAGCAGTTTGGACTCTGAGTGAAGCAGTTTGGACCCTGAGTGTAGCAGTTTGGACTCTGAGTGAAGCAGTTTGGACCCTGAGTGGAGCAGTTTGGACCCTGAGTGAAGCAGTTTGGACCCTGAGTGTAGCAGTTTGGACCCTGAGTGTAGCAGTTTGGACTCTGAGTGAAGCAGTTTGGACCCTGAGTGGAGCAGTTTGGACCCTGAGTGAAGCAGTTTGGACCCTGAGTGTAGCAGTTTGGACCCTGAGTGGAGCAGTTTGGACTCTGAGTGAAGCAGTTTGGACCCTGAGTGTAGCAGTTTGGACCCTGAGTGGAGCAGTTTGGACTCTGAGTGAAGCAGTTTGGACCCTGAGTGTAGCAGTTTGGACCCTGAGTGTAGCAGTTTGGACTCTGAGTGAAGCAGTTTGGACTCTGAGTGAAGCAGTTTGGACTCTGAGTGAAGCAGTTTGGACCCTGAGTGAAGCAGTTTGGACCCTGAGTGTAGCAGTTTGGACCCTGAGTGTAGCAGTTTGGACTCTGAGTGAAGCAGTTTGGACCCTGAGTGGAGCAGTTTGGACTCTGAGTGAAGCAGTTTGGACCCTGAGTGAAGCAGTTTGGACCCTGAGTGTAGCAGTTTGGACCCTGAGTGTAGCAGTTTGGACTCTGAGTGAAGCAGTTTGGACCCTGAGTGGAGCAGTTTGGACTCTGAGTGAAGCAGTTTGGACCCTGAGTGAAGCAGTTTGGACCCTGAGTGTAGCAGTTTGGACTCTGAGTGAAGCAGTTTGGACCCTGAGTGTAGCAGTTTGGACCCTGAGTGAAGCAGTTCGGATTATAAATGGGGTATTTTCTGTAGTAAGAGGAGCCATCTGTGCCCTGAACGAGGCAATTGGTACTCAAAGTAGGGCAGTTTGAATATAAAATTTAGCAGATTAGGTCTTAAGTTCATCAATTCAAGCCTAAGTGGATTAATGGGAATCCTAAGTGAAACATTTTGAATCCTAAGTGGAGCAATAATTTTTTTCATTTAACCTCTGAACTGAACCGAGCAATACGAGTTGCCATTCCTGACAGAAAATATTTCCCTCTGAAAACATTTCATCGCCATGTGGCAGACTATATAAGCTCTTCAAAAGATACCATCAGCAATCGCACACAAAATATGAAGCGCTTTTTCGAGAGGCAGATGAGCTTTACATATTATGGGTTGATATCTTCTAATTTTAATTATTTTTTCTGTAATTTGACCGACATTGTATCTTTCGCTTCGATTGCAGCGTATAGTATACACGCTTGCTAATTTCACCAAACAGTAAATGTTCATCCATTGATGCTTTCGTAGTCGCTCAATGAAACGTCGTCCTTGTATTTCCAGTTGTATATTTTCATCTAATCAAATCTAAGGATTTTATTTGGTGCTGACTACCTTTTTCATTAATAAGTGAAATTGACATATAGGTCTTGCCTTTGCCGTCCATAAGTTCAGTGCATGTTTTCTGTGGCAAAAATCTAGAAAAATTACTACAGCAAACGGGTACTTACCTTACCCTGTGCTAGACACGAGTTTTGAAAGTGTCGAAAATTGTTCACCTGAAAAATCGCTAATTTTTGGTGCGCTGATGTTCTTCTGACATTCTAGCACCAAAATAGCTGTTCATTTCTCATCTTGGTTGTATACCAAGCTCAAATACAAACCTTGGTGCTTTTCTTTGCAGGAAATAAATTTTTACCTTTGCGTGCAACTTCTTTTTCAGGTAACCACAGTCAATCATTCCTTAGCTATATGTGGCCATCTGCCAATCCTTCCTTCTATAGTTCATCCACTTCTCGCAGCGTGAGTTTTCCTTCAGCATATAAACCCCAAAATTTAACCTTCCTTCGAATCGAGTAATACTGAATGGAATCTAGTCATCCGAATAAACGGCTGATGTTTCAAAATCCTCTCGACGACAGATTTTTTCTCCTCCGCCGTGCTGCCTGCAATCGATGAACCGCGCAGCTTGTACAGCGTTCTTGCTCCCGGCCTTGTATTGCTTGCTTTTCATGTTTCCCCGCCATGTTTCCCTGGATATTGATGAAGCCGATGTGAAATTTTTCTGCATCGTGTGTTTTGCTCCCCTCGAAGGATTCATCAACTTTCCAGCTATGCCCCTTGATGCTCTGCAAGAATTCGAGTCTTCGAGGTCCATTAATCAAAGAGAATTACATAATAAGAGTGAGAGGCCGCTCTTAGGCGTCAAGGATTGAAAACTTGTGCACAAATAAACCCATTTAGCTTCCTACGAAAGAAAGAAGATTTCTCCCCCATTATTGTGTCTCGAAATGACCTCGAAAGAAGGAAATCGTATATAGCTCAACCGTTGTTGTCCACTTCTCTTCGGATCGTGAAATAGCTTCACTGTGGGCATCCGTCTTTCATTTAGTACGTAAAATGGAAAAACTGTGGGCGTCCATCTCTTATTTTGTGCTTAAAATTGAGTACCTATGTGCGTCCATCTATCATTTAGTGTGTAAAATAGCGTCCAATTTTCATTCAGCGTGTAAAATAGCGCACATGAAAGTATTAACCACTCATTTAGTGCGTAAAATAAACCAAATGAAGGCATCCATCTCTCATTTATTGCGTAAAAGAGCGCAGCAGTGAGCATGCATCTCTCATTTATTGCATAAAATGTAGCAACTGAGGTCATCCAGCGATCACTCGAATCGCATGACAATAACTTCAAGCGTCCAGGGCTCTGTTTGAAAGACATTACCCTCATTAATTCTGTAGTAATTGACAAAATCGCCACTTAAAATGATGATGCAGTTATGTTTATTGAGAGTTCGTTTTCAGGGGAAACGTTTTTCCATCACAGATGCGAGTTTTGAACTTGCGTGCCCCTAATGAGCGCTGCAAAGCTAATTTTCGCCGTTCATTTTACACTAATGATTTTGTGTTATTTTTCCATCGAACCTGATACGCGAGCAGTCGTGCATGCAGTCAGTGCTCATCCCAACGCCCATAGCCTTTATTTATTGCTTTCTCCAACCAGTCTTTGGCGATCCTATTCAGCGACGCTAATTTGACAGCCCTATTTTGGTAGCTTTTATTCGGCAGTCCATGTGTGGCAGCTCTTATTTGATAGCCACCTTTATTTGATGACTCTTTGATTTTCCCTATGTAGCAGCCTTATTTGACAGCTCTTGGAATGCTCTTATTTGGCAGTCGTTATTTGACAGCTCTTTGAATGCCTCTATATAGTAGCCCTTATTTGACAGCTCTTGGAATGCCCTTATTTGGCAGTCGTTATTTGACAGCTCTTTGAATGCCTCTATATAGTAGCCCTTATTTGACAGCTCTTGGAATGCTCTTATTTGGAAGTCGTTATTTGACAGCTCTTTGAATGCCTCTATATAGTAGCCCTTATTTGACAGCTCTTGGAATGCTCTTATTTGGCAGTCGTTATTTGACAGCTCTTTGAATGCCTCTATATAGTAGCCCTTATTTGACAGCTCTTGGAATGCCCTTATTTGGCAGTCGTTATTTGATAGCCCTTATTTGGCTACTCGTATTTGATAACCCTTAATAGACGGAAATTTTAGGCCACTCTTATTCAGATTCCCTTATTTGGCAGCCCTTATTTGTGTGTCCTTTTTTATGTGCCCTCATTTGGCGGCCCTCAGATGGAAGCCCTTTTCTTGAAGCTTTTATCTGACAGCTTTTTTTCGGCAGCTTTTAAGAAGCCTTCGCCAGCATTTGATGACCCTTATTTGAATGCCCTTATCTAGCGACCCATATTTGATAACTCTTACTTAGTTATATTCGATAATATTTGCATGCCGACCATTACTTGATGACCCTCGCTCGAAAGCTTTTAATTGTTGTTCGTACTAAACTGGTCTTCTGCGTCTAAATATTCAAACATTTTTGTGTGTAAAATTTGAGCATCTTTTGAGTGTTTATATCTAAGTATCTTTTGCGAGTAAAATTTGAGTATCTTTTGAGTGTTAATATCTGAGTATCTTTTGAATTAAACATTTACACGTCTTTGGGCGCAAACATTGGAGTGATTTTTGAGTATAAATGTTCGAAAGTCTTTCGAGTTTAAAGATTTAAGTGCACTGTAATGTTCGAGCGTCTTTTGAGAGTAAATATTTGAGCGTTAATATCCTTGCACCTTTTGAGCTTAAATATTTAAGCGTGGACATCGTAGCGTTTTTTGAAAGTAAATAATTGAGCGCCTTACGATTGTAAATTTTGAAGTTGCTCGGAGCGTCTCTGCCGCGAGAAGCCGCATTCCAGCCTCTGACTTGGGCCGCACTGAAGGAGAGGCTTCGTTTCGTGTGAAGGCATTCCGATTGTGTTCTTAAAATGCCGATAGTGTTCATGGAATGCCGATTGTGTTCATAAAATGCCAATTGTGTTCATAAAATGCCGATTGTGTTCTTAAAATGATGATTGTGTTCTTAAAATGCCGATAGTGTTCATGGAATGCCTATTGTGTTCATGAAATGCCGATTGCGTATATAAAACGTCGATTGTGTTCATGGAATATGCCGATAGTGTTCATGGAATATCGATTGTGTATTTAAAACGTCGATTGTGTTCATGGAATGTGCCGATAGTGTTCATGGAATATCGATTGTGTATTTAAAATGTCGATTGTGTTCATGGAATGTCGATTGTGTTCATAAAATGCCGATTGTGTTCATAGAATGCCGATTGTGTTCTTAAAATGCTGATTGTGTTCTTAAAATGCCGATTATGTTCTTAAAATGCCGATTGTGTTCATAAAATGCCGATTGTGTTCATGGAATGCCGATTGTGTTCATGGAATGCCGATTGTGATCATGGAATGCCGATTGTGTTCATAAAAATCCGATTGTGTTCATAAAATGCCGACTGTGTTCATAAAATTCCGATTGTGTTCATGGAATGCCGATTGTGTTCATGGAATGCCGATTGTGATCATGGAATGCCGATTGTGTTCATAAAAATCCGATTGTGGTCATAAAATGCCGACTGTGTTCATAAAATGCCGACTGTTTTCATAAAATGCCAATTGTGTTCATAAAATTCCGACTGTGTTCATAAAATGCCGACTGTGTTCATAAAATGCCGACTGTGTTCTAAAATGCCGGTTATGTTCTCAAAATTTCGATTGTGCTCTTAAAATTGCGACTTTGTTCATAAAACTTACGAGACTACAAAGTGCCTCAAAAAAATCGACGAGAAACGTGAAACTCGTTAGACTTGAGTTTATTTGAACCCTTAAAATTGAAAATAATCTACGTTTTTTTTGCAATCTAAGAGTGAGCTTAATTTTTATCAAAATCGTTTCATTTGATGTAAAATATAGTGTAAAATGCTACTCTGAGGCTTCTATGTTTGTGGATGATTTGACTGACTTTCACCAGGGGGCGTACGATAGACACTAGATTTACGTTAGTTAGCTTTGTCCATTTCATAAAATCACCTATGTGGGTCACTGCTAGATAACCTTACAGAATATAGTTATATGTATATAGGCTATGGGGAAAACAGCCTTTCTTTCTTACTTTTCTTCTTTTAGTTTTCGTGATTTCTTCGCTCTCTCTTATTTTTTTTCTTATTTGCTGTTTTCTGTGCTCATGGTATCCTGTGTAGTAACACTCCTTGTGCATTGATTCCTCGTTTTCAACTGCCCAAACTACATAGTCCCTTCTTTTCTTTCACTTGAGATCACCATCGCGGTGGCTAGGAAGGGAATCCTAAAATAACTAATAAATGAATACAATAAGTAAATAGTAATAATATTGATTTGATAGTAGGAATGAGCTAGAAAATTATATTCTTATGGGCACCAGTGAACTTAGCAGAGCGTACAGTGAAAGAGGATTGAAAACTATACTTTCTATTGATGCGCAATGTAAGTAGCCAACTCTACTAAATGCATTTAATAGATTTTGTTTATGTTTAAGCAAGTGAAAACGCGATTCATGCGCCTATTTTTATGCCTGTGTTTTGTCTCATTCGTATCGTACATAATATCTTTTGCATAAGATTTCTTGCGCAACATCTCTTGCACAACATCTCTTAGATAACGTCTCTTTTATAACATCTCTTTTATAACATCTCTTATACAATATCTCATACATAATATGTCTTGCACAACATCTCTTGCATGGCATCTCTTCCATATTATTTCTTACACAACATCTTTTGCATATCATCTCTTGCATAACATCTCTTTCCCAACGACATTAAAAAATGTGGTCCGCCAGGTTCATCGTTTCATTAGCATTCAAAGTGAAAGAAAGCAAAGATTTTCGAACTGGCAAATGACATTCAGATATTTGCAGCGACTCGACATTACCAAGTTCGGGCATCGATTTTCCGCTCGAGTGTCTCAACAAGTGAATTTAGACCCTGACTAAAAGACGACAGCCACTGAACGACCAATGCATTTAAATCAATGCAACTTACTTCGCGTTTATTCAGCGAGTCTGTGAACATATCAGTGCAAATCAAGCATAGACTTTGCGTTGTTGCTTCGATTTCATAGAAATAAATAATATAGAGAATTCAATGCTTGGTATATCGAAATACGAATATTGTAGCCTGAAATTCCGCATCGCATGGCGGGGAATAACCGTTCGTTATCGTTGCAACAAGCCTCTGAGAGAATGAAATCCGAGCCTGGAACTGGACACGGCTCATCGAATTGCCCTCCTGATCCACAGGCCATGTGTGTTGGTCAGTGTTGCCAGATTGGCCTTTTCTGGCTAAAAGTCCAAAAAATTGGCCATCAAAACCCCTCTTCATTGAACTATTCTGCATGCATAACTATTGCTTACAGACATGCACGATGAAATTTCACTTCTAAAATGCAAAAGTTAATCATTTTGTCCGAAAGAAGGTCAGTCCGGCGCGCCTAGTATTGATTTCTGCATGCTCGGTCGAAGTGGGCTGGAATATCGGACGACAGCAGAGCGCTTGCAACAAGACCGATACTCAGGCAATCCCTCTTCGGAGTCCAGCTCTCGAGTAGCAGGCCGCATTGACTGTGCTCCATATTTACGGCATCTGTCTGGTTGCATTGGAGGGAGAGCCGAATTGCCAGCGCGAAATCGGTCTTGATCTTATGTTACACGCTGGCCGAGTGAACCATGCAGCCAAAGCATGGGGAAACGCTAGCTTTCTTTTATTAAAACGATTGTGATGTTACTTCTGCGTGATGATTGACCATCGAATGTCAATGTTATTTTTCCTCTATTCCTTTTCCAGTGCTGTTGAGTGATTGTGGTTTGACGGCAAAAAACTTGGTTTCAACTCGAAAATGCACTGTACATCTCGTCATGTTCCCATATTCTATTATATTCTATTCCATTCCACTCTATTCTACTCTGTCCTTTTCTGTTCTATTCCATTTTAATCTATTCTACTCTATTTTGCTTT
Source organism: Morinoia aosen (assembly GCA_030386875.1). Taxonomy (NCBI): domain Eukaryota; kingdom Metazoa; phylum Arthropoda; class Malacostraca; order Amphipoda; family Talitridae; genus Morinoia; species Morinoia aosen. Next base: position 31,715,191 of record CM059570.1, on the reverse strand, counting down.
ATTCTACTTTATTCTACTCTTCTTTACTCTATTATACTCTATTTTACTCCATTCTATTCAATTCCACTCTATTCCATTATATTTTACTCTGCTCTATTTCATTCTACTTTTTTATGTTGTTCAATCCTATTGCATTTATTTTATTCCGTTGTATTCTATTCTAACTTCCCAATAATTTCTTGACTAAGGGGCTGTGGCAGCTGTTTACCTCACTGCGTATGTGTCTCTTCATTATGCTTGACTTTCCAGTCTAACTTTTTCGCCGGAGAATGCATGTTTTTCGCCGCTCATGCAATTTGATTACTTGGGCGGCGAAAAACATGCATACAGGTGGCGAAAAAGTTAGACGGTTTAGTCGCACAGCCCGACATAATCCTTATATGTAGTGTTAAACGCTTTAATTTACGTCATTCCTCACTTCAAATGTGAACAACGATTGCGATCTAGCTTTTTGTATGACAAATTGCAAATTTTCAGTATCGACTAGATTAAGTTTCTGAGCTTAAAATATTTTTTACTCATCTATGATTCGGTCTTCGATAAAGTGCCCACTTTATTTCTATCTGTTTCATGCCGTCTTCGCTACCTCTTCTTTATTTTTACTCCGTTTTCCTACGTAACTCCAGCTTCTATGCGCAAGATATCATAAGCAGGAGCACACTATGTGCATAATTTGCTTGTATTTTACAGTCCATATTAAATAATCCCATCTCTTTGCTTTCTTCAGATTGCCTTTCTTGTAGCCACGAAATTTGAAAATAATGCGATGATAGTAATAACAATAATAATAATATCGTAAGATACTCTCTGCTCTCAAATGTTCGGAAATCCATGATCATTCCCCTAAACTGGTAGAAATAACAAAAAGTATGATTTTTGTACGTTGAGATGGTGTGTGAAGTTGAATGCTTTCCTCTTTCATGCCATTGTGCTGAGATGACGCGGGACACAGCGCAGTTTGCAATGTCAACACACGAGCGATAGGAAGATGATCGCTGCTTTATTGCTATGCGTCGCATGCAAAGGGTATTTTCAGGCTAGAAAACATGAAAATATGAAATAATTTTCAGCGGAAAATTCGGACTCAAATGCAAGTAAGAATTCGAGCACAAAAGAATGCAAGTAAGAATTCGAGCACAAAAGAATGCAAGTAAGAATTCGAGCACAAAAGAATGCAAGTAAGAATTTGGACTCAGTGACTGAAATGAAATGCGCAATTCTTATTTTGTGTAGACATAGTATTGTCACAAAAGCGTGCTATTCAATACCAGTTCATTATCACACAATCATAAAGATTTCAGAGCAATTCATCGAAGCAAGGAAGAGCCTTTCATGTGGAAAGTTTGGGTCGAATCTAAAATAATCCACATTCAGCTTTAAAAATTTACTTTACAATTTTTACGAGGTCAACAACTTCCCGGATTTATCGTTGCGTTATTGGTCTTTGAACAAAATATGACGAAAGTTTTTAAATTGCTAGAAGTGGGCAAAATAATGTGCTTTATAACTACTTTAAGGTGCTTTGCGTTGAATTACACGCGTTATAACTCAGATTTGAGAAAAATAATGTTAGAACAGCAGGTAGTCTTCCAACATTTCCTTAATTATTAAATGAATTTAGGAATTTGAAGCATAGTCTATTATTTGCGGATCATTTCGCAGCAGCGCTCAGTGCACGCAAGGCTAGGGAAGCTATGGAGCCTAATACCCTCAACACTGGACCAAAACCACAAAAATGCCTTACTTCCGGAACATAAAACTAGCAGGCTTCGAGCTCAAGCTTTAATATTAAACTTGCACGATACTTCATCTTGCATTTCATTACGCCATACATCAAATTCAAACTTCATGAATATGCCTTCATTTTGCGATACTTCATCTTGCATTTCATTACGTCTTATATCAAATTCAAACTCTATGAACATGCCTCCCAAGCTTGATCTTGCGAAGGCTTCCGCTCAGAGCGGCGCTGAGTGCTGACGTTCAATTGCACAGGACTATCCATCTTCCTCTTGCATTCACGCTGGCGCGCTCTCAATGTCGGAGCTCGCTCGCGCTCCCGACCGACAAAAAACTCTGGAGCGAAGCTTAATTACCGACTCGTAGCCCGAGCTGAAAAGTCATTCGTAACAGTAGTTTGGTTTATACTCCTCTCTGAAGCAGCTCTTAGATGATTTTTATTTTGAATGGAATTTATTGAGAGAACTAAGAGATTTTTAAACTTCACTTCTCCGTCGCTCGATGCCTGAGCTGCAAAAGTTTTTGCCCGCCGCCGACCTTGGGGGCGAACATCACGAGGGGCAAGGGAAGGTTTGCCGACTGCCTCTAACAGGGCGATCACAGGGGCAATTCTATCAATTGACCAAATGAAGCTGGCAAAACTCCATCGCCGAGGTCCAAGATCGCTCTCGAGCCCCCGGGTTTAGACGCCTGATGCTCCAAATGGGAGCAAACGATTGGGCTGGTCAGTCGAGATTCCTTCAACGATCCTCTGATCAAGGGTATCTTTTGTTTGAGGGTCTTCTCGATTTAGAGGTCACTATTTTTGAGAAGCTCCTCTGTTGACCTTATCAAATGGTCGATGACATGGGCTGGATGGAATCACAGCAAAGAGCTCACGTTTGATGCTGTTCCAGGACTTGTGCAGTTTGTTTCATTATTTACTTTTACTCTGGATTAATTATTTTCGAGTGCTTGCGTTTCTACTTTTTCCAAAACATGGTTGCTGGGGTGCTACAGTTTTCAAGAGATCAACTTCTACGAATTGGAACACACTTTGACCAGAGAACTTTCAGCTAATCATTAATCACTAATTCCTTTTTACTATAGTTTTATACGTTAAGGTGAACTGTTTCAACTGTCTAATGAACTGTCGCAACAGATCAAATTGAAAATCTATTACATCTATAAGTAGTAATAACTTTGTAATAGATCAAATACTTTGTACGTAAGAGACGTTTAATAGATATGCTTGCTATCTGGAGAATATTGTTAAGTTTTGCGAATTTTTGTTAATATTGATGCACCCCACATTCACAAAACACCTAGTGCTATCACATCAACTGTTATGACGATAAAAACTACATCGTAAACTCGAATTTCTTTCAAGCGAAGGGAAAAAATGAAAAACGTGTTGGGAAAAAGAACGAAATTGCTACGTATGTTATACATCGACCTAGTTAAAGTTTATTAGTTTCTAGCACTGAAGGTACATGTGTATAATGTTTCCTGCAAAATACAACGCGTAATCCTCGGAATGAAACATTTTATACTATTATCAACTTGAAATAAAAAGAAGAACCAACGTTATAGAAAACATTTAATGTAATGTTCTCTATAACGTTATTTCTTCTTTTTATTTTGGGAATAAGATTCCCTAAGAATCGCCCTATAATTACTATTATCAACTTGGTATATTGTTTTTAGGAAATAACGGAAATTGTTTATTGGAAATTATTGTGGGAAATTATGTTTTTTAATCATTACATTACAATTACACATTTTTCATCATTACATCAATCTTCATATTAACAATACTTCTACGAAATGTTACGAATTTCAGTACAAAGAAATGTCAGCTTGAATATTCTAATATTCAAGTATTTATTTAATTTCACGAACATGAAAATTAAAAACAAAAAAATCAGTTTCATCAATTTAATATTCGAGGATTCATTTGCCATTCATGACACTGCAAGTAGCTGATGCCAAGAGCACTTGAACAATCGTTCCTTGATGCCACACTTTGATGCGTCGTTGTGCTAGAGAACAGCAAAAGGGGCCTTTGTTTTCAGAAGGCATTACTGGAGCGCAGAGCTTCGGAGTGCTGGAACAGCGCCAACAGAGACTGTCTCGCAAATTGAACGCTCTGCAATTTATTTCAGGGCAAATGTTTATCCTTTGCTCGCCCGAGCTTGCCTGTAAAATGTGAGCGCTTCTCCATAAGCTCAAAATGATTCGAGATGAGGAATTTCGTCCGCGTGACACTTTGAACTTTGCTTTTGGTGGTATTGAGGGAAAAATATGGCGCGTTCAGGTTCTCAATTATTTTTTTCATATTCCTCAGAGAGTTTCTGTTATTTTTAACATTAACTTGACGCTGTTATAAAGCGTGTGTTTAAAGAATACTTTGACTCGTTCTGATGGACCTCAGCTAGTAGCCGTGCGTCAGATGTGGGACGGCATTCTTGCATTGGATGGTGTTGCGAATGTTGTTCCGCTCTAAGCTTTGCCATCTAATTTTATTGTTTAAATACCCGTCTTCTTCAATTTTCCTGTTGTCTAGCGTAAATGAGTCTTAAGAACTTGAGAAATGGGATGACGATTTTGTGAGGATTCGTCCTTTTTCTATTGCTTGGAAGAAAACTTGTACATTGTGTTGCGCAGGGCTTAGTTCCAATAGTTTCATAATTTTTGATGGTTTTTAGGAGAGCCAACGTATCGTATTCGTATACAACGACCTAGTGAGCGTTTCCATACGCTATTTGTTTTCTGTTTTTCAGTTATCATTTACGAAGAGTGCTGGTTAACAATGTGGGATCACATGAGTGACAGAGATGAAATTTTAACGCATTGATGAGGTCATGAGATCGGCTATTAAATGTTAATTTGTCCATCGTTTTGCCTTGATAAGTGTACAAACTTTATTTCCACGCTCAACAGTGGGAGCCTAAGAGATTTTGATGCTGAATGGTTCGGTGAGGGCAACAGCCCTCAACGAACCAGAATTTTTTTAGTAATCGCTGACGCTGCACAGAATAAAAGAGAATGTGCATCATTTGCGCTACTTCTTGTGCTGCAGTCAGAAAAAAAACAGTTTAGCGTGACCTTCTGATGTTGGTCGTTGGACTCCGGCACGCAAACGCGTCTCGGACCTCTTCACAAAAATAATTTGGGCTTTCATGCCGGGCCGGCGTGATTACTGGCGGTGTGAGCTCGCCCCTGTTATAAGACTGACTAGTTATTGACGTCACGGCCAAAATCTTTCCTACCAGCTGTAGCGGCCGGCAACGAAATTAAATTCTCTCGCGTACGCCGAGTCTTATTTGAAGGCTGCCATGATTTATCGCCGGGAAATTTGCAATTTCCAATGACAAAATTTTACTGATACAAATTCTTTTACAAGGTTTGAACGGTTCGTTGATCAATGCTAATTTAGCTTAGATATCCTTAGATTTATTGATAACTTCAGTTTAAAATAATTATGCCAGTGAATATGGCGATCCCTTCAGTGCTACTTACATTCTCAACGTTTTAAACACTTTAGTTTTTCGACGTTCAAAGAAGTGAACGCTTTTCCATGTTTTTTAAGTTCAAAATCGTTGGGAGGAAAAGTCATTACGTCGCCTCTTTCTCCTTCTGTGTTGGTTGAAACTCATTTCATTTTCACAACATGGAATGAAATTTGGTCATTAGAAGTGCCTGGAATGCCTTAATCACAGGTAAAATGTATGGGATGAGGATATGGAGTTGTGCTCTTCACAGCAATACGCGCAACTGCACGAGCGTGTACTTTATCAAACGTGCGTTAAGCAATTGTAATAAATCTTAAAAGTTTAGGCAATTTATTTATAATAAGTTATGCAAAACAATTTATTTAACACAAGTAAGGTTTCTAGTAGAGTAATTTATTTGTAATAAGTTATGCAAAACAATTTATTTAACACAAGTTAGGTATCTAGTAGAGTAATTTATTTATAATAAGTTATGCAAAACAATTTATTTAACACAAGTAAGGTGTCTAGTAGAGTAATTTATTTGTAATAAGTTATGCAAAACAATATATTTAACACAAGTTAGGTATCTAGTAGAGTAATTTATTTGTAATAAGTTATGCAAAACAATTTATTTAACACAAGTTAGGTATCTAGTAGAGTAATTTATTTATAATAAGTTATGCAAAACAATTTATTTAACACAAGTAAGGTGTCTAGTAGAGTAATTTATTTGTAATAAGTTATGCAAAACAATTTATTTAACACAAGTTAGGTATCTAGTAGAGTAATTTATTTATAATAAGTTATGCAAAACAATTTATTTAACACAAGTTAGGTATCTAGTAGAGTAATTTATTTATAATAAGTTATGCAAAACCATTTATTTAACACAAGTTAGGTATCTAGTAGAGTAATTTATTTATAATAAGTTATGCAAAACAATTTATTTAACACAAGTTAGGTATCTAGTAGAGTAATTTATTTATAATAAGTTATGCAAAACAATTTATTTAACACAAGTTAGGTATCTAGTAGAGTAATTTATTTATAATAAGTTATGCAAAACAATTTATTTAACACAAGTTAGGTATCTAGTAGAGTATTTCTCATGGATATCCCATTGGACTTATTTTATTATAGCTACTTGTGGGCTTGAATGAATATAGCGACTTCTAGTTGCTATCATACTACATCATTATAAGGGAAACTATTGTGTTTAACCTAGTGCGCCTAACCTAGTCACACACTGAACTGATTTATGAGTCAGTTCGCATAGATTTCATGTTTAAGTTAACAAAATTTTTCAAAAGAGTCAAATGAGAACAGTACATTCTAGAAAAGACTCGGATCAATATTATTCTACGATAAATTATTCTATCGATTTAAATCATCAAGTAGAAACAATTTTACCGAATTTCCTCGTGTCATTATTACTTTGATAAAATAGATTCAAGATTTATTTTGAAAATTTTGTACGATTCTTTTTACGAGTTTCGGAAGAAATCGAAGTCCAAGTTTTGGTCCAACGAAGTGGAAACTGTGTTGAGTTCTTATATTTGGATAAAAGGGAAGTATGACTTTGCTTCTATTTCACTTTATATAATTGTAATTATTTGTATTCTTGTGACAAAGCCTCTGATTGAATTAAGTTGGCGGAAATAGGTTAAACTTGAAACCGAATACGGCATACATATGAGTCAACTAAGCAAACTTTACAAGTGTTAGTGTGTTAGTGGGTTGCAGAAAAATGGTTGAATAATTTATCAGCTTGCGAGCTACGACATTGAGTTTAAGCCTAATATCTAAATTTCATTTCAGGTCGGTGAACCATGCTAACAAATTGCACTGGACAATGAACTGAATGATATAGAATTAAAACAAACTTTAAATGTACATAAACAAATTAACTTTGATAGGACTGAAATTCTAATCGAAACAACAAATCGAATATCAGTTTAAAATGATTTCCTGCTTTAGATATTAGAACTTGATTCAATCTATTGCTATTCAAAATTGCCTGACGTAGGCAGGATACCAGTCAACGGATTTAAAACTTCCAAATTAATTTTATTATTGTTCATTAATCAAACTAACGATTCCTTTAATTTAGTTAGTAATTTTCCAAGTTCATTTTCTGTTATATATTTAAATGTTCCTTTGGATGCGCTATTCATTGCCCAGACATCAGGGACCGCTTCTTCATAGCCGGCCATAATAGAGCGATATTTTTTACTCTACAAACTTCGGCCAGCACTTAATGCCAGAGACTCTTTCAATCAAACTAAAAAAAGTTCCTGTCAGCCACAATTCTGTTAATGCTCTAAGTTTTCCGCTGATGCCATCAGAGGTATTACGCCAGCCGAATTATTGAGTAAAATTCTCGTCCCCAATTCAGGATTGATGATCACTCTCGCTCCATTACGGCATTCGGACAACTGCATTTAGCGACCTGTATTGAAACCAAAATTGATGTGTCTTGCTATCGCCAGTACAGCATTCGAACAACCGTATTAAACTTCTTGCATTGAAATCAAAATTGATGTAGTTTGCTATCTCCAGAACAGCATTCGAAATATTAATGAAACGTATCCTCCAATTGCGACTATGCCGCCACGCGGCGATAGCAGCAATGATATCCACCCTGTACAAAGAAAGATGAACTACGGAACATCGAATGCACCGTTGAAATGCCGTATATATCAACTACTGGATTAAACTTGTTGCATTGAACCAAGGACTGTAATGGAATTCGCTTCATTATAGTGAGCTGCACTTGCATCGCCCGTGTAAACAATACGCAACTGACGAAGCTGATATATCGATTACGGCAAAAATGACAGACGCTATGTTTTAACTGAAATGACCCCGGCAAACTCACTCACTTCGAGCGAGAAGAATAGATAGATATATTATTTGACAGTTAAAAAAGGCACGGAAAGTCACAATTTGTTACTGAGTTACATGTATGCTTTACTTAATTTACTAATACAATATGGTCACAGGGCAGCTGCTTTTTCTAAACAAGGTATTATGAGTTCATGGACAGAAAATATTGCAGTATTCAAACCTTAAAACTTCAAATTGTTAAGTTAAGCTAAATAAGATTAAGTGAGATAGAATAAGATTTCTGTTAATTCGGTTGAGCTAGGCTAGATTAGATGGTTAGGTTGAGTTAGATTTGGTTTGATTAAGCTGTAGGTACAAGATAAGATTGTGTTTGGTCGGGTTAGGTCGATTTGGTTCGGAACAAACTGAATAAACATACTTGGTAGATTGTACAACGTTAATTTTCCACCTTGCAACATTTTTTCTCGATACATCGGAAGTATTGTACTTATTATTTGAAGAGACAAATGAGTACAAATCTAATCTACCAGCACTGACGTAGAACTTAGTTACAGATACCTCCAGCAAAGAAGTATGGCTTATGTGTTAGACAAGGCTCAAATGTCAGCACAAGCATTGTACACTATTCTAAATCATCACCATAATTCCAACTCTGAACATTGCGTACACGAACATATTTCCACCTACGAAGGGTTGCCAGAAGCATAAAGGTAGTGCCTCTGATGTAGGAGTCGTAAGAAGAATTCATTGATTTTTATACAGCGCTGGGAAAACTTCATCAAAACTGTCACGTGCAGCGCTAAAGTGCCATGCAAAGTATGACTAGGCTTTAGGTTAACACGATGTTTTTTCGCGTATGGAGACATGTGTGAACCACTAGGCAAATTGCTCGTACCGGTTTAAATGAATGACATTTCATCTGATTCGTAACCTTTCAATGAGTAACTGTTACCATACGAGGTGAATTGTTATGATGCAATTGCATTTTCATATTTCTTAGAAGGGATAAAAATGTATTCGATCAGTAACGTCAATGTATTCGAACAGCAACATATGTACAACCTTAAGCGCATTGAACGTGTTAAAATAAGGGAATTTACAGTGTGCCCTTTTTCGATTAAATCCCGTTACATAAATATAATAATAGAATTAATAGGGCGATTTTTTGTAAATCTAGACACGTTTCTTCTTTTCATTTTACGTATTAGAATCCCATTAGAGGGGTAGAACTATTGTAGTTATGAGAAATAGCACTGATAGGCGGATGGTTTGAACTAAATGTTTGGTAGATTTTCTATTCGCTGAAATAGAATAGGATTTTGTTTTGAGTTATTGACTGCAGGTTGGTTTTTGTTGCATTATGGAAACCCTATCAGTGACCACCGGTGGGTCCCTTCGTAGGAAACGTGTTAAATCTCATACTAAATGATGTCTTCTTCCTTCTTCCCTTTGGAGCACCTATGTGGTGGTAATGGAGACTTAAACGACTAATCTAATTTAATTTAATCTAATCTAATCTACGTCTAAATAGAAACATGCGGGCAAGCAATTAACACTGATAGTGGGCACAAATAGCTTCTTATCTTACCTTGAAAAACTGAAATTGATTGAAGAACACTTGAGGGTTAAGCCGCGCTTTTTGCACGGCGCCATGAGTTTAATGCCACACTTTGTTAAGAACGTCGCAAGTTCAAATCCCTTCGATGGTGCGAAGCTTTTTTTAGAGTAGGCAGCTTCTCTAATGATCGTAGAGGACTAATAATGATGGAAGAAAAAGTACAAAGTATGAAAAATAAAAGTATTATATCGACATTCCTACATGAGCTTACGCTTTCATACCGCTTTAGGTTAAGAGTAGATTTTTTTTTTAACAGGCGTGATTGTAAACGGAAGCGATCAGTAAAGCTAGGTAAGTGATGACTACGATCACTCTCCACGAGTCCCTCAGTAGATCTTAAAAATAGATAATCAAAATACGAAGATTTTAATTCTAATTATATGTCTTTAAAGTCTTTATATTTACGCGCGATTGTGATTCATAGTCGTTATATTTCTGCTTGATTGTGATTCATAGTCTTTATATTTCCGCCTGATTGTGATTCATAGTCTATACTTGCGCGAAATTGTGATTCATAGTCTTTATATTTGTGCGTAATTGTGATTCATAGTCTTTATATTTGTAACCAATAAAGCAACATTCACTGGACCAAGTCACAGATAAAGACATCACCGCTGCTCGCTCGCTGCGAGGTTATTGAGATTTATATATTTGCGCATAATTGTGATTCATAGTCTTAATATAAGTACCTATTAAAACAATATTGACTGGGCCAAGTCACAGATAAAGACATTACCGCTGTACGATCGCAGCGAAGTGCGAGAACGCTGCGTCGTCCCATTACTTCACGTGAGAGACGCGCCCGTACATCAACGCGTGCTGGAGTCAGAACGGCCTCGTTAATTGCTACATAACTAACCACTGCTGACGTTATTTATCTTCCCTTTACACACAGGAGTTCATCGTCAGAACCCTTATCGTCAGGAGATACAACTATTCTATGTGAATAAGCGCTACCAGGGGAGAGATGTGAGGTTCCGAGCTACTCGTTATGTAGACCTTCCTCATGTGAAAATTGAATAGGGTTTGTTTTGTGGTGGACTATAATTTTTCGATTCCCTGCTGTACTTATTAAAGCTTGTGTTACTTTCATCTGCAATTTTTATCTTGTTTCATAAACTTTTTACAATTCTACAGTACTGTTTTTATGCCTAGAGTGAGGGGGGACAATTTGTGCACGAATTCCCCCTACCCTTGCTTCCAAATTAAAAAGTACCTTACTTCCAAATTAAAAAGTACCTTACTTCCAAATTAAAAAGTACCTTACTTCCAAATTAAAAAGTACCTTACTTCTTCATTGTTGGGAACACCATTACTAAGGTTAGAGAGGCCACACTAATTCATAATCTTGTCTCATCTGCCACAAAGCTCATCGTCAGCATAGGAAGAAACAGCTGCATGTATATTAAATCTGCTTACCAGCAATGGTTGCCTCCTTATCCATGGTCCCTGTCAGAGTTGCAGCATTTCTCGGCGATTCTAGACGTGATCGTATCATTATTTTCTATGTTCAAGCCTGTCCTCACTTAAATGGGACCAGGGTTTCTCGGTTGATTCAGTTTTTGCGGGACGGCGCAGTTGCCAAGATCTCTGACTTGACTTGTCCCATAAAGACGTGATTTAACGTTGGCGCTCCGCCATTGATAAGATTCGAGTCTGGGCTTCCATTAGGCGGGGAAACTTTAGTGTTCTGAGGTCTCTTATTTGGAACCTTGCCCAGAGAGGCACTATCTCGTGAGAGAAGTCGAGAAATATCCGTCTAAAGACTACCAACGCACTACGTATTGACTATGTGAAGTGGTTTATTGTATTTATTCCTTCCAACAATTGCCAACCGACCCTGTACATATGGACACTTATTTAATATAATTTACTTATTCATTCTAACAAGAGCTAACCGATGTACTACGTATTGCCCACGGGAAATTATTAAATTCACTAATGCATTATTAAATAATTGCCTGCCAGGGCTGTACACATTGACTACATGAGATGACGCAATATACTTATGCCAGCTAATAATTTTCAGCCAATGCTGCAAGTATTGACAACGTGAAATAACGCAATACACTCATGCATTCTAATAATTTCCAACCAGTGCTATGTGTATTGACAACGTGAAATGATGCAATACTCTCATGCATTCTATTAATTTTTACCCAGTGTTGTACACAATGACTACGTAAAATGATGCAATATAAGTATTTAGTTCAAAAATCGCGGCACCTTTGCAAAGCGAGCTAGAACTTCCGTCTTTTCTAGTTTACGGGATTTCCGTGGCGGAAAAAATCTGTAATTGCAACATACTTCAGAGGCATTCTATTGAAATACTCGGCAAGTCGTGCGTTGTTCTCCTGATGAAGGTCACCGCGAGGATCGTGTTCAATTCATTTAAAAAAACGAAGGAAACACGACCTGGATTTGGGGCTAAAATTTGCTGGTTTTTGTTGCGGAGACTAAACTTTTTGATTTCTGCAACTTTTATGACCGTTACACGAACGGTAAAAAGATAACTTTTATAACCGTGACGGTAAAACCGTTACGTTTTTTGGAAAATGTTCCCTAAATTTTCACTAAGGAACGGAGAAGTTTGCCACTCTGAGTAGCTTAATCATTATGTTTTGAAGTCCTTGTATGTTGTAAATCTCTAAGCTATTGTTCGTTCACTATATGGTGCTACTGAAAGTGGAGCTAGTTGAACTTTGCAAAATATCTCGAGATTCATAAGACCAAGGCTACTGGTATTTTACTCCTAGTTTTGGGGATAACTTGTAGTACAGTGAATGTTTAACTTTGTCAGAGATGAATCAGAACCGCGCAAGAGTTAGTATAACTTCGTACTGTGATTACTACTATGTTAGATACAGAAGTGGCGATAAATGGTGCCTGGTTTTCACAGTGAGCCATTGTTAACCATTTAACGGCGCAGAAAACCATTCGGTCCTTCTTCGAAATTAGCCTTTGTATATTGTACTTCTTAAATTTCTTCCTTAATATCTTCTTTGAAGCTCACGGCCGAGTGGCAGTTCCTTCCTTACTTTGATGTCGGCGACAACCTGGTGCCAGAGCCCGTGGTTGTGGTACCAGTCATACGAGTATACAATTGCTTTTATAATACGAGCATATGTAAAGTATTCACACTTGCAGGAAATTTAGAAACAAATATACGAATTTATTTAAGTTTTATTTAACGATGTTTAAGTAGCCGTAAGGCCAAACGCAACTAATTTTAAGGAGCCGTACAGGCCGAACATAGATTAATTTCAAAGAGCCGTACAGGCCGAACATAGATTAATTTCAAAGAGCCGTACAGGCCGAACATAGATTAATTTCAAAGAGCCGTACAGGCCGAACATAGATTAATTTCAAAGAGCCGTACAGGCCGAACACGTTGATAATTTAAAAGAGCCGTACAGGCCGCGTATAGAGTATTTTTAGAGAAGGATTTATTTATTATTTTTTATTATTTTATTGGTTTAAGTTAAAACTTAGCGCTTAGAGCACTTTATTAAAAAAGCATTCGCTTTACCTCAAAAAAATGGCATAAGTGATACGGGTGCTCGTTAAGTTAAATTACACCACAAGAGAAGCAACAGCTAACGTTACAGGTGTGACAAAGTAGGTAGGTGAACCTATTGCACTAGAGCAGTATTAACTAGCTGCTGCATCCGAACTAACGAGTCAGCGGTTGACGCCACTAAGCGAGCAGCAGGACCGCTGCAACCGCACTTTTAGGTTATGTAGTAAACGAGATTTAAGGAAGAGCAGCAGGAACCGGTCGGTCTGGGCAGCTTCCTGGAAGGACAAATGAATTCTTTCAGTAAACAGAAAAAAGAACTAGAAAATCAAGTCCTTAGGTAATTCAAGTTATGCACGACAATAAATTACAAGATATTTAAGGCTCCTAGAACGCACCCAACAGTAGCGCCAGCTAGCCCCAGCATCGCACTCGAGTCCTGACAAAACCCTCGAGCCAGCGTTACGGTGAAGCAACTGACGGCAGCCTCCCAGGGTAGCGGTAACTCTACCAGCAGCAGCAGGACATACTAGGAGCGGAAAACAAACAAATTAACATGTGCCGCTACGACGGTAGAATAGAGACGTAATATTTCAGATCACGAATCTCAGTAATTCCAACAACCAGCGAGCTCTCACCCAAGTTAATTTCCACTTGGTGGGTCGATAAGCCACTTCCAGAGGTTGTTAAAGTAGCGGAAAAAAAGATGAAAATAGTGGTAGAACGGTGTTCAGGCGAAAGTACGTAATCAGGTAAGTAGTTAATAGAAGGGAGATGAAACAAGCACCAAGGCAATATAACTAAAGCTAGATGAATTCAGGAAGAAACCGTTACAGTTTCCTCCAAGTATCAGGAATTCACCGTAAGCAAGTAGGTTTACACACTTCAGAAGAAGCACTTTAAATGGTTAAGAACTCCCTCCGAAGAAGTTTACTGGCCACTGGCCTTTTAATTTAGTTAGAATTATTAACGACCTGAACACCAAGATAAAGTCTCAAAACAAAAATAAAGAAATTCACAACACACGCATACAAACTTAAACAAAGCAAAAATAGGAAAGTAAGTGAAGGAAAGGAATACATAACCTCGTGGCTACGTAAGAGGTAATAAATGGTACCCTCCAGGTGCTGCTCAGCCTTCCGCTGCTCCAGTCAAAGTGTCAATGCCGTTTTTTCTCCTAAAAAATCATCCGCCCACCATACCTTTACTCCGCTCAAGCTCCGCGGCAACAAATGACTGCAAGAAAGCGGCGTATGGCTCTGCCACCAAAGGCAATACGACGAGTATGTGAGAAGAATTTTCCACACACTCCCGGGCGGGGAGATTGATCAATTTACTTGATCATGAATACGATCTAGACATCGAGCAGCCGCAGTCCTTCGCGGCAATGTCCTTCGCTCTGGAACAAGTGGAGCAGGATTAGGTTGAATTCTACAAACTTTATCAACACTCAATTCCAGAGGGTATAACAAAGAAATAGCGTAGACTCCAGAAGTCTTATCCGGTCTCGTCACCTCTGCAGATCGCGTTTTTCCATCTGCTCCCGTGAACAACCTGTCAACTCTACCCATCGACCACCAAGGTCTGGGTTTATTTGGGGAAGTAATTAATACTATATCACCGACTTTAATTCTATCTTCCCATACAGGCTGATAAATATTTTTGTTTGTTTCACGGAGAGAAAGTAAATATTCATCTTACCACAGTTGTTTAAATTTATCCAAGGAATCCTCCCTAAATTCTAAAGTCTTCTGCAACTCTGCCCTAGAAGGAACATTCAAGTTATCGGTAAATGAAGCACCAAAGGAAAAATCGGAGTCGTTAGTTAAACCTATTTTCAAGAAGGAATTCGGAGAAATCAAAGTCTGAGACAAGTCCTCGGTATTAATACAAGTCAATGGTCTATTATTAACTGCATTTTGAACTTCGGCGAGTGTAGTCAAAAAGGAAAAATATTCTACTCTACTTCTACCGATCGATTTGTAGAGGCAGCTTTTCACCACTCTAATTAGTCTTTCCCACGCACTCCCATACCACGCAGAATACAAGGGAATCCTCACGTGCTTTATGTGGTTCCGATCAAGATGGTCTAAAATCGAACTGTCAGAACTGGACGAGTTAAGCAAATCTGCAGCTTGCTTGAAAGATGATGCGTTATCACTATAAATTGAACTAGGAACACTAAACCTGGCGCAGAACCTGATGAAGGCCGACAGGAAAGAACCTGTCGACATATCTGGAACAAGTTCCAAATGAATGGCCCGTATACTCAGGCACGTAAAAATGATCAAGTACATTTTTGAAGAATCATTCATTAATTTTACGTTGAAGTGCCCCGTATAGTCAACGCCCACATGGTTAAAAGGTCGAACCAAATTAACTTTCCCCCCAATATAGTCAGTTGGCTTGGGGTAGCGGAAAGCCAGCGCATTATATTTCTTGCACAATATGCACCGTTTTAACACTGCCTTAACTAGCGGTCTAGGCTTTGGTAGCCAATAACCTATGTTACGCAAGGTGTTTAGAGTGGACGCCGCACCAAGATGCTTACATTTTCGATGGCAATGCTCTATAATCAGGTTGGACAAGTTACTATTCCTGGAAAGAAGAATTGGATTAGCGATGTCATATGAAACATTTATGCACTTACGTAGACGTCCTCTGGATCGTAGTAGACCGTTGCAATCTACAAAAAGATTAAGATCACGAACCAAGCTAGGAACCACGCCATCATTGGGGTTGGATAAAAAGGTTAATTCCCTGTTGAAATACTTGCTTTGCTCAGTTTTTAGCCAGTACAAACGAGCTCTAGCCAAATGCTCGGTTATTTCCAGTCTTACGCCTACAAAGATCAGCAACCTTAAAAAGCTGAGCCGTAACACCGATCAACTTCTCAAAAGTACTAAACTTGTCAACAGGGAAAATGGGCCCTTCCTTAATTTTACCGGCTTGATTAAGACAGCCCACTACTGTTTTAGAAATGACAGGCATAGATTCCAACGCATAAACTGGCCACTGGAAGTCTGTTTTACCCAGAAATTCTGGACCATGCTTCCACAAAGTTAATTTTTTACTAAATTCTTGTACGGTTAGGCCTCTAGTTAATAAATCTGCGGGATTCAAATCTGATGGTACATACTGGAATGCACATTCAATTTTGTAGTCGTTCAATATTCCTTCTCTGAAGGACAAAATATCTTTTATCCTATTGTTGGCAAAAACATTCTTTGTTTTTACATAGCCGTTACAAATCCACGACAGTACTATCTGGGCATCTATACCAAAGGATATGGAGGTAACATTCACCTCATCTAACGACTTTAACAGGTTAAGTAAGCATTTAAATGCCAGAAAAACGGCGAGGAGTTCTAAGGTTGGAAGACTTTTTGCCTTCATAGGGGCAATCTTATTCTTAGAAAAAAGAAGATTAGAGTGACAGGAATTTCCCTGTTGAGTTAAAGCATAAATAGCACAACCGTAATGACTCTTCGATGCGTCAGTGAACACGACTAATCGAGTACTCTCACCAGTCGAGAAAACCTGGCGCTCGAAAGAGAACTTGTGCAACTGTTCCAATTCCCTGCGTAGAGAAAGGAACTTTGATTTTACATTATGGGGTACTTCAGCATCCCAACTTATTCCCAGTTTCCAGAGCTCCCTCATTAAAGACTTTCCCTTGACGGTAATAGGGCTCACGAGACCCAAAGGGTCGAAACATTTGGCAATACAAGAAAATATAGATCTTTTCGTTACTTTAGCAGCATCATCCACGCTGTTAACCAAAACCTGAAGAGAGTCCGACTCCAGATGATAATTGTATCCCAATACTTTCTCACAGTTCCCAACCTGATCACTGGAAACTCCATCCCTCTTGAATATGTCTTGCAAACCATTGCAGTTACTAGACCAAGATCTAAGATCGAAGCCTCCCGCTTCCATCCGTTCACGTGCGGTTATACAGACATTCAAGAGTTCATCGTAATCGTTGCCAGTGATGAACAAATTGTCAACATACATACAATTAGACAGGAAATGATTACACTTGTCATTGGGATAATTCGCGAGGTGATGCTTAATTACATAATTTAATATAAATGGGCTTACAATAAACCCAAAAACTATGGTAGTATACCGGTAAGCGATAAGTTTGCCTTCTTTCTCCCAAAGAATACAAAATTTATTTCTATCGTACTCTGAGCCTAGTTTAATCTGCAGAAACGCTTTCCTAATATCTGCGAGAACAAGGTATTTATCCTTTCGCAGGTTTATTAATAAGCTAAATAAATCCCCCATCAAGTCAACACCAGGGAAGGACGCCTCATTTAATGAAGGCTTGCCGTTTAATTTCAAGGAACAATTCAGCACGGGCCGTACTTTTGTAGTACAGGCGGGTTCTAACCTAATTACTTCCCTATGAGGAATAAAAACTTTGGTGTCGTCTTTGCAGGATTCAATGGGAATTTCCTCAATAATTCCATCCCTCAACTGCTGTTGGAACACCGCATCATACGCCTCATAGAAACCACTCTTGTTAAGTCTGTCCACCACCCTGCTGAGAACTGCCCTTGCAACACCAAAATTGCTAGGAACATCGGTGATCTTTTCATTCCACAGCAACCTAACATGATATTTTCCTTCAGTAAAAACTATGTCCTTTTTAAATTCGTCTACTTTTTCCTGGTCCGACTGCGCAATAGGCTCATTTTCAGAAATACCTATCGATTCAAGGCAAAATATTTTGTCAAGATGACCCTCGACACCACTATCTTTTACGATACTATAAATAGGGTCCGGTCGAGAAGGAGCGGGGTTCAACACAAAATTAACCGTAGAATTAAATGCTCCGTGAGCAAAATTCAGCTCCGAGTACAATGCTGGAACCTGGTCTCGGGTCAGAAAGCCCTCAACATGACCGAAAGGAATTATTCCCTCATCGTACCGGAAAGCAGTCCCTTTCATACAAGGAATTAGGGTTAAATTACGGAAATACTGGATTACATCAATCCCCAAGACCCCTTCTACCTCAATTGTATCCGAGACTTCAGAAAGAAAAGAGTCTGCCAATTGGTATCGGGAGGTTAGGTTTTTGACGGCTTTTCTTAAAGAAGCCACGTCAAAGGACAACTTAAATTTATCGTCAATTAATAACGGGATCTGCAATTTGGCAGTCCTTGATAAATTAAGAGCCAGACTAGCCTCAGTGAAGTCTCTGGTTCCTTGATCGAGGAAAGTATTAACGTTGTAAGTATAAGTTTGACGACCCGCCGGGAAGCCAATCCTATCAAGAATACTGCCGCAAACGTACGACCTCTATGAACCAGTATCGAGCAAGAATCTAACATTGACCGATTTCTCACCCCGAATTACTGGCAAGGAAATTGTTGGTAAAAGATATAAAGATTTATTTTCAGAAGAAGAATTAATACACAAATTAGTCTTTATTTCGGGAAATTTGCCCTTCGGACACAAAGCAGTTACATGGGTATTACGCTTGCAGGAACGACATTCAAAGTCAAGCTTAGCAGGACAATGATCTTTGTCATGCCTAGCACTACTACACTGACTGCAAATTTTTAGTTCACTGCATCTATTTACTCTACTTTGATAGGTAGGATATGCCCCACAATGTAGCATGCTGTGACTCATGCTTGAGCAAAATTTGCAGGCCTTTCTATCTGGAAAAGCCAAAGCAGAGTTAGCGAATACCTGCTTAGGCCCGAAGGATTTGGGTCTTATGGAAGCTCCATATTTAGGCTTCTCGCCACGAGCTTTTGATTGCTCAAAAGGTTTCGGAAAATTGTTACTTCTAATCTTAAGAAATTCAATAACGCTGACGTAATTATCGAACAATTCGTTCAAAGATGGATAATTTTTATTCAACTTGGTAACCAAAGCCTGCATAAAAGGAGCGGGTAACTTTGACAACACGATGCTACTGACAACTGTGTTCGCAACGCGCTCACCCAAAATGTCACAGTCATTTACTTTGAGGTCAGCTAGAATACTCCTGACTTCACTTAAAAATATTTTTGTCTCCTCATAAGAGGGATCAAATCTACACTTCAAGCTGACAAGGTTAACGCACAAGCTATTTACTACTGCGTCTTTATTTAAGAATTCCTTAGAGAGTAAATCTAAGGCAACATCATAATTTTCATCGTTAATACTAAGGTGTTCAATTAGCTTCAGGGCATAGCCTGAGAGGAAGCTCTTTAAGTAGGTTAACTTCGCCGAAGCGGACAAATTAACGCGATGGCCAACAGAGTCGTTAAATTGAGATAGAAAGGAAAAGTACTTCAAGTGAGCAACGCCCTCTCCGGCTAAGACACTGCACTTTAATTCTGGCAATTTTACTTCTTGCACCGGCATCTGCACAGGTTTAGTTCTCTCCTTAACGATTGTCTCTAGCTCATCGGTCATTGACTTTATTCTACATTCTACGTCAGCTGCGTAATCAAACTGGTTAGAAGCCTCAGCATCTACCGCGTCATTCTCAGCTTCGCTTGACGACATCTGAGAAATAATATCCTCGTCGTAACGTCTTACCTGACTCAAATGCCGCTCGATCTCCCCGCAGCAAGACCGAAGGCGCAGTGAGTGACCGTCAGCAACTGCCTGGGAAGCGCGCTGAAGGCCTCTGGTGATCTTCGTCCGGCATACACCGCGCCGCTGACTTATGCTAGGCTCAGTCATGGCTGAAAATTGTTAAGGTTACGAGGGTTAAGAAATTACAGCAGCACCGCACCTGCCACCTGCAATCTGCAATCTGTAGGAAGTTAGTAGTTAAGCGCCGAGCACCCGGATTAACTTGGTATAAAAACTGTGTAAAGTATTCACACTTGCAGGAAATTTAGAAACAAATATACGAATTTATTTACGTTTTATTTAACGATGTTTAAGTAGCCGTAAGGCCAAACGCAACTAATTTTAAGGAGCCGTACAGGCCGAACATAGATTAATTTCAAAGAGCCGTACAGGCCGAACATAGATTAATTTTAAAGAGCCGTACAGGCCGAACATAGATTAATTTCAAAGAGCCGTACAGGCCGAACATAGATTAATTTTAAAGAGTCGTACAGGCCGAACACGTTGATAATTTAAAAGAGCCGTACAGGCCGAACACGTTAATAATTTAAAAGAGCCGTACAGGCCGAACACGTTAATAATTTAAAAGAGCCGTACAGGCCGAACACGTTAATAATTTAAAAGAGCCGTACAGGCCGAACACGTTAATAATTTAAAAGAGCCGTACAGGCCGCGTATAGAGTATTTTTAGAGAAGGATTTATTTAATATTTTTTATTATTTTATTGGTTTAAGTTAAAACTTAGCGCTTAGAGCACTTTATTAAAAAAGCTTTCGCTTTACCTCAAAAAAATGGCATAAGTGACACGGGTGCTCGTTAAGTTAAATTACACCACAAGAGAAGCAACAGCTAACGTTACAGGTGTGACAAAGTAGGTAGGTGAACCTATTGCACTAGAGCAGTATTAACTAGCTGCTGCATCCGAACTAACGAGTCAGCGGTTGACGCCACTAAGCGAGCAGCAGGACCGCTGCAACCGCACTTTTAGGTTATGTAGTAAACGAGATTTAAGGAAGAGCAGCAGGAACCGGTCGGTCTGGGCAGCTTCCTGGAAGGACAAATGAATTCTTTCAGTTAACAGAAAAAAGAACTAGAAAATCAAGTCCTTAGGTAATTCAAGTTATGCACGACAAAAATTACAAGATATTTAAGGCTCCTAGAACGCACCCAACAGTAGCGCCAGCTAGCCCCAGCATCGCACTCGAGTCCTGACAAAACCCTCGAGCCAGCGTTACGGTGAAGCAACTGACGGCAGCCTCCCAGGGTAGCGGTAACTCTACCAGCAGCAGCAGGACATACTAGGAGCGGAAAACAAACAAATTAACATGTGCCGCTACGACGGTAGAATAGAGACGTAATATTTCAGATCACGAATCTCAGTAATTCCAACAACCAGCGAGCTCTCACCCAAGTTAATTTCCACTTGGTGGGTCGATAAGCCACTTCCAGAGGTTGTTAAAGTAGCGGAAAAAAAGATGAAAATAGTGGTAGAACGGTGTTCAGGCGAAAGTACGTAATCAGGTAAGTAGTTAATAGAAGGGAGATGAAACAAGCACCAAGGCAATATAACTAAAGCTAGATGAATTCAGGAAGAAACCGTTACAGTTTCCTCCAAGTATCAGGAATTCACCGTAAGCAAGTAGGTTTACACACTTCAGAAGAAGCACTTTAAATGGTTAAGTCCCTCCGAAGAAGTTTACTGGCCACTGGCCTTTTAATTTAGTTAGAATTATTAACGACCTGAACACCAAGATAAAGTCTCAAAATAAAAATAAAGAAATTCACAACACACGCATACAAACTTAAACAGAGCAAAAATAGGAAAGTAAGTGAAGGAAAGGAATACATAACCTCGTGGCTACGTAAGAGGTAATAAATGGTACCCTCAAGGTGCTGCTCAGCCTTCCGCTGCTCCAGTCAAAGTGTCAATGCCGTTTTTTCTCCTAAAAAATCATCCGCCCACCATACCTTTACTCCGCTCAAGCTCCGCGGCAACAAATGACTGCAAGAAAGCGGCGTATGGCTCTGCCACCAAAGGCAATACGACGAGTATGTGAGAAGAATTTTCCACACATATAATAATACGAGTAAATGGTTAAATAACATTTTTACAATGGCTCAAGTCGTATGGAATGTTTGCAACTGAAGAAATGAAGTTACTAGACTTAGTTATAAAGAAGCATTGATTTGTGTTGACGCCAAGTTACCATAACTCCTGTTGGAGAAATGCCTAAGAAATGCCTAAGAAATGCCTTAGAAGAATCAATGCGGTGAGAGAATAAATTTTATTCATTAAATGGTTTCATGACCTCATTTTAGACAGCGGTCAAGCACGAACAAAAGCCAGGCATTTTTTTGTTTTCTTTTTATACTTAAATTTTAAAGTAACGGTGCATGTGCTTGTGCGTGTAGATTGGTGTGTGTGTGCTGGTGTTTGTGGGCTGATGTGTGTGTGCTGATGTGTGTGTGCTGGTGTTTGTGTGCTGGTGCGTGTGTGTTGGTGTTTGTGTGCTGGTGCGTGTGTGCTGGTGTTTGTGTGCTGGTGTGCGTGTGCTGGTGTGTGTGTGCTGGTGTGTGTGTGTGCTGGTGTGTGTGTGTGCTGGTGTGTGCGTGTGTGCTGATGTGTGTGTGCTGGTGTTTGTGTGCTGATGCGTGTGTGTTGGTGTTTGTGTCCTGGTGACGCGTGTGTGCTGATGTTTATGTGCTGGTGTGCGTGTGCTGGAGGAGACGGCCCAATGATACCCGGAGGGGGAGGTTTCGGCGGCGGTGTTTGTGCCTGAACCAGCTAAGGCTTTGTCGGCCACCGGGCTTTCTAAAGCTGGACCTAAAGTATGTAGGCACTTCCTGAAGAGAGAGTGTAAGCATGGCAGAAGGGGGGAAGGTTGTGAGTTTTCACACCCCAAGGTATGTTATAAATTCGCGAAGTTTGGGGGAAAACTGAAGGAGGGATGCAGCAAAGGCCGGAAATGTGAGTACTTCCATCCACCCTTGTGTTGGAAAGCGGTGGAAGGTCTGAGTTGCCCCAGGAAACAGTGTAAGTTCCTCCATCCGGCGGGAATAAAAGTCAGAGAAGCTGCCAACGCGGTGGGTAGTGAGGTGACTCCGAATGCTGTTGGCACGCCTCCACCGGCGAGAATCTCTTTTAGAGAGGCCGTGAGCAACCGCGGAGTTGAGGCTTTTGGAGTTCCTCCGACTGCAGTGACTGTGCCGAGCCTTGGGTCGGACAGGACTAATCTTCTAAATTTGGAGAATGCGACTCCTTTTTTAGAGTTACGGAGACAGGTGCAGGCAATCCAGGAGCTTTTGGAGAGAGTACTGAGTGGGCGAGAAGAGCATCGTCCTCTGGTAACAGAGGCCCGAACCTGCACCTGCAAGCGGGTCTGGTAAGCAATGAAACTCATTGCACTATAATGATGTGCAATGTGGAGGGCTTGAGCACCCGTCAGAAGAAGTTCAAGGTCGGAATGCTCAGGGACAGAGCTCTTCTCGCGGGTGCTGTGTTGATTGCTTTGGTGGAAACCCATCTGAACGTGGACGTGCTTGACGCTGAGGTCTACATGGAGGGTTTCCAGATATTTAGATTGGACCGACTTCCAGGCCGAAAGAAGGGCGGAGTTGCGGTGTTTGTAAGGGAGGATATAGCCGCTGAAGCTGTTGCCCTCACTGGCGGTTCTAATGGAGTGGTGGAGCACCTTGCGTTGTGGTTCGACAGTAGGAGGCTGGTCCTGGCCGTGATTTACAGACCTCCCACATGTGAATCGACCAACTTCGATACTGTGCTTGGCCATCTTGTTGGGAGGTTGGAGGAGCTGAGTACTCCCACTCCAACCATGGTGGTGTTGGGAGACTTTGACTTCCCTCGGATGTGCTGGTCCACTGGTAGGATGGAAGGAGGTGCCAATGATACCAGAGCACAGGCGGCTGCTCTTTGGAGCTTTATGGAGGAGTTTGCCCTGGAGCAGTATGTCACTGTGCCTACGCGGTTGGACAGTGTACTGGACCTATTCCTGACAAATGACGGGGATCTGGTGAGAGGACTAGCTGTCGAAGACACTATCCTGTCGGACCACCGGTTAATCCTGGCCACCGTTGACCTAGGCTCGAAGTCTCGTAGTGAGGAGCGCCGAAGTGGGCGGTGTGTGAACTTCATGAGCGAACGTGTTGACTGGACTGGGTTGAGGAGGCACCTGTTGGAGATACACTGGGAGGACCGGATAGATGCAGATGTGGCAGAGGAAGTGTATCAGCAGTTCTGTGGGGTGCTGGCTGACGTCTGCCCAAAGTACGTGCCGAGGAGAAGGAAGCATAAAGATAGATCTGTTCCTAGTGATCGCCGTACTTTGATGCGCAAGAGGAGACGGCTCTTAAAGCGACTATCAGAACCAGTCACTCCAGAGACAAAGCAGAGAATTGTTGCAATGGTGCGTGACCTTGAGGTATTGCTCCAGCGTTCGCATGAGGAGGAAGCTTTGAGGGAGGAGGATTTGGCCGTGGAGGCAATCCAAAGAAACCCTAAGTACTTCTATGCATTCGCCAAAAGGAGAACCCTGACAAGGTCTACGGTTGGACCGTTCCGCATCGGTGATAGTATTGTCAGTACTCCAGACGAAAAGTGTGAGGTCTTGAGAAAGCAATATGAGTCCGTATTCAGCGTACCGAGACTCCAGAGCCTGAGGTCACACTTGGATGAGCTGCTGCGAGGGATCCGTGAACCGGGACTGTTGGAGGACATCTGCTTTACGGAGGACGATTTGGTGGCTTCTATAAAAGAACTGTCCCCGACGTCGGCGCCGGGACCGGATGGAATCCCTGCCGTATTGCTGCGAAATTGCTGCGAGGAACTAAAGATGCCACTCTTTCGGCTGTGGAGGTCGTCGATGAGCGAAGGCAACGTCCCGCAAGCACTGAAGCGTGGTTTAGTGACGCCGATATTCAAGGGCGGAGAAAAGCACGCCCCAATGAATTATCGCCCAGTAGTACTGACGTCACATGTTATTAAGGTCTTTGAGAGGGTGGTAGTCAGGAGATTGGTGCGTCTTTTGCAGAGTGCGGACCTCTTCAACGAGCATCAACATGGCTTCAGAAGAGGAAGGTCATGCCTCTTGCAGCTCCTAGAGCATCACCGCTTAATAACCGAAGAGCTGGGCAGTGGACGGGCAGCCGATGTCGTGTACTTGGACTTCGCCAAAGCCTTTGATAAGGTGGACCATGGTGTCCTTCTGCGAAAGCTGCGGGCTTTCCACTTTGGAGGAACGTTGCTGAGATGGTTGGCCAGTTTCTTGACGGATCGGAGGCAGATGGTGGTCGTGGATGGGTGCCTCTCGTCTGAGTCGGTGGTTGCAAGCGGGGTCCCGCAAGGCTCAGTGCTGGGCCCGCTACTGTTTTTGATACACATCGCAGACATTGATCTAAACCTGCAACATGCGCGGGCGTCCTCCTTTGCTGATGACACCAGGATAATTAAGGAGGTGGCCAGCTCAGAGGATTGCGTTGACTTGCAGGAGGATTTGGAGAGGATCTATGTCTGGGCGGAGGAAAATAACATGAAATTCAATGAGGCTAAATTTGAGCTCATTAGGTACGGCCGGCATCCAGACGAAGCATTCTCCTACACGACAGCGGGTAACCTCACGATTGAGAGAAAGCTTTCTCTTCGAGACTTGGGGGTTGTTGTGGAGGAGGGAGGAGGCTTCGGCGAGCACATCAGTGGTGTGGTGAAGAGATGCAGGCGGCAGATGGGGTGGGTGTGGAGGACCTTTAGGACCAGAGAGCCGACCCCAATGTTGACCCTGTACAGAGCACTAATTCTTCCCCTGGCAGAGTATTGCTGCCAACTTTGGAGCCCAAGTGGGCGGGAAGATATAGTGCGGCTGGAGAGTATACAGCGGTCCTTTACTGCCAGGATTGAAGGTGCTCGTCGACTGGATTATTGGAGTCGACTTGAGCATTATCGGATGTACTCCCTCCAACGGCGTAGGGAGAGGTATATAGTAATATATACATGGAAGATGCTGACGGGGCTTGTTCCGAACTTCACGGACGGCAGAATTTGGCTTCGGACGAAACAGCACATTCGGTTCGGTACATTGTGTGTGGTCCCGACCCTGAATAACAGAGCCCCAGCAAGTGTGAGGAGCAGGCATGAGCAGTCGTTTTCGGTCATGGGCCCAAAACTATTTAACTGTCTTCCCCGCACCCTGAGAGAGCATGTCGGGTCGCTGGAGGTATTTAAGAGGCAACTGGATGAATTTTTGAGGACGGTTCCGGACAAGCCACCGCTGCCTCACTACTATCAGCCTGCTGCAGGCAACAGTTTGCTGCAGCAGCTCGACCACCGAAGGGCGCAACAACTGTAGCGGCGCGGCAGCGCTGTGGGGCGGCGCCTTCGGCGGGACCTGGACCAGAGCGTCCGAACTTCACCAAAGGACCAAAGGATGGTGTGTGTGTGCTGGTGTGTGTGTGCTAGTGTGTGTGTGCTGGTGTGTGTGTGCTGGTGTGTGTGTGCTGGTGTGTGTGTGTGCTGGTGTGTGCGTGTGTGCTGGTGTGTGTGTGCTGGTGTTTGTGTGCTGGTGTTTGTGTGCTGGTGTTTGTGTGCTGGTGTGCGTGGGCTGGTGTGTGTGTGCTGGTGCGTGTGTGCTGGTGTGTGTGTGCTGGTGCGTGTGTGCTGGTGTGTGTGTGCTGGTGCGTGTGTGCTGGTGTGTGTGTGCTGGTGTGTGTTTGTGCTCGTGTTTGTGTGCTGGTGTTTGTGTGCTGGTGTGTGTGTGCTGGTGTGTGTGTGCTGGTCTGTGCGTGTGTGCTGGTGTGTGTGTGCTGGTGTGTGTGTGCGCGTGTTTGTGTGCTGGTGTTTGTGTGCTGGTGTGTGTTTGCTAGTGTGTGTGTGCTGGTGTGTGCGTGTGTGCTGGTGTTTGTGTGCTGGTGTGTGTGTGCTGGTGTGTGTGTGCTGGTGTGTGCGTGTGTGCTGGTGTTTGTGTGCTGGTATTTATGGGTTGTTGCTATCGTATGTGTGTGTAGGCGGGTGTTTGTGAGCGGATGGTTTTAGAATTGGCAAGTCAAAGTTATTAGGCAGTTCCTGCATACATCACTGCTGTGTCCATTTAAGTTTGGGTCATTGATTACATCACTATCGGCTGCCACATCACAATGAGAGAAGGTGTTGCGGCAGGCAGTGCTGTAATTTCAAGACCAGGCTCAACAGTCTGCTGAAGCGGGTGCGACGCTCGACGCTTTCAACTGGATTTAGGGTTAAGTGGCCCTTAACCTTGCCCAAGGGCCACTTAACCTTAACCGTGCCCAAGGGTCACTTAACCTAAACCTTGTCCAAGGGCCATTTAACCTTAACCTTGCCCAAGGGCCATTTAACCTTAACCTTGCCCAAGGGCCACTTAACCTTAACCTTGCCCAAGGGCCACTTGACCTTAACCTTGTCCAAGGGCCACTTAACCTTAACCGTGCCCAAGGGTCACTTAACCTAAACCTTGTCCAAGGGCCATTTAACCTTAACCTTGCCCAAGGGCCATTTAACCTTAACCTTGCCCAAGGGCCACTTAACCTTAACCTTGCCCAAGGGCCACTTGACCTTAACCTTGTCCAAGGGCCACTTAACCTTAACCTTGCCCAAGGGCCATTTAACCTTAACCTTGCCCAAGGGCCACTTAGCCTTAACCTTGCCCAAGGGCCACTTGACCTTAACCTTGTCCAAGGGCCACTTAACCTTAACCTTGCCCAAGGGCCATTTAACCTTAACCTTGCCCAAGGGCCACTTAACCTTAACCTTGCCCAAGGGC
Source organism: Morinoia aosen (assembly GCA_030386875.1). Lineage (NCBI taxonomy): Eukaryota > Metazoa > Arthropoda > Malacostraca > Amphipoda > Talitridae > Morinoia > Morinoia aosen. The sequence goes on along the minus strand of CM059570.1, from coordinate 31,687,624 downwards.
CACTTGACCTTAACCTTGCCCAAGGGCCACTTAACCTTAACCTTGCCCAAGGGCCACTTGACCTTAACCTTGCCCAAGGGCCACTTAACCTTATCCTTGCCCAAGGGCCATTTAACCTTAACCTTGCCCAAGGGCCACTTAACCTTAACCTTGCCCAAGGGCCACTTGACCTTAACCTTGCCCAAGGGCCACTTAACCTTAACCTTGCCCAAGGGCCACTTGACCTTAACCTTGCCCAAGGGCCACTTAACCTTATTCTTGCCCAAGGGTCACTTAACCTTAACGGGACCAAGGGCCACTTAACCTTAACCTTGCCCAAGGGCCATTTAACCTTAACCTTGCCCAAGGGCCACTTAACCTTAACCTTGCCCAAGGGCCACTTGACCTTAACCTTGCCCAAGGGCCACTTAACCTTAACCTTGCCCAAGGGCCACTTGACCTTAACCTTGCCCAAGGGTCACTTAACCTTAACCTTGCCCAAGGGCCACTTGACCTTAACCTTGCCCAAGGGCCACTTAACCTTATCCTTGCCCAAGGGTCACTTAACCTTAACGGGACCAAGGGCCACTTATTAGCAGGTCTAATGCTAATGTTACAGAGTAGGTTAGTGTATAAATATAAATTTTATTACGTGTATGCAAATTATATTGAAATCCTGTGATCGCTCTTTCAGTGAGGGTCATCGCGTCATATTTTTTCAAAAAATTGTGAACACGATGAAGCTTCTGATTAAAAAAATGGAATTTATTTGCACGTATGATGTGTGTATATTAATTCGATGGCTTCCCCGAATGAAAGGATGTTTTTTATTCCAATCAAACCTGATACACATTATCTTATTGAATAAATAGCAGAACCAGAGTAAAAACGAACATTGCATTTATTGCGAACGTTTCGGAATTAAAATTCCATCATCATTGCTGAAAAAAGAGAAAAATTGTCTATTCACAAAAAACACAACAGAAAACATATATATATTACATAAAATTCTCTAAATGTCAAAAATCCTAATTCGTTCATTCATTCACAAACAATAGCATTATGGAAAATTATAAGTATGCTATTGTTCGTGTATGAATAAACAAATTAAGGTTTTTTGACATTTAGAGAATTTTGTGGAATATATACATGATTTCTATTGTATTTTCTGTAAATAGACAATTTTTCTCATGTTTCAGCATTGATGATGAAATTTTAATTCCGAAAAGTTTGCAATAAATGTAATGCTCGTGTTTACTCGGGTTCTTCTTTTTATTCTGCGAGTAAGATTCTCGACGGACCGCCCCACTGCAAGTATAATATCATCTTGTACTTTGGTTTTTGGTAAAACACGTGCATACATGCGTGTGTGTGTGATTTACAAATGTTTTCACGCGTTGTACATTTGTAAACCACATACACACGCATGTATGCACGTGTTTTACCAAAAACCAAAGTACAAGATGATAAGTTCAAGCTAACACCAGGGCGCAATGACGGTTGCCCCCGGCCAAGCCGGCACCCATTTCCGACACCTGGGTACACTGAAGAATCACGACATTTCCGACACCTGGGTACACTGAAGAATCATGACATTTCCGACACCTGGGTACACTGAAGAATCATGACATTTCCGACACCTGGGTACACTGAAGAATCATGACATTTCCGACACCTGGGTACACTGAAGAATCATGACATTTTCTCTCGCAAAGCCGAGATGGACTGGGCGCCAGATGCAAATTTTTAGATTATGTTCAGTTGATGGACCACATGGGCTTTACGCTGGAGCGAGGGCTAAACTTGTGTGTGCCGCTACTTTGTCTCTAGTAACATAGGACCAGATTTACAAGCGTTTACGTTGTCGCGACGGTAAAGAGAACAGCTCAAGCTATTTCAAGTTACAATGGTGTAAAATGTTTGAAAATATTGTCAATGACCGTAGTAGTTCCTGAACAAATTACGAATACACCTTAGCACATTCCCCTATCTTTGATTCAAGCGATATTTGCTGGGGAGTGCAATTGTGATCATTTGATACTGGTGGGAAAATCTTTTAGATACTTTTATCTTCCGTCAAAATTAAGCAAAGTTCAGATTAGGGACAAAAATTTTTATGGATAAATACTTTCTGTCAAAATTGAGCCAAATTCACATTCAAACCTGATATTATTTACGGTCTATTGAGAACTTCGTGAAACTCCCTAATTAAATTTTGAACACTGTAAATTATGATTGTATATATTTTGAAAACACCAAAAATTGCAATTTCAAAGATGACTCTTTGTTTGAATTTTCGATTATTTCGTCCTCTTAAATAGGTCTTATGTTCTGCAAAATTGTACAAGGAGACAACACCGTTTAGAATCACGCTAAATGCCCAGTTACGTGTTTTGAAATGATGAGAAGAATAGAAATTATTTGCGAACAAACCATCGCAGTCAAATCCTGCGCGTAGATTCGTACACTGCAATTGAAGGGCAAATATGCAGAGTGTCCTAACCCACAAATCAGAGGTCAAAACTGATCAAGTGGATTGATTGACAATTTCACCTCATAGCGGCGTAGATGTCTTTCAGGCAGAGTGGCCAAGTTCCTAGTTCAGTTCCAAGTTAGTAACTTGACTAGGAAAAGCCAGTCTGGCATCCCTGCGATGAACACCACGTCTCTAACTTGAGTGTTCTAAAATTCTGTGTTTTGTGGGTTAGGCCACTCTGCATATTTGCCCTCCAATTATTATCACTCATAAAGTTAGAGCACTCAGCATCCAGCAACCGTGCAAAAGGGATGCCAGACACTAATTGCTCGAATGTTACTTCGGAAAAACTAAATCTAAGCGTGACACACATGTCGTTATGGTGCTAAGTGGACGAACGAACTTTCTCAGTCTGCAATACCGCTACACGACGCAAATTGTTCTACAAACTGCACTAAGCATAATCTCTGCGTTTTTCACTGGGTGAGGTGTGCTAATATTACTTGTCTCCTACTTTACTTTCGGAGATTAATTTTCCCTGTACACGAGGCCATTTAGGCAAAGTTGTGAGCTTTTACTTAATCTTATCTTTGTTATTTATTTCTTCCTCCTGAGGGTGGAGGACGTTCCATGCAACAGATCTTGTCTCCTAAATTTGATACGTGTTTTACTTCTGCGTTGCGTGTTTTTTCTTGCTTTCCTTGATAAGATGCTCTTGCTGTTATTAGCGCTCGTATCCAGCAATTAAGATCGATAAGCCCTGTATAAATTAACTGAAGAATATGAGCTAGCAATGAAAAAGACTACAAACCTATCCACGAGTTGCTCGACCTCATCTTATACGATCAATAACTCATTCGGATAAAAATTAGTCCAAGCTATTCAACTTACACGTAGGTTGATTCAATTTGTGATACGGGGACTAATTTTCATTCACATAAGTTAAACGGTCCACGTTAGATGATGTATACCCAAGGATCGACTGCGCACGTTTCGCAGAAGCTTTGGTTTTAATGTTACCGGTCGCGCAGTCTTGGCTCTATGCTGAGTTCCGCTCCACAATTCCCTGTCCCTCTGCCACTACATCGCCTGGTGCAAAGTTGTGCAGTTGCAGCATCGCTGCAGCAGCAGGCGCCAAAAGAAGTTTGGCCACTGGTCGGCCGAAGTTGTCATCCGCGTAAGTCTGGCGACGCTCTCTCATTTGAAGAAAGATTTCACTCACTGAAGTCAAGGGCATGAGACTAAGATTAGCATTTACGCGTGCACGCAATTTGGCTTTCTGCATAACTGAACGCTTTGGCCTGTTCGTAAGCCAACGGTGGTCACGGGGGTGATTTTCATAATGCTGCTGACCGACCAGTTGTCACAAACTCAATTTTCATATATTCTTAAAACTAATGAAAGCACAATCCACTAAATGTTTGTGATTATCGAAACTGCTCACTACAATTGACTTTAAATTGGCTTCTCTCATCTGAACACTGCAAAATATTCCCACTTGCACACTCACATTCGAACACCGCAAAATGTTCTAACTGGCGCACTAACATCCGAATACCACAAAATATTACAGCTTACGCACTCTCATCCAAATATCACAAAATATTCTAACGGGCGCACTTTCATCCGAATATCACACAATATTCTAACGGTCTCACTCTCATCCAAATATCACAAAATATTCTAACGGGCGCACTTTCATCCGAATATCACACAATATTCTAACGGTCTCACTCTCATCCAAATATCACAAAATATTCTAACGGGCGCACTCTCATCCGAATATCACAAAATATTCTAACGATCGCATTTTTATCCGAACACCACAAAATATTTTAACAGGCTCACTCTCATCCGAATACCACAAAATATTACAACTTGCGCACTCCCATCCAAATATCACAAAATATTCCCTCTGTTCCGAGGGCCGTGATAACGATACGCTCCCCTCACTGAAGAAGCGCCAGCGATGGCCACAGAAATATAGAGAGCGAGCGATTGGCGATCTCAGGGTGCTATAGAGTTCCTTCTTCATACTGCTGGCCAGACTCCCCTCAAAATTGTTAGCACATTTCCTCGCCCAAAATCTGAAAAGATTACTCCACATGCCCATTTGGAATCAAAGGAGAACTGTATTGGGACAGTTATATAAAGTTAGGACTGGGCTTGTTTATACTAGTAGTCTACGGGCTCATGTTGCTCGATGCCAGGTTTTATGTAGCGGCTGAGTCCAGTGAGAAATTCATTCAGCGTGTAAAAGTGGCAAAAAAATCGATAACAGTGAAATCCTTCCTAGTAATAAACCTGGTTCCGGGATACCCAGTCTGACTTCATCGCTGGTGTAAGAAAACAGGTACCTGAAATCTAAAAACTAATAAAAACTGATGTCTAAAACTATGTAGAACAGTGCTTTGTGTGATATATTTGTCGAAGAAAGTATAGTTTTTTTCAAGGTTTGAGCTCAAATGAACGGACTACTTATCCCTGGTACACTATTTCTGGACCAATTCTTAAGCCTAACTTAAAATGTTAATAACTTTACAATGAATATAGATGATTTTATTTCATTATTTGAATTAGGTAAAGAAAAATGGTTTCCCTAGAAGTGTTAAGTCACATTAAAATTGGTTGCGTCAAAAATGTGAGTTGCACGTGATATTTTAATGAGGTCATAAATGATACAAAGTTAAATGGTCATTGTAATATTATTCTAAAAACAAGTTATAACGAGAGCTTCATCCAGGAAATCTCCTTTCGAATTTATTTCAAACTTCCTTTAGCTCTGTGTATCCGCGTGGACATTGTTGATGAAAATACGTTGATCCTTTGTTAGTTGCATAACGATGCGTTTAGTCACTTGAAAAGTTCCATTCAATGGTAAATTTCCAGATGACTTGGACGTTATTTATACTCAGACCTAAAGCGTCGTAGTCAGGACACATACCTCCGCGTGTAATGCAACAAATGAAGCTGAAATATCTTAATCCAATGTAACAAAGATTTAAAGTTTGATTTACTTTCTTATGGTCTATACTGTATAAATGGAAACTATTCGTGAAAGAATTTATTCTGGCACGCAGGCCGTGTTTGCCCGCTGGTGGACATTCTTCTACTCCCGAGGCAAAAGTTGAAGATCTCATGCATCACCCTCGCCGCTTTTAATGAGGGGGAAGAGCTATATGTCATGGAAATTGGGCTGGCATTTGTAACAAGAATTGTGGAACTTTTTTAATACCTAACACGATGTTTTCCTAATCATCGTTTGTTTGAAAAACCAAATTTCATTGATCTTAGCGAGACTAAAATTAGGTTGTAACTGTTTCAGAAGTGTAAGCTCGTGAAATGAAAGTCCCTTGGTCTAAAAATTCGCTTTCTAAAAATGGGAAGTTCTTTCACCTGCGGACGTGATTTCATAAGTTAAAGATGACGAACGATGCAAGTTGGTACAGTTGGTACTGAGACGATGGCGACTAGCTCCGCAGCGGCCACATTTCGCTCCAAGCCTACATTTGGCTTCAATTTTCAACCTTCCATTTGTGCTTTTTACAAGAATATTTAAACCCCATTAACCCATTACATTAACTGGGTAATCATATTTAGTACATCGAACACCATAACATCAATTATTGCATCTCAATTAGTGCATCACATCAATTGGACTCGGCATTTATCAATCTCGTAGATGTGACTGCTGCTGAGGGGCTTGGAAAATTTTAGGAAAAAAAATACTCTGTGGGATTTTCGCGAGAAAAACCAACGTAGGCAACCCTTGTTTCCCCAGTGTCATAGCGGTGTCTCTCACCTTTTAATGCGCATTGCTTCCAACATCAACGTCTAAAATTCCGCGAAATTACATTATCCTCCAGGTCCGTCTCTTAACTCAGGGCTCTGTTGGTCGTCTCGGCTTTTTTGGGGGAGAGAAGCACGAAATTTTATCTTGTTTCTGTATACCTCTGAATTAGCGACCGTGGTTTTGTTATCTTTGCGTTTAACCTCAGCATTTTACTTCAAGATGCACTGTGACAAAATATCAGGAGTATCCAATTTAATAATAAATGTAAAACGTAAAACAACTACATTGAGAACACCAGCGGGGATATACTACGAGCACCCTAGCATGCAACTAATCGAATAATCGTAATTCCGATACAAATTGAGCATGTTCCGCTCTTTAGCGATCATTTGTACATTTTTTTAGATGCCTCATCTGTACACCGACACAGGCGTAAACTGTATATGTACGAGTACATATCAATGTCTTCTATGCGAAGAAAATTATTATTATTTGTACTTTGTTAGCATTGACCTAGTATACAGATCAAAACATATTACAATTTTCAGCAGTTCTGTGGTAAAGAAACGCAAGTATCTCCTTAAATTAAAATTAAATCTTTTCAAAGATATTGTACTTTGAGCGTTTGTAGAGTGGGTAGGCTAAGGTAGTCATTGGCTGCTGAGATCTAGAGCGCTAACGAATTCGGAGGTCATATGTGTGTGCACAGCTTTAATTAACTTAACAGTTATAATTTATGCTCGAACCAGGTCTAAAGAAACATCGTTCATATATAGTGTGTTATAAGATAGAGTGTTTTTGCAGTAAGTTTTTTATTATTATTTATCAAAGTTTTATGTAGGAAGCCGCTGCGTGCATCTCTATTCGCTCGCCCCACACTGTACCCAAAAACTCCCTAGACGACTATAGTCGACTATCTATCGCCTTATGCGAACCACAACTCATACGGATGAAAATCAGTCCCGGTTGTTCACATCTTCAATCAAGCATCGTACGTACAAGTTTATATTTGTTTAAATTAGTTACATTTATTCATAACTTAAGCATCGTTGAAGCAAGCATCGTTAAGCAACTTAAGCAAGCATCGTACGCACAAGTGAATAGTTAGGACTAATATATATCTGTGTAAATTAGTCCCAGTTATTCACAACTCAAACAAAGCATCGTGCGTACGAGTCCAATAACTGGGACTAATTTTTATCAGTGTAAGTTGAGGTTGACATTAGATGATTTGGATAACTCGAAGATCCAGTGCGTGTATAAGTATAACCCGAGCACTGCCAGTGAGGGTGTGGTCAGCGCGTAGTTCACTGCTGTTGTGTCATTTCTGCTGTAAACGAACCGGAAGAAAAGAAAATGGGACCCCTGCTATTTGGAGTTTGAAATTGAATGGGTTCATCGTTGGCTAGTTCTTTGACGGACGTGTTAGCTGACACGAAGCATAAGATTTTACTGAAAAATTAAAATATAATACAACGCTCATGATTGCTGCTAAACAAAATTGAAGAGAATGTTATGATTTCGTTGCTTTTGTAAGCTACTACCCAGTAAAAATGAATCTATCAATGACTCAACCCTTATGAATAAAACTTTCGTATAAATTTGGATCTGCGTACGTGTTAACCAGAAAAACGTGTGCGCTCACCTGCCCTTACGTATTTCTTTTTGCACTGGACCTGCTAAGTCATTGCACTACACAGCTCCATACATTTTCATTTTATTCCCTGGTCTCTCCATGCACTTCATTCGGCTGCTTGTTGTTCTTAATTAAGAAAATAGCTGGTGGTGCTTGGCGCGAAAACTGATGACTGCGAATGTAAATTACTGTTGTGCTTGTGCGTGATTATTACCTGGTAGTATAAGACCTGAAATAGGAACTTGGCTCATTTCTGCCACCTCATTCTATTTTTCCAACTCGAAAGCCTGAGACGGGAAGAGAAGCCTGTACTTCCAGCATGACAGTGCACCAGTTGTCATTCTGCACCGTATGTCTGTGCTCAGCATTCAACAAACAGAGGGCTGCGGTGCGTGAGCATTTCTCTTACATGACGTCACAAACGACTTTAAATTTTCCTTCATTCCAAAAAATAGATGATAAATTCAAAGGAGTGAAATATCCATCGTTCTGAACCTTCACTCAATTAACAACTATTTTTCACTCAATATTGTCAGAACTCAGACCAACATTCGAGCACCTCGAGTAGCGTTTTGACTGTGCTGCGACGAAAGCCAGTGCAACACCTTGTGCAGTGATGCCTTTTCATGATACCACATTGAATGGTATAGTGCATGTAGGGTGTGACCTCACATGGCTTTACATTATTAGAGCATGAGTGTGTTTCAACTTAAATTTGACCTTTATTGGCAATAAAACTAATTAAATTGCCTGAAGCTTCAATTTCAGTGACTCAACCATTCCCTAAGTAACACTGTTCAGTGATAAACACATTCTAAGTTTAAACTGCAAGAAACGTAAAGTCGCTCACTTTTAAACTTTCTAGGCACAGGTAATTCCTTACAGCCGTGCATTCCAGCGGAAGGGAAAACAATCCTGCATGGCTAATGTAATCAAAGAAAGACTTGCTCGTGCCGCTGCCTGCCAAAAGAAGTTAATTAGTCCATTACCGCAAGCATCTGGCAAAAACGCCGCAATTTTGGGCAGGAGGATAACTTGAGGGAACAGCTGCAGCAATTCTTCCTGTACAACTCCCGCTCGAATTAATTTTGCTTTTCTTCTTCTTCTTTTCAGGCGAAGCCTGGACTGACTACTAAACTGACTTCAGGAGAACTCGACTGGTCTGCTTCATATTTTCTCCGACGTCGCCATCGTCTAACTCCTCTGTGGGAAGCTAGCCAAGTCAATAATGTCCAAATCGTTACCTCGCTAATTTTTGTTTTCAAGTGAGCATTTGGAAAAAGTTCCACTAAAAATGATTCACTGCAAACATGAAAACCTCATGTTATGTTTTACCTTTTCGATGCGCTGAAGGCTGGGCGCAGATTGTTACCTTGAAGATAACATCTGCCGTGTTTTCTCCCGGCCTTAAAATGTTGTCGGACTGCCGAGGTTTATTTTTGTGATGAGGCGAAAGGCGACACAAGAAATTGTGATAATATTTGCTAAGCCTCCCTCATTTTCCTCCGCTGTGCGTCCGTGTGATAACAAAGGCTTCCTAAATCCGCTAAGCTAAAATATTAAATATCATCTTTGCTGCCCCGAATATTCTGATGAATTCAAGCTTGAGCAATAATTTAGAATACGTTATAACCAATACGCAAGTGTGTAACAAGCAGTGTTCGTAAAACCATTGTCTTATCTGAAACCACAAAGAAACTACTTATGAATAAGAATATAGTTAAATTATTAATTGGTGCAACAAGCAGTGTTCATAAATCGTGTGTCTGAACTGAAACTACAGAGCAACTACTTATGAATAAGATTATTCCTACATAATTTGTTGGTGCAACAAGCAGTGTTCATAAATCCTTTGTCTGAACTGAAACTGCAAAATTACTTATGAAATGAGTATAGTTATATAATTTATTGGAGGACAATAATTGCTGTAGTATGCGCTCAGCACTCGAGACAGCGCCAGAGCGACACGATCAAGTTTAATGGTCTTAACTTGGACGTCCGCAAGACTCACAAGATGCCGCACAAGCTCGAGTACGAGATCAGCAGCTTTACGAGTGAGTGAAGAAAATTATGGTTGAGTAAACACGCACGGTGGTGAGTAAACAGATATTCTAGTCAGTAAGCAGGGATTCTAGTGAGCAAACAGAGGTTTTTGTGCGTGAGCTAAGATTATTGTGAGCAAAGAGGGATGCTGTTTTGAAGATAAGGATGTTGGTATGTAAACAGGGGAGCTGGTATATAAACACAGATATTGGTACTTAAACAGGGATGCTGGTATGTAAACAGGAATTCTTATATGCAAACAAGGTTGCTTGTTTGTGAGCAGGGAGGTTTGTGCATAAGCAGCAATTCTGATGACAGGAATTATGGTAAGTAAATAGCGACGCTGGCATGTAAATTGAGATGCTGGTATGTGAACAGGGATGCTTCCTAGTGAACAGCCTCGCTCTGCCTCATAAGGAAGGCTGATGCCTATAACGAGTTTAAGTAAAGAAGAATGAGTGCTACTGAGTATTGAAGAGTTGTAAAGAAAGGACTGGTGATGAGCAATGAACATCTCTCGGGAGGAAAGAGAAATTTGGTAGCGTGAGTTATGAAAACCGTTTTCATATTATTTATTATTGTTACAGATCGTTGGAGGATTTTCATACTTTCGAGTCGAAAATTTTAACATCAACGTTAAATATTCATTGAATATTCCATTTCGCCAGTGAATCTAATGATTTTTAACTATCAATCTCAACGCTCAATCTGACGATCATTAACAGTCTGTTTTGATGAGCCATTTTCCTAATACTCCCATTCAAAGTTTTCTCATTCGTTCGTTTATTATTTGTAATGAGGGCAGCTGTTAAGAAGTAAAGGCAGCCTGTAAACAGTGTATGCGGCTGTCAAAAAGTTGAAGTCAGTTCGTAAATAACGAGTTGAATTTCCTCAGTCACCACATGCAGCAATAAACTGTTTTTGAACAGTTGTTCTAGAAAAGAGCAATAAACTGTGTTTAATGTGAAGTTCTAGAAAAATGGAGGAAGCTGTGTTTATTTTACTGATCTGGAAAATAGCAATAAACTGTGCTGGTTGTGTTGTTCTAGAAAAGCGCAATAAGCTATTTTTATACAGTTCTTCTAAAATAGAATAATAAATTGTGTTTGTATTTTTCTCTAGAAAAAACAATAAACTGTGTTTGTTGTGCTGTTCTAGAATACGACGATAAACTGTTTGCGCTGATCTAGAATCACAATATAAGCTGCTCTTGCTTCATGTTTGAACGGTTATTTCGAAATAAAATCCATGTACATTCATCTGAATGTGTTGTAAGCTTTCATGGATGGGTATACTCAGAGGAAATTGCCAAAATACAATCGAATACATGGGCAATTTCAAATTAGTTGTAGTTTCTAGCCAATAAACTGTGAGCTGATGATTTCAATCTTTTGAAGTACGGTATTTTGGTGATGTGTTTTGTGTTACGTGCCTTTGTACCTCATAACGAGACTTACTCATGTGAAGTTTTGTCTCTCTTGCTTGTGCCTCAGATATCGATCTGCACGGTTGTACAGGGTGTGACAATCAACCCTGAATTTTTAGGCTTTCTCAGCCTTCTCTATAATGCAGGATATTGATTGTTGCACCCTGTAGATAGAAGGACATTCCGGAGTGAGCAGTGACCTAATGAAACCTGTACTCTCACCTACGTCCAATTCTTTTGTACCTGATGTTGTGTTCTTCTCACCGGTGATTTGTACAAGAAAGCTCAGCTGTGAATCATTCCTTCAAAAACCAATATCGAACGAAATGTGTTCAGCTACTTAATCACGAGGGCAAAAAAAAATATTTTTTCTCGAATGCGTGTACTAGCTCCAATGCTAAAATGGTCATTCATGATTCTGCATTATGAATTTTTCATGAAAGCAATAATAAATGTGTTAGTGATAGCTCAGTTTGCCAGTGCTAGACTAGAATTGTCATTTTTTCTAACCCGTTTTTTTAATGTCACTACTAAACCCGTGAATGTATTTGCGCTAGGTTATTTGTTTCAGTCACGGTCGCGAGACCGGCTTTTCTGGCCGAAATCCCCAAGCTAAGGCTTTTTCAGATAAAATTTAACCACTTAGCTCTTGACCACCTTACAGGGTTGTCGCAGGAGATTGAGTAAGTTTTATAAACGATTTTATTCTAAAAAGCTAAAACTTTAGATGCTTCACCAATCAAAAAATTGATCTGACAATACCGGTCCCAGTATGACAAGGAGGCCGCAGCCCACAGCTCCAAAGAGCCAGACCCAACTCCTGCCTCTATGTCCACGTGATGTTTGATACCTGCGCTGCCCGTTCGTGTACGTCCTCGAGTCCACTGCACTCGTCATAATTGAACTGTGGGAGATATGTTCAAACTTCGCATTTCTTCTCATTTCCTTAGGCTTCGAAGTCACATACAGCTACTCGTGTTCTTGATTTTTTTCGCGTAGTTCATTCTTCAGTTCACAACTCCTCCACGAAGGTCTCTTAAACAAAAATGGAGGAAAACTCCTCCAGTTTTCCTGTCTCACGCAGGCACTTCGTACATTGTATTCTAAAAAAAGTTGCACGAATATTTAAATTGTACGCCCGCTGGAACGAATAAGTCTAACATGTTCCAGCATTTTTAACTAAAAGTCTAATATTGCAGTCCGACATTTTTGACTAAGTGTTAAGTATAACATTTTCAACCGTAAAGCTAACATTGTATTCCAACATTTTTAACTTATTGTCAAGTCCAACATTTCTAACAACAAGTTTAAGATTGTGGTTCAATATTTTTAACTTAGTGTTAAGTCCAACATTTTTACCTTATACTTAAGTCCAACATTTTCAACAGTAAGTCTAAAATTGTAGCCCAACATTTTCAACAGTAAGTCAAACATTGTAGTCCAACACTTTGAACTTATTGTCAAGCCAAACATTTCTAACAACAAGTCTAACATTGCAGTCCAACATTTTCAACAACAAATCTAACATTGTAGTCCAACATTTTCAACATCAAGTCTTACATTGCAGTCCAACATTTTCAACAACAAATCTAACATTGTAGTCCAACATTTTCAACATCAAGTCTTACATTGCAGTCCAACATTTTCAACAACAAATCTAACATTGCAGTCCAACATTTTGAACTTATTGTCACGCCTAACATTTCTAACAACAAGTCTAACATTGCAGTCCAACATTTTCAACAAGTCTTACATTGCAGTCCAACATTTTCAACAACAAATCTAACATTGTAGTCCAACATTTTCAACAAGTCTTACATTGCAGTCCAACATTTTCAACAAAAAATCTAATATTGTAGTCCAACATTTTCAACTACAAGTCTTACATTGCAGTCCAACATTTTCAACAACAAATCTAACATTGTAGTCCAACATTTTCAACTACAAGTCTTACATTGCAGTCCAACATTTTCAACAACAAATCTAACATTGTAGTCCAACATTTTTAACTTATTGTCAAGTCCAACATTTCAAAAAAGTCCATCACAGTAGAGCACAACCTAACACCAACTGATGACGGCGGTGTGCAGGTGAGGACGCGGCCAGCAAGGCGCAGGAGCTGCTGCTGCAGGGGCCGGGCGCGCGGGGCTGGTGCTCGGCCAGGTTCTCCATCTACCCTCAGGAGCTCGTGCTGCGACTCCGCCAGCGCTGCCACCTCTCTCGGGTCCAGATACTGGCCCACCAGGCATACATCCGTGGGTGTTGTGCGGGTGGTACCTTAAATGCCTGCATCTGTGGGTGTTGTGCGGGTGGTGGCTTGGTGGATGCGTGATGATGCCTGCATCTGTGGGTGGTGTGCGGGTGGTGGCTTGTTGGATGCGTGAGGACATACATCCGTGTGTGTTGGGCGGCTGGTGGCTGGTTGGATGCGTGAGGATGCCGACATCCGTGTGTGATGTGCGGGTGGTGGCTTGTTGGACGCGTGAGGGCTTACATCCGTGTGTGTTGTGCGGCTGGTGGCTGGTTGGATGCGTGAGGATGCCTACATCCGTGTGTGATGTGCGGGTGGTGGCTTGTTGGATGCGTGAGGACTTACATCCGTGTGTGTTGTGCGACTGGTGGCTGGTTGGATGCGTGAGGCTGCCTACATCCGTGTGTGATGTGCGGGTGGTGGCTTGTTGGATGCGTGAGGACTTACATCCGTGTGTGTTGTGCGGCTGGTGGCTGGTTGGATGCGTGAGGATGCATACATCCGTGTGTGATGTGCGGGTGGGGGCTTGTTGGATGCGTGAGGGCTTACATCCGTGTGTGTTGTGCGGCTGGTGGCTGGTTGGATGCGTGAGGATGCATACATCCGTGTGTGATGTGCGGGTGGGGGCTTGTTGGATGCGTGAGGACTTACATCCGTGTGTGTTGTGCGGCTGGTGGCTGGTTGGATGCGTGAGGATGCATACATCCGTGTGTGATGTGCGGGTGGGGGCTTGTTGGATGCGTGAGGACTTACATCCGTGTGTGTTGTGCGGCTGGTGGCTGGTTGGATGCGTGAGGATGCATACATCCGTGTGTGATGTGCGGGTGGTGGCTTGTTGGATGCGTGAGGGCTTACATCCGTGTGTGTTGTGCGGCTAGTGGCTGGTTGGATGCGTGAGGATGCATACATCCGTGTGTGATGTGCGGGTGGGGGCTTGTTGGATGCGTGAGGGCTTACATCCGTGTGTGTTGTGCGGCTGGTGGCTGGTTGGATGCGTGAGGGCTTACATCCGTGTGTGATGTGCGGGTGGTGGCTTGTTGGATGCGTGAGGGCTTACATCCGTGTGTGTTGTGCGGCTGGTGGCTGGTTGGATGCGTGAGGATGCCGACATCCGTGTGTGATGTGCGTGTGGTGGCTTGTTGGATGCGTGAGGGCTTACATCCGAGTGTGTTGTGCGGGTGGTGGTTTGTTGGATGCGTGAGGGCTTACATCCGTGTCTGTTGTCCGGGTGGTGGTTTGTTGGATGCGTGAGGGCTTACATCCGTGTCTGTTGTCCGGGTGGTGGCTTCTGGATGCGTGAGGATGCCTGCATCCTTGGGTTCTGTTTTGTTTGGGTCTTAGATGCTTGCATCCGTGGGTCCTCTTTTGTTTGGGTCATACATGCCTACATCCGTGGTTCCTCTTTTGTTTGGGTCTAAGATGCCTGCATCCGTGGGTGTTGTGTGGGTGGTATCTTAGATGCCTGCATCCGTGGGTATTATTTGAGGGGTGTGAGGATGTCTGCATCCGTGGGTGTTTTCTGGGTGGTGTCTTAAATGCCTACATCAGAAGGTTCTGTTTCTGTTCGCTCGAATTTTTGGCTCCTCAATGTTTGTTCTCGGGTAAAAATTATGAGAGGACACAAGCTTCGTGTGGGCAGCCTCAATCTTGAAATTTTCATTCGTAAGAATGGGGAATTTTTCCTGTATTGTTGTATATTATAGATGATGTTTTCTGTTAATTCATACCGTAAAATTTCGCTCATTTTCAAGTAAATTAGGATGGAAAAATGACATATGGCTTTACCATTTACTTTGTCGGCTTTATTTTTATATTAGGCGTGGCAAATCACGCATTTGAGTGGGTCTTTTTTACGTCGTGACTTTTCTACTCAAGCGTTAAATTAGGCCCAGCATTTGATTTCTTTTTTCCCATCAATCTTGCGTGATTTCGAGGTGACTTTATTCTCTTCAATAATAAAATTAGGCGTCAAAATCAATTCATTTGATCGTATCTATTTTACAGGATACTTTAATTTTCTTGACTTTTTCTCTATAAGGCGCCACGATCCATTCATTTGAGCGTTTCTATTTCCAGCGATACTTTGACTTTTCCTGCCTTTTTCTCTATACTTAAATAAGGCACCACGATCCATTCATTTGAGCGTTTCTATTTCCAGCGATACTTTGACTTTTCCTGCCTTTTTCTCTATACTTAAATAAGGCACCACGATCCATTCATTTGAGCGTTTCTATTTCCAGCGATACTTTGACTTTTCCTGCCTTTTTCTCTATACTTAAATAAGGCACCACGATCCATTCATTTCAGTGTACCTATTTCACACGATGCCTTGATCTCTTGCTGCCTTCTACTCTATGTTCAAATTAAACACCACAATCCATTCATTTGAGAGCATTTTTTCACTATATACTTTGACCTTACAGCCGAACGTATTCAACTGCTGATCGGCGACTGCCCCCCTGAGGAAGACCTAAGCCTCCAGACGGCGCAGTTCACTGCCCTGGGATACATCAATCTCTCCAGCAACAGCCACACGCTGCACAAAGCCAGGGAGCTCAAAAGTGTCAATGTTGACTGTACGGGTACTTTCCTCAAGATCCTTCTCTATAGAAACTACGTCAACAAACTCAATAAATTTAATCAGGTACGTTACTCTCTTAAGAATGAACATCGTACCACATCATTTTCTGTGAATGGATGAAAGTATAAAAAATCGAGTGTGTGAATGGATGAGAGTACAATGAAGTGTGCCAATGGATGACAGTACACTCGAGTATGTGTATGGATGAGAGTGCAATGGAGTTTGTGAATGGATGACGGTACACTCGAGTGTGTGAATGGATGAGAGTACAACGGAGTGTGTGAATGTATGAGAGTACAATAGAGAGGGTTCGATGTGCGACGATGTGCGATCCAGGTTCGACGAAAAAGAATTTCAAGATGTAATATGATCTCATCAGGTAACTTTACCTTCGATTTTCTCAAGTACAAAACTATGTACGAATAAATTAAGGGTATTGCGCTGAGATCGTGGCAAGAAGGTCTTAGTTTAAGGCGAGTGCTGGTAGACCGACTTTACGTAAATCTCTTTCATAAGCCAAATACCAGGAAAATATGTCAGATGGACTAAAACTTTTCATCAACAAAGATAACTTAGTCGATTGAGAAAGCACTCAGAAACTGCTTTGAGAGCTGAAAGGAGATCCTTTTGTACGACACTACGACGCTGTTGGCCTTTATATGGAAAAATGTATGCCCTCAGGAAGTACAGGATAGCCAGTAGGCTTAGGTTAGTAAGTTTTGTTTATTCTATGCCTCGGGACTTGCACTCCCAGGGGAATACTTTTAGGTATCCTCAGCTATAGATAGGCCTTAGAGACTTCTGTTTTTCGTGCTCACTTTATTTATTTCAGTTTCTTTGTTTTTTGCTATCTCTTGTTTGTATGTTCTTCCTCTTCGTACCTAGCTTGCTGCTTCTACGTACTGAGTTTCATTTGAGGAAATACACCTCGTGCCAATAGTGCCCGTTTTCTACTATCGTTACTAAGTAGTTCCCTTTTCTTCACTCATTTGAGGTTGCGTTCGTTGTGGCTGTAGAGCCTTGAACCAAATATTGTGTCAATACATGGGAAAATTGTGTAATAATGCAGAAGCTATTCGAATTATACATCATCATCAACTGCGAATCTCCTTTTATGACGTTGAACATCAGTCTAAATTAGCCTACTAATATAATCCTTGGTTCAAGTTATGAACAAATGGACAACTTTTTATTCACTGACCCTAAATATCTAGTCAGTAAAGAATTCCAGACTGTGAATATCCAGTAAATATCTATCCAGTGACTTTCACTTCAGTTGCGATACATCCTTTCCAAGTTAGAGGTCGTTTGTGTGTTTTTCATTGCCCTGCTTGAAGTTTGACGTCGTTCATGCCGTATTTTTCGCTCCAGTCTCTAGTTTGACGACGTGATTGCCAGGTGAAGATATAGGGTTTATTTTCAATTTAACATCTCTATTGTGTTCCAAAAACAATCGAACACATCTCGTTCAAATTTATGTTAAAGCTACCGAATAGCAATTTGTAAAATGGGATTAAATTTTTTCGTAAAATAATATGAACAATAAATCTATCAGTTTGCGTTTTTCAAAAGTGCATGTAATTCCTTTGTTTAAGTAATTTGTTCTCATTTCTCATGCAGAGAAGTTTTGCTCTATGAGGGACGCATATTCGTGGGACGCACTGAATAGCGAACAATTTATTTTCTATTTTCTTTCTATTTTGGTGCTTTCAAGCGCAGCATAAGGGAACAATACGGGTGAGATCGTGGCGGTCTTTGTTATGGGACGTTTCCCGAGCTAAATGTTTGATAGGCCTTCCTTTTGTTCAAATACAATAGGTTTCTTTGCTTTGTTAAGGACCATTTTTTCCGGTCGCTGCTGATCTTTTTTTAGCACCTTTTCATTTCTTTCTTCAACTCTCACGTAGATTCATAACTTCTTCCAGTTTTGCTGTTATTCGCAAGGAATCCTGTTAGTGAACACACTTGTGTATAGACTCCCCGTTTTCTTCATTTCATCTTTAACAGTGCCTCCTTCTTTCCTTTCTTAGGAACACATTTCAAGCGGTTAGGGAGCCTTGAACAAACTGATAATCTAATCTGGCGTTATCAAGATTTGTGCGCCGTACGATTCAAATACCAGGCTCTTGCTACAGGTTTACGAACCCTCGATCATTTCACACGAAAAGCGAGTGCAATTTACAACTAGCCACTGTGACCACCGCAAATTACAGCTACAGGACCTGAGTTTGATTCAAGAGGAACAAAATGCATGTGCTTTGTTGTGTGATAGACCCATTCAAGCTTATGAAAAACACTAATTTTATGTTTCGGTACATTAAGTCAGGTGCTTGCTGGGCGTCTTCAATGTCGCCACCTTGCTAGGGCGTTTCCATCTTGCTGAAGGAAATGTTGACAAAACTCGTTGGAACTGTATATAGCTGAATTTCAGGTATCAAGCTAAAGTTGCACCGCCAGTGCAAAATTTCCGTCAACAATCGGCTCCCCCAAGCAAGGTGGTAATAAGATGAATTAAAACTACACTAGAGCACGCATTTAAATGTTATTGTTAATGCTATTTTAGTTCTTAACTATTTATTAATAGTTAGGATAATTAATGGTATTAATGCTAAATAATAGCAAACAGGGTTATTAAAGGACGTCAAAGTTGACTGGCTATGTAACAGCGCGGGACTGTTGTTAAAAACAAAATTACTTCCGCGTGTTGTGTACATAAATTACGTAGCATAGGAGCGGCATTAACGCGTACGAGTGTGGCATATCTTACAAACAGACAAATCGCTTGGTGTGCCGTATGTGATGGGTAGACAACTCATATGGTGTAAGAAAGATGTTAACATGTATCACGCGGAGCATATATCTTTACGTCATGTGTAGACAATTCACGTGGCGTAGGAATGGTGCTAGTACTTACCACGTGCGGAACGTAGCCTTATGTTATGCGCAAACAAGTCATGTATAAGAGTGGTGCTGACTCGGCCGTACGTCATGTGTAGACAAGCAATGTATGTGAGTGTTAACACGTGCATCATACGGCCGTATGTCATGTATAGACAAGTCATGTCTGTGAGTGTTGAGACGTACGCTGTACGGCAGGTGGCGCTGGTGGCGGTCAACGTGCTAGGCAACGAAGTGGAAGACAACAACAACAGCGTGTCCCCCGACGGGGCGGGGGGGCGGGTGCCCTCCGTGCGGCGGGTGGAGGGGGAGGGGGACGGGGGACATGACTTCCCCCCCCACCACGACCTCGCCTTCTCCATGTACGTCGACACCGAAGTCACCGCCGTCCTGCAGCAGCTCTCCCTCAAAAGAATCGCTGCCAAAAAAGGTGATGCCATGCGAAAATTGTACGTAAGGCTTTTGTTTCAGAAATTGTTCGTTCAGTTTTTTTCTCAATCCAAAAAATGGCTCCAAAAATGGGTAATGCAAAGCAAGAATCATACCGAAAATTTTCATTTTCCTAAATCGCTACTTGAGTTTTTTTATTCAAAAATCGTTTTCAAAACAGTTAGTATAACGCCTAAATTGTAAACAAGATTTCTAATTTTTCTCAATTGCTCCCTGGGTACTTTCATCCAAAAATTGCTGCTAAAATAAGGTAACACAACCCTTAAATTATACACAAGATTTTTATTTCTCTTCATCACCCAAAATTACCCCAACCTTTCGATTACCTTTCTTTAATCACTGCAGTAGTTTTATGAAAGATTTATGTAGGATTGCAACTTTCTCTAATCACCGCCGTAGTTTTATGAAAGATTTATGTAAGATTGCAACTTTCTCTAATCACTGCCGTAGTTTTATGTAAGATTTATGTAAGATTGCAACTTTCTCTAATCACTGCCGTAGTTTTATGTAAGATTTATGTAAGATTGCAACTTTCTCTAATCACTGCCGTAGTTTTATGTAAGATTTATGTAAGATTGCAACTTTCTCTAATCACTGCCGTAGTTTTATGTAAGATTTATGTAAGATTGCAACTTTCTCTAATCACTGCCGAAGTTTTATGAAAGATTTATGTAGGATTGCAACTTTCTCTAATCACTGCCGTAGTTTTATGTAAGATTTATGTAAGATTGCAACTTTCTCTAATCACTGCCGTAGTTTTATGTAAGATTTATGTAAGATTGCAACTTTCTCTAATCACCGCCGTAGTTTTACGTGAGATTTATGTAAGATTGCAACTTTCTCTAATCACTGTCGTAGTTTTATGAAAGATTTATGTAAGATTGCAACTTTCTCCAATCACCGCCGTAGTTTTATGTAAGATTTATGTAAGATTGCAACTTTCTCTAATCACCGCCGTAGTTTTATGTAAGATTTATGTAAGATTGCAACTTTCTCTAATCACCGCCGTAGTTTTATGTAAGATTTATGTGAGATTGCAACTTTCTTTAATCACCGCCGTAGTTTTATGTAAGATTTATGTAAGATTGCAACTTTCCCGAATCACCGCCGTAGTTTTATGTAAGATTTATGTAAGATTGCAACTTTCTTTAATCGCCGCCGTAGTTTTTTCAAGTTGAAGTGTAAAAATTTTACTGGGATACTTTTGAATAGGTTTGAAAGATTTCTAAGCTTGATAATTATGGTCTGAATTTTGCCCCATGAAAAACTAACGCAGGCTTGAGGCTATTTTAAAGAATAAGTAAGACGTGTGCAGTAAGAAAACGCTAAAGAGAAACAACGTATCACTTGATATGTATCCTATTTTCAAAGATTAGGTAATACTTTCGTCATAATGGGGTTGCAGCTTAAATTTCAGTCCAACATAAAAACTCCTACGTTTTTCGTGTAGTAGAAGTAGCATCAACGACTGACAATCATTGTATGGACGATTGTCCATACTCACGGGTAAGGACGTACTTACTGATGCATCGAAATATTGCACTGATATTTTCAAAAATCAGGTAATACCTAATGTTCCAGTTTTGTATCTATTTTCTCAACGTAGTTTCATGTGCGATTTATTAATATGATAATGAATACTTTGATTAATGAATACGATGAACATGTTCAACTATTAGATTTCCCTCAGTTTGCCACTTTCTATCATCCAACCAGGAACAAATTTGATCATTGTTTATGATGAAGACATAAAACAATTATGTTCCTCTCAAACTGTCCGTTACGAGCATCCAACAAGAAGCCAAGGTAAATCCACTTACTATTCCATAAATAGCTTTTAGATTGGTTTCTACTTCACAGCAGGTGAAAGGTGAAACTCGATGTCGTCTAGCGTCATAATAAAAACTCATAAAAAACATTTAGAGGAGATTTCAAGTCATATTCGTGCCAAAGGTTTTGATGAAGATTCAAACTCCATCATTTTTCTTTTCTCTTCTACTGTAATTCACTCATAATCGAGTCTCTCACTTGTGTCCACCATTTCACGTCTAGTGTAGTATTTGATTTGTATCTTAGATTAAATATGATTAGGTGCTGTAAAATACCATTTCTATGTGATACTCTAGAGCTCTCTGAACTCTTAGGAGTCTATTAGGTTGTATGTAGATTTACCAATTGCAAAATTCTCACGTGATAATTTATTGCTATTAGTGGGAAATTATTCATTTCATATCAATATTGTACTCAAATCTACGGTAATGACTCCTGAAATTTAAGTTACATACAAAAGTTCAATCTGGTCAAATTAGTCTACGGTAGATTGACCTAGAATTTAACTTACTTCCTCAAAGTCATAAATAACACACTGCGGTATCGACTCTAACGTTTCAAAATCTCCTCCAAGTCTCTAGACTCAAAAGAATTGCCGTATTCAATCTGATATAGTTATCGTTGTAATTCAAAGCACAATTTTCTTCGTAAGCTCCGTTTTCTACTTAGCGGCACACGCAGTGAGTCAGTGGCACCACACCCTCCCTTGGCTGCGTCCGTGTGTTTGTGTCGCTCTTCAGTCTATCCAGTTCGGGAAAAAATTCAAATACTCAAAAAATATGCTGCCCAATCTCAATTCCTATGAAATTTCTGGCCAGAAAATGTCATAAATGTTAGGAAAGGAAGTGTTTTAGTGAGGCAGCTACCCGGGTTGTAACCTTGTATCGTAACCTGATCGCTGCGCTCCAGCAGCTCATCATAGGGAAAGCAAGCTGCTCGAGAGAAAGTAGATCATAATTTTCCTCTACTACAAATATCTAGGAAAGTTTATAAGCATTCCCTCCTCAGTGAGTGTGGCGCGTTGTTACCATAAATTGAACTGGAAGGAACTTTTGTTACCTGCTCATGAAATTTTTATCCAATAAAAAGATAAAATAGGGACACGAAGCAGTGTAAGGAAACTCTTCACTCGGGTTGAAAAATACATCTTTTAGAAGTGCAGACTGCTGGAGCCTTCAGCTCTAATGCTGAGGTAGAAAAAAAATATTTAATGACTTAAGTGATCTTTCGAAGTACTGAATTTCCGCGCAAGTGATTTATTTGATTAATAATCTTCTGTGCGAGTGATGCTTTCGGTTGACAATCCCCCGTGCAGTTGATGCTTTTGAAAGCTGAATTAGCGTGCAAGTAAGGCATTCGAGGGGTAGCTGACAGTGCAAGTGACGGGATTTTAGGTATTTGCTCATCTTACTGTTCGTTATTAATATATAAAAATAGTTTAACACGCCAATGAAGTGAAAATTTTGGTTAAAAAGTACCGTACATATGAATCGATAAATTTAGATGTTTTTTTTTTGACGTTCAAGTGTTGCATCTGAATACAATTAAACTCGGTGAGTTAAGTGGTGTGGTCAAGAGGCGTATGATTCTCAGACGAACATATACAAAAGCCTTCCACGTACGAGCGCTGCTTTTGAACAGAAATTCAATATGAATTCTAATGAAATTGGAACTCCAAAGTCTTAGAATACTGCTTCTGTAACTTTCTTTCGATCAATTGATGCAGTTTTTGCTCCAACATGTATCACTTTTTTGCTCCAACATGTATCACTTGTTGTCAAACATTTTAGCAGATCTCCAGTAAATATTGCCATACCTGCATTTGGACACTATTAATGTAATTATAATTACAAATAACTGAATTAAAATATTACAACATAAAATAATATTTATACTTTGTATATTATTATTGTCTATTTTCTTCACTACTGTCTATTTTATCCTGCGCCTTTTATTGTTTTCTTCAACTTTTCCCTTGCCGCATAAACTGTTTTCGATCTTGCTGTATCTACATGCAGGGTATGGGAACACACCTCGTGCATAAATTGCCCATTCCCTGAATACAGAACTAAATTATTTCTACATCCTCTTTTGTGAACACCTTAGCAGCTGTTAGAGAGCCATAAACTAACTCATAATTTGATATTTTGGTAGTCCACTACGTATTTTTATTTGTTTCGTTGCGCACCGAGGCATCATTTCTTTTTTTGACTGAATATTCGGTTAAGAAGTGAAGTCTTGTTCGACATGAAAGTGAGTTTTCAGATTCATAAACTGGTAGCCGTAGATAATTTTATCAGGAAATGATGGCCGTTAAGGCGCAAGAAACGGATTAGATTGTGATGAGAATCAATTAATGTTATCGTTTGTCGTTACATTTGGTGGTGAGAATCAATTGTGACTTTGAGAACGAACTAAAACACTTGCAAAATACCGTAAGTTACATTTAGTTGCAAGTTAAACAAAAATTATTTTAATGGAGAGACATTGACTATATTGCCTTGTAAGAATTTCATGAGAGTTCACCGGAAATGAAACATTTCTGAAAGCCGAAGTGTGGTTCATCGAACTCTTTAGAATTCCATAGCGATTCCACCTGATAGACGTCACTTGCAAAGTGATAACATGCATTTTGAGTTGCAAGCCGAACAAAATAACATAAGTTCTATGTCAATAACTGATTAGGTTGATTTTGTGTCGTGAGCCGAAAAAAAAATTGCCCAAGTTTTACACGAATAACTTACTTTGTTGAAGCCAGACCGTGTTAGAATAAATTTTGTGAGAGATGTAAGTGTAAGAACCAATTTTACGACCCAGACGACAGACTCGAGTACGCCCGACGGCTGCAGCGCGCTGCAGAGCTCCTCAAGACAGCGGGGGAGCGGCTCGGCAAGTTTGAAATAGAGAAGCGACTGGCGCTCGACACCAACGATTTCGATAAAGCCAAGCGCAAAAGTCAGCTTATCATCGACTACCGACAGCAGGTGTACAAGTCTCTCGCACTCGATGACCTCCTTGAAAAGAAAGGGGTGAGTTTTCCCAAATTTTGTATTCAACAATGTTAGTAAACCTTATTCGTTTCGCTTTTGATGCTCAAATTGAAAAAATGAACGTAGGCAGAGTAATCATGCCGCTGCACTCATTAATGTGTTCATGTGCTTGAGTAATATTACGAGACGTAGTTGCTCGATACAGAACATCTTGTTTGACATTCGAGTTTGCACCCCAATTGGCTTTTTTTCTTTTTAGTCTTTTTAAGTACGTCGAATCTTTTTAACTACGTCGAATCTTTTTAAGTACGTCGAATCTTTTCAAGTACGTCGAATCTTTTTAAGTACGTCAAATCTTTTTAAGTACGTCGAATCTTCTTGAGTACGTCGAATCTTTTTAAGTACGTCGAATCTTTTTAAGTACGTCGAATCTTTTTAAGTACGTCGAATCTTTTTAAGTACGTCGAATCTTTTTAAGTACGTCGAATCTTTTTAAGTACGTCGAATCTTTTTAAGTACGTCGAATCTTTTTAAGTACATCGAATTGAATAAAATAAAAGAGAATACAACAAGTGAAAAGATCCAAGTGGCTCGTTCTCGAGTAACATCCCAAGTGCTATGTCGTTAGACACCAATCCCGCATCACCCAGTTTACCTTTTTCGCCGGAGCATGCATGATTTTCGCCGCCCAGGCTATTTAATTACTTATGCGGCGAACACCATGCATGCAGGCGGCGAAAAAGTTAGACTGGGAGGTACCAAATAAAAAATACAAGAGAAACCACAAACAAGTGTACAGTAATCAATATTCACGCTCATGCGCAGGTGTACTCGTATTAACCCTAAAAGTAATCATTTCTCGGTCTTCTTAACAGTAGGCGCAATATTGTAGATGCACTTGAAGAGAACAAAAACTTTACGAGTCACTCTTGAACGTGTAGTTCACTCTGTTTACAGTCGGCACATAATTGAAGGTGCGTTCGAAGGGAACAAAAACTTCATGACTCACTCATATATCGATCGGTTATCAGCAGCAGCTTTGACGGAGCCTAGCTCCCTATTTTCCGGCTGCTTGTGTGAACCCAGCGCACAACACAACCGTCTTCTTCTTTGTTTCACCGAAAAATTACGCTACATAACCCATGTATTATTTTCAATTTTTTTGCCCCTACTTTCTTTTGAAACGGACACACAGCCATTTTCACACTTACCAAGTTCTTGAAATTCATTTTTTGCTGGCCAAAGTTACAGTATTTGAACAGACATTCAATTAGGCTTAATAGGTTACTGGAAAAAGACCTAATTTGGTGAATTTGACTAGTAGAAATGAAAGTTCAGCCCCCACCACTGCGGTGTACAAATAGTATCTCCATGACTGAACTATCCGAATAGTATTTCCAGAGGTATCTCCAAATAGTATCCGAATAAGCATCAAAAAATAGTAGTATACAATGGTATATACAAATAGTATCCGAGCAGTATCTTCAAAACTAAATACAAATAGTATCTCCAAAAGTATATACAAATAGTATTGGAATAGTATCTCCAAATAGTATCCGAACATATATATATATGTAGTAATAGTATATACAATAGTATATAGAAATAGTATACGAAAAGTATCTCCAAATAGTATCGGAACAGTATCTCCAAATAGAATCCGAACATACATATAGTAATAGTAGATACAATAGCATATACAAATAGTATCCGAATAGCATTTCCAAAAGTATCTCCATGGCCGAACTACCAGGATTCCCTGGGCGTGTCTTGTGTTCTGCGCCATGTTACTTTGTGATGCTTCTTGTGTTCTTACACTCATATATCCCCTCATTTATGTCCTGTTACTTCATATTACAAATTATATATAAGTCCTATTACTTTATTTCATTTATATTCTGCGCAGCTGTATACAGGTGCCCGCCCAAAGAATGTACTCATCCTTAGACTTTCAATTGCTCATATGTTTCTCGTCTTTACTTCGGGTGCAACTAAATTTTCTTTTACGATATTTATAATTTTGCTGCATAACTTTTTTTCTTTGATTTAACTTAGACTCTTATCAATGAGATACAAGACCTGTGGTGATGTTAATAGACATTAGACTTGTATCATTGACTTGCACCAATGAGATACGAGACTTGTATCGATATCCATAGACATTCTACTTGTTTCAATGACTTGTATCAATGTCAATAAACACATACTTAAAATCAAAATACCGGAGAACTGGGTAGTCTAAGCGTACGTACAGTTTTCGGGACACCCTATACATCACAGAAAGTATCCTCAATCTTTGCAAGCGTGTACATCACAATAAAAACTCTCAATTTCTACGAGCAACGGAAATTTGAAAATATTGTGGAAGGTTAATAAATGAAAAATAATCGTACAGAAACCGATATGCTGACGTTCTCGAATGTGTTGATGTTACGCTGTATACTGCATCACACTAGTAAATCGTACCCCTTATGCCTCTCTGGGGGATAAACTTTTGTGTTTGGGGGAATTAGCGAGGGAGAATATGTGAGGTCCCGAGATAAAGGCTAGGTTGGCCTTCCTTTCATTAAAATAGAATAGGCTTTTTATATTGTTACGAAACATCTTTTTTCGGTTCATTGCTGTCTTGTTTTACAGTACAGTACGTGCAACTTTCATCATCAACTTTAATTTTGTTTCATAAACTTCTTTCTCAACTTACTGTTTCTATGCACCTTGTATATATACATATTCCGCGTTCTCACAATTCTTTACTATAAAGTGTCTTCTCTTTCTTCTTTTTGGAATGCTTGTATGTGGTTTGGAAGGCTTAAACTAGCATCTAATTCAATCTTATCTCTTTTTTGAAATACGTTAGCACTTACGTTTTT
Organism: Morinoia aosen; assembly: GCA_030386875.1. Classification (NCBI taxonomy): domain Eukaryota; kingdom Metazoa; phylum Arthropoda; class Malacostraca; order Amphipoda; family Talitridae; genus Morinoia; species Morinoia aosen. Next base: position 31,660,401 of record CM059570.1, on the reverse strand, counting down.
CAGCCATCCTAGATCATTCACATAACATGTTGCATTAAGAAACATGTGTGTGGTATATTTCTATTACTGTTGGTGAGACTCGAATGCTTCCCATTTCCCATGCATTTAACTCCCACAGTTGTTTGAATCTTCGGTGCGAGTTCTATTCGTTTGAGTGTAGGGATGCCGATGTTCTAAAAAGGTCCAGTTTTGCTGCGAGCGCTCGTTCCCGGCCCAACAGGTGCCGTAACTCACTACAAGTGTTTTAAAGGGAATGCTTGCTAAGATCGAAAGCAAAAAGTAACGAAACTCACGAAGCCAACCTTCCCGCAGAGACTGAACTCAAACGACAGCGAAGACTTCTCGAACTTACCTACCCTGCCTCCGACTCCTGGCTTCACCTCGCCCCCTTCCACTTCATCTGTGCCATTCAAGGCCTACGGCACGAACCTTCCTCCAGCCAGGCCTGCCCACTCCCCAGTTTACCCCCCACCTTCCCCTCCCAGACCTTACTCTCCTCCACCTCCGGTCCCCAAGAAAACTCCCCCATTGCCCGGTTTGCGCTCCTCGCGCGAAGCCCCCGAGGGTGAGGCGACAATTCGGCCTGGTCATGGGGCCTCGGCGGCCCCACGAGTCATGTCTGCACCCTCGCCCTCCTCCCACAACAGCTACGATGAGAGGACTTTACCAGCCCTCAAACAGTGAGTCTTCGATGCTTGGTTCTATCCTCTAGCGTTGATTGGGTCACGAAACAATCAAGCAATACCATTGATTGGATCGTAAAACAATGAGGTAGCCCCATCGATTGGATCGTAAAACAATGAGGTAGCCCCATCGATTGGATCGTAAAATAATGAAGTAAATTTATTGGATCGTAGAACAATCAAGTAGCACCATTGATTGGATTGCAACCGAGAATTATTGGTTCTTGGTTGGAACTATTCGACGTGCTTTTATTTGTTGCGTAAAACTGGCAAGCGGCAAGGCTCCGCTCGCAATGTGAATCAAACGAGGTTCCTTTTCAACAACATCCAAGTTGTTCTTTAGATAATTGTTTCTGCTGCACTTGAACGGTGAGTCGCGGTCACCAGTGAAAAAACTTTGAACGTCAGCTTTTTTTACGGACGTATTGAGAACGTCTTACCTTGGTGTTAACGAATAGCAGCTGAGAACGGTAAAACTCGTATCTTCTGTTTATTTTTTATTTATTTATTTATTTATTTTTTATTTAGGTGAAGGATTATATGCTTTACTTAACCCAGGTGAGAAATTGCAAGTTCTCTTTTTCTATTAACCGCATGTCAAGATAAGTTCTTTCTCCCCAATTTTATCACAACCTTCTTTGGAAAAGTTTGTTCGCAGCTCCGAACATACTGGATATTCGGTTTGCTTGGTTAATTTTTTGAGTTTTTCAAGACTAAAATACGTTTCAAAAAGATCCCACGCAGTCATGTGAAAAGTACACAGTCAAACTCACTTTTTGAATGTATAAGCCAACTCTACGAAACGAATTCCATTACCAACTGATCAATTGAATGTTTAGAAGGTGTTGATGCGCGAAGAATATCTTATAATTTTGGTTGTTACATTGTCTCATTAATTGATTATAAATTTCCTCCAACCTCCTGAACACCTACCGCACCGCAGACAATAAGCTGGCATGTCTACTTTCCTTTCACATATTTCTGTGTATCTTAAAACTTTTACAGAACTTCTCTAACCACAAACCATACTTTTGTATCATGCTCATGCCTGCTTACCTATTTGCATTGTTCAATGTGGCATCTTGTTAAGCTTGTTACCTTCAGCTAACTACTTTCTAGTTGTGGAATTTTGTGTAGATTGTTCGTAATGAAGTTAAAAAACCTTTAATGATTGGATAAATGTTAATGCTTTGCTTCTTGCAAATCCTAATTATAAATAAAAGAGCTAAGAAGGTCGCTTTTAAATCCAACATTCTTATTAAATAGTCAAACACTAAAAGAAGAACGTTTCGACCCGTAAGGTCATTTAGAGAACTATTGACATTCTATTTAGAGAATGACTGGTCGAAACGTTCTTCTTCTAGTGTTTGACTATCCTAATAAAAATGTTGTATTTAAAAGCGGCTCTCTTTGCTTTTTTATTTATAATTTGAACCGTTGGTCATCAATGTTTTCAACTAGATCCTGTCGCATCAATTAATGATCATGGTTTACATGCTTCTACAGTTCTCTGAAACTCTCAGTAGCTGTATCCAGAATTATTTATTTCTTGCATGCGAAAGTAGTAATCCGTAATGAGTTGCAATTTGTGTAGACCGTAGGCTAGAGAGTTGTTTTAGGAATTTAAGAGTGAAAGCGCCTTGTACATCAATTTTTATACATCCCGCTGTATATAATCTAGCATTATGCGTGTGTTTTTACGATGATGTTTTTATTCAAAAAGCGGGTGTGTCACAAAATTTAGGGAATTAATTTTAAATCGATTTATGTTTGCAACCCTTTTTAGTGAGGGGAGTTAAAAACTAGAATAAAAATGTATTTAATGTAAAGCTACAGAAACCTTTAGATATAGAATATTTTTTCAGGAAAGGCATTTCTAAATTGGAGATATCTTAATATATTAGAGGTGCTCATCTATCTCCAACAATTAGAGGTTTTGATGCTTTACGTTCGTCAGCACTTCCAGAGTATGTACTGCTTTCTGAATTCATATAAGCATTGAAGGTAGGCACCACTGATGTTTCTGTAACTTTCTGAGTCTATAAAAACAATGAAACTAGTCACCACTGATGTCTTTGTCACCTTTGAGTTCATAAATACAAATAAAAGTAAGCACCAGTGATGTTTCTGTTCCTTTCTGAGTCCATAATAGCATTGAAGGTAGGCACCACTGATGTCTTTGCCACTTTTGAGTCCATAACACAAATAAAAGTTGGTACCAGAAATGTTTTTGTTCCTTTCTGAGTCCAGAAAGCTTTCATGTTAGGCACCACTGATGCTTATGTGCTCTCGAAGCCTATAACAAAAGTCAGCGTGAGCACCACTGATACTTAGTTGCTCTCTGAAGTTAGACAAGCAGTCAGAGTAAGCCTCACCTTTGTTTTCAAGTCTTCTTTGATTCCCAACATGCTAATTAGCCAGCAAAAAATGACTCAGTCCATCCCACTAGGTTATAGCAACAACTGTTATGCAAGGAAAACTAGTTACTGTTCATCAGAAGTGCTCAGAAGATGAATAGGCTTTGTCTTGTAGATGAACCGTGTTTAGTAATATGCAATTACCGAACTCTTTTGACAAATAAATTTGAAGTTGTACTAGTTATGACTTGAGTGGAGCACGTGAATCAGGGTATGTGTACGTTGCACGCTTGTAGTGCCAGCAGGAATGGCTTATTCACCTATAGTTGTACTATTTAATTTTTCATGTAGAGTTTTAAAATTCCAAATGTAGTTCTGTAACCGTTTCATTTTAAATTTCACTTACAAAATACGATTTCAGAGAAGCCAGAGTCATTTTTAACTGATTATTATTAGGATATACGCTCAGTCACTCAAGAAGCCACGATCAGTTTTGATCTGATGTAAATCAAAATACCTTTGTTTGCTGGTGGGTGTCATGTTATCAAAAGAATCATTTACACTGCTGCTTGTTTTCATGTTACAAAGATTTTTCAGCCCGTGAAACACCAAAAGCGACGTGGGACCAGCCTAACTTTTTAGCCAGAGCTTCTGTGTGATTTTAGCTGAGGCTAAAATGACCTCAGTAGCGAGCGGGGGACATCGTTGATGCTCCGGCGATAAAGTTAGACTGGAAAGTTTACATAGAAATGGCAGGATTCTTCTGCATGTCAAAACGTTAGCCTTTGTCTCCAACATCAGAGCAGAACGTTAGCTCGCTGACTTCACCAATCGCTCAACTAGCTTTAATATATATTTTTGAGTATAAAATGATGGTAACATTTATGTTGTTTCTCAGTTCTTTTAACGTTGGCTTTGTGTCGTTCATGTGCATGCAAACATGTGTACTGTATTTATAGTCTGTTACTATTTATACGACTATTTATATTCTAATAACGTTGCTCGCTCAGCCATATAGATACGTATATGTTAAATTTCCTCATACGCTGCTTTTTTAGTGCATGGGTGTACGGCAATATGTATAATATACCGCTTTGTGAATACGCTTCAATGTTTCATTGCCCATCCAGCTTTATTTTTATTTTTTCTGTCTTCATGACCTTTGTGAACTGAAGGATAGCTTGAGGCTGTTAACATCTGTGTCGCAGAAATTTAAAAAATATATATTTCTTCAGAAATGAAAAAATGAAAAAAATGCAGAGATGTCAACGTGAAAAAGGAGGGTAGTGTTTTTATGATGAACGAAGGTCTCTAATTTGTAAAAAATGAGCAATAAAGATTACTGCGGGCCAAGATCTTCCGTCTAAAGCATCACTGCACTGCTGCCTGGTGAGTATGTTGATACTTTACCTCGTCTGACGCTTTCGCCTGAAATATTCGACATTCCTGACATGTCCTGCAGTAGAGGGTATAAGTCGTAGAACAAATGTCTGTAAGTTATTACTGCTTGAACTATCATAAGTTTAGGACCAGTTGAAACACTACAAATATTATTCTGCATGGTTAAACTTTGAAAATTTGAAACTCCCGTTCACCCGCTGGGAAAAATAATCGATGAAGAAAATAAAAAAAACTGCTGTCCAGTATGTTTTTATCAGAAAAAAATAAATGACTTAGCTGCTCTTCAGCTGAACAAAAATTTGAGACCAGGTCGTTTCAATTGTACAAAAATTAAAGGACTTCACCTCAGATTGAGGTTGGTGCTTACAGAGGTTGTTGCCTAAGGTTGTCGCTCTGACCACGATGAGCAAACTTTACCTTCCTTCGAACGTGGACAGAACATTGAGCTGCATAAGCAAAGTTTCCACCGCGTGCAATGGCAGCTGAGGCAAGCACAATAATTAAGTAGATAAAGTTGAATTAATTCGTAATACGAGAAGCATGGTATGAAATTTGAGTATAAGTGCGCGTTTTCTGAAAACAGTTAATAGTTTAATTTCGTGATACAGAAAAAAGAAATTTCCTTTTTCCGATATTCGGCCTTTTCTCCGGGCTTGAAACTGAGGGTGAACGCTTGAGATAGTTGGCGAGAATTGTATGCAGAAATGAACAACAATTTAAGGTAATAAATGATCTTCGTGAAGTGTGATCTTCCATTGCTTAGGGTAATCATCCTCTAGCCCTGTTGGAAACACTCATATCAAGCATACTGAAAAAAAATTTATGATTGATCAAAAGAAATGGGAGCGACTAATTACTGAGTCCTTATTTTGCTAACTTCAACTTCGATGTAAAGAGTCTTCAACTTCTTTGATTGACTTGTGTTAAATTTTGGATTAACTAGCTAGCAACTCTATCACTTGAAATTTGATTTTCGAATCATGTTGATTGGGTAGAATTTGTTGCTCTTTCATTCTTCATCTTAGCCAATGAGTAAAATTTTGGTAGGCAACTTTTGAAGTCAGCTGATCATAAATATGTTATCAGGATTAATTTGTGTTCGGGATGAATGCCGCAATAAAATATGTCGTTGAAGCTGTAAAATGTCAGTGCTCAACCCAGTTTTTTTGTCTAAGAATCATGAATAAGGATGGTCATTACCGTGCTTATGACGCATATAAAATGAATTAATTTACAATTCGAGCAACGAGGTTTGTTATTTGAGTATAAGTGCGTGTTTTAACTCAATAACTTATTTCAGTGATAAAACTCAATACAGCACATAGCAACGTTATCTTTTTTATACAGTAATTTTTAGGAAATCGTACTATAATACCGAATGCTGTGTTTCTCGTTTGAAAATTGATCAATTTTTCGGATTAGGGATCCGTTGTCTCCCAAAGTTCGTAAAAGACAAAGTTCCAAACTTTGTCTCCCAAAGTTTCGAATTCTTTATGCGAATTCGGGGAGCAGCTTGAAGCATTTCGTCGCAATGCGACTTCGGTGGAGATCTTTGACTTCCAGCTTGGTCAACTTAGCTGCGTGTTTGCTCTGGCAGTCTCTGGTGCTTAGTAATGAAAGGCATTTGAAAATCCTTCATATCTTTTGATAATTATTTACTGTTACACCGCAATCAATCTTGCTCGACGCCTAGAGTGCATTGCAATCTTACATGTAGAAGTTCACTTTGAAATAAAAGTTAGAAGGAAAATGAACACATGAAAAAAAGAAGCCATTATGAAAACTATACGGGTTGAGACGATTTTCAGAAATCAGAGTTGAGGAATTTGCGAGGAAGAAATATGTATAAAAGTCAACGTTTTCATGAGTTATATTGGTCGTCGTGTGCACAGGCTTGCCTTCTTCGCTGCCAAAGGAAAAGCATTACACTTTGAACACGAATGATCTGGATTCGATTTCATGCAATATACTTTTTGTAGCAGAATTAGAGATGCTCTGGTGATTTTAGATAATGGAAAAGAAGAGTAGCAAAGCTTATAGGGGGAAATCTTCTACTCGCTAAGCCTGCATTTCTCTCGCCACTCCCTAGGTTACGAAACAGATCAAACATTTACAACTTTATTTTAGCCATGGAGCAATCACTAAGCGGTATTGTGTGACAGATAAGTATAGCTCATCTATTTTCATCCAACTTCAAGACTTCAGACTTATTAGATCAAAAACCCTTATAATCAGCGAAACTTATCTGAAATAACATTCTTCAATTATAATAAACTCCGTTCAGTTGATAGATCATGAGATTTAGGGAGATGCAATACGACTTAGAATATTTTTTACACACAATCAAGAATTATTCAATACTACAAAAATTGGCGACCGTTGGAACATGGACTTAAAGTTGGAAGTGAGTTCTGTTCTTTAGAGGAAAAAAAATTGGAAGAAGAAAATTTTTAATTTTAGAAGTCAAGACACGTTTTAATTCATTGATGTACTCCTACAAGTGCACTAGGCATGACCTCGATGTATAGGCGTCCACCGTGAAAAAGACGAACTCAAAAGAGCTATATCTGAATTATTTAATGAACTCCATTTGAAGAATCTGAATCATTGCTTTTGCTTTCAATGTGCGACGCAGCGACAGCGCTCTTAGAATATTGCCATGTTTCAGCCAACATCATTGCCGAACCTCGACTTTATCAACAAAATAAATCATAGATTTAGGGTAGAAAAATTCTTTCAACTTCCTTCTTACGCCACACTACCTGTAGAAGATAAAAATAAAATAAAATAGAAGATAATAAATGTACCAAATATTGATTGGTGCTCGATATGAAAATGAAGGTACTAGTCCATAATTTTCTGTGTCTGTGTTACGCCGACCCTACGTGAATGTCTGGAAAGCAAAGGTGTTTTGGTGGGTTTTCTTCCATAATGCTTGGAGAAAACTAGTGAAGAACGGTTCCGATATTTTCTGGTGATAGCAGGATTTAATAGAGCTGATTTATCTCGGGTACTATCGCATGGATTTGTAGTTGTTATCCGCACTGCGTTTAAATAACCGTTGATATCTTGTGACATCAGATATTTCTCTCGCTGCTGTTCCTGTCTTGTTTCATTTCTTCAGGTTTGTTGAATTGTTTTAATAATTATTCTGCCAGAAACGCTCGGCCAAGTGTGCTCTTGCACCTTTTTGGGGTATCTAAACTCACAGTGCTGGCAGAACTAGCACTCACAGGGGGTGAAACCGAGCGTAAGCGACACATAACTTGTGTGCAGGTGCCGTGTTCCCTCAGTGTGCGAATAGTAAGCTTGCCTAAGCGCACGAAAGGTTGGAAGGTCTCTTACAAAAGGTCAAACGTTTAAAACTTGCATGCGAACCGCCGCGTCAATCGAGCATGTGGGAAAAACAGCACCATGCTGCATTCTTTGGCATCGTTTTAGTGGACGAAGTCTAATCAGTTTCGAACTTATAATCGAATCGTAATGGTAAAAAATACATAAATGCTTATTAATTTATACTACGTATTTCCTTCAGGGAAAGAGGCACGTATTTACGTATTCGATTGTATATGCTCCATATTTTTTTCAGTTATATTGTGCATAAAAAACGGTGCATTACAACACATGAAGTCAACTTTACTGCTCTGCGTATTAGAGAAACAGTAAAAAATGAACGATCGTGGTACTGTCCCCCGTGAATTCGTGCCACGAAGTCAGACTGTCAACTAGCAGAACTGCACAACAATTTCCAGACCCTAAAGGGAAACTGTGCAGCAGGACAGGCCTGAATTGTGAAAGAACAACAACTGGATTCTGCTGAACGACAACGCCTTGTATAGCACGTGTAGGATCGTTTGGGAGTTTCGAAGTAAAAACTTCTCAATCCTTTTTTCCCTAATTCTTTAGCGCCCCTGAGGAATTTACAGACTTTACGCCCCAGAAGATTTTATTGTATTATTTGTTAAATTTGTTCTTTTATGTGTTCTTTGAAGAATAGTGCCGAGTGGCAGTTCCTTTCTCATCCAGACATCGGTGACTGCCTGACGCCAGGTTAATGACGGTGGTCGTAATAACGGTAATATGAGTACAAAAATGCTGACGTTAAAGGGTTAACAAAATATGCGTTGGTACATTTTTCCTATCTTTAACACTTTAACTGCGGTTGGTAAAACTTACATTTTATATTCAACTCAAATTTAAAATCAACTGGAGGAACAAATGTTGAAAATAGCAAACATTCATTAGATCGTCCCTTCATTTAGTTCTGATCAAGTGTTAATGAAAATTGAGTTCGTGACTGCAGGTCGGTCAGCAGCCTAATGAAAGCTCCCTCAGTGACCACAGGTGGCTCAGGTCGCAGACAATGAGTTAAAATTGATATTTCTTCAAAGAGGCTTAGTTTTCAGAGAAAAAAAAATTAGCTAAAATCATTAACATTTCCTCGAGTCAGTGCAGTAAACGAGTTCCTCAGATCACTTGAGCACTAGATGAAGCTATGGAAATGTTGGGTATTGAGAACCAGAGAGCACTTTGGAGTGCACAAGCGTGTGCAGAGTTGCCAGTTCAGTAATAACTATTCTGAGAGAAAATTTACGTCATTTTTTTACAAACCTCATGTAGCCGTAAGAATGTAATGCAGGAATATATTACTATTTTAACCTCCAGTTTTATGAAAATTTAAGATTTTATCGCTCGCGTTTTATGAGTAAAATTAATTCATGAAAATAATTTGTTGATAAACAACGCATTCTTATATAAATAATTCCTGACAAATGAACGAGCGCATATTTTTGCTTTGGATGCACTGCAGCTGCAGGGTGGGGCAGTGTACATCTGCAGCTGAACTGCGGTAGGGTGGGGCAGTGTACATCTGCAGCTGAACTGCGGTAGGGTGGGGCAGTGTACATCTGCAGCTGAACTGCTGTAGGGTGGGGCAGTGTACATCTGAAGCTGAACTGCTGTAGGGCGGGGCAGTGTACATCTGCAGCTGAACTGCTGTAGGGTGGGGCAGTGTACATCTGAAGCTGAACTGCTGTAGGGCGGGGCAGTGTACATCTGCAGCTGAACTGCGGTAGGGTGGGGCAGTGTACATCTGCAGCTGAACTGCTGTAGGGTGGAGCAGTGTACATCTGCAGCTGAACTGCTGTAGGGTTGGGCAGTGTACATCTGCAGCTGAACTGCTGTAGGGTGGGGCAGTGTACATCTGCAGCTGAACTGCTGTAGGGCGGGGAAGTGTACATCTGCAGCTGAACTGCGGTAGGGTGGGGCAGTGTACATCTGCAGCTGAACTGCGGTAGGGTGGGGCAGTGTACATCTGCAGCTGAACTGCGGTAGGGTGGGGCAGTGTACATCTGCAGCTGAACTGCTGTAGGGTGGGGCAGTGTACATCTGCAGCTGAACTGCTGTAGGGTAGGGCAGTGTATATCTGCAGCTGAACTGCTGTAGGGTGGGGCAGTGTACATCTGCAGCTGAACTGCTGTAGGGTGGGGCAGTGTACATCTGCAGCCGAACTGCTGTAGGGTGGGGCAGTGTACATCTGCAGCTGAACTGCTGTAGGGTGGGGCAGTGTACATCTGCAGCTGAACTGCTGTAGGGCGGGGCAGTGTACATCTGCAGCTGAACTGCGGTAGGGTGGGGCAGTGTACATCTGCAGCTGAACTGCTGTAGGGTGGGGCAGTGTGCATCTGCAGCTGAACTGCTGTAGGGCGGGGCAGTGTACATCTGCAGCTGAACTGCTGTAGGGTGGGGCAGTGTACATCTGCAGCTGAACTGCGGTAGGGTGGGGCAGTGTACATCTGCATCTGAACTGCTGTAGGGTGGGGCAGTGTGCATCTGCAGCTGAACTGCTGTAGGGTGGGGCAGTGTACATCTGCAGCTGAACTGCGGTAGGGTGGGGCAATGTACATCTGCAGCTGAACTGCTGTAGGTTGGGTTAGTGTACATCTGCAGCTGAACTGCTGTAGGGTGGCGCAGTGTGCATCTGCAGCTGAAATGCTGTAGGGTGGGGCAGTGTACATCTGCAGCTGAACTGCTGTAGGGTGGGGCAGTGTACATCTGCAGCTGAACTGCTGTAGGGTGGGGCAGTGTGCATCTGCAGCTGAACTGCTGTAGGGTGGGGCAGTGTGCATCTGCAGCTGAACTGCTGTAGGGTGGGGCAGTGTACATCTGCAGCTGAACTGCTGTAGGATTAGACATTATACAGCTGCAGGTTGTCGGGTGAAGCAGCGTACCTCTGCAAGCAGCAGCTGCACAGCTGTAGGGTGCGGCAGTGCACATCTGCAGCTGCATAGCTGTAGGGTGGGGCAGTGCACATCTGCAGCTGCACAGCTGTAGGGTGGGGCAGTGCACATCTGCAGCTGCACAGCTGTAGGGTGGGGCAGTGCACATCTGCAGCTGCACAGCTGTAGGGTGAGGCAGTGCACAGCTGCAAGCACAACGTTGCCATGGGTCAGAATGCCCAACACGTGTGTGTGTCAGATCGATGAGAGCGGAACCTCCATGGCACATGTTTGTAACTGAAGAAAATATCCTGTGGTTCTTAAAGCTGAAGTACAACTTTTCGCAGTAGCCTTAGCTGTTGTTGACTAAACATCATTATTTTATTTTGAGGTCAGTTTCGTGCAGTTTTGTGTTATAAATGAGGATTTTTAAATTTTAGTACTCCGAGGGCTGCTATTGGTGGAGAGTATCTAGCCAATAGCACGCCGAGGCTTGCACTGCAGTGCCCGGGCATCGGTTTGCTTGCAGTAACAATTTGGTGTTTGCATTGAGAAGCGTTGACTCGGTAACAATATGTGTTCTTAGGAACTTATTGGTGTTAGAGAAGTACCCACCTGAACATATCCTAATTTATTTTATAATATTGTTGGAAAAAATCTACACGGTGTGGCGGTACGGAAGATGCATGTGTACGGTATTTATATCTCTAGAGGCCAATATTTAATAACATTTCCTTTGGATCCTCCTTGAACACAAAGAGCGTTATATCGGTAGTATTGTCCGATAGCAGCTGCCTCAACAGTGAAGGACTTGAGTAGCATCGCGTAGAATTCAAATAATACACGAGGTTCGATTGATAAGATTGTGAAATTATGTTAACTCTTTAATGCGAGATCCGCAAATTCGAAAATTTTTCTTAGTTTATTTTATTTTTCTACAGTTTAGTGCAGAAAGTGAATTGATACGTACGATTCTTCTGTCCGAAAAGTGATAATACCTCACAACACATTCGTTTTAAGTAGCGTGACTATGAAAGGAGATGCAGTATATAGAATACATGAAGTAATAATTCTGTCCGAAACTGTTTCAAGTATCTTTAACTTAACATTTTCTCTCTCATGGGTACAACAAGTTCAATATTCAACTCAAATTCAAAGTCAATTTTAGTGAACCGTTTTGAAAATTGCCACCAATAACTGGGTCGTGTACTCATTTAGCATTAATCATGTATTTATACAATTTAATTTGTGACTGCCGGTCGGTCAAAAGAATTATAAAAATCCCCCCCGTGGCCACCGGTGGCGCACGTTGCGGTCAATGTGGAAACTACCTCAGGTACCTGACTACCAAATTCGTCGAAGTATTCCTCAGTACGACACTGCATGTGAGATACCAGCAGTAGATCGACGGAAACTTAGAAATATTTCAATCAAAGCTCCTACTCAAATTTGATTTGCAAGCTAACGTGTGTAGAGCGAAACCAATCACCTTTGTAAATATGTACATAGAAGAAACAAAATATTAGTTGGAAAACGACGCTCATTCTAAAGAAGTATCATAGATACACCACCTGGAATGGTGTGGCATATCATTCGAAATATGAGTGGTTTGTTTTCCTATTTTCTCTCAAAGTGTTTTTTTCATTTAGTGGTTTACAAACATGTACAATTATTCCTCAGATGTATCATAGATGCTCCAGTTGAGAAGGTGTGACCTATTCTGCCGTCCTTTAGTTCTGCGTACCGTGTATCGTCCTTTAGTGTATCGTCCTTTAGTTCTGATTATCCAATAATTATTTTGTGAACATCAGCAGTCATTAAAGCTATAAAACTAGTGGCAAACTTACAGTCACTAAAAAGAATCTGACGATTCTATTTCAGACTTTGCTTATCTCTCACGTTCGAATGAAAAACATATTTGGCCTGATTCAATATTTAAATCTACACAGTTATTTCCGTATTGAGTGATAAAATAGCCGATTAAAAACTCGTGTCTCTGGGATGGGGTGACGATCCATTACCTGAATTGGTTAGCACATAACCAATCAAAATGGGGACGTGGTATTTGCTTCAACTTGCACAAGAGGTACAGTTTTCCACCACGAGCTTCAAGGCGCACTGTTGAGCTGAGTTTTTTAAACAGTTTGAAATCTGTTTGAAATCTGTTACTTTGCACCTAACTAAACGTCCTAAATTTTTATTTATACATAGTTAATTGACTCTTTATTTAGTTAATTGGCTTGGTTAAATTAAGTCAACTTTGATGTCGGTTTGTACGATCAACTGTGCTAAGAATTTTACGAAATTAAGGGGAACTACTACCCTGGACCTTACCCACGGTAGAGGAAAAAAGGTAGGTTCAAACCAGTCTTTTTTTTCGTCGACCGTGTGGTTTTGCTGAAGTTATCGCAACGAACCAATAGCAGCGCTCATATTGCATCTGGTAGCACTGCTACCCCCAAATCTGGCTCCACTATTGGCCTAACGACATGGCGTTTTGGTGACGTCATAAAGTTTCTTTGTAATATATTTTTGATTGGCTAGCCGAACAAGAGGAGGTGTATTTTCTCCCATAGAAATGACCCTACCCTGTTTCCTCTACTGTGACCCTACCTTATTCTTTTAAATTACCAAGTGGTAGCACACAAATGTGGAATGTGTAGGATGAGTCACAGCAACACCTTCCAGCACGTGTTGTTCCTTACCTTTTAACTTCAGTATAAGATGGAACCATTCTTGTACATGTTCAAGATATAATGCATCAACATTTCCAAAATTAAAAGAATGGCAAAAACAATCAGTTCTTTAGTATATCGGAGCAGGTTCCTCAAATTGATTTGAAATTTTTTACCTAACGTTTTTCCTATTCACGTCATTCGTATGTAGGAGTAGAATTTGATGCCATTTGACTGAACTTCCACCGTCGTGTTCAACCTCTTGCTGCAGACTTTTGCGTATGCTTCAAGGGCATATATTTGAACAATCTAAGTTGTAATTGCGGTACAACTGGGAGCGTAAATTCTAAGTTGATTTCCCTACGCTACGATTCTTTAGTTCTACAGTGGACTCGGTGACGCTGCGTTAAGCGCTACCCTGCCCAGTCAAGTTAACGTTGACAAGCCGACGTAGCTAGCTGCACTGTTGTAGTGACGTAAATTGTTTGGAAATTTGGCCACAGAAATTCTGCCTCGTCTTGCGTCCAGACAGCAGGGTGCTCACAAAAATTCCTATAAAATAATACATCAAGCATTTTTATGCTGCTGTCGTGTTCTGTTTACTTTTTGAGGAAACTTCAGAAAAGCTAAATCTCATCCAAAATGCATCCCGGTCTCGTCTTCTGAGCGCCCCTTCTCAGTTTTACTTTTGCGCAGGAGCATCCTTAATTTCGGTAGCCCCATACTACACTTGTGCGGATAAATCCTTGACGCTCCGGTGAAAAAGCTAGGCTCGGGAGAACAACCCTAACATTTTCACAGAAGGCGGATGCCTGCATCATGCTAATAAAAGCTCATTTTTTGTTCCATATTTTTGAAGCTGTCACAACATCATTACGTGCTCTACTCACTCAAACTAAATTAGTTCCAGCTTTGTTATTGATCGAGAACCTCTTGTAAAACTGATGCGAGTAAACTAATGTATTGACTGTCCTGAGGAAGCCGTTCGTTCATGCATGAGCTCGCTCGCTTGTTTCAACAGTACCACCACTAACTCATTTCTCCCTTTTAATATATCAATATGACCACAATACTGAAGACGCCTCATGGAATTCAGTAAGACTTTGAACTTTTGAAGTGTGTTTTTACAAACTTTGAAAATCTTTTTGATGGTACTTCTAGACACACTATACTTTACGGATGCTCGCTCCCCGCTTTCATTCTACCTGCTGAAAATTTTTGGACAAAGTGCGCACATGTTAATATTGAGGCTTTAACGTTCACATTTAACTGTTTCAATTGTAGTACTGTACCATTAATCCTAAAATTTTGCTAAAATTGTTTTGCATAATCCCACAAGAGAACTCTAGAGTCATGCGAGAAAGTAAAACTTTTCATGCTATCTACAAGGCTGAAAAAATACGCAGAAGATAATTATTGTCGAATTCAACGCCGGAAAACTACCCTAGCTTAAAATAACCGCAATTGATTATTTTAAAGACCACGCATCACTTCATTATGCAATTACATTGCACGATTTCATCACATTGTTTTGACATCATTCTGAATCGCAGGTAAACTCTTGTTCACTAATGTTGCTCGTGTCTGCTAAATGTGTGTTTAGATTGGCAGCACGGTTGGGCTCATCTTTCAATTACATGTTTCTCTTTCTCTGGGAGAGGCTGATATGCCTTACAACTGATCCCTTGTGGATCATCACTTATACAGTCATTACACCTCATCGTCTAATCAAGATGCGTACGCCTTCTTTTGCCAGCACAGCTAAGCGAGACATTAAATATTGCGCACTTCGGTGCGCTTGAATACGCAAACCTAATGATGCGGTCAAATCCAATTGCTCATCAATATACCACGTTATTGAAAATGTCCATGGGAAGCATCTTTGGCTGTTGAACTCCATGGATGATAAAAGAAATAACAATTCCGTGCCTCATGGAGACAGTGAGAGTTAGGGTTTGAGGGATGCCTGAAAACTTTTGCAAGCGAAGTGCCACAAGTATCGAAGTGTTAGCGTAGCCGACCCTCCATACCGAGCAGCATGACGATGATGTGCTGCAGGCTGCAACAAGGATGGATCACGTGAGTTAGCGCTCCATATTTTTGGGAAGAAATAATAACCTGGATGCCAAATGAATACAGCTTTCTTTTCACAAAATGTCTAAAATTGATCATTTTGGAGCGTCCAATGGCAAGCTCTCCAAGATACTAAGCTCTCCAAGAGAGTTGTCACAATTGATCTCAAGTTATGCGACATCATCGTATGAGAACCTCAACTTATACGCATAAAAAATTGTCAGTTATTCATTAATATGAATCTGGTACTAGCCGGAAAAAAAGAAGAACTGGGCCAACTTGGTCCTTATAAATTGAAGTTCGTAAATAGGGGCAAAACCAAAAGATCGACAGTTTTGACCTGTTATTGATATCATTGAATTGAAGAAGTGCAAGAGTACGTTCAGAGCGGAGTCTACACTTCGGACTCTAATTCGGGCGATCAAAATTGAGTTAAATTTGCGGTGAAAACTGCATTTTAAGGTTAACAAGCCGGAAGTTGTGTTCCACACTGAAACAGAATCTTGACCAGTCAGTTTATTTCGGTAGAGCTTGATTTCAGTAGAGAATTATCAATGATACTATATTTTGAATGCAGGATCAACGAACCAAATTTCTGCCAGTATTCGTAGAGTTCCTAGAGTTGAAATACTTTGAGGAAACAGAACTGTATTTCCTCCACATTCTATTTCTCTGCTAATTTCTTTTTTAAATTTAAATTGTAGTTTCTTTGTTGAACTATTTTTAACATGGCGATGACTGAAGGATTCAAACTTTGCATCTAGGACTGCGAGAATTTTTATTTTCTGGATGAAATTCTTCGCAATTTTTAGGATTTTCGCCAGACAAAAACGGCATCCGAGATTATGCCATTCCCGCGGAGCACAAAAATGTTGCCATTGTCAACACACCTTCCTGCGTTTTGTCTTCTTGGTACCGGAAAAATATTAATTATCATTAAAATGGTAGAAAGTCGTTAGATTTTTAATCTTATGACCTGAAACAGAAGGGATTTTATACAGGATGTTTGCAGTTGTTAATAAAAGCTTCTGCTCGATGTGCTCCGCTTCTTCTTGACCGACGGGTCAGAGAAGACTGAAATTTTACGGTTTTGTTACGACTTTCTGATGCTTCTCCTTGTTTATTAAATATGACGCGGTCCTGAGGGGCTGAGATGAAGGGAAGGAAAGTTTTCTTCGCGGATGTTTTAGCTCGATTGTGAATTTCACAACAGAAAAAACAGTCGCACTCTGCTACAACGTCGTTACTGAAACTGTTGTTGCGATTAGTGTCATAAAATGACGCGATAATCATGTGGAGATATTTTATTTTATTTTATTTTAGTTGGGTAGCCCATTAGATCCAAATTGTCGTTCAAGGATGTAGATTTTCGATGATGTGAACTGAACTAATTTCGAAAATTGCACCCTGCCAAAAATCGTTTCTTTTAATAATTAAACGGTTTTTTTAAATTGGATATGAAATTACACATCCCACTCAATAACGGAAATAAAAACCTCCTGGTGAATTATTTTCGTTTGATATTTTCAAATTTATTCATGAGTTTTGTATCCTAAATTTATTCTTTGTTTGTAATAAAGCACTGATCCAAGCAGCATCGTCTGTATCTCTACCGCCCGCTTAGCTAATTCATTTGAATTATTAATGCTCTAAATTCCATTGACTAATTTTTTATCAAAAACTTTACGATGCACTCATAAAATTGCCCTCCCTATTTGGTTAATTCATTCCAATTTATCATGTAATGAAATTTATTCACTATTTTTATCAACAACTTCCTTAATCGCAATGACCCACCGCTGCACGTAAAGTAGTCCCTATCAAAAAATCCCTCAATCGCAATTACCCGCCTGTGCTACTGCAGCGTGAGGTCTACCGCCATATATCGCCTACCCAGGTGCAGTTTGAAGTGTACAAATTATGTTGGCACTAAATTAAATGTATGGAAATGAGTAACCTAACCTAACCTCACGCTATAGTGCTGGCTAGAGGTAGATCTCATGCTATTTTGTGGTAGACCTCACGCTATAGTACTAGCTTGAGGTAGATCGATTTATAGAACTGACTTGTTTGAAATTTATAGTTCGGGAAATCTTTATTAAATATGATTTCAATACTGTGTGCTTTCTTCGTTTTTAAACTCATGCTATAGTGTGGTAGACCTCAAGCTGTAGCAGCGTCGACCCGCTGATGCTCGTAAAATTGTCCGTAAATTGTCCCCCCACAGCCGTGTGGTGGACGACCAGCGCGACCGAGAGAGCTGGGTGCACCGCACTCCGTCCATGACCGAGGCAGAGAGGAAGGATGCTGCGCTGCCAATACTTGTGTTCGGTGCCCCCATGGTGGGTCCCCTCATTTGCCAGATCTTTGATCATAGATAAAAGTCTTAATCTTCATCTTTGATCTCATCTTTTGGCCTTCATCTTGGAATATTTAACACTTTGACTGCGACGTGCGTGAGCCATATTTGGTCACTGAGGGAGTTTTCAGTATGCTGCAGATCAAACAGTAGCCCCAAACTCAATTTAAAAAATACTTAATCAAAACTAGATGAAAACATGATCCAGTTAATGTTTGGTATTTTTAAAGCTGTTTACTACAATTGACTTAGAATTTGAATTGAATGTTAAACTTCAGGTTTACTTGTTGCAGTCAAAGTGTTAAAAAAACTTGTACATTTCCAGTCTCCTCTTTGTTAGAGCCAGTCTACCTTCACGCTGGGCTTCTATGATTTTAGTTGCCATGGTATAGCTTCTTCAGAGAGAGGCCAAAATTGTTGATCCAATTGCAAAAAAATAGGCCAGAAAGGCGTTTTCTTTAATTTTTGAACACTGTGATCTGTTTATGGTGAATCGCAAACGTTAATTGTAGTTTGATCTGACAAAAAAAGAATCGCAAGCGCTGTAGTTTGACCTGACCAAAAAAAATAGTCGTAGGCTGAATCCAAAAGCGAGCGTCGAGTGTCATGGGAACTATTGTAGAGAAATTAAAATGATGGTAAAAATTAGTTTCCGATTATTTTTTATTCGAAGATTAGTTAGCTGTTTGGATCAAATTGTTACCAATTACCTACATTGCGTAAGTCGGAGACGAAAGTTGCATGGAATTCAATTTATTTCTAAGTCCTCATTAGCGTTACGGGGAAATTATGCACTCAAGAATTTGTTGTTCATGAGCACACTTTAATTGTTTTATACCTTATATAATAGTACTAAGTTTTATAGCTGGACGTTTGTATGTTTGGTTTGTTCATCTTTATAACCAGTATTAAAAATTTGAATATTAATGGCTGAGCAGGAAAAAATAGAAAATAGAAAAAAGGTAACGAGTATCGTAATTACGGCAAGACACTTACGCAGTGTCGAGTGAACACCAGAGTACTACGGTGGCTTAAAGTTTTTTACTTAGAATTAAGTCACGTTTTTTCTTTTCTCCACCTGAATAATTAATGAAAAGAAAATCTGAGACATAATAAGGCCTCCTTCACAGATTTTCTCATCACTCAACTAACAACATAAAGTAATCACAGGTTAATTCAGGCTGCTTTAAATTAGCCAACTCTCAATAACACGATTCACGTCTTATGATAGTAAGTGAGACTCAAGGAGACAGAGCTTTAGAGGTCAGTAAAGACAAGGAATTAATTCGTCAGTAAAGACAAGGAACTAATTCATCAGTAAAGGCAAGGAATTATTTCAGCAGTAAAGATAAGGAATTAATTAATTAGTAAAGACAAGGAATTAATTCGTCAGTTAAGACAAGGAACAAATTCATCAGGAAAGGCAAGGAATTATTTCAGCAGTAAAGATAAGGAATTAATTAATCAGTAAAGACAAGGAATTAATTCGTCAGTAAAGACAAGGAACAAATTCATCAGTAAAGGCAAGGAATTATTTCAGCAGTAAAGATAAGGAATTAATTAATCAGTAAAGACAAGGAATTAATTCGTCAGTAAAGACAAGGAACAAATTCATCAGTAAAGGCAAGGAATTATTTCAGCGGTAAAGATAAGGAATTAATTAATCAGTAAAGACAAGGAATTAATTCGTCAGTAAAGACAAGGAACTAATTCATCAGTAAAGGCAAGGAATTATTTCAGCAGTAAAGATAAGGAATTAATTAATCAGTAAAGACAAGGAATTAATTCGTCAGTAAAGACAAGGAACTAATTCATCAGTAAAGGCAAGGAATTATTTCAGCAGTAAAGATAAGGAATTAATTAATCAGTAAAGACAAGGAATTAATTCGTCAGTAAAGACAAGGAACTAATTCATCAGTAAAGGCAAGGAATTATTTCAGCAGTAAAGATAAGGAATTAATTATTCAGTAAAGACAAGGAATTAATTCGTCAGTAAACACAAGGAACTAATTCATCAGTAAAGGCAAGGAATTATTTCAGCAGTAAAGATAAGGAATTAATTCGTCAGTAAAGACAAGGAATTATTTCAGCAGTGAAGATAAGGAATCAATTAATCAGTAAAGACAAGGAATTAATTCAGCAGTAATGACAAGGAAATAATTCATCAGTAAAGACGATGAATTAATTCATGAGCAGCCAGATTGCGGTAAAAGTTGATTTCTGAGAAAGATCCTCTATCTCCTTTACTGTACTTGAGAGACACCCTGAATATAAGTTACACTCAAACTGTACCGTATGAGGGATCATATCAACATTCTCAGCTCCGCACCTGCAGAGTGCAATAAGCGTAGCAGCTACAGACGACTCCCACACCGCAGTGAGAACAGAACGCCAATTTATGGGCAATATTGGAAAGTAAGGCTATCGGGGGCGAAAACTTCTGATTGGTTTTACAGGAAACGCCGTGACTAGTTCAGAAATGTGGTTATTGGACTTGTGGACTACATCATTGTGTATGTTGTGTGTATGTGGCAGGTGGACTGTTTCATTGTGTGTGTTGTGTGTGTGTGTGTGCAGGTGGACCGGTTCTACAGCAAGAACTACTCAGACAAGGAGGCCGGGCTGCTGCTCCTGCAGGAGGCGCTGAAGGAGTACGTGCCTGACGCCGGCAGCACCAGGCCTGAGAGGCAAGTGGAGATACGTGCACGTAGAGATACGTTCGAGTAGACATACGTTCAAGTTGAGATACGTGCACGTAGAGATACGTTCAAGTTGAGATACGTGCACGTAGAGATACGTTCGAGTAGAGATACGTTCAAGTTGAGATACGTGCACGTAAAGATACGTTCAATTTGAGATACGCGCACGTAGAGATGGGTGCACTTAGAGATGCGTGTACGTAGAGATGAGTGCAAATAGAAATACGTGCAGGTAGAGATATTTGCACATAGAGATAAGTTCCTAGTTTCCTTGACTCCATACCGCCTTCTTGTTCGTTGTTCTCTTTGCAACAAATTTAATTGTTTCGGTTAGGGAGCTAAAACTAACTAATGTATTCTAAGTGTTTGTGGTGATCACCGCGGTCACCGTGGTCAAGTGGTTAAGAACACACGTCCTTCACGGGAAGGGTCGGCAGTTCAAATCCCGGCAATGCCACCCGGTGATTTTCCCTGTTGGAAAAAGGGAGAACTCAGCCACAATTCCCCACCCTACCCAGGTGTCGGAACTGGGTGCCGGCTTGACCGGGGGTGACCGTCTTTGCATCTTGGTTTTATTTATAAGGCATTTGAAAAACCAACGCAGAATGTGTATCAAGCTTCATTGGAATAAAACATCATTTGTTTCGTGGTGTGCAGGTTGTCGCGAGCTGCGGTGTTCCTCATCCAGAAGGGCGTACGGGACAAGGTGTTCAGCGTCGCTCAGCTCGCGTGCGCCACTCTCAGTCTCCTCCTGTCGCACTTCTTCGCTAAGAATAGGTCAGAATTTTCTTGTGTATCGGTAGTATTATGTTACCTTTGCATTAATGTCAACGAAAGTTCGTTTGACAATTTTTGTGGTGAACGTAGTTGATAATGGCCCTACCACCTGTACAGTAAAACGTTTTTTTTCCATCGTATCCATTGAGTTCGTTTATAACTTTTGCCTAATAGGCAGTTGATTTTAGACCTAACCCGTATACAATAAAGCGTTCCTTTTTCATCGTGCCCATTGAGTAACTTGTGTGGCGTAGGAACTTGATTAGAGTTTGCTAATGCAATTTAGTTGAGACTCCCTTCATTAATATTTTATTAGGGAGAGAAGCGTAATAGTTATTAATAAGAGAAGCTTTGTAAGTTAACTGCGTGAAACCTCACAGTTATTAATACGAAAAAAATAACTGAAGGAACTAATGGTTAACTAACTAACTAATCCTCACATGCATTTAACAGAGTGGTCTGATGCTATTGATGAGAGAAGCCTCGCAGGCAGTAATTCATTCAATGTCGCTAAATACATAGTTTGTGATGATTTGTTTATTGCTGAGCGAAATTTCGTGTTGGCACGAGAAAGGCTCACCTAGGATGCTCACCTAGGATGCTCACCTAGGATGCTCCCCTAGGATGCTCACCTAGGACGAAAACTTTCAAAAAAGTTCATGAATTGGCTGACTGATACAGCCAGGGTGTGTAAATGGTTCTATCTTTTTTCATAGCACTCGTCCGGTCATTTATTTAAAGTGTTCCTGCTTACTGGACATGTGAAACTTGCGACAGAGTGCGGCAAGGTAATGGCACATTTTTCATGGTGAACGAATGTCACAGGTTAGAACAAGCTGAACTCCTCGCGAAGTATTGACCAGAAATTTGGACTTCATAAATTCGGAAAAATTCCGTCTTTTTTGATGTGGAGTTGATCAACCATGCTGTGATAGCGAAACTTGTGTGAAAATGCAATCCGTCTGGCATGAATTTGTCCAATATCAGCGCAATGTTCCATTTGTGTACCTATAAAGCTGATGATCTTTTTGATCTGCTGGAATGTATGTTACATTCACGTTCTACTTTTGAAAATAACGTAGCGTGAAATTATGAATACGATTTATATGATAAATCCGATTAATTTTAAATATTTATTCTACGAAGAATATTTATCATAGTCTCTTTAGAAAGTACCACATGTTTTATACAAACAATCAGCACTTCCTCTCGTTTCTCACATTTCATACGAACAAAAAGTACTATACAATTCGTATAAAAAACCATGTTTCCTATTGTCGCAGACTCGCAGCAGTACTAAATTACTAGCGTGAAAAATCAGTTTCACGGACAATGCGACTCAAAGACACGCAGGAAGCCTAGCAATAACTAAAATTACGGACGCGTCCCCAGAGTGTCAAAGAAGGAGTGCGGCACGGCGCTGGACCAGGTGCTGCCAGACCTCCTGTCCAAGACTGCCGATAACGCCGTCAGGACGCAGCAACTCGCAGTGGCCACCATCACTGAGATGCTCACCTTCTCCCTGACAAGGTAAGAGGCCTATAACCACAGTGATTAACATCTCGATAAGTTAACTTATTTTAACTCTCAGTTAATCGTCGCGCTAACTTAACCTTGTTCCTCACTGAGATGCTCACCCTCTCTCTTACTACGTGAGTTGCCCTTACCAACACTGATTACCGTCTCGCTAGTTACCCTTGATCCTCACCGAATGAAAAGCGTTCCCTGACTAGATGAGAGGTCTGTAACCACAGTGATCACCGTCTCGCTACTTACCCTTGTTCCTCACTGAGTGAGAAGCACGTGAATATCGTCTCGCTAGCAGAAGGATGATCTTGTCTGACTAGAATACATATGCGTAAGAACTGATAACAACTGGCAGTACTAAAAGTCTATTTGACTTAGTGTCTATTGTACAGTTGTTCATGGTAGGGAACATTAATAACTGTTTTTTCTGGTATCAGAATCTCATGGTACACCACATCCTATTGATCTCACCAAATCGTTTTTCTTGCAAAGCGGTTTGGTTTTGCAGTCGATGTGGATAACTGTCTTGAGTCAACCCATAACTTTTGCGTATTTGTTTCTCGAAATGGATCCACTTTACGTCTTTAGTAACTATGCTGTGATTTTAACGCGTTAACTGCGGTGGGCTAAACTGAAGTTCAATATTCAGTACAAATTAGAATTAATGTCAGCGATCAATTTTGAAAATAAGAAACATTAAATAGATCAGCCCTTCATTTACTTTTCATTAGGTGTTTATGAAAATTGAGCTTGTGGCTGCAGGTCGGACAGCAGCATTATGGAGTTCCCGCAAGTGATCACCGGTGGGTCACTTCGCTGTCAAAGTGTTACCCCGAAAGAACAACACATCGCACTCCATTCCGTACAAGCTCTTTGTTTGATATAAAACCAGACTCGTTCATTGAACAAAGAAAATACCACACAGGCTCGACTCCGTTGCACATCAACGGTGTTTTGAACTGGCACTCTCCTAGCAACCAACTGATATAACAGTTGAAGCTGTGAACCAACCCTTGCGTCTGGCGCCACTTTAAACCGTTTCCTCTGCTCATTTAAAACAATTTTTGCGAATTTATCGTAACTCATACGTAAAAAACGCCGCCATTTTTGACGGCGTAAGTACGCTAGTATGTAAGGTCCTGAGTTAAAGGTTAGGTATGTCTTCTTTATGTTGAAATAGAATAGTATTTTGGTTTTATTACGGACCATCTTTTTTGGTAAGCGACGACCGAGACGCCACAATCAGTAACCGCTTGATTTTGGTTAGCATAGTGCATCCCCAAAACAAAAACGCACGAGAACAGTCACTGTGATCACGACGAGCTTAGCGCACGACCACGACGTCACTGTGGTTGTAACTAGATTAGCTCACAACCACTACATCGCTGTGATGTCGTGGTGATTAGCGCGATTAGCTTGACGCGTAAGCACTGCGTCACTGTGATAGTGAGCGTGTGATGCACAGCCGTCGTACGACGTCACTGTGATAATGACAAACTAAGCGCACGACCAAGTCACCACTGTGATAATGACGCGTGTGGTGCATGTTGCAGAGGGTGCGGCAGCATCGGAGCAGAGCTGAGTAAGCCAATCAGCCACACGGTACACCCCCGTTCGGCGCTGTGCAGAGCCAACATCACAGAGGCGCAAATCAACAGAATTGGGGCGGCGCCTCTACCCAAGGACCGAGACACGTCAGTCATAGCGAGACATGTTATGCAGCATGGGCCACAATAACCAGAACTCTGACATCAATAATTGTAGTGATATTAAAATGCGATGTATCCTTGATAAAGTTCTCCTTGCTATAATTGCAAGCGTTTGAAAGTAATTTAATTAATATGTCAGTCATTGCGAGACACGTTATTTAGCATAAGCCACAGTATCCAGAACTTTGACATCAAGTAGTAATGATTTTAAAAGATGAGGTATCATTGATACACTTCTGCCTACTGTTATAGAAAGTGTTTGGAAGTAATTTAATACGTTACTGAGTCATTGCCGATTATAGTAATGTCGGAGTTAAAGTTTCTGTGTCCCATCGCGTGTAAAATCTTTAGAAGAGCCCGCTTGTGTGAGTTCGAAATCCGTTAAACTTGAGGGATATGCTATAAGGGGTGTCTGTTCATAAGATAATCCCAGCCCAACCAGACACAATACGCTCAAGACATTAAGGTAAGTTGGATGGGTGAGCTCGATTTCAATGTCTAGTTGGTTAAATTCCATAAAATAAAATAAGCAAGACCATGTCATAAAATAATGATCCATATTGATGAAGAAGAGCAGCAATGATAAACAGTAGTTGGGTAGTAAGAATTTACCCAGGGGCACAGCTCACTCGTCACCGTGATCTTGTGGCTCAAAAACTTCGTTCTTTGCGCAGAGAGCTCGATACCCTACGAAGCGAGCACGTGTCTTTTTCCTTTGCAAAATAAAAAACGTTATCGAATCCCCCTCCCTGCCCGGGTGATATTGAATGGGTATTAGCTCCACCACGACAAACCCATCATTGTCTTCTGTCGTTTGATATAAAGCATTTTAAAACCCAAGGCAAAAAATGATTCTGACCAACCTGATCAGAATAAAAATCTTTTTCGTGTATTTTTACGCATTGCTAAATATGTTGCCAAAAATCGTTGACATATATCTTCCATAAGCTTGGCCTTACAGAGTTCTGATGACTTGGCTCATGATATCAATTGCCACCTGGTGTCAATAGTCCCCTGATGGCAATTGTCCTGTGATGACAAATGCCCCGTGTTGGTAAGAATCCCCTGGCGGTAAATGCACCCTGATAGCAGTTACCACCAGATGACAATTTCCACATAGACGGGCTAGTTTCACTTGTGCATGGTTGCAAGATTGGCGTTTTATGGACAAAATGTTCCCATTTGGCTATAGTTTGAATCAAATTTGGCCAAATTAGTGAGACCGTCTAACAATTTTAACAAACATGCGCTGGATGGACCCACTGGGTCAAATGTACACGACTACACGCATTCTTTACACACAAATACAAACACACGCTTATGAGTTGATCTCACACACAACTATAGACGCATATTCGTTGGACCTGTTCTTAGGAGCGTTGGACTCACTTAGACGCCCTTAAACCATCACACCTTAAAAACGCTCCCACTGTTTCACGTTGATCACGCTTCCCCACACACACACACACACACACACACACACACACACACACACACACACACACACACACACCTCGGACACACTGCCACAGATGTGTTGTACTCACGCACTTGTATTGTACCAACACACTTGCGTTGCACCCAAACACGTGCGTTGTACCCACACACTTGCACTGTACCAACACACTTTCATTGTACCCAAACACTTGTATTGTACCCACACACTTTCATTACACCCGAACACTGGCATAGTACACTAACATTTGTTTTGTGCCCACACACTTGTAGAGTACCCACCCAATTACATAGTACCCACACACTTTTATTGTACCCGCTTAATGTACCCACACACCCGTCTGTGCAGAGGCTTCACCGCGCGTCAGCTGGCGGAGTTCGGGCTGTCGGCAGTGCAGCACCCCGGCAGCGACGTGCGCAAGGCGGGAGAGCGCGTGCTGCTCACGCTGTACCTCCGCCACCCCCTCGCCGTGAGGCGCGTCCTCCCCCACGAAGACGAGCCCGCCAGGAAAAACGTTCTCTTTAGGAACCTCTTCGAGCAACTCGACCTCATTGATGCCAAGGTGACAGCAAGGTTTTCGTTTTTAATCATGGGATTCGACTTTGAAATTTGTTTATAAGAATAGAATATTTGATGCTCTTAGGTGTTTTTATTGACATTGGAATCGCTATCTTGCTGAAAATGATGCCATAGGTGTTGAAGATACCGTCGTAGAATTTCGCTCCCCGTTAAGGATTCGAATCGATTAAGGATTCCTCCTCTAAGGATACGATCTTTCGCTTAAAATTATACTGTTAGCGTTTAAGTGTTTAGGTGGAATGAGGTAAGTTTTTCGAGGATTCCGGTCTCCTTACCAAGTTTATTGAGTGGCTTTCCGGACTATTCCAGCCAATTGAACTTTTGTGTAGTAAATTCAAATTTTTTTTCGTGTTTCAGTTGTTCCTTTAATGCAGGATAAGAGAAAGACCGGCCGCAGCTTAGCAGGATTTGGTTATTTCGAACAGGCCAGAAAACCATATTGTAATTACTCTGTGTGATATTAATTTTTGAAAAATTACAATTTTCAGTACTCAATGTATTAAAAACAAGTTATGTCGATTGAAACCCCGTTTTTTTTAGAGTGAATGAATTATTGAGGTGCACTCACAATTGCATGCTGTATCTACAGTGTCGTGTGGGATTCTACAAGTTTTTTCACAGTCTAAACAGTGTTTAGAGAGTATATCTGTGGTTTGCTCATCGTCTGTATTCGTATCTGTGGTCTGCTCATCGTATGTATTCGTAGCTGTGGTCTGCTCATCGTATGTATTCGTAGCTGTAGTCTGCTCATCGTCTGTATTCGTATCTGTGGTCTGCTCATCGTATGTATTCGTAGCTGTGGTCTGCTCATCGTCTGTATTCGTATCTGTGGTCTGCAAATCGTATGTATTCGTATCTGTGGTCTGCTCATTGTGTGTGTTCGTATCTATGGTCTGCTCATCGTGTGTGTTCGTATCAGTGGTCTGCTCCTCATGTGTGTTCGTATCTATGGTCTGCTCATCGTGTGTGTTCGTATCTGTGGTCTGCTCCTCGTGTGTGTTCGTATCTATGGTCTGCTCATTGCGTGTACTCGTGGTGAGCAGAGAGCCACCACACCGCGTGGCCGCACCGCCACAGTCTCAGGAGGGCTCAGTGAACAGCGGGAGGGCGGAGCCAGTGGCAGATGGGTGCCCACCACACTCGCGCTCGCCGCCTGGTGAGGAAACGTCTTTATTGATCTCTCTATTATCACAATTTTGTTGTTGAGTTTTCCGCTAATTTTTAAATTCAAGGGTTGATGGGGTTGAAGAAAAATCTAAATGATTAAAATAGTTCCCCTTTGACATCTTCTAATCGACTAATGCGTTAGCTAATGAAATTACCAGGAGAGCAGCGCATTCTGCCGATTGTTAACCCTCGCACCACTGAAAGATAATAGAGAAGGTACTTCATTAATGGTAATTGCAAAATGGCTCGGTGACTTCATTCAACTTGGCAATATATAGCCGATTTATAAAGGTTAAATAAAGTATTGAGATTTTTTCATGCTCCCATTTATTCTGTTTTCCCAATAAAAAGTAATATTAGTACTAATATTATTTAGTAATAAGTAAGTAATAATAAAAAGTAATATTCCCATAGTTGAAAATGGGTTAAGGATATTTTATACGAGTCAGAATGAAATGCATCATCGATAAACTTTTTAGATTGGAAGCCATACTGTTTATCATAGGAATGTAATATTTTCAAACTAAGAGTGCACCGTTTTGAGAACAAGTTAACTTAATGTTTACTCATGATTTGCTGGATAGACAATAGTTTATAAATGTCATCATTAGTCTTATGCTCATATTTTAAAATGTAAGCTACTCGGCAATTTTCTGACAGTCTGGAAAAATATCTAACGAAAAGAACTAATTAATTAGGTCTGACTTATTTTCCGTCAATGTTTCTGATATCTGTGGATTGTTTTCTATTCTCTGTGACGTAGATGACAGATCTGAAACTTATTTGAATAATTCACTTACTGTAAGCATTACATCAGTAGAACGATTACTTCGATCTATTACATCGGACAAGTTGAAACATCACCACGTGTGAGCCCAAATAAGTTCTGCAACTTCTTGGGCACCCTACGGCTGGAGATATTGCAATAAAAACACAAGTAACAGCAACTATCATGAGTAGCATATTCACGCTAATGTCAGAATATTGTGCAATAGCAACAATGATAAACAAAGTAAATTCACGCTAATGCCAGAATGTTGTGCAATAGCAACAATGAGAAAATAAGCAAATTCACGCTAACGCCAGAATGTTGTGCAATAGCAACAATGAGAAAATAAGCAAATTCACTCTAATGTCAGAATGTTGTGCAATAGCAACAATGAGAAAATAAGCAAATTCACGCTAACGCCATAATGTTGTGCAATAGCAACAATGAGAAAATAAGCAAATTCACGCTAACGCCAGAATGTTGTGCAATAGCAACAATGAGAAAATAAGCAAATTCACTCTAATGTCAGAATGTTGTGCAATAGCAACAATGAGAAAATAAGCAAATTCACGCTAACGCCAGAATGTTGTGCAATAGCAACAATGAGAAAATAAGCAAATTCACTCTAATGTCAGAATGTTGTGCAATAGCAACAATGAGAAAATAAGCAAATTCACTCTAATGTCAGAATGTTGTGCAATAGCAACAATGAGAAAATAAGCAAATTCACGCTAATGTCAGAATGTTGTGCAATAGCAACAATGAGAAAATAAGCAAATTCACGCTAACGCCAGAATGTTGTGCAATAGCAACAATGAGAAAATAAGCAAATTCACGCTAATGTCAGAATGTTGTGCAATAGCAACAATGAGAAAATAAGCAAATTTACGCCAGTGTCAGAATGTTGTGCAATAGCAACAATGAGAAAATAAGCAAATGCACGCTAACGCCAGAATGTTGTGCAATAGCAACAATGAGAAAATAAGCAAATTCACGCTAACGCCAGAATGTTGTGCAATAGCAACAATGACAAAATAAGCAAATTCACGCTAACGCCAGAATGTTGTGCAATAGCAACAATGAGAAAATAAGCAAATTCACGCTAACGCCAGAATGTTGTGGAATAGCAACAATGAGAAAAGAAGCAAATTCACACAAATGGCAGAACATTGTGCAATTATATATCACAGTTACGCTAGTGCCAGAATCTCGTGCAATAGCAACAATGAGAAAAGAAGTATATTCACACAAATGGCAGAACATTGTGCAATTATATATCACAGTTACGCTAGTGCCAGAATCTCGTGCAATAGCAACAATGAGAAAAGAAGCATATTCACACAAATGGCAGAACATTGTGCAATTATATATCACAGTTACGCTAATGCCAGAATCTCGTGCAATAGCAACAATGAGAAAAGAAGTAAATTCACGCTAATGCCAGAATTTTGTGCTCCACAGCGGCGGCAGCAGCAACAGCAGCAGCTGCGCCAGCAACTGCAGCGTGAACAGCAGCAGCAGCGGCGGCGCTCAGCAGGTGCCCCACATCTCCGTCACACCTGACGGAGGAGACGCTCGGGGCAAGGCCCTTTGCCGCATAAACAGCTCTAAGGTGCGACCTTTGTATTTATTGTGTTCTCTCCTCGGTATTTGCTCTTTTGGGATCATTTCCGCGTACGTCTAGGGCTGGTCGTACTGAATCCTAAGTGCTTTCAGCGGCTTTTTGTTTTTACTGGGTTCTGTCTTCTGGTTTTGCTCTTTTGGCATTGTTTCCAAGTGTCTATTGCTGGTCGTACCGAATCTAAAGCGCTTTAAGCGGTCTTCGTTTTTACTGGGTTCTCTCTTCGGGATTTGCTTTTTGGAACTTTTCCAAGTGCGTCTAGTGTTGGTCGAATCGAATCCAGAGTGCTTTCAACGGTTTTTGTTTGTACTTTGTTCTCTGTTCTCGATTTGCTCTTTTTAGAACGCTTTCAAGTACGTGCGGGGCTGGTCGAACTGAATCTAAGAATCTTCAGGCGACTTGTTTTTATTGTGGTGTTTCTTCGGAATTTCCTTTTTCTGAAACATATCCAAATTGATCCAATTTTCAATGCTGGATGAGCCGAATTTAAAGCGGTTCAGGTTGCTTTCGAGAATTTTATGAAGCCTTGTATTGAAAATTAAGAATTAGCGCTCCCACGGGTAAAATGCGGGGGCCCGAGCTGAGAGTTAGGTAAGACTTCTTTTTGCTGAAAAAAATATTTTTTTTTGTTATGCTAAGGACCATCTTTTTTCAGTTCACTGCTGTCCTGTTTTTCAGCACCTACTACTTTCTTCTCCAACTTTGATCTTGTTTCATGAACTTCTTTCTTAGCTTACTGTTTTTATGCCCTTTCTGCATAGATTCCGCGGTCCCTTATCTCTATGCCAAATGGTGCCTTCTTCTTTCCTCTCTTTGGATCGCATTTTTTGCGGATAGGGAGGCTTAAACTAACCAATAATCTAATCTGTATTGAAAATTTATTCTTTCTGGAACGTATTCGAATTGGCTGTGCAGATAAATGCAACGAAAATTATTCCAGAGCTCCTCAACCTCCACCTTGAACGACGTTTCTAAAGGGCCAAACTCATTCTTTTGACTGAAGAAAGCTGCGAAGACAATTTATGAAGACCTAAAAATATTTCAATAAACTCAATGATACCACCCCAGAAGAGCTTTTCCAAGCTGAGGGATAAGCCCAAACCTGAAATAATGCACAAAAATTGGTGAAAGAAAATTCAAAGCACCTTTTGCCTGAGAGTTATTCCAATTAAAATTGTCAGAAGCTGGACCCAGCTCTCAAAAAAAATTCTCTCTGCTAGCACTGTGAAAACGTTCCGAAACAGAGTCTTGATCATTACGGAGTTAGCAACCATCCACTGGTCTAAAGTTCAAGGTTACTTTCAATTCCAAGGGAGGTTTGAAAAGAAAAACTATATACGTAATTCAGTATTCATTATCAGAAACTAAGTTTCTGTTTAAGATATATTCACAATTCCACTCGTAATGCCGCGTTGGATTGCGTCAACATGGCGTGAATGAAAAAATGTGGATTCGGCTTTTTATAGTGCGAATAATATGAACAAAAATAAAAAATCATGACACAAAACTTTGTGTAACGGCTGCGTTTAGCGATATTTTGTTTAAATTTTGTTGGCAAATGAATATTCTGGAACTCGAGCATGGGTCATGTATGGGGAGAGGCCTATGGCTAAATCAGATGCGTTATTATCTCACAGGCTAAGCAAATTTCCCAACCCTCAGGATCTGCGAGAAGACGAAGACGAGATGCAGACACTGGGGCAGCCCTCCCCCCTCACCCCCTCACCAGGATCCCAAGCTTCCCCTCTCACACCAGCGTCACTTGACATGGAAGAAGAGAAGTAATATAATTCCCACTAATTTACGATATATAGGGTAATATTAGTGTGTTGAGTCACTTGACGCGTTTCCTACGAAGGGACCCACCGGTGGTCACAGTGGGGGTTTTCAAATTGCTGCTGACCAACCAGCAGACACAAACTCAATTTTCATAAATACTTAACGAAAACTAAATGAAGGCACGATCTACGTAATGTTGTTTGTTTTCAAAATAGATCTTTGAAAATAATTCTAATTGGAGTTGAATACTGAACTTTAGTTTAACCCGTCACAGGTAACGTGTTAAGCTACATTGTATATCCTACGCTTGTTCAGCTTCGGTTTAGTGGTTATTTTAGTACATCTTGACTTGCTTTCTACCGGGCAACTTTGTCATCTAGCTCATGTAAATGTTTACATTCAGTCTTTATAAACGTTGTCAGTACTGGTGGGCTTATCCTGGCAATTAATTTTTTAAATGTGCCTCAATTTTTACATTTCCGCCCTTCAACACGCTCATCGTTTTTTCGCAGTTGTTAAAGGCTGGTTTTCTTAGGTTCTAAGTAGTTGATATGGGAAACCGACTTAATGCTCGAAGACATTTTTATACTTTCAAGAAATATCAAGTTGAGAATTGCACGATAAAATTTCACTGCGTGTGACAGCAGTTATTTTTAAAAAAGTAGCGAAAGAAATGAAATGTAATTCAAATATATCGGTAGGTGAATAAGTCATTTACCTACTAGTAGACATATGCCCCAATACGCGGGGGGAACATGTTAATCTATAACTACGTCAACGTTCTATCTTCTGAGATTGAACTTTTTTCAACGTTCTATCTTCTGAGATTGAACTTTTTTCAACGTTCCATCCTCTGAGATTGAACTTTTTTCAACGTTCCATCCTCTGAGATTGAACTTTTTTCAACGTTCTATTCTCTGAGATTGAACTTTTTGGGGGGCAGGACTTGTATCTTCTGTGGCTTGAGCGACGACTCGCTGCTGGGAGCAGGCCTCGATCTGCACTACTGGCGCAGTTGTCCCCTGCTCACACGCTGCTCCCACTGCAAGCAGGTCGTCGAAATTGCTTCGTTATCTCAGCATCTTGTTGGTGAGTCTCTATCCTGTGCCGAGCCTACGAATCTTCGTCCCTAACTCTGCGATATGTGAACAGTTGGGCTGCAGGAAAGAAGTTACTTTACATAAATAGAAGTCACGGGAAATAAATAGAGGGACAATATAGCTACGAAAGAAGTCAGTGAACATTCATTCTTACATCTACCAAGTACGTCATATCGATTTCCAATTCGAGGAGGCTCATTACCAGAAGTTGAGGGGATCTTCACAATGCTGCTGACCAATCTGCATTCACTAACTCAATTTTTATAAATACTTAATGGAAGCTAAATGAAGGAACGATCCCGTTAATATTCCCTATTTTCAAAATTGCTAACTACGATTAACTTTAAATTTGAATTGAAAATTGATCTTCAGTTTAATTCATCGCAGTCAACAAGTATTATTTAACTGATAATTTAATATAACCCAGACGACTGCGGTGAATTTAGAATATTGAATTTGAGTTTAACCCCTCACAGTCTACGCGTATACACTAACTTATAATCTAATGTAATCTAATCTAGACGACTGCGATGAGTGTGTAATATTGAATTTGAGTTTAACCCCTCGCAGTCAACGCTTTAAGCTAACTTATATTCTAATGTAACTCAGACGACTGCGACGAGTGCGGAGACTACCGACGGTGCGAGCGCTGCACCGAGGCCGTCCACCGGAAGGAGTGGAGGAGCCACACGTCGAGCCTGGCTTGTACAGGTACGGCACGACCCTTCAACTCTTTTTTGTGAGAAATCTTCAATGCTGTAGGGCGAAAATTTCTAGAAATGAAGGCATGAGCTCCCGGAAACATACTTGATCTAACTCTTTTTCGAGAGTTTTCCGCATGGGATCTTTAATGCTGCAGAGCTAATTGTTCCAGGTATGGAGACATGAGCTCCCTGAGACGTACCTGAACAAACTCTCTTCCGTGATGAATATTTAATGTTGTAGAGAGAAATATTCTGAGGATGAGCGCATGGGCTCTATGAAATGTATATGTCTTGTCCATACACATCTTTAATGTGAGGAATCTTTAATGCCGTAGGGAGAAATATTCTAAGAATGAAGGCATGAGCTTTAAGAGATGTACGTCTTTTCCGTACATGTTTTTCACGTGAAAAATCTTTTATTCTGTTGAGGGAAATATTCTGGGAACGAGGGCATGAGCTCTTTGAGATGTGCATGTTTTTCACGTGAGGCATCTTTAATGCTGTAGAGAGAATTATTCTAGAAATGAAGGCATGAGCTCCCTGGCATATCAGGACAAACTTTTTTCCGTGAGAAATCTATAAAATTAATGTTGTTGAGCGAAATATTTTAGGAACATAGATATTAGCACTTTCAGACGTTCCTGAACAAATTCTTTTTCGGTATATTTCTTTATGGAATCGTAAATGCTGTAGAGCAAAAACTTATAGAAGTGAAAATACTACCACCATGAGATGTGCCTGAAATTCTCCGAGCGTGAGGCATCCTGCGCTTCTTAAAATGCTTGCTGACTTTAATTCAGAAATTTGATTTCACAGAAAAATGTTTGGTGAGTAAAAATAAACTTCTTGAAAGGAAGAAAAAGTGTTCTAAAATTATGTCCGATGAGTTAAGTTAATCATCATCAAATGGGAAATTTAAGTATGATTCTACTAATAGTTCACAGTAAATTCTTAAATTTAATTATCGAAGAATCTCTGTTTTAATAAGATGTCGTTTGCTACCTCCAGAATCCCAGCTGTAGCTTTCTATTGAGGTCTTAACAGTCAAAGAGAAAGAATAGGTGAGGAGTACCTACATGCTTTGAGTAAAACATTATTTGATGTTTCAAATTTCTATTGAGGTCTTAACTGTCAAAGAGAAAGAATAAGTGAGGGGTACATGCTCTGAGTATAATATTATTTGATGTTTCAAATTTTACTTCAGAGGTTGGAGCTTTTACGTTGGCTCAAAGTGCTTTGTTTCGATTAAAGAGTACTACGATTGTTCAAAAAACATCCACTGGTGAGCAAACGAAAACCTTTCCAACAATCTTCAGATGCCTTCACCAGAACATCCATGTACATTTCTTTGGTCTTATTGTCCACAATCACTCGCTTCCTGATCAGGGCAGCTCGAGCGTAGTTCTCGGTCGAGTTCTGCTGTTTGGTGGTGGAACGCCGCACATAATAGTAACAATAATTATAATGAAGTGCTGTTGTTCTGCTGATACTTATAGCTTCTCCCACTTCTTCTGGTTTCTTTTTTGTGTCTTTTTTGTTTTTTTATCTCCTTGGCGGGTGAATAAAGAGTTACTCTCATACAAAACGTCCGATGTTCAAAATCAAAAGCGTTAAATTCATTGTGGGCCAGCAGCTCCGCTGGGAATCTTAGAAAACGGAGAAGACGTGAAAGAGAGGAGATACTTATGTATACAATAAGTCTATACTTCAGTTCATTCCCACTGAGTCTAAGATAATTTTATCAGTCGCTGAATTGAGCTAAAAAGCTTAGGCGCTGAATAAAGCTTTCAAAAGGCGATCAAAATATAGATACATTTTTAACTAATATTTTCTGGGCTACTCGGTCCTTGTGGTTAGATTCTTTAGGATGTTTCGTTGAAATTAATTTTCACATTTTATTAACTAATACGTTTCCAACAGCTGCTAAGCCCCCAGCTCTGGCAAACCACTGTCCTCTCTGCCACGAAAATGTTCAACCTTGGGACGAAGGCTGGCGAGCCCATTTGTTGCCTGGCCCCAACTCCTGTCCCGCCAACCCCAGAAGTCAGCCGGTCTCGCACAAGGTCGACCATCATCGAGTATCGGATGTGCATAGTCGAGTTACAGACAACCACGGTCGAGTTACGGATGGGAATGGTCGAGTAACGGACGGGCATGGTCGAGTTACGGACAGTCATGGTCGCGTTACGGACAGTCATGGCCGAGTTACGGACGGTCATGGTCGAGTTACGGACAGTCATGGCCGAGGTACGGACTGTCATGGTCGAGTTACAGACGGTCATGGTCGAGTTACAGACGGGCATGGTCGAGTTGCAGACGGGCATGGTCGAGTTACAGACGGGCATGGTCGAGTTATGGACGGACACAGCCGTAAAGTAGTGGACTACAGCAGTGACCATAGAAGCAGTGGCGACTTGTATGGCCGCAGGTTGATAGATTACGGTGATCATTCGGAGGTGCAAGGGCGCGCCACGGCCGAGTTTGAGCGGCTCATTGACGACTCTGGCCGACTTCCAGTCAACTCCGGCAGATACCATGCACTGGAATCCGTGGCTCGCAGCGGAGAATTGAGAAGAACAGCTTCAGCGGATCAGGATGGGGGCACAGCGCCCTTGCACGGCGACCAAGGGGGGGATAGAAGGGCTACTGAAGCGAGAGGAGCCTCGGGTGGTGCTCATAGTGAGTGGTTTCCTTCGCTTCAAACTCGAGAAATATAGTGAATAATTTAAAAAATGTAAACAAGTTGAACAATTCATTCACCACAAGCCATACAAAACTAGATTATTACTTAGGTCTAATACAATGATCAAATTTGAGTATGGCTACCTGTGTGAGTTTCTTCGGTGGCAAGAGTTACTAATGAATAAAATAATGAATCGATGTTGAACGTGATATACTCGTAGAGACTCGTAATTATGTAATTATAGTGAAATATAGTGAATAACTATGTAATTTTAGTGGAATATAGTAAATACTTATAAAATTGTAGTGAAATGTAGTGAATAACTATACAATTTTAATGAATGATTAGTAGAAAAATCTAGCAGTTTAGACTTCATTCTCATAATTTCTCGGGTTGATACTGAAATGATCGAGGTGTTGACACCATTTAAGCACAACGCCGAGTTCGTAACTCGTCAATAAATTTCTTTGCATCCAAGGAAGTTATTTTAATATAATTGAATCAGGCATAATCAATTTTTTCCTTTTTTATATTAGTAACTTTTCCCCCCGAAGAAACTCAGAACATTGCTTCCCTTTTATCTGGTTCTAACTACATATGTTTGCTATAACAAAAATAATAAAACCATTTATTCCATAATGGCCTATATCCCAATTTTTCAGGTATAAGACCGTTGAGTATTGTCTGCTAAAGCAAACTGCTTTTTTACTAGCTCTCTCTATGAAAGTTCTTGAAAATGTACAAGGTATTGCGTAATTAAGATATTTTATGAAATAAGGTTAATACCACCAACTATTCAAGTCCATAAAATTCAACTGTACATGTATAGTCCAACAATTTCCATGAAGTGGCGAGATCACTATCTTTAACCATTTTTTAGTTCAAATATTCGTATGGAAATCCTAATTTCCTTTGTTTAAGTATTCGTTCGGACATCCCATTTCCCTTCGCTTAAGTATTTGTACGGATTTATTCATTTCCTGTTTATACTTATTTTCTAACCTTGAAAATTTTGCGCAGCTCTCCCGCGGCCCAGAGCATCGAGCGGTGCTGACGGACAAGAAAGTCACCTGGACGACTACGGCAGGTCGGCCGGACTCGGCCGCAGCAGCGTCCGCACCAAAATTGCCACGCCCGTCTCTGCTCGCAAGACCTACGCTCGCAGGAATTGAAAAATATTA
This sequence comes from Morinoia aosen, assembly GCA_030386875.1. Lineage (NCBI taxonomy): Eukaryota > Metazoa > Arthropoda > Malacostraca > Amphipoda > Talitridae > Morinoia > Morinoia aosen. Next base: position 31,622,884 of record CM059570.1, on the reverse strand, counting down.
CCTGGAGCATGAAAATGTTAATACGTAGAAGTGCTCACGTGGAAATTGTTGTACACGTCTCTGCTCGAAAAACCTACACTCGCAGGAACAGAAAAAATTATCTGGATTATGAAAATGTTAATATATAGTAGTGTTCAAAAGGAAATTGTTATGCCCGTCTCCGCTCGCAAGACTTACGCTCACAGGAACTGAAAAAAATTAGCTCGAGTATGAAAATATTAATCTATAATAGTGCTTACGTGGAAAGCGAGTTCAGCCTCGAAAATTGGAAGTAGTGGTTATTTTCGTATGTAATTTATTGGCCAAAATGTTTAATGTTCTAGCACGTGTATTTACAAGAAAATGAATTATAGGATTTATTATTGTTTTCAAGAAATTGTTGGACTGTCAAATAAACACGACAAAAGTATTTCGAATGAGCAGTTTTAAAATTTTCAGGTGACAAAAAGAAACAAGAAGCTGATTTTTCACGTGTAACTTCGAATTGCAATTTTGATTTTTCAGTTACAGTATACATCGGAAAAAAACTGTTCGATGAAGGTACTTAGTGACTTCTGTGCTATATTAGACCCTAGAATGACCACGCACACCTTTTTTGTCGACAATAGCACCATTATATCAGAACGTTTAGCTACAGGGTGCGACAGTCAATCCTGCATTTTTCCACAGCCACAGGCTGCTCGAAAATGCAGGATTGACAGCCGCACCCTGTTCTAAGCAAGAAATTTCTATTTAGGTCGAGTATAAAATCCCTATCATTTGAGGATACTCAAAACTACACGTTCGGGGAATATACATAACTACGGCGAAATGTACACAAACTGTGTACATTTGATGGTGATGTACACAAACTGGGTACATTTGATGGTGATGTACCCAAACTGTGTTATGATTCAACCGGAACAAGCAAGGAAAGCATCTCGACGAGCAGCATGTCGGTTCTGATACGTTAATAGGCATGATTGTGAGCAGTTACCCACAGCACTGCGACCGGGTTTTTGTTGCCGCTGTTCAGTAAAGCAGTTGACATTGTTCTAGTGACTCGTCCAAATCATTCTTTGTAGTAAAACGTAGGTCTCTCAATAGCGTTTCTGTAAGAACAATACCGCCATCCATGATGAATGTTTATATCACATTCAACGTTCGACCTTCTCTAGATACACCGTAGAGCTACCTCCTTCAGCAGTCGTCTCTTTTTATCCTTCGTTAATGCTCGTGTTATCCCATGAAAAATCTAGACAAAAGTTTGTTGTGTACAGCTAGTTGTCAAGAATTTAGAGCATTTTCAAAATCAAGGAGTTGATGTATCTAATTTGTGACCGACTGTGTTCACCTTAATGTAAATGACTTTTGAAATGATGACTGGGTTTTTCGAGACAGGAATTCAATTTGTTCAAATTTTACAGCGTGGCCTAGTCATTTGGGCATTTTGCATTAAATTTCTCAATTCAATTATTGTTCACACATGAATCACAAAATTTGTTTCTCAAATTTCACAACTTTTTCATCGCTTATAAATAATGACCAGGATTTGGATGAAGAATTTTTTCCATGCTAAAGGTTTGCTCGTAAAATTGATCTTAGTTCGTTGAGTTTCATTTTAAGCAAAAAGATAATTTTTGATCCTTGAACTTCTGTCACTGACCGTTGTTAGTTCATCCCAATAAAGTGTTAAAATTTCAAATGAAACTTTTTCATTAAAGTATAAATTTACTACAACAGAAATGAATGCATAAATTGATTTCCTAACTCACAGTAACATCACCACCACATAACTTATTCTATTGTTCATATAACTCTATAATATAAGTCATGTTGAAGAATATTTCCACTGCGCCATGCGATGGCCCAATGGCTCAACCAAAAGTTGAGTTGCGCACAAACAACCAGTTTCAAACAGCTTATTTACTACAATTGATGTATCAATTAGATTGTTTCTCAAAGCTATTACAATGGATAAATTTGAACACAGGTACTTGTGTGCTCTAAGAAAATTGGGGATTTGTTGGTGCATTCTATCATGAACTATTTTCAACATGCACTTCAACAGTCAGGTTGTCATCTACTATAACCAAACAATGAATTAAGAGAGTTCTTTCGTTGGTGCCTGTGACTTAGATGATTCGCTTGCGTTCAGCATTAAAGCAAAAATGCAAGGTTCTCTTTTTAAAAACTCGCACTTTACAAGTGAATGCATGGTATTTTCCATGTATTCACCATCAAAGCAAAAGTACAAGTTTCTCTTTTAAGAAATTCGTGTTGTGCAAGAAAATGATGAGCGTAATAGACGAAAATTCTGACTCTCTCAAGCCAAAGCGTACATGGACCACGTGTTCTTGTTATTGCTCGAAATTAGGCGTTAGTTTTATTGGGCCTTTCTATAGTGCTATAAGAAACGGTTATCTCTCAAAGTGAAAAATGCAATTAGAAGTTCTGATGTAAATAAAAAACCTCCGTAGAATCTGTACTTCGTAATACTGAAGTGCCCGCACTATGTGTGACCATCTCGTTTTAATTCATTCGTTTTAATTCATTCTCTTGCGTAGTACGAAAATTTATCTTCGCGATGATGGCGAACTGCAAGTCTCGTTAACCTATAAGGTACTAATCAAAATATTCTCCGTTATTTTGTCATTCATTTCAATAAATCATTTACTAATTATTGAAATTACTTGTCGGGATAGCGGAGTGCTTGCCGCGCAAACTCAATATCGTTTCAGTTATTCTGTCGTTTCTTTTTGTAAATTATTGACAGATTATAAATTGGTAAAAGAAACAGATCTTAACAATTGTATTTCCTATTATCCTTATCAATAAATCCTCCAACGGATGCGTGATGAGAGCAGCGGGTCGTGCTGTAAGGACTTACGCAACACGGGGTGAACCACACGCATGTTACGTGAGCAGCGGGTCGTGCTGTAAGGACTTACGCAACACGGGATGAACCACACGCAGGTTACATGAGCAGCGGGTCGTGCTGTAAGGACTTACGCAACACGGGGTGAACCACACGCATGTTACGTGAGCAGCGGGTCGTGCTGTAAGGACTTACGCAACACGGGGTGAACCACACGCATGTTACATGAGCAGCGGGTCGTGCTGTAAGGACTTACGCAACACGGGATGAACCACACGCAGGTTACGTGAGCAGCGGGTCGTGCTGTAAGGACTTACGCAACACGGGGTGAACCACACGCATGTTACGTGAGCAGCGGGTCGTGCTGTAAGGACTTACGCAACACGGGGTGAACCACACGCATGTTACGTGAGCAGCGGGTCGTGCTGTAAGGACTTACGCAACACGGGGTGAACCACACAAATGTTACGTGAGCAGCGGGTCGTGCTGTAAGGACTTACGCAACACGAGGTGAACCACACGCATGTTACGTGAGCAGCGGGTCGTGCTGTAAGGACTTACGCAACACGGGGTGAATCACACGCATGTTACGTGAGCAGCGGGTCGTGCTGTAAGGACTTACGCAACACGAGGTGAACCACACGCATGTTACGTGAGCAGCGGGTCGTGCTGTAAGGACTTACGCAACACGGGGTGAACCACACGCATGTTACGTGAGCAGCGGGTCGTGCTGTAAGGACTTACGCAACACGGGGTGAACCACACGCATGTTACATGAGCAGCGGGACGTGCTGTAAGGACTTACGCAACACCGGATGAACCACACGCATGTTACGTGAGCAGCGGGTCGTGCTGTAAGGACTTACGCAACACGGGGTGAACCACACGCATGTTACGTGAGCAGCGGGTCGTGCTGCAAGGACTTACGCAACACGGGGTGAACCACACGCATGTTACGTGAGCAGCGGGTCGTGCTGTAAGGACTTACGCAACACGAGGTGAACCACACGCATGTTACATGAGCAGCGGGTCGTGCTGTAAGGACTTACGCAACACGGGGTGAACCACACGCATGTTACGTGAGCAGCGGGTCGTGCTGTAAGGACTTACGCAACACGAGGTGAACCACACGCATGGTACGTGAGCAGCGGGTCGTGCTGCAAGGACTTGCGCAACACGGGGTGAACCAAACGCATGTTACATGAGCAGCGGGTTGTGCTGTAAGGACTTACGCAACACGGGATGAACCACACGCATGTTACGTGAGCAGCGGGTCGTGCTGTAAGGACTTACGCAACACGGGGTGAACCACACGCATGTTACGTGAACAGCGGGTCGTGCTGTAAGGACTTACGCAACACGGGGTGAACCACACGCATGTTACGTGAGCAGCGGGTCGTGCTGTAAGGACTTACGCAACACGAGGTGAACCACACGCATGTTACGTGAGCAGCGGGTCGTGCTGTAAAGACTTACGCAACACGGGGTGAACCACACGCATGTTACGTGAGCAGCGGGTCGTGCTGTAAGGACTTACGCAACACGGGGTGAACCACACGCATGTTACGTGAGCAGCGGGTCGTGCTGTAAGGACTTACGCAACACGGGGTGAACCACACGCATGTTACGTGAGCAGCGGGTCGTGCTGTAAGGACTTACGCAACACGAGGTGAACCACACGCATGTTACATGAGCAGCGGGTCGTGCTGTAAGGACTTACGCAACACGGGGTGAACCACACGCATGTTACGTGAGCAGCTGGTCGTGCTGTAAGGACTTACGCAACACGGGGTGAACCACACGCATGTTACGTGAGCAGCGGGTCGTGCTGTAAGGACTTACGCAACACGGGGTGAACCACACGCATGTTACGTGAGCAGCGGGTCGTGCTGTAAGGACTTACGCAACACGAGGTGAACCACACGCATGTTACATGAGCAGCGGGTCGTGCTGTAAGGACTTACGCAACACGGGGTGAACCACACGCATGTTACGTGAGCAGCGGGTCGTGCTGTAAGGACTTACGCAACACGGGGTGAACCACACGCATGTTACGTGAGCAGCGGGTCGTGCTGTAAGGACTTACGCAACACGAGGTGAACCACACGCATGTTACATGAGCAGCGGGTCGTGCTGTAAGGACTTACGCAACACGGGGTGAACCACACGCATGTTACGTGAGCAGCGGGTCGTGCTGTAAGGACTTACGCAACACGGGGTGAACCACACGCATGTTACGTGAGCAGCGGGTCGTGCTGTAAGGACTTACGCAACACGAGGTGAACCACACGCATGTTACATGAGCAGCGGGTCGTGCTGTAAGGACTTACGCAACACGGGGTGAACCACACGCATGTTACGTGAGCAGCGGGTCGTGCTGTAAGGACTTACGCAACACGAGGTGAACCACACGCATGGTACGTGAGCAGCGGGTCGTGCTGCAAGGACTTGCGCAACACGGGGTGAACCAAACGCATGTTACATGAGCAGCGGGTTGTGCTGTAAGGACTTACGCAACACGGGATGAACCACACGCATGTTACGTGAGCAGCGGGTCGTGCTGTAAGGACTTACGCAACACGGGGTGAACCACACGCATGTTACGTGAACAGCGGGTCGTGCTGTAAGGACTTACGCAACACGGGGTGAACCACACGCATGTTACGTGAGCAGCGGGTCGTGCTGTAAGGACTTACGCAACACGAGGTGAACCACACGCATGTTACGTGAGCAGCGGGTCGTGCTGTAAAGACTTACGCAACACGGGGTGAACCACACGCATGTTACGTGAGCAGCGGGTCGTGCTGTAAGGACTTACGCAACACGGGGTGAACCACACGCATGTTACGTGAGCAGCGGGTCGTGCTGTAAGGACTTACGCAACACGGGGTGAACCACACGCATGTTACGTGAGCAGCGGGTCGTGCTGTAAGGACTTACGCAACACGAGGTGAACCACACGCATGTTACATGAGCAGCGGGTCGTGCTGTAAGGACTTACGCAACACGGGGTGAACCACACGCATGTTACGTGAGCAGCTGGTCGTGCTGTAAGGACTTACGCAACACGGGGTGAACCACACGCATGTTACGTGAGCAGCGGGTCGTGCTGTAAGGACTTACGCAACACGGGGTGAACCACACGCATGTTACGTGAGCAGCGGGTCGTGCTGTAAGGACTTACGCAACACGAGGTGAACCACACGCATGTTACATGAGCAGCGGGTCGTGCTGTAAGGACTTACGCAACACGGGGTGAACCACACGCATGTTACGTGAGCAGCGGGTCGTGCTGTAAGGACTTACGCAACACGGGGTGAACCACACGCATGTTACGTGAGCAGCGGGTCGTGCTGTAAGGACTTACGCAACACGAGGTGAACCACACGCATGTTACATGAGCAGCGGGTCGTGCTGTAAGGACTTACGCAACACGGGGTGAACCACACGCATGTTACGTGAGCAGCGGGTCGTGCTGTAAGGACTTACGCAACACGGGGTGAACCACACGCATGTTACGTGAGCAGCGGGTCGTGCTGTAAAGACTTACGCAACACGAGGTGAACCACACGCATGTTACGTGAGGAGCGGGTCGTGCTGTAAGGACTTACGCAACACGAGGTGAACCACACGCATGCTACATGAGCAGCGGCTCGTGTTGTAAGGACTTACGCAACACGGGGTGAACTACACGCATGTTACGTGAGCAGCGGGTCGTGCTGTAAGGACTTACGCAACACGAGGTGAACCACACGCATGTTACGTGAGCAGCGGGTCGTGCTGTAAGGACTTACGCAACACGGGGTGAACCACACGCATGTTACGTGAGGAGCGGGTCGTGCTGCAAGGACTTACGCAACACGGGGTGAACCACACGCATGTTACATGAGCAGCGGGTCGTGCTGTAAGGACTTACGCAACACGGGGTGAACCACACGCATGTTACGTGAGCAGCGGGTCGTGCTGTAAGGACTTACGCAACACGAGGTGAACCACACGCATGTTACGTGAGCAGCGGGTCGTGCTGTAAGGACTTGCGCAACACGGGGCGAACCAAACGCATGTTACATGAGCAGCGGGTCGTGCTGTAAGGACTTACGCAACACGGGATGAACCACACGCATGTTACGTGAGCAGCGGGTCGTGCTGTAAGGACTTACGCAACACGGGGTGAACCACACGCATGTTACGTGAGCAGCGGGTCGTGCTGTAAGGACTTACGCAACACGGGGTGAACCACACGCATGTTACGTGAGCAGCGGGTCGTGCTGAAAGGACTTACGCAACACGAGGTGAACCACACGCATGTTACGTGAGCAGCGGGTCGTGCTGTAAGGACTTACGCAACACGGGGTGAACCACACGCATGTTACGTGAGCAGCGGGTCGTGCTGTAAGGACTTATGCAACACGGGGTGAACCACACGCATGTTACGTGAGCAGCGGGTCGTGCTGTAAGGACTTACGCAACACGGGGTGAACCACACGCATGTTACGTGAGCAGCGGGTCGTGCTGTAAGGACTTACGCAACACGAGGTGAACCACACGCATATTACATGAGCAGCGGGTCGTGCTGTAAAGACTTACGCAACACGGGGTGAACCACACGCATGTTACGTGAGCAGCGGGTCGTGCTGTAAGGACTTACGCAACACGAGGTGAACCACACGCATGTTACGTGAGCAGCGGGTCGTGCTGTAAGGACTTGCGCAACACGGGGTGAACCAAACGCATGTTACATGAGCAGCGGGTCGTGCTGTAAGGACTTACGCAACACGGGATGAACCACACGCATGTTACGTGAGCAGCGGGTCGTGCTGTAAGGACTTACGCAACACGGGGTGAACCAAACGCATGTTACGTGAGCAGCGGGTCGTGCTGTAAGGACTTACGCAACACGGGGTGAACCACACGCATGTTACGTGAGCAGCGGGTCGTGCTGTAAGGACTTACGCAACACGAGGCGAACCACACGCATGTTACGTGAGCAGCGGGTCGTGCTGTAAGGACTTACGCAACACGGGGTGAACCACACGCATGTTACGCGAGCAGCGGGTCGTGCTGTAAGGACTTACGCAACACGGGGTGAACCACACGCATGTTACATGAGCAGCGGGTCGTGCTGTAAGGACTTACGCAACACGGGGTGAACCACACGCATGTTACATGAGCAGCGGGTCGTGCTGTAAGGACTTACGCAACACGGGGTGAACCACACGCAGGTTACGTGAGCAGCGGGTCGTGCTGTAAGGACTTACGCTACACGGGGTGAACCACACGCATGTTACGCGAGCAGCGGGTCGTGCTGTAAGGACTTACGCAACACGGGGTGAACCACACGCATGTTACATGAGCAGCGGGTCGTGTTGTAAGGACTTACGCAACACGGGGTGAACCAGACGCAGGTTACGTGAGCAGCAGGTCGTGCTGTAAGGACTTACGCAACACGGGGTGAACCACACGCATGTTACGTGAGCAGCGGGTCGTGCTGTAAGGACTTACGCAACACGGGGTGAACCACACGTATGTTACGTGAGCAGCGGGTCGTGCTGTAAGGACTTACGCAACACGGGGTGAATCACACGCATGTTACGTGAGCAGCGGGTCGTGCTGTAAGGACTTACGCAACACGGGGTGAACCACACGCATGTTACGTGAGCAGCGGGTCGTGCTGTAAGGACTTACGTAAAAAGTAATTAATAAAAAAATCACGCAACACGCCCATCTAAAAACATGTAAACAAACATCAGTGCAAAATGAAATTCATAGCTTGTTCATCGTACGGACAAAATGATAATTTTTCACGAATCCTTTTCTCAAATTACGTATTATTTCATGTCTGTTCCTCTGGGGTAGTGATAGATCTTTTTTGAAACAGTTTGCTGGTGCAATAAATTTCTTGACTGGACTATCGAGTTATTTCTGAAAAATGGTTCATTGTTAACTGGTCGCAGAGCATCAAGTGAAATGGCATCGGGCGTGCGCACACATATCCACACACACATGTATATGGTGTTTCGGAACAATAGGAACGAAATTGTACGCCAAGTATAGAATGGCAAAATAAACACTTATTATTTCACGAAGCTTACCGAAAAAATTCGGGTTTAGCGATATAGGCTTTTTAATGTTTCTGCGATATTAGCTATTTATTAGTTATTTATTGTCAAGTTTCATCCTTTAAAACAATAAACAGCTAATACCTCAAAACGCAATTTTTCCGGAAAATTTCATGGAAAAAAGGGTTTATTTGGTTATTTCCTACTCTGTGTGCAATTTTGTACCTCTTATTTCTGAAACACCCTGTATATACGTACAGATAATATAAATGAAAATATAATAAAATAATGAACAATTTTATGCTGCTACATCGAAATGACAGCTGAATTGCTCAGTGTAGTTGAAGAAAATAACTTGGAAAATAAATATAAATAAACACAAAAAAAACTTCGAAAACGTAAAAATGAACTAGTTTCGATTTATTCCTACAGAATTTAAATTGAAATCAAGTTACAGTCTAAAAACAACAATAAAAAACATCTCGGGTTCTACATCCTCGTGGTATTCGCTTCAACGTCATCCGGACATGGGTATATGGGATAAAGTGGAGATACTGTGAAAGAAGGGAGAAATTATATAATTATAGAAGGAAGATTAAGAGATGAGGTCTGGTTAAAACAAAAGTTACCGCCATCGTGTTTTGGCTTCAACTAAATGGCCCATGTAAAAGCAATACTTTATGAAACATACTAAAATTTTACTGAAATAAAACATTTTTTAGCACATCTTTCACCCTGCAAGTGCAGCTAGCACTTAGTGAAGGAGGAGAACAAAGCCATTTGCGTTCCATCCACAGTTTTTAGTTACTCTTTTTAAATTGGCTCCGATAGAGATTATACTTATATTGGCCGGCAAAAATGTTTCTTCGAACACCATGAGTTGTCATTGGAGACAAAAACTGGGAACGTTTTTCGTTATACAAAATCGAAAGATATTTCTTAGTGTGGAGTTTTATCTGTTAGCTTATTTTTCAAATGCGCAAATCATTCGCTCCTTGGTATTGTAGTAATGCGATGTTGTTCAAATTGACCCAGATCTCACACAAGTAAATTGCACTCCTACTAGACGAGAACAAAAAAATATTCAATTGCGTGATTTTTCCATCATAATCAAAACGAGAGAAAACTAACGAATGTAAATGAAGAGATACTATGAGAAGGCAGACGATGCTTTGAGAAACGAGCAGTTTGAATGATGATTTTATTGACGTGTGTAACATATACAGCAAAATAAAGGCTACGTGGCTCTGTACCATTCAACTTAATGAGTCAAGATATAATCAGAACGAAAGAAAACTAACGAAAGGAAATAAAGGTATACTATTTAAAATACTACGATGCTTTGAGTAACGAGCAGTTTGAGTGATGGTTTTATTCAAATGTACGATATACTACCTTCAAAAGGCTATGTGACTCTATATCATTCAACTGAATGGGCCAAGAATCTTGACAAAGCTTCTACTTAGGGCTTTTTTTGGCCAATCTTTGATTTTGCATCTGTGACTCTTTTGAAATGAGTCAAGACGCGCTGAGCCAATAATAACTCACAGATATTTTGAAGCACTGCCTTACGGGTCTCTTTTGAAACCAATAATATTGAAGTTCCTTCATAATTTTGACTGCTTAACTCATTCATCGCTTATCCAATGCATTCAATTAGTTAAATTTCTGTTTCCCAGCTCAGCAAAACATGCTGGTGAATTTTTAATATATTTTAAACTTCAAATTCTTTACTCTGAGTTAAATTTCTCACATTTATTTCATTCAATTTGTTCATGATTCAACTATTTATTTTCGTGGAAGTGATTTTCATTATCAAAATTTTGTTTTTCATAAAAGTTATTTGCAATATTTTTTCAACTATGTTTACTTATTGTAGTTGAAAGCTAAATTAAAAGATGACAGTAACGTATGTTCAAATTTTTTTAACCCTCGATGTATTGTCAACGAAGGCAGACGAAACGTAGGATTTTTGTATATTTCAAATCACATTTGTATATTTTATGGATATTGAACAGAGATATCATTTTCAAACAACCGGCTTTGCAACTTAGCGTGTTGTAATAAGTACCATAGCCAAGTCCACTGGAACCCACGCTGCCAGCTGTCCCGCTGCGATGTATGATAACCTGGCTCCTGATAGTGAATATCGCAAACCAACATTTTCTTAAATGGAAGACCAGCGTAATGAGATTGGAAATTTATGATTCACGAACATAATGAGATTGGAAATTTATGATTCACGAACATAATGAGATTGGAAATTATGATTCACGAACATAATGAGATTGGAAATTTATGATTCACGAACATAATGAGATTGGAAATTATGATTCACGAACATAATGAGATTGGAAATTTATGATTCACGAACATAATGAGATTGGAAATTTATGATTCACGAACATAATGAGATTGGAAATTTATGATTCACGAACATAATGAGATTGGAAATTTATTACCCACAAACATAATGAGATTGGAAATTTATGATTCACGAACATAATGAGATTGGAAATTTATTAGCCACAAACATAATAAAATTGAAAATTTAGGAGTCACAAACATAATGAGGTTGGAAATTTAGGAGTCACAAATATAATGAGAATGAATTTTTATCAGTCACAAACAAAATAAGAGAGAAAATTGATGCATCACAAGCATAATGAGATGGAAAACTTATCATTAAAATTAAATTTTCTAAGACACTCCAATCGTTAAAGAAAATATTTTGTTCTCTAACACAGTTTTTTGAATAGCATAAAAAAGGCTTCAAGTTTATGCAAAAAACCCAAAAGTTCTACAATTTGATAAACTTCAGTTAAAAAAGGCTTAAACTAAAAATAGAAGCGCGGTTAACGGCAATAAAAATCATAAATAAAATTCAATGAAGCTTATTCACTCTTAAAATGGACTAATTAAAAGAATTTCTATCTTTTCGTGGTATACGTTTGATTATAATTTCGCTGTTTTAATTACTTATAATTGATTGTTTCTTATGTTTATAAACAATATCAAGGAATCAACACCTTCCTTCAAATTTTTAGTTTGCGGAAGATGGTGTCTACGAGTTTCTCCCCAAAAACACAGTGCGCATTGCAAACTAGACCAATGGGGAATTAAATTAACGTGTTTCTTCAAATTTTTACTACATGCGGATGACAGGATATTATCCTCGAGTTTCTCCCCTGAAAACACAGTGAGCTTTACCAACTAAAAAAATTGAGAACTGAAAAGCGTTTTGCTGAAGCTAGTAGCAAATGAAATCAACGTAAGCGTAAGAAAGACTATATACATACATTCTTCTCCTGAACAATCATTGCTCTCTCGCATAAAGTTAAGCGGTGAATAACTTCAAGAGACTGACTGCTGCAAATTTCTGGCAATAATATACGCCGAAAATTTGACCTTCAAAAATAACATCAAACATATGAGTATGAAAGTTGTTTATGCCCAACAGAATTTTGTGCAGAGTCAAGCTTATCCTACCAAAAAAGGCACTGAAATTACTGTACAGCGCACTGATCCTTCCGTACGTTCAACACAGCATTGAAGCTTATATTGATAACACAAATAGAATATTCACAGAGCAAAAACGGCTACTAGAGTTATCTCCAACTTAGCACGCAGCAACCACTAAAATGGTTCATTCAAAGGCTTGAAAAATTCTGAAACTGGTTGATTTTTACTGATTTTCGCCTGGAAGTTTTACGTACACAACACCAAATACTAACGATAACTATGACTTTTTACATAACATTTACGCTCAAACTGCCTATCGTGACTACTTGACAAGAAATAGAAAGAAGCTAACACTCCCTTATTCCTCACAAGACAGATCTCAGAATGGCTTTCTTTTCGCTGGTACCATGTTTTAGAATTCCAAACCTGTTGAAATTAGCGATGCCCTCCCTACTGGGCCTTCAGAAATAGGCTTGAAACTTTCATGATCTCTATCTACTATACAAAAGTAACATAGATAGAGCTAAAATAAATCATGGAAGCAATCCACAAAAAAAAAAAAATTTTTTGCAAATTTTGATTGGTTGCCGCAGAAACCTCGTAGCTAATGTGGCCCACAGTTTTTTGCCATGTTACATGTTAAGCTAATTTTTAAATCTAATTGATGACAGTGTACATGCTTGTGGTAGAAAAATCTTGTAAGTCTTTCAGATAGCTGTGCCGCCTATAGTCTCTGATCATTTTGTTTACATTTAAGAAATACCTGAAAAATTCATGGGCTAAAACACTCGGCGTCTACAGGTTAAAAAACATCTTGAAAAAACATTGATGACACATGAGCTTCAGAATAATTACAATAACCGAAGTTGTTCATGTATAATGAATCAATGTAAATGAGTACGCGCATGAATGATAAGATTAACTTACCAATAATTTTCAACTCTCTTTTCTTATACATATATATACTACCCTATAAAGAATAAGCTCATACTAATCAGAAAGAACATGTTACCACGTACAAAAAACTAGTTTTATGCCTTGACACTGTTCTATAGAGGGGAATATTGCGAAAAGAGGCGTAAGTCTTTATCATTATTGAGGATGCAGAAGCTCCATGCAAGTCTCAATCACATTCCCACCTTTAATAAAGTATATGAATGCACTAGAATACATTCCACTAAAGTCTAGGTATAATAATATACCGTAAGATACTACGAGAAAAAAGCATAGAGCTGAATCAACTCAACAGCAAACAGAACGCAATCAACGATACAAAACGTCGAAAATTTTTTCGTTTCTTTGGAATTAAAATGATAAAAAATTGCTCGAAAAATGTTAGCAAAAGAAGAAGAAGAAAAAATTATAAAAGAAAAACCGTTTATTAAAAAAAAGTTGGTACATGGAGCGCACTACTACACATTGGTTTTTAAAAATTTCTTAAAATACAGGTCCTTAATTGATAGACAACCATACGAGGTGTGCTAATTGCCAAACTCTACAAAGTATACTAATACAAGCCATACGAGGTGTACTAATCGACAAACCATACGAAATTCACTAATACGCAAACTATACGATGCGTTCTAATGAACTAACCATATCTGGGGCTAACTGCCGAGTCGGGGCTAATTATGTTATTGAGAGAGACAATCAGAATATCTTTTCTTTGTAATTTTATACACAAAGAGATGGCTGAATATTTCTAAATAATTTATATGCTACTGGAGAATCCTTCTGACTTCCTTGGTTATAAATTGTTACAGCTTAAACACTTTATTTCCAATAAAGATGATGAAAAATGTTAATCATAGGTTTTTAAAAATCTTAAAGTAAGGATCCTTCAGGTTTAGGACGTCTTATATTGAGAAATTTTTAAAAGCCAATATGTTGGGAAGTATCTCATGAGGCAACATGGAAATATATGTTATTTTCTTTTTTTCTTCCTTTCTTTTCCTTGGTTGATACACACTTATGAGTATCGCAATGCCTATGTCACTAGTAGAAACAAATCATTAAGAGCAATGTACTCCTATTACTCGTATTACTTATTCTAGGTTTGATAATATATCTAACTACAATTAGGAAAGATAGCATAATTTCAGTTACGATGAATTGTTTGAAACAATCTTTTTAGCGCACACTTACATTGAAATACGAGCTCTGGGACTTGTGGAATGAGAAATTCTTTCTGAGAGTAAAAAACGGGTGGAATATAATAATTCTAATTCTAATTCTGCAACAAGGTAGACAACGAAAACAATATTTTCACACCTCTGTACCAACTAATATACGAATCAAGAGACTCAGAGAATTTTTTTTATGAAGCTGCAAATTTATAATATTTTCATGCTAAAAATAGTGGCATAAAAGAGTCTACTTGAGTCAGAAACATGAAAAGAATTGTTCTACAACGACAACCAAGACATGTATCACACAATTGGAGCAATACGTGAAATTAAACACCTAGATAAGGCTGGAATAATATACTCAAGAGCGTAAGAAATGATAGGATAAATTGCCCCAAAGGCTGACAAAAACATTTTAGGACGTGAATAAGAGGAGAAACTTGAATGTCCCATAAGGTTAACAAATCAGAAAAGTTTCATTATTTGTTCGAATTTCTTGATGAAAATGTCTATATTAATACACATACATAGGTGCTTTTGAATAAGAGATTAACATATTAGTTTAATTAGGTATTAAAAAAGACATGCTATCATCTTCATGACTGCTGGAAACTTGTTTAATGTGTTAAGATAAGTACAACTTTTAGGACGGTTTTTCAATATTTCTCTTTTCCAGGTTTAAATGCGTGTTTTTTCCATCAAATACTCAAAAACTGTAGTGAATAATTTACCCGTAGAGTTTCTACGATTCCTGTTTTTCTTGAGTAGAGGTCTAAATTCTACGAGCAGCGGTCTTCTTCCTTGAGTCCCTTCAGTTGGGGATCTGTTGCCGTGTTGTGTGAACATGTGAAATGCTGTCAAATTTTTGTGTCAGTATCCAACAATGGCTACCCCTAAACCCATGGAATGGGTAACTTCTCTCATCATTAGATTTGAGGAACAGGTTAGTGTTATAATTGTTTGAAAACAAGGCTCATTGTCTTGATAACAGCTGTAGTAATTATGAATGAGTTAAGAAACGGTGCCAAATTGAAACGTCAAAATTGATTCGTCTGGCGTAAGAAATGGGAAAAAGTTCACCTGAAGTGTTGATAATATAGAAAAAGAATGTTTCATATTTAAATTAAGCTCAAAAGTTATGTTTCGTACAGTTTGTCTACTCTATTGCTGTTCGTTATAGATTTAGTATTGTTTTGACTTTTCCGCGTTTGTGCCCTGTTTATTGATCAGCCGCTGTGCCTTTGACTTGTCAGAACGGTCAGCAACTCATGAATGAAATTTCTCAGGGCTACTACGAATGCGAACTCTCATACAAATGATGAATGAGATTGATCCGTTCAATAAATGCGTTCGATGTGTTTATTTAATTTCCTTGAGTTGTATTATAGTCGGAAAGCGATTATTCGTAAGCAGAAGTCAATTTTGTAGGATTCTTGTCAGTACAGCTTTCAGTAATGTTTAGGCATCATGTTGATAAAATTAAATTGATTGCATTTATTGAAATAATTACGTCTTTTATGTTGAGTAATCGCATTTAGTTCAAGAGTGTTCACAGATGAATGATTAAACTGTATGTAGAACGGAAAGATATATGTAGGCCTACACTTATTGATTCAAAATATGTACTATTACAGAAATAGAAAATAGGTTTGAAATTTTAGGGAAATCAGTAAATGATCTAACTTTTCTTGCTTGCATTTTTAAATTGAAAATCAAAATTATTTTGCTTAAATTTTGAAAATGTTTGTATCTTAAACTGATCAGTTATTGCGTGAATTTTTTTTATTGCTATAAGATATCCAAAAGTAGAAATTTGAATTGCTCATCTAACTTTATTAAATGATATAGCCTAAAGATGCATTAATTTTTTGTTCTGTTTAACCGCTAGAAGTATTTTTTATTTTTGTATATTGACGGCTTCATTTCAATTAGAATATTCATTGAGACATTCATGAAGTATTTATTTAATTTTAGGTTCTTTGGGTTTGAGGCATATAAATTTTTTGTAAAAAGTAAATTTCATCAATCCTTTAAAATAAAATGTTTTTTATAAGAGTTTTTTAAATGGAAATTTAGACTATTAATTAAGAATTGATGTTATTTTTAATTGATATTCACAGAACTATTAATGAGCAAAAATGAATGTTCTAGACTTTTTTTATCTTAAGCTAAATTCTATATAAATAATTAAGTAAATAAAAACCATAAGTACTTGAAAAAAAAAATTATTCACCTGTAGACCTAATAGCCTCCAAAGTCCTGAAAGTCTCCAAAGTCCTGAAAGTCTCCAAAGTCCTGAAAGTCTCCAAAGTCCTGAAAGTCTCCAAAGTCCTGAAAGTCTCCAAAGTCCTGAAAGTCTCCAAAGTCCTGAAAGTCTCCAAAGTCCTGAAAGTCTCCAAAGTCCTGAAAGTCTCCAAAGTCCTGAAAGTCTCCAAAGTCCTGAAAGTCTCCAAAGTCCTGAAAGTCTCCAAAGTCCTGAAAGTCTCCAAAGTCCTGAAAGTCTCCAAAGTCCTGAAAGGCTCCAAAGTCCTGAAAGGCTCCAAAGTCCTGAAAGGCTCCAAAGTCCTGAAAGGCTCCAAAGTCCTGAAAGGCTCCAAAGTCCTGAAAGGCTCCAAAGTCCTGAAAGGCTCCAAAGTCCTGAAAGGCTCCAAAGTCCTGATAGTCTCCAAAGTCCTGATAGTCTCCAAAGTCCTGATAGTCTCCAAAGTCCTGATAGTCTCCAAAGTCCTGATAGTCTCCAAAGTCCTGATAGTCTCCAAAGTCCTGATAGTCTCCAAAGTCCTGATAGTCTCCAAAGTCCTGATAGTCTCCAAAGTCCTGATAGTCTCCAAAGTCCTGATAGTCTCCAAAGTCCTGATAGTCTCCAAAGTCCTGATAGTCTCCAAAGTCCTGATAGTCTCCAAAGTCCTGATAGTCTCCAAAGTCCTGATAGTCTCCAAAGTCCTGATAGTCTCCAAAGTCCTGATAGTCTCCAAAGTCCTGATAGTCTCCAAAGTCCTGATAGTCTCCAAAGTCCTGATAGTCTCCAAAGTCCTGATAGTCTCCAAAGTCCTGATAGTCCTGCGAAGCGAATGAAAGGAAGATGAATGGAAAGAATGATCTGAGTGAAAGAAGTGAGCGAAAGAGTAGCATGAAAGGGAGAGTAAGACCTATGATTAGAATATGTGGAGATAGCATGGTGAAGAATGTTGATAGGTTCGTATGTATGAGTGACAGTAGTGGATGTATGAGCATGAGAGGGAAAGGAGTGGAGGAGATTTGTAGGCATGCTGAGAGAGTGATAGATGGAATGGATGAAGGAATGGTTGTACTGCAAGGAGGTGGCAATGGGGGTAAATGTATAGTGTTTGACCATAATCGATTTTTCACTTTTGGACCAAGAAACATTGTAGATGAGACGAAAATAAACAAGTTTTCTTCTATGCAATTTCCTTCGGAAATGAGTATTTTAGGAGTGAGAACGGGAAATGAGTTACCGTAACTCCAGTATTTGAGGCGGGGAAAAATACACCGCGCGGTCCGACGTGAAAGTAAACAGGCGTTCCCGCGCGCCAACCAAGCCGACGAAGAGCAAACCCCCTATTACAAACGTAAAGAGGTCGGGTCGTGAGGGGTTGCAACAGTTCTTTTAGTGAAAATTATAAAACTAAAAGAACTGTGGCTACCCCTCACGACCCAACCTCTTTACGTTTGTAATAGGGTGATGCACTATCGAGTTCCGGTAACTCATTTAACGCCATAACTTTTAAAATACTCATTTCCGAAGGAAAGTGCATTGAAGAAAACTTGTTTATTTTGGTCTCATTAACCATCTTTCTTGATCAAAAAGTGGAAAATCGATTATGGTCAAACACTATACATTTACCGCAATGGGTTGCTTGAATGTGGGAGAGAACGTACGGTGAATGCAATTATGAAAGTTATTGATAGGGCGCGGAAGAAGAATGTTAGAGTGGCGGTGACTAGCCTCCTAAGAAGGCCTGCGTGTGATGAGGAGTATGAAAGGGTGCGAAAGGAGGTGAATAGAGAGTTGCATGAAAGGATTATGAGTATGAGAGCTGAGAGTGTGAGAAAGCGTGAGCTGGGTTCCAGCTTCCTTGACATGGATAGCGTGATCCAGGATGGGTGTTTTCTTGGAGATGGAGTCCATCTTACGAAAGAAGGTGAGATGAAACTCTCCAAGAAATATATCCGGTGGATCAGGGCTACTCATGTCATAATGGAAGCTGGAACTGGATGAATGAAAATCCGTCATAGCAAAAGTGAGAAACGTCTGGAATTGTCCAATTGTGTTGTAAGGTTTGGAAGTATAAATGTGCGTGGATGGAATGCAGGAAAGTTAGATGACCTCGTAGTAGAATTTGAGAATGGAAAATTGGATTGTGTGGGTGTAGTAGAGACCCAAATGCGTGATAGAGTCAGTTTAACATGTAAGGAGAATAAGTATCATATGATAGGAAAAGGGTGTGTAAATTGGCAAAAAAGAGGTGGTGGAGTTGGTTTGATTGTAAAGAATGCTCTAAATTGGAAATTAGAGGAACTTCCTGTTGGGAATGAACCTGAAAGTAAAGATTTGTTAGCAATTAAGTGTGAAAGAGTGCATGCCAGAGAATGTATTGTTGTGATTGTATGTTATATGACAACTGATGGGATTTTAGCTCAAGAAGAGAATGTAAAAAAGTATGAAATATTAACAAGGATTGTACGAGAACACTGCAGGTGCCCTCTGATTGTGATGGGTGACATGAATGGCCATGTTGGTATACTTGGTGAGCCGGTGAATGCAAATGGACAAAAATTGATAGATTTTTGTGATGAGAATGAACTTGAAAACCTGAATGTAACAATAGGAAATGGCTTGCATACATGGCAAAGCAGGGAATGGAAAACTGCAATTGACTATATGATTGTGAATAGTAGAGCAAGAGAGTGTGTCAATGAAATGTTTGTAGATGAAGATGATTTTGATATTGATAGTGACCATAAAATGCTTGTGCTTGAATATAACTGGGGTAGAAAGGAGTCAATGCAAAAGGTCAGTAGTGTGAAAGAAAGTTGGCAGATAAAAAAGGCAAACTGGGAAGAATTTAAGAATGAATTGAGTAGGTATAACTGGAACAGGTGTGGAAATGTAAATGACCTAAATGGTGAGATTGCAAGAACCTTATATGATGTGGCAGAGCAAAAGATTGGTAGAATATAATGTAGGAAAGGGACAGGGAATGCCAGGTGGTTTACAAGTGAGATAAAGGAAGAACGAATGAGAAGAAAGACTTTAAATAAGAAACAACGCAGTATGAGGAAAATGTATGAAAGAAACAGAATTACTGAGGATGAATGGCAGAGTGCATGGAATGAGTACAAGGACCAGCAGAAGAAAGTAAGGAGAATGATTAATGAGGCTAGAGTTAAAGAGGAGAGACACCAAGTTGAAAATCTAAGAAAGAAAGGTCCGGATGGAATAAAAGATTGGTATAAGTTTATACAAGGTAATGATAGAAGTAGTGAAGTTCAAGTTGATGAATTAGTAGTTAATGGTTGCAGTGTGCAAGATAGGATGCAACTGGTGAAAGCAGTTGAAGAATACTGGGAGGACATTGGTGGAATGAATGAGCAGGTTACAGATAATGCACCCATAAATTTTCTGATTGATGAGCGTGAACTGCAGATGGAAGAGGAAATCACTTGTGAAGAGATTGTAAGTTTTTTGAAGAAAGTGAAAAATGGAAAGGCATGTGGCTCTGATAAGATCCCATATGAGTTCTATAAATTTGGAGGAGAGAGTGTGGTCAGTATGTTGAAATGTTTATTTGATGAGATATGGAAGAGTGAAAGAGTACCAGATGACTGGAACAAGTGTAATGTAGTTCTGTTGCATAAGGGTGGACATAAGAGTATGAAAGAACTTAAAAATTACAGACCAATTGCACTGGGTGACACTGTATGTAAGATATTTTGTGGTATTTTGAATGAGAGAATGAAAAATTTAGTTGAGGAATTAGGAGTCCTAGGTGAAGAACAGAATGGCTTTAGGCAGGATAGACGTGGGGAAGATAATCTGTTTGTAGTGAGTGAAATAATTGAGCGAATGAGGAAGGATGATAAGAAGGTGTATTTAGCATTCCTGGATATTGAAAAAGCATATGACAGAGTGGATCGGGTTAGGCTCTTTGAAGTTCTGAGAAAAGTTGGGTTTAGCAGAAAAATAGTAAAAATTGTACAAAGTCTGTATGAGAACACAAGCGCTATATACAGGTTAGGAAATTTGGAAACGGGGCAAGTGAGGAGTGTTAGAGGAGTGAGACAGGGCTGTACTCTGTCTCCCCTGTTGTTTGGATTGTACACAGAAGAATTAGCAGTTCGACTGAGAAGGAGTGGCTTAGGACTGAAAGTTGGTAATGAGAGACTGAGCTGTTTGTTGTATGCTGATGATGTGGTTGTGGTTAGTGGATGTGGACATGAACTGCAAAGGATGCTTGACATTGTGAACGGATATAGTACAGATTTCAAGATGAACTTCGGTGCCGACAAAAGCAAGGTTATGGTTATAAATAGTGATGAGACTGATAGAGACACTGTGGAATATTGGAGAAATCAGAATAGGTAGAACAAAAGAATACAAATATCTAGGTTGTATGATAAGTGAAGATGGATGCACTAGAACTAAGGGTGAGAAAGTGGCAAAAGCTATGCAGTGGAGTGGACGATTAAGTAGCGTGGCCAGATACAGAGCAAACAAGTATGAATGTGTGAGAGGAATGTGGAAGTATGTTGCTGTACCTAGTGTCATGTATGGTATGAGTGCTCTTGCCTGGAATGGAAGTGATCTTGAAAAGCTGGATGTAATACAAAATAAGGTAGGACGGTTAGCATTGGGTGCTCCAAAATGGACAGCTACAGAAGCCATTAGAGGTGACCTAGGGTGGAGCCTATTTTCAGAAAGAATGATGAAGGCGGTGCTGAATTATAAGGTGAGAATTGAAAGAATGCAGAATAGCAAATGGGTAAAGCGAATTTTTAAATGGAATCTGAGTGTAAGCTATTGGGAGAAAGTGTGTTGGGGGCATGCAAGGAAGCTTAGTATGCAAAAGATTATTCATGTTAGAATTGGGAGACCTGTGGATGACTGGAGTTTAATAAATCCTGGAGGTGTAGGGCCTGAGTGGGACTGCAAGAGGTGGAAGAAAGAGATTGAGAGGAAAACAAAAGAGTATGGATTGAATAAGTGGAGGCTTAGCATGGTGCGGAAGCCTACACTTGACTGGTATATGAAAAAAGAAGCACCTAAGTTTGAGATGTTCTATGATGGTAGTTTTGGAAGTCAACTCTTGTTTGCTGTGAGATGTAAGTCATTGAGTGTGAACAGACGTACATGGAGGTGGAATGAGAATAACAGATTATGTCGGCAGTGTATTAGTGGAGTGGAGGAAACAATTGAGCATTTTGTGCTGGAATGTAGTAAGTATGAGCAAGAGAGAGAAAGTTTTATGAATGTGGTGCTTGAGCAGTATGGAGAGAATGAGTGGTATGCCAGATGTGCTGAAGATGATTGCGGTATGAGCTGTCTTGCTGGATTGGATCAGGAGTGCAATTTGAGTATCATTGAAGCTATGAAATTGTTTCTTGTGCGTGCCTGGAGTAAGAGACAGTGACTGGAATGAGCCAGTCAGGTAGAATGGTCAGTAATGACCCAATATGCCTGGGGATGGTGTTTTGACGCACTGGCTATCCCAGTGACGCCATCCAATGGCAGCTTGTGACAAGGATTGGTAAATCCTGAGTAGTTTAGTGGACAAGTCTGGTACCAGGCGCTGAACTCTTTGTGTGATAACTGTGGAGGGAATTGTAGGCCGTTACCAAGGCCCCGACGCTGTCGGCCCTCAATTTCAAGTTCAAGTTCAAGTTCAAGTCTTCAAAGTCCTGATAGTCTCCAAAGTCCTGATAGTCTCCTAAGTCCTGATAGTCTCCAAAGTCCTGATAGTCTCCAAAGTCCTGATAGTCTCCAAAGTCCTGATAGTCTCCAAAGTCCTGATAGTCTCCAAAGTCCTGATAGTCTCCAAAGTCCTGATAGTCTCCAAAGTCCTGATAGTCTCCAAAGTCTTGATAGTCTCCAAAGTCTTGATAGTCTCCAAAGTCTTGATAGTCTCCAAAGTCTTGATAGTCTCCAAAGTCTTGATAGTCTCCAAAGTCCTGATAGTCTCCAAAGTCCTGATAGTCTCCAAAGTCCTGATAGTCTCCAAAGTCCTGATAGTCTCCAAAGTCCTGATAGTCTCCAAAGTCCTGATAGTCTCCAAAGTCCTGATAGTCTCCAAAGTCCTGATAGTCTCCAAAGTCCTGATAGTCTCCAAAGTCCTGATAGTCTCCAAAGTCCTGATAGTCTCCAAAGTCCTGATAGTCTCCAAAGTCCTGATAGTCTCCAAAGTCCTGATAGTCTCCAAAGTCCTGATAGTCTCCAAAGTCCTGATAGTCTCCAAAGTCCTGATAGTCTCCAAAGTCCTGATAGTCTCCAAAGTCCTGATAGTCTCCAAAGTCCTGATAGTCTCCAAAGTCCTGATAGTCTCCAAAGTCCTGATAGTCTCCAAAGTCCTGATAGTCTCCAAAGTCCTGATAGTCTCCAAAGTCCTGATAGTCTCCAAAGTCCTGATAGTCTCCAAAGTCCTGATAGTCTCCAAAGTCCTGATAGTCTCCAAAGTCCTGATAGTCTCCAAAGTCCTGATAGTCTCCAAAGTCCTGATAGTCTCCAAAGTCCTGATAGTCTCCAAAGTCCTGATAGTCTCCAAAGTCCTGATAGTCTCCAAAGTCCTGATAGTCTCCAAAGTCCTGATAGTCTCCAAAGTCCTGATAGTCTCCAAAGTCCTGATAGTCTCCAAAGTCCTGATAGTCTCCAAAGTCCTGATAGTCTCCAAAGTCCTGATAGTCTCCAAAGTCCTGATAGTCTCCAAAGTCCTGATAGTCTCCAAAGTCCTGATAGTCTCCAAAGTCCTGATAGTCTCCAAAGTCCTGATAGTCTCCAAAGTCCTGATAGTCTCCAAAGTCCTGATAGTCTCCAAAGTCCTGATAGTCGAGTTTTCCCAGGCCCTGATAGTCGAGTTTTCCCAGGCCCTGATAGTCGAGTTTTCCCAGGCCCTGATAGTCGAGTTTTCCCAGGCCCTGATAGTCGAGCTTTCCCAGGCCCTGGTAGTCGAGCTTTCCCAGGCCCTGGTAGTCGAGCTTTCCCAGGCCCTGGTAGTCGAGCTTTCCCAGGCCCTGGTAGTCGAGCTTTCCCAGGCCCTGGTAGTCGAGCTTTCCCAGGCCCTGGTAGTCGAGCTTTCCCAGGCCCTGGTAGTCGAGCTTTCCCAGGCCCTGGTAGTCGAGCTTTCCCAGGCCCTGGTAGTCGAGCTTTCCCAGGCCCTGGTAGTCGAGCTTTCCCAGGCCCTGATAGTTAGCTTGGCTCTAAGAGTCTAAACCAAATAGCCTACTCAGCCCTAATAGTCCAGTTAGCAAAAATGGTCCATCAAGCCATGACGGTCCATCAAGCCATGACGGTCCATCAAGCCATGACGGTCCATCAAGCCATGACGGTCCATCAAGCCATGACGGTCCATCAAGCCATGACGGTCCATCAAGCCATGACGGTCCATCAAGCCATGACGGTCCATCAAGCCATGACGGTCCATCAAGCCATGACGGTCCATCAAGCCATGACGGTCCATCAAGCCATGACGGTCCATCAAGCCATGACGGTCCATCAAGCCATGACGGTCCATCAAGCCATGACGGTCCATCAAGCCATGACGGTCCATCAAGCCATGACGGTCCATCAAGCCATGACGGTCCATCAAGCCATGACAGTCTATCAAGCCATGACAGTTGGTCTAGCCAAAATACTGTGGTCTGTTTTTATAAATTGGTTTGTTTTGTTGTTTACATTCCCCTCTCAGGGGGACACAACTATTGTATCTATAAGAATTAGCATTCACGGAGAGAAAATGTATGAGGGCCTAAGCTGAGAGTTAGGTAGGCCTTCTTTTTTTAAAACAAAATGTATTTTATTTTGAGGGCCATCTTCTTTGGGTCACTACTGTCCTGTTTTTCAGTACCTACTTTTTTCCTCTTTAACTTTTATCTTGTTTCATAAACTTCTTTCTCAACTTACTGAAGTTGCCTCTTCTGTATAGATTCTGCATTCCCTTATCTCCATACTAAATGGGGCCTTCTTCTTTTCTCTCTTTGATACGCTCTTATTTTGTAGCAGTTAAGGAGGCTAAAACTAACATATAATATAATTTCTTGCTGTTTTAAATTACATTTACTTGTTTTGTATGTGGCCTTTCAGCATTAAACTTAGATTAAAAAGCATACTTTAATCACAGTTTAATAGGTGTTGTATTTTCACTGGTCTGCAACTTTATTGGGAGTAATGGCAAATGGATATAAGTAGCTATGGAGGTTAGAAAGAAACTCTTCCACTTACATGTTCTTCCCTCACTCATTCTCTCTCATTTGGTTGAGAAGCTGACAAAACATTTATTTAATTTTTTTTTTTGATAGTAAAGCAATCCTTCATGATGTCCAAGAATTTTGAAGTTACCAATTAGCTTTAAGTGTTTCATTTTATTCATTGGTGACTTCATAGATCTCAATTAAATATCAACACATCCAAAAGATACTCAAATGTAATTTGAGTAATTTCAGTAAACATATTGAATGAGAAGTAAAATTGAATAATTGACATGTTAAAAAATTTTCTTTGCATTTTTTCAAAAATTGCATCCATTATTGTTGAAAAGAGTAGTTCTTTTATTGATATAAGTACATGGACATATTAAAAAGATGGAAATAATTTCAAGGACAAAATGTTGGTATAGGAATGAGATATAGAATACTTGAATGTCAAGTTTGCTTTCCCCAATTCCATGGAATGTGAGGTTAAGGAGATTGTCCCAGGCCCCTGCCGCTCAAGTGGTTATTTTTCATGTTTTTGTTGGAAAAGGACCCTTAAGTGATGGACTATTCGGTCCTAAAATTTCATGGCGCTACGGACAATAGATCCCCCCCAGGGGGGGTAAGGGGACAAAATCTTTAATTTTGAGCCCATTTCAACCCCATATAAAAAGAGAAAAAACGGAAAATGGAAAAAAAAACCCATGTGAGTTTGTTAGAAATGTTCCAAGGATTCTAAAACTGTCTTTGGTTTTGTTCTAGCATCAAAACTCGATGATGAGTCTCATTTTGAAATATCAATACCAGTGAAATATCAATACCTAACAACCAATATGTCAAATTTTTTCAAAACATAAGGCCCAACTCAAAAAAATTGATGGATTAAATTGTGTTTCTTTTCAAATGTTACATATCATAGTCAAATTTCATAAGAATCAGACTGAAAATAGAAAATTTCATATTTATGAAAAAAAAATGAAAATTTTTTTTTCTTTTTTTTTTGGTTTGAAAATCACATTTCATACTGTGAATATGAAGTTTTATGTACGGAAATTATCCAAATAAAAATAGAACTGCATTCAATTACATAAATTGTTCATCATCATTCATCACTTCAACAAAAAATTTTGTTTTTTGCTTATACCCAACACTTCTAACTTTCAACATTCAAAATGGGACTAGTCCTCGAGTTTTGATGCTAGAACAAAACTAAAGGCAGTTTTAGAATATTTGAAACATTTCTAACAAACTCTCACGGCCTTTTTTCAAATTCAAATTTTTCAAAAAAATACATAGCTCTAAGCCCAAAAAATTACTGTTGTTTTTGGAAATTTCAAAAATTTGAAAAAAATAGAAAAAATTTGAATATGTAAAAAGCCTGTGAGAGTTTGTTAGAAATGTTTCAAGGATTCTAAAACTGTCTTTGGTTTTGTTCTAGCATCAAAACTCGATGATGAGTCCCAATTTGAAATATCCATAAAATATACCAAAAAACTAATTTTTATTAAAAAAAACTAAGGCCTAAATAAAAATAATGACACGAGTAAAAAAGGTTTACTTTCACAAAATACATATACTGGCCAATTTTAAAACGAATCAGTAGAAAAAAGTTGAAAAAGTGGGACGATCTCCTTAATCCATAATTTACCAAAATTACTCACTAAATTATTGATGTAGCTACAGCTCTTGATATACTCTGTAGGTTCAATATGTATTGCTGAATTTCTCATTTTATGTATAAGTAAAAATCTAAGTTTTATAATTTTCTCATTCCTCGCAGCTAACTATGTTGAAGAATTTGAATATTGATAATATGGGTTCGTCTTTGGAGTATGGTACTTCTGTGATTGATCAAGATTATTTGAAAAGTCTTGGTATACTTAGTTTGATTGATATTAACATGTTTGTCTTGTAGTAATTGTTAAGCCATTGCTGCCTGGATATTTTGGAAAAAGGCACAATGACAAATGATGCTTTTAACAAGTTCCCTGTGTATTGGGCCATACGTGTCCCAGTTGGTAAATTGTTCATTCACGTTCCAGTATAAATGAATGACATTTCATCTGTTTCATGACCTCAAGAAATAGCTGTTACCAAACCAGGTGAAATGCATTATGTTATTGTATTTTTCATACTTCTTAGGTAGGATTGAAGTATTTTCGAATGTTAAAATCGATTTTCCTATTCTGCTACTTACAACCTAACCAAACCAAACCTTTGCAACCAAAGAAACACAGTGAACGTGTTAAGCAATTTAATATGGTATTTAAATAAATTCATATATTATTTTGAATATTCATTATGATGTGCTACTCTTCGTGTACTTAAGTTTGTATTTTCTTAATGTTCTTCAGTGTAAGGTAATAAGTAATTTATGTTTAATCCTGTCACTGTGTTTGCATAAAAATTTTGCAATTTGTGTGTTAAAGTTGACTGTTCCATGTAAATTAGCTTATTTTTTGCAAGGTAAAAGTTTGTTTTTCAAGAGTGATATAAAATCTAATAAAGCAGTCCTACTTTTGAGTATTATTCTACTGGGTTTCGATCACAATAAATAACGGAAAATTTTTTTGCTAAACGGATCTACTACCCTGGACTTCACCTAATTTATAAAATTTCACTGTTCACGTTTCTATTGCTTCTAGAGAAACAAAAATGCATACGGATATGTAAAATTAAATTCTTAACACATTTGCCTCCTTAAAATTTTTCGATTTTCACGAAAGGAAAAAATGTGTTGTGCAAATTTACAAAACTATTCAAATTAGCTCAAATCCCTACTCCTTTTGTAATTTTCAACTTTGATGCTTGATTTTGGTCTCATTCGATGCGAAGAGACTCTG
This sequence comes from Morinoia aosen, assembly GCA_030386875.1. NCBI lineage: Eukaryota > Metazoa > Arthropoda > Malacostraca > Amphipoda > Talitridae > Morinoia > Morinoia aosen. The sequence goes on along the minus strand of CM059570.1, from coordinate 31,595,115 downwards.
GCTTTGTGAAAATGAAGCTTTTTTTTATTAATTTTGAATAAAAAATTTTTTATGAACATTTTAGTTGAAAAATATTATATTAAAAAAAACAAATTTTTCACCATGAAATCTAATTTGAAGTTTAAATGGAATTCCGCTTCGCTACTCTGTTTCCACTGCCTTTCCGCGTCGAATGAGACCAAAATCAAGCTTCTAAGTTGTAAATTGTAGAAGGGATAGCGTTTTGAGGTAATTCATATAATTTTGTGTGTTCGCACAATAACTTTTTTTTATTGCAAAAATTGAAAAATTTTATAGATGAAAATAGGTTCAGAATTCAATTTCAAATAATGTTATGAATTTTCGTTTACCTAGTTATAATAGAAATGCAAAAACCTTGAAATTTGAAAAATTAGGAATTTTATGAAATTCTATAAACAAAAAAATCATAAATTTTTTCTAATTGGAAATATATAAAAACGCTTCATTTTCGAGGTGCTAGAGTCTTTCCGCGTCCAATGAGACCAAAATCAAGCTTCTGAGTTGAAAATTGCGTAAGGAGTAGGGATTTGAGCTAATTTGTGTAGTTGTGTAAATTTGCACAATACATTTTTTCCTTTCGCAAGAATAGAAAAATTTTATAGAAGCAAATGTATTCAGAATTTAATTTTACATATCTGTATGCATTTTTGTTTCTCTAGATGCAATAGAAACGTGAACAGTGAAATTTGTAAAGTTTTGTAAATTAGGTAAAGTCCAGCGTAGTAGATCCCCTTAACATAGTGAGTCATGGTTGATATTGAAGCTTTTAAAGCTGTTGAGGTGCATGCTGAATAAACTTTAATTTGAGCAACTCAAGTAATTAGTTTTCTTTAAAACATGAAAATTTTCACAGCTGATCAAAGCTATAAGTTGTAATGCCATGTGTGTATGAGCAAAACAAGATTTACCTGAAATTTATCAACAAATGTCAAGGAAATGAAGAGTAGTTGCTCTTGCTGCTTATGTTCATTATTTTCAGGATGCATTGCGAGGCATTCTTTTTGATCTTTTCTGTAAGTCGCTCTTTTTTTGATTTTGGTAGAAGTCATTCTTGTTGGAATTGCTATGGAATTACTATAAATTGATGCTGTGACAGTTATTCTTATTCACTTGTTGCAATGGAATCACTCAAGAGTAAGTCAAACTTTACAGCTTTCATTTTGTTTCAGTTGCCATGCCGGACAGGCCCACAGACGCAACTGTCCCGCAGCAATGTGGAGCAGAACAAGGAGTGCATCATCCAAATCAGCAAATACAGATTTGGCCTGGTCATATCAGGCCTTACCAAGATTCTGCAACGCGTTAATGAGCTGGTAAAGCACTGCTTATATCTTCCTCATTTCTTGCTTTAATTTTTTTTCTGTTTAACTGATGTTTTAATACAAATTTTACTGTGGGACAAAAGTATCTAGGTGCACCTGTGGGGAGAACATTGTATGGTCAAATTGATTGTTAGGCCACAATCAAGCTGAAATTCATTAAGCCATGAGTCTGTGCTATCTCTTACACATCTGTACTAATAGTAGGTTTTATTTCTTCAATATTCCAGTTTATTCCTGAAGGGCTTTTTCTGAGGTGATGCTGCTGAAGCTGTTGAGTCTGCATGCCATTTTATTTTAGGGGAATGCACTTATTGTTTCTGAGAATTGGGACTCAGAGGGGCAAGAGAGTAGATGTTAAGTCTCAAGCTGCTGGTTAGATAGGCCGTTCTTGTTTTGGATTTGGTAAGATTTTTGTTTTCTTGTATACCATCATTTTTCAGTTCACTGCATTTTTTTGTACCAATTGTTTTCTTTTGATGGTTTTAATTTTTTTATTATCTTCTCCCAATATTTGTTTCCATATACTGTACACAGTCCCCTCAGGATGATGCAACTATTGTATCTGTGGGAATTAGCACTCCCAGGGGAAACGTGTGAGGGCCCAAGCTGAAAGTTAGGTAGGCTTTCTTTTTGTTGAAATGAAATGCATTTTCATATGTTAAGGACCACCATTTTTTGGTTCACTGCTGTTCTGTTTTTTAGCATCTTCTAATTTTTTCAACTTCTACCTTGTTTTTTGGATTTCTTTCTCAACTCACTGTTTCTATGTCCTTTCTCCATAGATTCTGCATTCCCTTCTCTCCGTACTAAATGGTTCATTCCTTCTTCTTTTCTTCAAAATGCTCTTATTTTTTAGCAGTTAGGGAGGCCTAAACTAACATAAAATATATAATCTATATCCATATGCAAGGTATGATAACACTTCTTGTAAAAAATTCCTTATTTCTGTAGTTTTATTCTAAATAGCACATTTCTTCCTAGTGAGGAAGCACTTTTGTTGCTGCTTGGAAGGATTCAACAAAGTTATAATGTACTCCATCTGCATGGCATTCATGGCTCAAATTTTTTAAATTATCCATGAGCTCATGCTACACTCAAATAGCAAGTGTGGAAAGTAGATTTTGCTGTAACTTTTTAGTCAATACTTTTCCTCTTATTTATTATGGTGTTCATCAGAAGCCAAAGAATAGGCAGTACTGTTAAGTTAGTTAAATTTGTCTATCCTATGCTGTAGGAAGTGGTGCCTCCATTGGGGATAATGTTATTTTCCTCAGCTATGAAAAGGCCTTTGGGACCTCTGTTTTTTGTGTCCACTTAGCTTTTTTCAGTTTTCAAACCTTATTAGGTATCTCTTCTTTTTCTATTCTTCCTCTTCTTTTCATCTTGCTGTTTCATGGGAAGGGGGAAGGGTACCCTGTGTGGAACAAACTTTTTTCATGAATTCTCTATTTTCTTCAGTCTATGCTGAATGGTCTCTTCTCTTCACTTTCTTGAGATCTTTGTTGTGTTTAGGGAGTCTTGACCTAGCCTTGCCTTGTGCCAAATAATACCCTTGGTGTGTTCATTTATTTATTTGGTGTCCACTTCTTAAGAAACAGCTTCTTTGATTTGAATTGAAGGATGCTTATTGACTGTATCTGTGATGCGAGTTTCACCAGTGCACAAGTACAAGAATATTTGAATTGCAGATACCTTTAGGATAGATTTATTGGTGTTATCCATATTTTGAGACTTATTTAAAGGAGACTATCAAATCCGGTCCGTTTTGATGGATTGTGTGCTTTAGTGATATGTAATTTACATTGTAAAATTTTCAACAGCGTCCCCATGGCCATGACTACGAGAAGAATTTCTATTACGAGTCGCTGGTTGCTGTGCTCGATACTCTGGAAAAATGCCTCTCTTCTCAGCCCCGTGATGCTATTGGCTTTGATGAGGCCGTCAATGTCAAGCTCCTACTTAGAGAAATTTGCCAATTTATGGGTGAGTTTTGCATTACGTCAGCTCTTTGCAAATATACACGGTAGTTTTGAGATGTTTCATATCTGTAAGAAATAAAATGCCAATTTTAGAGTAGATGAACTGTTAAATGATGAAGATCTACACAAATATATTTGTTTGCATTTCTAATAGAGTTGAAATTTTTGATTATGCTCTTCTAAACTTTGCTCTTCATGATGTTAAGGTAGCAGAATATCCTAAAAATGTTTGCATATGATCATTGAAAACTGAACACCTTCTTTTACCTTATCATTGTGGGGAAATAAATGTATTCCTTGGACTAATATGTCTCTCATTTGCATGTCTCTCATTTGCAAATGAGAGACATTTTAGAATTTTATTCTTAACTGTCACCCATTTTTAGGGTTTACTTCTTGTTAAGATCTTATGGAACGGGAAGAGTGGGTGCTATTTTTAAATTGTAAATGCCTCCTTATTTGTCCTGGGACTGATATCAGGTAGCTATCTTTATTGCGAAGTTTGGAAACTTAGTGTATATGAAATTTTCAAATCAACATGATTGAAATGAAACATTGTGTTTGTACATATGTTGTTGCATTTGTATTTTGCTCACATGTTTGATCTGGGCTCAATCTCCGAATTAAATTTCTAATTACATCATATTATGACATTAAATCATCTTCAATTGCCCTCTCACAATGTCGTAACTTACCTGGTTAGTGCCAGTCATGTTTCAGGTAACATATTAATGGCACTCACATCTCATTGCTGTATCAAATATTTCATCGAAAAATTTTTCACTGGGTCTGAATATGTATAATTACGCCTGAATGTATGTCATTTTATAAATTTTTTACCCTCAAGCTCCTAGTATTTCTTCAATTTTGACACAGTATTTTTTATATAAATGTGTGCACTAATTAAAAAAGGTCATGTGCCCAGTTGTCTCAGTTGTGATGATAATAATAATACTATTCATGTCTAATTTTAGAGAATCTCATCCATATGATGAAAAGAAAAAGCAATTTTTATTTGAATGTTTCTATCACAAATCTTCTGGTATGTAAAACTCTACCATCAATACAGTGAGAGGTGTTGATAGGCATTTGGAAAATTCCCTATTTTCTGTTTCCTTTGAATTTTCATTGCTTCCTTCTCGTTTTGAGTGTTCTCTTTACCCCATTTTACTACCCTGGAAATGGATTTTTACATTCTGAAGCATTTATAATTTAGGTCGTCAAATGCATTTTTCCTTTTTATCCATCATAGCACCATTCTGTGGGGTACCTTGACCAACAGATGTTAATCTCACCTAATGAAACCAAGAGGCCAAGTTCAGCCAGTGGTGGTTGAGATGAAGGAATAAATATCCACTAAAATATTGGTTCATGCCTGTGTTCAATCATGCTTTTTTGTCATGAATGTTGGAATCATCAAAAAAATCTCACCATTGCACATTCCCAAGATATTAGTCTTTTAATTTAAGTTTTCTTGCTTTATTGACCGCATTAACAATTTTTTTTGGAAGCAGTTCCATCATTTGGTTATTTTTCAAGTAAAATTTGGTCTAATTATATATTGTTATCGGAAATGTCGGGTATCAGGGAAAAATTGGCCATTGTACTAACTCTTTTTGCTCTTCTTCAAGACAATGTTTAATGTATTTTTCTCCTTTCCAGACATCAACCATGACTCTCTCATGGCCAACCAAATCAAGAGCTTTGCGTCTAAAGTGCTCTTCGCCCTCAGCATTAACAACTTCAATGCGGTGTTCAGCCGCATCTCTGCCAGGTGATACATCATTTGAAAAAATTGATTGCTCTTCTGTCACAAACGGTTTGTATGATAATTTTTTAGCTCTTAACTTGATAAAGCGGAGTTGATGGTTCCTATATTTCTAAGCCTACTCCTAAATGTGACGACAGAGCAATGATGTCTCATTAGTGGTCTGAAAATGGCAGCAGTTTTGAATAGTCCAATAGCAATTTAAACAATTTTAAACAATTTATTTACCACAGGTGATACAGAGAAAAAATGTTTCTTAAGTCTAGTACAATGGTCAAATTTGAGTATAGCTACCTGTGGGCCCGAATAAGTTCAGTGACTTCTAGGGCATCCTACCATCAAGGTTAGTCTTAGGAGTACAATAATGTTTAACCTAATTCACTTAAACTAGAGACGCATTAGACTGATCAATGAGATAATTAACTCGAAATTAGATACTTCATTTCACAATATAGTTCATATGGACTAGATTTAACAGTATATTCGACAAACGATTCAAGAACAGACTGAAGATCGGCGAAATTAACCAAGGCAAATTACATTATTAGGACCAGTTATGTAGGGGACAAGGTTTGACTCTGTGATCTTACACAACTAGTAATCTGATAGGAAGTGAGACTCGAGATTTTTTTTGAATACCTTATAAGAATTACTTTCACGGATCTCCGCAGGTATTGAGTTCCAAGTTTTAGTTCCAACGAAGAGGATACTGTGTTGTGACCGAGCCTTTGAGTAATAAAGAAGCATGAATTTACTTCTATTTTGGGTTAAATGGTCGTGATAACCAGTTTGCGCAGTTAATAGTTGTTTTAGGCTATTGTCGCCATCATTTGTTAATGTTTTGTAAATGAAATTGCAAATGGAGATTTTGTAGAGATCCGAGAGCTCAAGTATTTGTAAATTTTTGAATGGGTCATTTGCGTGAGCATTATATTCTAGATTCTTTACCGCTCTTATGGCTCTTTTTTGCAGGGTAAAAATTTTGTTGGTTTTATTTTTATCAGTTTCGTGCCATGCTTCTATTCCGTATTGCAAGTATGGTGAAGTGAGCGTTCGGTAGAGCATTTGTAAGGCTTTTTCTGAATGTAATTTCAGGCAGGAAATTTTTAACTTTATTTAGGATTCCGATAGATTTTGATAATTTAGAACTAGTATGAGCGATGTGCTCTTTAAAGGTTAGATGTTTGTCTATTATGATGCCCAGGAATTTACTTGAGTTGGTTTCTTCGATTTCACCTTCGCCAATTTGAATGCGTGGGAGAGATATATTTTTCTTGTATGAGAATGTAGTATAATTTGTTTTATCGATATTAAGGCTTATTTTATTACCTTTAAGCCACAATGAAACCTTATAAAGTTCATTATTTATACGCTCCGCCATCCTAGCGGGGTTTTGGTCTGGAAGGACCGCAGAAAGGGTACTGTCATCGGCAAAAAGTATGAATTTGAAGAATGATGTAGATTTAATGATATCATTGATAAAAATTAGAAATAGGAGAGGCCCAAGGACAGATCCTTGTGGAACCCCATGGCTAATTGTCTGTGGGTCTGATTTTGCGTCGTCAATGACAACGTATTGTTTCCGATTTGCTAAGTATGATCTGAACCAATCATGGGCAGCCCCTCGAATGCCATAACAATGTAGTTTTGAGAGTAATACGTTATGGTCCACACAATCGAATGCTTTTCGAAAGTCAAGAAATACGGAGAAAACAAGCTTTCCTTCATCTATATTAGAATAAAGGTATTGCAATTGATTTAATACAGCTTGTGTCGTAGATTTCTTAGAACGAAAACCGTATTGTTTGTCGTATAGGAAAGATTTTTGTTCAAAATACGAATACACTTTTTTATATACAATTTTCTCGAATATTTTGCTAATAATTGGTAGTATAGAGATAGGTCTATAATTGTTAATGCAGTTTTTATCACCATTTTTAAAAATAGGGGTGACTCTCGCAATTTTGAAAGAGTTGGGGAAGATACCTTGAAAAAGGGATTGGTTGATAGTATAAGATATGCACGGTGCTATTATGTCAGCTATAGCCTTAAGAACTTTAGCCGAAAACTTTTTCAATTCACTTGATTTATTTTTCAAGTTGTTTATGCACGTAATTACATCGGAGGGATTAGTATAGCGGCTGGTATGTACGTTTCTCCGTGTGTGTGTGTGTGTGTGTGTGTGTATATATATACACCGTTGTATTGTGCATCCAGACTGCAGAAGCTACACAGCGGCTAATCTGTGGATTGTGCATCCAGGCTGCAGGAGCTGAGCACGAGCAGCGCTGAGGAGAGTCTAGACTTCAGTGACATTGAGCTCATGCAGTACATCAACGTAGATGTGGAGCGCCTCATCAAACTCCTTAACGGTGCGTACAGGGCCCAATTAGGAGTTACTATGTTTTATTTTCTTATTTGCTTCTGTTTCTTTTGTTATTACTAGACATCTTCAATTTCATGTGGCTAGTCAGGTGAAACCATGCTTGTCAGCTGCATAAGACCTGCGGGTTGCTGCTCTCATAGGAGTTTTCTTGCTCATTTCTCTGCTTTTGTCGGGATTGAGTTCATTTCAATGCTAGTGTTGGCTGACTTTAGGAAGGAATAATATGAGGTTCCTCTGCTCTGACCAAAGCTTAGGATTTCACAAAGGGCGCCTCTTTTGTAGGAGTGCATAAAAAATAATTTCGAATCCATACCTGAGTAATATAACAGTCAGACCTGGGGAATTTGTGGCCGTAAAAATAATTGATTGTTCTACAGTAGAGATTGTACAATTTAGTGTAAAATTCTTTGGCATTCCTCCTGAAAATTTTATGGCTTCTTTAACTTGGAGATAAAATACTCGAGTCCTCGGTGCCCTTGCTCTGGATAGCGTGCATGGGATAATGGACACTCTTGTCTGTTCTTACGACTTGAAGATTACTCTACTTCCATGTTTGCTTTTCTTCTGTCGTTTTGTCTGTAAACAGATGTTCTTTTTATCTTCAACACGAGTCAAATGAAGTAACATGTGCAGAAGGAATGAACTTATTTGTTCTAAACTTATAATCCTGGCTTTCTAATCATTTTGTTACAAATTTGTCCAAGTATATCTATTTTTTTGCAGAAACAAACCAGAAGTTTCGGAGTCTCCGCAAGAATGCTCAGATAGCGCTTGTGACGGCCCTGGAGCGAGCCATTTGGAACTGGATGAGCACATACCCCTCTGAGTTTGCAGAGCTTCAGGTACTGATTCTGGTAGCCTCACTCGCAGAACTTCAGGTACTAGTTTTGGTAACCAGACTTGCCGAGCTCCAAGTACTGTTTTTTGTAACCAGAGCTCCAGGTTCTGGTCCTGGTAACCAAGCTTGCCCAACTGAAAATACTAATCCTGGTAACCTAACTTGAAGAGCTTCAGATACTTGTACTGGTAATCAGACTTGCAAAACTCCTGGTACTTGTCCTTGTATCCAGGCTTACAGAACTCTTGGTACTGGTTCCGGAACCCAAAATTGCAGAACTCCAGGTACTGTTTCCAATATGGTTAGGTAGAGGCAAGAACGCTCTCCAAATCGGTTTACTCTTGTGAACTAATGGTTACTTTTATTTCGAGAGACAAGTATATAAACAAGGATTCCTTTCTGCTAAACATTGAGTCTAGTAGATTAACAATTACTGTACTTTCGTGTTACATGCATGCGTTTCATCATTGATCACTACTGTAGCTATAACTTCATCTCCTAATGTGCGACTGAAAGGAAATTTATGAATTAACATGCTGTCATTCCCAATTTTTTTATTTCTTCCGTTGAATTTTTCGAGTTGATCGGGAAAATTTGGATAGTATTTGAGCTAAATACTAGCGTCTTGAAGATAACTTTACTTATCCTCAACATCCATATGGTGCTCATGATTTACGGTTATTGTTGCTAGAACCTCGAGAGACACAGATGTGAAACAAGCAGCTGTGTCTTCAGGTGTTTGCTCCAGTTACAGTTATGCCTTCAAGTTTTTGTTATCTGCGCAACAAGATTTCAAAATTATCCCTCCAACTGCGGTACAGTGTAGAATGGAATCAATAATTAAATATGCATCTACTCACTGTAGCCTAAGTGCTTAGAGTGCTCGTTTTATAGGTGAAATGATAATGGGTTTAAGACTGCATTGCATTACGAGTCTGGTGCTTCTTCCTTCCTGTGAGTTTGATGTTTTTTCTGAAGGGAATAAGAAATTCATAATTCCACCCTTGACCAAGTGTTTGACGTTTGTACCGACTTGAGTGGGGGTTACCATCATTGTTGTAGATACATAAATTTGACAATGTAATGTTTAATATCAACTAGATTGTAATAAAATATTAAACAACATTACGTGCACAGACTAACGAGGTTCTTCTGCCTCCAGAAATGCCGAAATGAGGAGCTAGCCAAGTGTTGCGAGTTCCTGTTCGAGTGCCTTGACTATTTCAACGAAAGCAGCAAGAAACGTGCCCAAGTGTGGTCACTACAGATCATCTTGCTGGTGCTCTGCCCGGTGAGTGTCGAGATTTTGTTGGCACAGGCCGCCAACTTCTGGTGTAAGACATACTGAGCCATTCATGCACTGTGGGAAAAATTTATGATTACAAGTCTCTGGTGCTCTGTCTGTTGATTGCCCCTTGTGTAGGGTATAATTTTCTTTATGCAGGGTTCAACATCTGATATAAGACATACAGAGCCATTCACATACAGTTGGGAAAAGTTATAATTAGAAATAGTTTTATGATATGTAGAACCTGAAGTTGCTTCGAAAATATTTAAAAAAGAACCTTTTTGGAATTCTCAAATTTTACCATTAGCTCTGGAACAAAAAGATATAAAAAATTAAGTAGATGAAGGTAGAAAACTAAACAACGTTGAATGGATATTAGCTATTTGCGCTGTATTAGACTGAACTAAAACACAATGCTAGTAAGTCTTTAACTATACGCTTCCGCATAGCTCACTGAGCGCAATAATACACACGTTCGCACGGATGTTCACAGAAAGTGCTGGAAGAGGTCGTCAACGCTGACGCTGGGGCGCCGTGCTCCCTCAGACACCACAAGAAGAAAATGTTCATCGACCAGCTCAAGAAATCCCTCGTCCCACACGCCTCCAGTCAGTAACGCCACACACGCTAGTTCTAGACGGAACTTCTTGTTGGGCTTTGATTTCACTTCTTGTTGAAGTTAGCTTTAGTTTCATGTTCTTGTTGAAGTAAACCTTAGTCTAATATTCCTATCGAGGTTAGCTGTAGCTTAAGGTTCTTGTTGGTCTTTGATTATAGTTTGCGTTGAAATAGCTTTCGCCCTCAGGTTCAAGTAGAAGTAAACCTTAGCTGCAGGTTCTTATCGAGGTTAGCCGTAACTTTAGGTTCTTGTTGGTTTCTGATTTCAGTTCTTGTTGAAGTTAGTTTTAGTTTCATGTTCTTGTTGAAGTTCGCTCAAGTTTCAGGTTCTTGTTGAAGATAGCCTTAGCTTCAGGTTCTTACCAAGATTAGCTGTAGCTTTAAGTTCTTGTTGGTGTTTGATTTGAGGGTTTTTTAAATTATCTTTAGGTTCTTGTTGGTGTTTGATTTGAGTTTTTTTTTTAATTAGCTTTAGCTGCACGTTCCTGTTGAAGTTAGCCTTAGCTTCACGTTCCTTTTGAAGTTAGCCTTTGCTTCACGTTCCTGTTGAAGTTAGCCTTAGCTTCATGTTCCTGTTGAAGTTAGCCTTAGCTTCACGTTCCTGTTGAAGTTAGCCTTAGCTTCACGTTCCTGTTGAAGTTAGCCTTAGCTTCACGTTCCTGTTGAAGTTAGCCTTAGCTTCACGTTCCTGTTGAAGTTAGCCTTAGCTTCACGTTCCTGTTGAAGTTAGCCTTAGCTTCACGTTCCTGTTGAAGTTAGCCTTAGCTTCACGTTCCTGTTGAAGTTAGCCTTAGCTTCACGTTCCTGTTGAAGTTAGCCTTAGCTTCACGTTCCTGTTGAAGTTAGCCTTAGCTTCACGTTCCTGTTGAAGTTAGCCTTAGCTTCATGTTCCTGTTGAAGTTAGCCTTAGCTTCACGTTCCTGTTGAAGTTAGCCTTAGCTTCACGTTCCTGTTGAAGTTAGCCTTAGCTTCACGTTCCTGTTGAAGTTAGTCTTAGCTTCACATTCCTGTTGAAGTAAGCCTTAGCTTCACGTTCCTGTTGAAGTTAGCCTTAGCTTCACATTCCTGTTGAAGTAAGCCTTAGCTTCACGTTCCTGTTGAAGTAAGCCTTAGCTTCACGTTCCTGCTGAAGTTAGCCTTAGCTTCACGTTCCTGTTGAAGTTAGTCTTAGCTTCACGTTCCTGTTGAAGTTAGTCTTAGCTTCACATTCCTGTTGAAGTTAGTCTTAGCTTCACCTTCCTGTTGAATTTAGCCTTAGCTTCAGGTTCTTGTTGAAGTTAGCCTTAGCTTCACGTTCCTGTTGAATTTAGCCTTAGCTTCAGGTTCTTGTTGAAGTTAGCCTTAGCTTCACGTTCCTGTTGAATTTAGCCTTAGCTTCAGGTTCTTGTTGAAGTTAGCCTTAGCTTTAGGATCTTGTTGAAGTTAGCCTTAGCTTCAGGTTCTTGTTGAAGTTAGCCTTAGCTTCACGTTCCTGTTGAATTTAGCCTTAGCTTCAGGTTCTTGTTGAATTTAGCCTTAGCTTCAGGTTCTTGTTGAAGTTAGCCTTAGCTTCAGGTTCTTGTTGAAGTTAGCCTTAGCTTCAGGTTCTTGTTGAAGTTAGCCTTAGCTTCAGGATCTTGCTGAAGTCAGCCTTAGCTTCAGGTTCTAACTGCAGTTCACATTGCCTTGAAATCTGGTTGGAAGCTGGCTTCAAATCTAAGGCAAAATCTTTTTTCTAAAACAGCTCTGCCAAATTGTTATTGAGGTGCAAAGCGTTATATTTTGAATATCTTAACACGTTGCTTGCGATACGACACGTTGGTGGGTTGTGTTAATGTTCTTTCTGCTGCATAACGACCCGTTGATGAGCCTTTTGCAAAATGTTAACTATCTTATAAAATCAATGGTGTTTAATGCACTCAATTGATGTTTGGTATTAATAAAATTGCTAACAACTCTAGACCTTACATTTGAGTTGAATATTGAACTTCAGTTTAACCCATTGCAGTGAGCGTGTTAATGCGCCATTCGTCGTGCCCTGAATGGTGTTGCTGCAGGTAGGTCATTGTGTAGTCACCCGAGCATCGCAGCCATCGTAAATTTATTCGTGAGATGTCGCTTGAAATGAACAGTTTAGGCGCGTGCGCTGGTTCGTTTCTTCTACCTTAGAGTTACGATTATTTCTGATGGAAGCTCAGTTAATGCAAGAGAGCTGCAGTTCAAAACCTAAGTGGATAAGTAGGGTTCAGGTTATCCAGTGTTTAGGATAGGAGTAGAGACGCAGACCCAACAAGTAAACGAGCAAAGATGTTTTATTCCTATCAAACCTGGTTCATATCAATCTTTTACGTTGATTTGTCGAATGTGAGGATGTTTTATTTCAATCACGCCTGATACATTATATTGTTTACATTGGTTTTTTAATTGCCTTATAATGATTATGAGAACGCAATGTTGGTTATTCCCAGTTAAGCAAGCGAGAAATTCTCTATTATTAATGGGTGACTTCTTGAATATATCCACCGATTCCGGGTATCAATAATTTCATATTATTCTATCTTATTTTTGAGCTGCAATTCGCAAAGATGGAAACAATTACTAGACCGCCTTTAGAAGGGTTGTTGAATTTTTGTATGATACAGATTTGTAATGTTTAATATATAAAAGTCAGAGGATACATCTTTCGTGGAGACTCTGTATATAGGAGGATAAAGCACTCTTATGTTGAACTTGCACAAAGCGATTATTCTTCCTAGCGTATCATGAGGCTGGGGCAGTGTTTATAGCTAAGCTGGTCTCCAATGAGATGCCAGGTATCTATGCTACATTTTGTGGTGAAGGAGTGAGGTCGCTTGGCTTCTTATTTTTTCTATCTTTCTGTAAGGGAAAGCCTCGTAATGTTAACCAGAGACATTTGTGATGTTGCGAAGAAGCCATTCCCAAATTAGGATGTCTTTCGTAATCCTCATTGAAATTTAGATTTCTGGAGCCATTTCTCACACTATTGTTTCTGGATCAGGAATTCAACGATGCAAGCGTTATTTTCTGCATTTTTGATTGTCAGTTATTTGACAAGTGCAAGTGCCCAAGCTTAGAGTTAGGTAGGCCTTCTTTTTTTTTTAAATAAAATATTTTTATTATGTTAAGGACTATCTTTTTTCGGTTCACTGCTGTTCTGCTTTTCAGCACCTTCTAATTTCTTCAACTTTTATCTTGTTTCAAGAACTTCTTTCTCAAATCCCTGTTTCTATGCCCCTTCTGCATTGATTCTGCGTTCCCATATCTCCATGCTAAATGGTGCTTTCCTTCTTCCTCTCTTTGAAATGCTTATTTTTACGTGGTTAGGGAAGCTTAAGCCAAAATCTAATCAGATCTGTCAGCTACTTGTGAAGGGATTTGAATACATGTAACCAACCTGGCAGGAGGCATGGTAAAGGCAATTGGTTTAGGTTAGGATGGCTTGTCTATCCCATGAGATGACTGGTACCTCTTGAGAAAATACTGTCGGGTTACTGCAGCTTTAGATAGCCTTCGTGACTTGTTTCTTCCCCAACTAATATGGCTCCTTTTGTTTTTATGAATTCTTTCTTATCCCTTCGTCGTACCTTCCTGTCTTCATGAAGTGCTGTTTCTGTCCGCTGGATAGTAGCCTTCCAACAATTCACATTAACCTGACTCTGTTTTATAAAATTAACCTGACTCTATTCTATAAAATAGCTTTCTGTGAGTTCATATAAACCACAAGTGCTTTGCATGGAATAGCATAACCTGACATAGTTGCGTGCGTGCAGGCAAGTACATGACTGAGGCGGCGGCCGTGACGTGCGTGCGGCTCTGCAAGGTGGCCACCTACATCAACACCAACGACTCCAACAACGTCGTCTTCCAGCTCGTGCAGTGCGTCATCAACGACCTCAAGGTGAGCTGGTGGCTTCCTCGTGCAAACCAACTGTCTGCTCAGTGGTTGCTGTAGTGTTGTTCTTTGTGAGTTGTGTAGCGTGTAGGAAAGTGAATGCGTGCTCACCTTTCTTGATTGCGTGCTTCTCTGTGAGCTTTTAGGTGAGTGTGTACTTCTTTGTGATCATATAGGAAAATGAGTACGTGTTTTTGTGTGAGCACCTAAGAAAGTGAGTGTATGCTTCTTTGTGAGCATGTAGGAAAGTGAGTTTGTGCTTCTTTGTGAGCGTGTAGGAAAGTGAGTGTATGCTTCTTTGTGAGCATGTAGGAAAGTGAGTGTATGCTTCTTTGTGAGCATGTAGGAAAGTGAGTTTGTGCTTCTTTGTGAGCGTGTAGGAAAGTGAGTGTATGCTTCTTTGTGAGCGTGTAGGAAAGTGAGTGTATGCTTCTTTGTGAGCGTGTAGGAAAGTGAGTGTATGCTTCTTTGTGAGCGTGTAGGAAAGTGAGTGTATGCTTCTTTGTGAGCATGTAGGAAAGTGAGTTTGTGCTTCTTTGTGAGCATGCAGGAAAGTGAGTGTATGCTTCTTTGTGAGCATGCAGGAAAGTGAGTGCATGCTTCTTTGTGAGCGTGTAGGAAAGTGAGTGCGTGCTTCTGTATGATGGCTTGGGAAATTCATGGGTTTGATTAATGCAGTTATTCATGAAAATATAACAAAAGCAAGTTTAAACGCGTGCGTGCTTTCTTATGCTGGTGCAAGAGTGTAAGTTTTGTAAATGCAGTTCCTTGAACATCAAAAAAGGATCGTCACCATGGTGATAAGCGCTCCCCAGGGGGAGGGATATAAGGTTCCAAGCATTAAGTTTGTCAAAATTGAAAGTTTTTTCTTTCTTAAGGACAAATTTTTTGGGTTCAATGCTGTCCTTTTTTGCAGCTCCTACATATCATTTTCTCCTTTGCTTTTTATCTTACTTAACAATCTTTCTTCTCAGCTTGCTTGTTTCATGTCGTGTGTGGGAACATAATTTGTGCATAGATTCAATTTTTCCTAAAGGGGGTCTTCCGGAATGAAAATTTTTTTGATCCGATTGGTCTGAAACTTGGTGAGTATATGTAGTTTTGCAAGACAAACATATTTGAACTTGAAATTTTTTGATTTAGGCCTTAGTTTTTCCGAAAAATTTGAAAAATAGGTTTTTTGGGTCATTTTTATGCATATTTCAAAAGAATAGAAGTCATTGAGTTTTTATGCTAGAACAAATTCAAAGACAGTTTTGGAATCCTTGAAATATTTCTAACAAAGATATATTCAGGGATTTTGCATTTTTTTAAAATTTTTTTATATGCGAAAATTTACCAATAAATAAAAAAAACGAAATTTTTGGATTTGAACCATTGTAAAAAAAAATAAAATCTAAAAATGGAAAAAAGGGGAATATAACTTTGTTAGAAATGTTCCAAGGATTCCAAAACTGTCTTTGAATTTGTTCTAGCATAAAAACTCAATGACTTCTATTCTTTTGAATTTTGAAAGTAAGTAACTTTACAGTATAGGCGAAAAACTAAATTTTTTGTTTTAGTGTGATATAATGGAAAATTTATGTAATTGAATGCTGTTTTCATTTTTATTTCGATTATCTCCATGCATAACATCATATTCACACTGTGAATTGTAATTTCCAAAAAAGAAAAAAATATAAAAAATTTTTACTTATATAAATTATGAAATTTTTTGTTTTCAGTTTGATTCTTATGAAATTTGACTATATTA
The DNA here is from genome assembly GCA_030386875.1 of Morinoia aosen. NCBI lineage: Eukaryota > Metazoa > Arthropoda > Malacostraca > Amphipoda > Talitridae > Morinoia > Morinoia aosen. The sequence goes on along the minus strand of CM059570.1, from coordinate 31,579,250 downwards.
TGTAACTTTTGAAAAGAAACACAATTTCCTCTATACATTTTTTTGATTCAGGTCTTAGTTTTTGAAAAAATTTGACATATTGGTTTTTAGTCCACTGGAATTGATATTTCAAAAGAATAGAACTCATTGAGTTTTCAGGCTAGAACAAAAACAAAGACAGTTTTAGAATCTTTGAAACACATCTAACAAAAGTACATTCGCAAATTTTCTATATCTTCTTTTGTTTTCTTTTTATATGGGGTCGAAATGGGCTCGAAAATTTAAGATTTTGGTCCCCTTACCCCCCCTGGGGAGGGATCTATTGTCCGTAGCGCCATAAAATTTTAGGACCGAATAGTCCACCACCTAAGGGTTCTTTTCCTACAATAAAATGAAAAATGACCATCGGAGAGAAAAGGGGCCCCGGAGGACCCCCTTAACACATTGATTGCGATGGGCTAAAATGTTAAGTTTCAACTCCAATTTTAATTCAAAAGTTGTTAGAAATTTTATAATTACTGACATTAACTGGGTCCATTAAATACCATTAATTGTAAAAAATTGTGAAAATTTTTTCAAACGACACACTGATAGGTCGTATCCGTCAATATGTTAACTCCATAATTAATGATGCCTATTTTTCTTCCTCTATTGAGAATGCCTTTGTTTTGATTAGGAATCCTTAAATAACATATCTATATTATAAAAGGAGCCGCGTCCGTCCGTCTGTGTGTCACACCCACCAGCCGAAAGTGTGAGATGAGCGTATCTGTGATACAAGCTTCATCTACTCCACAATTATTGTCGGTGTAATAATCCATCAGATTCGGACTCGGAATGAATATCACGTGCATTGTTAGGAAATAGGAACGTATGTAAGAGAAATTGAATTTTTTATTTCTTCCGGCTTTTATTTCATTTTGCCTTCTTTCTTATTTAAAAAAGGGGGGTGAACTAATACTCTTAGTTTCCAGATGGTGCTGTTCAACCCAGCAAAACCGTTTTCGCGCGGCCAAGTCTTCATCTGCCAGGACGTGGATCTCATTATCGACTGTTTTGTGTCCCTGTTCCGCATCAATCCTCACAACAATGAAGCGCTCAAAGTTTGCCTCAGTGCCAACTCTCCTTCTCAGTACCACTTTGTGCTCATCAGCTCCCTCTACAGGTGCGTGTGTAGCTTGTTACGGTGCAGGTTCTTTTAACATCAGCTCTTTCAATTGATGTAGGCCTGTCGAAAAAGTATCCGACCTTAATTTTTCCCGCGCAAAGTAGTGATTCTAAGGCGGCGCCACTGTGCACGGTGGAAGGAGGAATCTTAATGCGCATGCTTGACTTTTTTCACCGCATTCACTTGGGCCAGTCACTGGCTGGTGGTCGCCAAGTAAGGTGCTGTTCTAAGTTTTTGTCGGATTTAGTTTTCTTGCAAGATGACTGAACGAATTGAGCAAAGACACTGCATCAAATTTTGTCAAAAGCTTGGTGATTCTCAAATTGGAATACGCACCGGAAGGACAAACAGTGACAAAGGAGTACTATCAGGATGTTCTCCGGCGACTTCGTGATGCAGTTCGGCGCAAAAGACCAGACATGTGGACTGCGAACAACTGGCACTTGCATCACGACAACGCGCCCGCACATTCATCCCATTTGATCCGCAATTTCTTGGCCAAACATGGAATTACGACCGTTCGCCAACCTCCCTACTCTCCAGACCTGGCTCCTTGCGACTTCTGGTTGTTTCCAAAATTGAAGACACCACTGAAAGGATCCCGTTTTGAGAGTAGAGAAGAGATAATGCGGAACGCGACGACAGAGCTGAACACCATTCCAAAAGAAGACTTCCAGAGGTGTTTCCGGCAGTGGAAGGATCGGTGGGCTAAGTGTGTGGAAGCACAAGGAGCCTACTTTGAAGGGGATTAGGGTCCCAACCCCGTCAGGTTGTTGAAGTATTTTTTCTGGCCAAAGGTCGGATACTTTTTCGACAGGCCTCGTATGTAGCTTGTTACAGTACCGATTCTTTAACATCAGCTCTTTCAATTGGGGTGTGTAGCTTGTTACAGTGCCGATTCTTTTAACATCAGCTCTTTCAATTGGGGTGTGTAGCTTGTTACAGTGCCAATTCTTTTTCGTCAGCTCTTTCAATTGGTGTGTGTAGCTTGTTACGGTGCGGGTTCTTTTAAAATCAGCTTTTTCAATTGGTGTGTAGCTTGTTACGGTGTCGATTCTTTTCATCAGCTCTTTCAATTGGTGTGTGTAGCTTGTTACGGTGCCAATTCTTTTTTATCAGCTCTTTCAATTGATGTGTGTAGCTTGTTACGGTGCCAATTCTTTTTCATCAGCTCTTTGAATTGGTGTGTGTAGCTTGTTATGATGCGGGTTCTTTTAACATCAGCTCTTTCAATTGGTCTGTAGCTTGTTACGGTGTCGATTCTTTTTCATCATCAGCTCTTTCAGTTGGTGTGTGTAGATTGTTACGGTGCCCAATCTTTCAACATCAGCTCTTTCAGTTGGTGTGTGTAGCTTGTTTTGTTGCGGATTCTTTTTCATTAGCTCTTTCTCTACTGGTGTGTTGCGTGATGTGCATAGGTTGTGATGTGCATAGGTTGTGATGTGCGTTCGTTGTCATCTACTCTTTACTGGTGCGTGTGTTGCGTAATGAGTTGGTTGTCGTTGTGGGAGTTCTTTTGCATCAGCTCTGTGGACCGGCGTGTTGTGTGGCACGTTAACTATTGCGGCGCGTAGTTTCTTACACAGGCTTTCTCTGGAGAAATGTTTGTAGGTTCTCACACTACGTTCTTTTCTCAAACTCCTGCCTAAGGGGTAGTATGGCAAGTAGTGCAATATTGCATAACTTGCCCCGCGAATATTGCATAACTTGCCCCGCGAATATTGCATTACTTGCCCTGCGATCATTGCATTACTTGCCCCGCGATTATTGCATTACTTGCCCCGCGATTATTGCATTACTTGCCCCGCGATTATTGCATTACTTGCACCGCGAATATTGCATTACTTGCCCCGCGAATATTGCATTACTTGCCCCGCGATTATTGCATTACTTGCCCCGCGATTATTGCATTACTTGCCCCGCGAATATTGCATTACTTGCCCCGCGAATATTGCATTACTTGCCCCGCGAATATTGCATTACTTGCCCCGCGAATATTGCATTACTTGCCCCGCGATTATTGCATTACTTGCCCCGCGAATATTGCATTACTTGCCCCGCGAATATTGCATTACTTGCCCCGCGAATATTGCATTACTTGCCCCGCGATTATTGCATTACTTGCCCCGCGATTATTGCATTACTTGCCCCGCGAATATTGCATTACTTGCCCCGCGAATATTGCATTACTTGCCCCGCGAATATTGCATTACTTGCCCCGCGATTATTGCATTACTTGCCCCGCGATTATTTCATTACTTGCCCTGCGATTATTGCATTACTTGCCCCGCGAATATTGCATTACTTGCCCCGCGAATATTGCATTACTTGCCCCGCGAATATTGCATTACTTGCCCCGCGAATATTGCATTACTTGCCCCGCGATTATTGCATTTCTTGCCCCGCGATTATTGCATTACTTGCCCCGCGATTATTGCATTACTTGCCCCGCGATTATTGCATTACTTGCCCCGCGATTATTGCATTACTTGCCCCGCGATTATTGCATTACTTGCCCCGCGATTATTGCATTACTTGCCCCGCGATTATTGCATTACTTGCCTCGCGATTATTGCATTACTTGCCCCGCGATTATTGCATTACTTGCCCCGCGATTATTGCATTACTTGCCCCGCGATTATTGCATTACTTGCCCCGCGATTATTGCATTACTTGCCCCGCGATTATTGCATTACTTGCCCCGCGATTATTTCATTACTTGCCCCGCGATTATTGCATTACTTGCCATTCAAGCTTTTCTCATTTCTTTTCGCTATCTGGCGGCTCCTTGTGATCATTTGCTAAGAATGTAAAGGATCAAGTTCAAACTGACTTGCATACATCTGTAGTTTACGTTACTGAAGAGGATGACAGAGCAGTACCTTCGAAGGAACTGTGCATCCTCCTTGATTCTAGAGCTTAGCCTGGTGTTGACTTCTGCTGCTGATACGAGGGGTCCTATAGAAAAATTCCCTTGGGGGGATTCAACGATTGTATCTATGGGAATTAGCACTCCCAGAGGGAAAATGTGAGGGCCCGAGCTGAGAGTTAGGTAGGCCTTCTTATTTTATTGAAATAAAATATTTTTTGTTTTGTAAAGGCCCAGCTTTTTCAGTTCACTGCTGTCCTGGTTTTCAGCACCTCTGACTTTTTTAACTTTTTATATGTTTCAAAACCGTGCTTCTTGACTTACTGTTTCTTTTCCTTAACTCCATACTGAATGGTGCCTTCATCTTTCTCTCTTTGAGCATCTCTGCAGTGCAAAGGGAGGCTAAAACTAATTTATAATCAATTGATCAACCTACAAAAAAATATACTGCACTGGCTCTTTGACTGCCTGGTACTTTGTATTTTGTTTTGATGTAGGTGTTTATGGATATAGATACAAGTCTGATGCATTAAAGTCTATAGAAATGTACATTTAACTTTAAAAAATTAATCGTCATGTAAGTAAAGTTGGTTGCAGCCGGAACTAAAACGAAAAATACACGGGTAATCGGCAGTCAAAGGATGAGCACATTTTAGGGGCTTTGTATTTTCTAGTACCTCTGGATTTTAAAAACTTTGTTTCTCCTGTTGGTGCGGGGCTTAAGACACTCTGTCAATTGTCACAGTAAATTTATTCCTTGTTGTTTTTATAAGAAACAATCGTTCCAGTATGATTTTCAGGTCCTGGTACAAATCACGAACTTTCCAACTTTAAAACGATGATTCTCTCATCTTTACCATAGTATTAACTTCAAGAATGTTGTTAGTTTCTGAGGAAGCAATCATTCGGTTATGATTTTCAGTGTCTGCCAGGTTAAAGTTGCGTGTGTCTGATGAGCAGGATCATCACGCAGCCCCGACTGCCGTGGTGGCCGCAGATTGACCTGGTGTACAGCAAGTCGAGCGAGCTGCGCTCCATGTTCACCGACACCCTCAACAAAGTCACTCAGGGGCGCATGATTCAGGTACTGCTGCTGCTGGCTTACAGTCTCGGAAACTGTCAGGGTCCCAGCATTTGGGTAACCACTAAGGCTCAACGCATTTCTATCAATTGTTGAATATGCCAATCTAAATGAAAATCTTGATGTACTAAATGTCATAATCTCTATTCGAGCATGATTCTGGTACTGCCACTGCCTGTTTAGTCTCAGGAACTGTCAGGGTCCCCGCATTTGGGTAACCACTAAGGCTCAATGCATTTCTATCAATTGTCGAATTTGCTAATCTAAATGAAAATCTTGAAGTACTAAATGTCATAATCTCTATTCGAGCACTCAGTATGAGTTTTCACTATTGAATCGCCATCGAGGCGTCCGGCTATATAGCATATTTTTGATTCCATTAGTGCGACTGAACTTCTTAACCCAGGAACGGCCAAAATTGTTTTGCTTTAGAACAAAATTTTGTAGTAATTTCCCTTGTGTTATCATTCATTAAAGTTAGTGCGAGGAACGCCTAAATAAAGGCATAAATGAACTCATCACCTTCATTTTATGTTGCAAAATAATATTCACATCATATTCATTCATGTTCCTAGGCACTAGGTGCATCACATTCATTTATGTTGCCTAATATTATTCACACGCGTTCGTTCATGGTCCTTAGTCTCTCAGGATGATAAAACTATTGTACCTATAGGAATTAGGGCTCTCAGGGAGAATATGTGAGGTTCCAAGCTAAAGGTTAAAGAGGCCTTCCTTTTGTTGAAATAAGGTAGGCTTTTTTTCTGTTAGAGTCCATACTTTTTTGGTTCACTGCTGTTTTGTTTTCCAGTACCTCTGATTTCCTTCTTTAGCTTCATCTCATTTCATAACTTAACTTGTCAATTTATTGTCTTTATTCACCGTGGAGTTTGTGTGGGAACACACCTTGTGTAGAGATCTCAGATTCCCATATCACCATACTAAATGATCCCTTTCTCCTTCCATTCTTTAGAACACCTTTGTTATGGTTAGGAAAGCTGAAACTAACTTATTATCTAATCTCGGTAGTAGTGAACTCAGATCGTGGCATCAAAGATACACACAAAGTTTCAGTTCGGTGTTGCCAGTTGCAGACACAAAGTTTCAGTTCGGTGTTGCCAGTTGCAGACTCAAAATTTCAGTTCGGTGTTGCCAGTTGCATACACAAAGTTTCAGTTCGGTGTTGCCAGTTGCAGACTCAAAATTTCAGTTCGGTGTTGCCAGTTGCAGACACAAAGTTTCAGTTCGGTGTTGCCAGTTGCAGACACAAAGTTTCAGTTGGGTGTTGCCAGTTGCAGACACAAAATTTCAGTTTGGTGTTGCCAGTTGCAGACACAAAATTTCAGTTCGTTGTTGCCAGTTGCAGACACAAAATTTCAGTTCGGTGTTGCCAGTTGCAGATACAAAATTTCAGTTCGGTGTTGCCAGTTGCAGACACAAAATTTCAGTTCGGTGTTGCCTGTTGCAGACACAAAATTTCAGTTTGGTGTTGCCAGTTGCAGACACAAAATTTCAGTTTGGTGTTGCCAGTTGCAGACACAAAATTCCAGTTCGGTGTTGCCAGTTGCAGACACAAAATTTCAGTTCGGTGTTGCCTGTCGCAGACACAAAATTTCAGTTTGGTGTTGCCAGTTGCAGACACAAAATTTCAGTTTGGTGTTGCCAGTTGCAGACACAAAATTTCAGTTCGGTGTTGCCAGTTGCAGACCCAAAATTTCAGTTTGGTGTTGCCAGTTGCAGACACAAAATTTCAGTTCGGTGTTGCCAGTTGCAGACACAAAATTTCAGTTCGGTGTTGCCAGTTGCAGACACAAAATTTCAGTTCGGTGTTGCCTGTTGCAGACACAAAATTTCAGTTCGGTGTTGCCAGTTGCAGACACAAAATTCCAGTTCGTTGTTGCCAGTTGCAGACACAAAATTTCAGTTCGGTGTTGCCTGTCGCAGACACAAAATTTCAGTTCGGTGTTGCCAGTTGCAGACACAAAATTTCAGTTCGGTGTTGCCAGTTGCAGACACAAAATTTCAGTTCGGTGTTGCCAGTTGCAGACACAAAATTTCAGTTCGGTGTTGCCAGTTGCAGACACAAAATTTCAGTTCGGTGTTGCCAGTTGCAGACACAAAATTTCAGTTCAGTGTTGCCTGTTGCAGACACAAAATTTCAGTTCGGTGTTGCCAGTTGCAGACACAAAATTTCAGTTTGGTGTTGCCTGTTGCAGACACAAAATTTCAGTTCGGTGTTGCCTGTTGCAGACGTTCAAGGAGAAGGTGACGAAGTTCAAGGAGCGTTGGACAGACGAGGCGCCGAGCTCTCGCAACCTGCTCCTGTGGATGGTCAGGCTCATCCATGCGGACCCCATGCTCATGCTCAACGTGAGTTGCCCTGTCACTGCTCACCTTGGTCGTACTTTTTGTACATTGGTCTAATAAAGGTTTTGTGCCTTGGTCTAATAAAGGTTTTGTGCCTTGGTCTAATAAAGGTTTCGTGCCTTGGTCTAATAAAGGTTTTGTGCCTTGGTCTAATAAAGGATTTATGTTTTTTCTAATGAAGGATTTTGCCGTGTTTTGGTAAGGCATTTATACCTTGGTGGTCTAATAAATGATTATGTACTGTTCTAATAAATGATTATGTATTGTTCTAATAAATGATTATGCATTGTTCTAATAAATGATTATGCATTGTTCTAATAAATGATTATGCATTGTGCTAATAAATGATTATGCATTGTTCTTATAAATGATTATGCATTGTTCTAATAAATGATCATGCATTGTTCTAATAAATGATTATGCATTGTTTTAATAAATGATTATGCATTGTTTTAATGAATGATTATGCATTGTTTTAATGAATGATTATGCTTTGTTCTAATGAATGATTATGCTTTGTTCTAATGAATGATTATGCTTTGTTCTAATGAATGATTATGCTTTGTTCAAATGAATGATTATGCTTTGTTCTAATGAATGATTATGCTTTGTTCTAATGAATGATTATGCTTTGTTCTAATGAATGATTATGCTTTGTTCTAATGAATGATTATGCTTTGTTCTAATGAATGATTATGCTTTGTTCTAATGAATGATTATGCTTTGTTCTAACGAATGATTATGCTTTGTTCTAACGAATGATTATGCTTTGTTCTAACGAATGGTTATGCTTTGTTCTAACGAATGGTTATGCTTTGTTCTAACGAATGGTTATGCTTTGTTCTAACGAATGGTTATGCTTTGTTCTAACGAATGGTTATGCTTTGTTCTAACGAATGGTTATGCTTTGTTCTAACGAATGGTTATGCTTTGTTCTAACGAATGGTTATGCTTTGTTCTAACGAATGGTTATGCTTTGTTCTAACAAATGATTATGCTTTGTTCTAACAAATGATTATGCTTTGTTCTAACAAATGATTATGCTTTGTTCTAACAAATGATTATGCTTTGTTCTAACAAATGATTATGCTTTGTTCTAACAAATGATTATGCTTTGTTCTAACAAATGATTATGCTTTGTTCTAACAAATGATTATGCTTTGTTCTAACAAATGATTATGCTTTGTTCTAATAAATGATTATGCTTTCTTCTAATAAATGATTATGCTTTCTTCTAATAAATGATTATGCTTTCTTCTAATAAATGATTATGCTTTCTTCTAATAAATGATTATGCTTTCTTCTAATAAATGATTATGCTTTCTTCTAATAAATGATTATGCTTTCTTCTAATAAATGATTATGCTTTCTTCTAATAAATGATTATGCTTTCTTCTAATAAATGATTATGCTTTCTTCTAATAAATGATTATGCTTTCTTCTAATAAATGATTATGCTTTCTTCTAATAAATGATTATGCTTTCTTCTAATAAATGATTATGCTTTCTTCTAATAAATGATTATGCTTTCTTCTAATAAATGATTATGCTTTTTTCTAATAAATGATATATGCCTTGTTCTACTTGATGAATTGGGACGCTAGATGATCTGGTGATGCTTTGTATTGCTCACAGTTTTGCGTTAGCAAACACTTGTTATTGAACAGAAGTGACTTAGATCGTTTTTTCTACCTTGAAAGATTTAGTGTAACGCGAAAACCCTTTAATATGTTTTACCCTTAAATGTTTTTTTTTTTAGGTGTATATATTGTAACGATAAAATGCTATAATGCATTCAATATGCAACAGTCAGCAATGTTAGCATTGGAGGTCAAATTAAGAACGAAGCGTCAGTGTCATACACTTTGGTTTGGTTAGGTCTTAGCTGTGACTCATTTCTCACGACCATTACGAGTGGCGATAAAATTTCAGTGACAAGTACATGGCGAACATTTCCAGAGGACAGCAGGCCACAAGATTATAAAACATCTTCCATGCACACGCCAAGGATGGGTGCCTACAATTTCAGTGACAGGTGTATGATATACATTTCCAGGGAAAAGCTGGCCACGAGATCCAGAGCAGCACGCTGGAGCTGATCAACGGCCTGGTGTCGCTGGTGCACAACCACTCGATGCCTGACGTTGCTGCAGAGGCCATGGAGGCGCTTCTCGTGCTCCACCAACCCGAAAAAATTGAGATGTGGAACCCGGAGGCGCCAATTAACACTTTCTGGGATGTCAGGCATGTGGAGATTCGTTGTAACGCACGAGAATTCGAAGAATGTTCCTGAAGTGTTAAGTGTGTATGATGTTGATTGAAGTATGTGAGTGTGTGAAATAGGTTTCTGAAGTGTCAGGCGTGTGATGCGTTTATACATTTAAATGTTTGAAGGAGCTTGTTTTTAGGTCATATGGTTTCTAGAAGTGTATTGTTAAACGGGATATACAAGGTGGCCTGTTTCTGGAATAGTTGTATGGAGATGTAACTCGTGAATGTTCGAGGAACGATACAAAAACATCTTAAACGTCATTTCCTTAAATATTGTCCTTAACTAATTGAAATGAATATTAGACGGTGTATTTACCAATAAATTTCTAGCGTGTCTGTCACTGGGGCATGGATCAAAGTTCTTCAAAGTATCACTAACACAGTTGTGTGTCGGGCAGCTCGCAGGTACTGTTCTCCATCTCTCAGAAGTTGACTCAGCACACCATTGTGAACTACACTGAGATTCTGAAGTGGCTCAGGGACATACTTGTGTGCCGCAACGCCTTCCTGCTCCGTCACAAAGACTACGCCAACTGCAACATCGGGGCACACATCGCCATCTGCAAACAGGCCCACATCAAACTAGAGGTTTGTGTGACATTTTTAACAGGCCCATATCATATTACGGGTTTGTTTGGTATATCCCCATCTGTAAATAAGTCTGGATAAAATTAGAAGTTCGTTTGGCCCATCACCATCTGTAAACAGATATCAAACTAGTTTTTTAAGCACATTGCTATGAACAGTATTACATCAAATTCGAGGCTTGTTTAACTGATTGATCCCAGGGGAAAAATGTGAGGGCCCGAGCTGCGAGTTAGGTAGGCCTTCTTTTTGTTGAAATAAAATGTTTTTTGTTATGTTAAGGACCACTTTTTTCGGTTCACTACTGTCCTGTTTTTCAGCACCTCTGACTTTCTTCTTCAACTTTTATCTTATTTCATGAACTTCTTTCCCATCTTACTGTTTCTATGCCCTTTCTGCATAGATTCCTCATTTTCTTATCTCCATACTAAATGGTGGTGCCTTCCTCCTTCCTCTCTTCGATACGCTCTATTTTTGCAGCGGTTAGGGAGGCTTAAACTAACTTATAATCTAATCTAACTGATTGATTAGCTTATGACCTTGTGGTGTGACCTACATTTTGTGACCTTGTGGTGTCCTGGAGTGTTTTATGAAGTTTCTTTCTATCTCTCTCGGAGGGAGCATTGGTATGTTGCAACCAGATAGTGCTCCTTTTAAGTTGATCCAATTAAAGCGCGTAATGAATCTCTACATGTGACAAATGATATATTGAAAGGTAGTATAAGAATCTTGTAAAACACTGCCTTTATTCAAAGACATCGCTAGTATTGCTGTCTATGAACGAGTGGAATATCTTGTGTTCTGCCTGATGTACCTGTGGAGCATTGACATGGTATGTGACCAGGTCGTGTTCCTGATGTACCTGTGGAGCATTGACATGGAGGCAGTGCTGGTGGCGATGTCCTGCTTTGCCCTGCTCTGTGAAGAGGCCGACATACGCTGCGTGTGGGACGAGGTCACCGCTACCGTCACCTACCTTTTGCCCAACTACCACGTCTACCAAGAGCTTGCTGCTGCGTCTACCATACTCACCACAGGTATCTTTCTCAGCTCTGGTATCTTTCTAATTTATGGTGTTCAATTGGTTGTTTACCGCAGGTATCTTTCTGATCTGTGGTATCCAACTGGGTAGGTACTGCAGGTATCTCTCTGATCTGTAGTATCTAACTGGGTGGGCACCACAGGTATCTCTGATCTGTGGTATCCAACTGGGTTGGTACTGCAGGTATCTTTCTGGTCTGTGGTATCCAACTGGGTTGGTACCGCAGGTATCTTTCTGATCTGTGGTATTCAACTGGGTGGGTACCGCAGGTATCTTTCTGATCTGTGGTATCCAACTGGGTGGGTACTGCAGGTATCTCTGCCATGTGGTCTTCAACCTTGTTGGTGTGCGTGTTGGATGATATTCTCTATTCTATTTTCATACCGACATCGGTTTTCTCAGACTCTAACCCCTTGCTCATGAGTGAAGCGAAGCCCTTGTGCTTTTTTTTGTTGTTGTGCTGATCATGTGTGTTTTTTATCATCCTAGACCTGTTCTGCTCAGGATTTTCTGCTTCTGCCTGCGCCTTAAATTCTACGGGTGCCATCTTGTGGTGTGGAGATGGTAGTTACAACAGACTACTGTTTTCTTGTGTGGAAACTGACATTTTCTTCTCACTCGTGATTTATCGATCTGTATATTTGTAAAATTTATGCACTCTCAATTTTTTATTCAAAATTTTTTTACACAAGCATTGCAGTAATTGCCCAGTATTTTATAGCTTAAAATTTGACCCGACAGGGGGATACAAAAGTTGTTTCTATGAGAATTAGCAGTTCCTGAGAAAATTTGTGAGGTCCCATGCTAAAGAATAGGTAGATCGTTTTTTGTCAAAATCAAAATATTTTTTCTGTGCCTTCTACAGCACCTACTGGTTTTTCTGCTCTATTTCTTCTAAACTTCTTTCTCTACTTAGCTTCTGTGTTCTGTGAGTGTAGAATACACTTTCCTTCAAGTCTACATCAAATAGTACCTTCCTCCTTTCTCTTTAATGGCTGTGTTGCTGTTGGGGTGGCTTAAACTTGCATCAAATCTGATCTACTCTTAAAAATTCATCTTTTCGAGTTCTTTTGGTTGGAGTGTGTGATTCAGGCTCTTCTGTTACCGTTGTATCGTTTTCATTGCCGCATCTGAAAACGCTGCTCCTGCTGCAGAAATGAAGCATGCATATCCCCATTTTCTGGAATATTTCAATATACTTTGGTGTGGGGATGAGTTGCTATGGTAAATAACTCGAGAGATGAATGAAAGCGTCAATGTCATCATGACTTGAATTAATGTTGAAGTTTGTGAATTCGGTGCGTCCTATGTCCTATGTTGCCAAAGCGCTACTAACCTTTATACTACTGCAAATGATGAAGTCAAGAGTGAAATTGTAAGGTAAAATGGCGTTAGACACATTTACTGTTCTCCGAACCCTTAAAAATGTTTTCAACAAACATGAATGCTTCTACGCTTCATCTTTCTTTTGTGTGCGTGTGGTGAAGCAGATACTAGCGTGGCGCTGCTGACACGCGCATTTGATGTTCTCGAGCAAAAGTTAGATTTTCATCAGTGGTGCGTGAGTGTGAGTGCCTGCAGCTCTTCCGTCATGTGCGTGTGTGTGCGCAGCTCTGTTAGGTGTGTGTGAGCTTTGTGTGTGCAGCACTGTCGGGTGTGTGTGTGCAGCACTGTCGGGTGTGTGAGCGCAGCACTGTCGGGTGTGTGAGCGCGGCACTGTCGGGTGTGTGAGCGCAGCACTGTCGGGTGTGTAAGCGCAGCACTGTCGGGTGTGTGAGCGCAGCACTGTCGGGTGTGTGAGCGCAGCACTGTCGGGTGTGTGAGCGCAGCACTGTCGGGTGTGTGAGCGCAGCACTGTCGGGTGTGTGAGCGCAGCACTGTCGGGTGTGTGAGCGCAGCACTGTCGGGTGTGTGAGCGCAGCACTGTCGGGTGTATGAGCGCAGCACTGTCGGGTGTGTGAGCGCAGCACTGTCGGGTGTGTGAGCGCGGCACTGTCGGGTGTATGAGCGCGGCACTGTCGGGTGTATGAGCGCGGCACTGTCGGGTGTATGAGCGCGGCACTGTCGGGTGTATGAGCGCAGCACTGTCGGGTGTATGAGCGCAGCACTGTCGGGTGTATGAGCGCAGCACTGTCGGGTGTATGAGCGCAGCACTGTCGGGTGTATGAGCGCAGCACTGTCGGGTGTATGAGCGCAGCACTGTCGGGTGTATGAGCGCAGCACTGTCGGGTGTATGAGCGCAGCACTGTCTGGTGTGTGAGCACGGTGTATTTAGGTGTGTAACTGCCGTGTGTATCATGCAGCCTCCCAGGAACACGCTCGTCTCCTGCACTACCAACAGTCGGGTGAGACTTCCTTTCTTTTGCATGTGTCCTCCAGTTTTGTGCACTGATATTACTTCTGTTTACACTTTTGTCGGGCCATTGCGTTCCCTGATTATAGTTTCTGCCCTCGAATTTATGGAATAATTGTCTGTCATTGCGTTGTTCAAATATTTGTGTGCCCTTGCGGTCTCAAAATATTCGTGTACCCTTCTTTTCTCCCAATATTTATCAGCCTTTGCACTCTATACAAATATTCGTGTACCCTTCTTTTCTCCCAATATTTATCAGCCTTTGCACTCTTCAAAAATTTCTCAACCGCACCATGGCATGAATTTTGCATGCCCTGTCCCCCCATTGTCGTTAAAGTCGTTTGCATTCTGTGTTCTAAAAACTATGGATGCACATTGTTGCAGCGATTCTCCAGTTGTTTCCAACAGACGCCGACTACCCTCAAGTTTGAAAAAAAATCAGCCTTCACTACTTTCGACAAAATTTATTTTCTTATGCATTCATCTCTATAATTTGTACTTTCCCATTTTTCTTCTTTTCCGATAGCAAGTTGTGTTCTCGCAATTTTTGGCTCTAGTGTTTGGTGTTGGTGGCTTTACCTCTGTATGAAATGTTTTTCTCATAATAAAAATTTTGTGGCTTCTTTTCTTACGCGTTTGCATCAAGTTTTTTGACCACCAGCTGTGATAAAATGAAATTTTCTTCCCTCCATTGTTGTTAAAAATCATTTCTAATCATAAACTGTGCGACTATGCAGGAGTGAATGAGAACAAAACGTCTGTACACTAGGTACATGAAATTTTTTACCGCCTGTTACAGCAATATTTAAGGTTCGATATCTGTATGCTGACTCGGTCTAATTCTTTCATCAAATTGAAGAAGCTTTCCTGTTCTTCTCTTTCATTGAATATTACATCATGTAATTTTCTGCTTGTGTAAAATATCCTTGTCTCATTTGTGCAAAGGTGCATGCTCTAATTTTCCACAGCTTGATGCGTACAAATATCTACCTTGGATTTTTTGTCCTGAATTTCTCTCCCTTTCATTCTATGGGCAATTGTCTGTTTCGCCGTGGTGTGTTCATTGGTTCATGGCATGAAAACCTTATGTGATACATTTCTTATCCCATGTTATAGAAATTTTGGGGTCTGCAGCAAACGTCTGTCAAAATTTATGCTGTCAAATTTTATTTTAAAATATCAGACGCTTCAAATGTTAAATTTTTCATCGTTGTTTCTGATTTCTTCAACACTTGCTGCAAGCAAAATCGTTAACTCTGTTTCTAATTCAAATTTGCCAGATGACTTTTTTTGGGCCAGTCAACTCAATTTTGTAGGATGAAATTTGCCCGTAGAGATGACTCAATCTCTAGCAAACTTGAGAACAAATTTGAGCCTTTGAAGTAAGAAAAAACCCTCGAGTAAGAGTAACCAAGGTTCCCCTCAGGTTTATATAACTGTTGTATATTTTGGAATTAGCGCTCCCAGGGGGGATTATATGAGGGCCCGAGCTCAAGGTTAAATAGGCTTCCTTCACTGCCGTCCTGTTTTTAAGCACCTGCTTTTTTCTTCTTCAAATTTTTCTTGTTTTATGAACTTTTTTCTTAGCTTACTGTTTCTGTGCACCTTGTGCATAGATTCCACGTTCTTTCAACTCCATACTAAATTGTGCCTCCATCCTTTCTCTCTTGGAACAACTTTCTCGTGGTTATGGGTGGCTAAAACTTTCTTATAGAATAAAAATAATAATGATAATAGTAATAATAATCTATACTATAATAAGAGCCCCGTCCGTCCGTCCGTCCGTCCGTCCGTCCGTCCGTCTGTCCGAAGCCAGCCTGCAGTGTGTGATGAGCGTATCTGTGATACAAGCTCCAGCCCTATATATTTTGACGGGCCGTGTTCACGCGGCCTCATCAACTCTCGAGAGATTGTATTTTTTATTTCTTACGGCCTTTCTCTCATTTCGCCCTCTTTTTTCATGTCAAATAAAGGGGGGTGGACTAGTAATAATAAAAATTATAATAACAAGTAACCAAGATTTGTATGCTTGGATCCCCTCAGGGGGATACAATTATTGTATCTATGGGAACTAGCGCTCCCAGGGGGACAATGTGAGGGCCCGAGCTGAGAGTTAGGTAGGTCTTCTTTTTGTTGAAATAAAATGTTTTTGTTATGTTAAGGACCACCTTTTTTCGGTTCACTGCTGTCCTGTTTTTCAGCACCTACTACTGTCTTCTTTAACTTTGATCTTGTTTCATAATCTTCCTTCCCAACTTACTGTTTCTATGCCCTTTCTGCATAGATTCCTCATTTTCTTATCTCCATACTAAATGGTGCCTTCCTCCTTCCTCTCTTCGATACGCTCTATTTTTGCAGCGGTTAGGGAGGCTTAAACTAACTTATAATCTAATCTATGCTTGGATACCGCGTCTCGAGTTAGGCCAGTTCACAGCTCCTGCATGTTGGTGTACGTGCGCTAATCGTCCCTCGTCTTGTTACTTTATTCATGATAGTTTTCCTGTAGTTTTCTTAAATCCTGAAACGAAAACTTGTCAAATTTGTGTTAACCTTGCACACACCTAAGAGACCGGTATCCCTTCGCTTGAAAAACAGCGTTAATGTATAAAATTGTTTCGCGCAAATTGTGCCCTAATGGGCTTTTCGAAGTTCACTGCCTAGTGGTGTGGCAATATCTTCTTCATTCTTACGTCGGTACAACTTCATGTCAGTGTCAGTCTAATAATGGGGCTTAAAATGAGGGTAATATGCGCTAAAACTGTCAGACGATTTTAAGTTTGTATCGAGCATTCATGGATAGTTCTTGATGCTAAATTTCAGAAGGTGTGTATGATAGACGTGCACGCTGATTCATTCACGCTGGCGATGAGACGTGCCCTGATATCTGTGAACATTTTTTTCTTTACTTAGCAACTTGCTATAAGTTGCGTTTTTTCTTTTCCGCGCACTAATTTATTGATAGTGGACCTTGGACTAAATCATAAATTTTCAGCTTGTCTGCGTTGTAGAAGGTTTTCTGGCGTGTATTTTATTTTTATAAATATTTTCTTCACAGTGCCGTTAATGGCTTAAAATTAGATTTGCATTTTACCAATGTGACTGATAAATTTTTCTGTATATTTTCTGCCTGATGATGTTTGTACATCGAAACGTTGCGTTTTATAGACATCATAGGGAGTACATTTTAACGATTGAGTCTTCCAATAAAAAAATGTTGAGTGAATTTCTTCTAAATTTATCACGTGATGAACTTAAACTGTTTCGTAAAGTCGAGAAATTGGAAAAGAAATTAGTGCCGTTAATTATTGAAAGCTTCTGAGTGCTGCTATTTGGCCAACAAGTTACCGCAATTGTGATGGTGCACTTGGTTGTAGATGTTTCGTGTACTCCTCAGTATACACCAAGCCGAAGAGAGGAGCACAAAATTGTTTATTCGCTTGCATGGATAACCTGTCATTGTTTTCTTCGAAGCGATATGTTTCATTCTTCTATAACCCTAATTTTAATGTTCGGTTCCTACTGCTTCTCGATAGTAACATGGACACCCGAGGGTTTACTAAAGCAGTGAATTTACTGACATAGTTGTTTTAATACTGGAAAACTCTAGAGGATGGAAATCTCCATGCTAGCTGATTAGAATCTACCATTAATTAGCAATTATTTGTCGTCACCTTCTGTTCTAGATGTTCCCAGTGTCAGCCTTTGTGTATGCATTACATTGTTAACCCTTCGCTTCCCAACACTAATTGTTAAGGGAAAAATTTTCTAAAATAATTGCAGTCATTACCCTGATATATCAGCAAAATTACCCTTGCATTACCCTTTTTTATGTATAAGCAGGTGCTTACTTCCTTTTTAAATTGAAAAAATTATGCTTTAAAAATGTATGCTTTGACGCCAAAATAATGGTAGAAAAATCTGTGAAAAAATACCAATTTAGTTTTTGCTTAATTTTATCTGTAAATACATGTAGTATGAAAACTTGCTCAAATTAAATTAAAAAGGTATTAAATGTATTGCATAGATCATGAAGCTTACACTGAGTGGATATCAATAGCAAATTGCAGGTGTCAAACTTCTGGAATGTCTAAAAACATAGTTGCAGGAATACTATTAATTGCCCTAATTTTGTCACTTAGTTCAAATTATTTTCCTACTAGTTGAATTACCCTAAAATGTTGTCAATTTACCTAAACCGGAAGCACTAGCCCTCTGGGAACTGGAGTTCCCGTCGGGAGGCAAAGGGTTAATACTCGTATTCGTTATCACGTTTCGCGCGATGGGTTAAACTGAAGTTCAATATTCAGTTCAAAGTTAGTGTCAATTGTAGTTATCAATTTTGAAAATAGCTAACATGAACTGGATCGTGCCTTCATTAAGCTTTTGTTAAGTATTTAGTGATTGCAGTCTATCAGCAGCATTATGAAAATCTCCTCAGTGACCACCGGTGGGTCCCTTAGAAAGAAACGTGTTAGCGTGGCAACTCTCACGGCAAGGGGCCCTTGTTTGCGTTCTTTACTGTGAGCGGTCATTTCTGAGTAGGACAGTGCTGAAGTTCTCGTTCATAGCAAATTTTTTAATTAAAAAAAATTGTCATTCTGAAGGTTGCAAAATAGAAGCTCGTATACTTTAAAATCGAAGATCACCATCATTCTCATAGTTGATCAATATTAAAGGAATCGTAAGCGAGGAAACTTTGGTGTTGAAACACTTGTAAGGAGACAAGAGCTTTTGGTCTAAAAGTGTTTCTGAGCCGACAGAAGGCCTTGACATGAACGCAGTTGAAAGGAAGCCTTACCTCAGAATTGCGGTATCTGTAGGAAAAAATTGTCTTTCCATTAAAGGACATAGACCGAAGCCGGCGGGATCTGTGAGGGAAGATGAAGTATTTCCATCGGGACTTCTCGGTGTACTGGATACTATGACGTAAAGCCTTTGGGAATGCTACCCATTCATTTAAAGCATTTCTACGACGACAGGGTGTTTTGGCATTAGAGCTGTAGACAGAAAGGCTTAGAGTTGCGGTGTTGGTGAAGAAAGGTGGAGAAGCCTTTTTATGAAAGCGTTTATTAATAGGAATAAAACCACGAATTTTCTCTGTATTCAGGATACTGCAGCACTGCAGAATTTGTGAGTAAATACCATCTAATACCATCGAAGTTATTGCGAACACCATCCATTAACATCGAAGTTATTGTGAACACCATCCATTAACATCGAAGTTATTGTGAACACCATCCATTAGCATCAAAGTTATTGTGAACACCATCCATAACATCGAAGTTATTGTGAACACCATCCATAACATCGAAGTTATTGTGAACACCATCCATTAACATCGAAGTTATTGTGAACACCATCCATTTATGATTAACATCGAAGTTATTGTGAACACCATCCATTAACATTGAAGTTATTGTGAACACCATCCATTAACATCGAAGTTATTGTGAACACCATCCATTAACATCGAAGTTGTTGTGAACACCATCCATTAACATTGAAGTTATTGTGAACACCATTCATTAACATCGAAGTTATTGTGAACACATTCATTAGCATTGCAAAAATTGCGAGCGTCATCCGTTAGCATCAAATCGTTTGTAAGGCAACAGAAAGCCTTAGCATTAAAGCGGTCACGTTTTGTGTTGAGGTCGAGCAGCCCTGCAGAAGCGGATCACGGCACTGCTGCGCAGGATAGAGAAGTGCACGCCGGGCTGCCTGCAGGCCTGGGAAGACACCTTCATCAGCTGGGAAAGCCTCACCCGGCAGCTCATGTCGTATCCAAAGGCCAAGCTGGAGGATGGCCAGATCGCAGAGACCTTCCATCGATCTGGCGCCATAGGCAAGCGCAGGGCCTCGCATCAGAGCTCCGAGCACGAACTTGAGGTGTGTAATTCTTGTGTTCTATTCAATGTCGTTATGCATCACAGCTGAGATACCTTGAGCAAGACCTCTTCATCCTGCGTGTTTAATTACTTGACTGGTGATGGATAAGGTGAACGAAAGAACAAACGTGCCAGGGTTCCTATGCTTTCCGCGCTAGCATGTGCCTGTTTGACAGGTGATGGATCAGGTGAATGAGTGGGCCAACATGACCGGGTTTCTATGCGCACTGGGGGGCGTGTGCCTGATGGGCAAGTCGCCCTCAGCCCGCGCCTCCCACCACACCTTCCACATGGTTGCGGGCACCGCCCCCGTGCTCGGCTGCCCCTCCGCTGCCGCGGTCGCTGCCGAGGCCGCCGCCAAGAAGTCCATCCTGCCGCCATCCACCAGCCAGGACCTCCAGTACTGCCCTGTCACACAGTCAGTGTCTAACGTGGTGGCACTTCTATGTTGTATTTTTTTGGGGGTGAATGTTGAATTATTTAGGTAATTGGAAAAGTTTATTCAGTTTCAGTGTGGTCTTTATACCACTTTGTAAAAACTGTCAGTTCTGATTTAGCATTTTCATGGGCTTCGTGCATTTATTTACTTTTACTTTGATAATGTTAAGAGTTCTCTCCATCTCAGTGTGATTCATTCTTTTTGGGAAACTATTTTTTGATAAACTATTATGTCTAATTATAACACCTTTATAAGTAGATGGGAAACCAGTATCTGTAAAGGAAGATGAAGATGATTTTTTCATCGCGACTTTCACCGTGTACAGGAAGAGCACTTTAACATTATAGCCATTGTGAGTGCAACCATTGTCCATCCATCAGTATCATCTATCCACCCATCTTCATCTGAATTCATTTGGTGACACTTAGCTTCGTAATTTGGGATAGGTCACTTACACATGTATGGCGGTCGCGTACTAATATACTTGGTTCGACAACTATTCCTCAAAATAATGATTGTCCTTCTAAGACATGCTAAGAGATAGGGACCTTGGTCTAATTTCCAAAAAATTCAAGTCGTTGTAACAATGCATAACGCAAGGTACAAGCAGATTCGGCTATGCTGCGTGTAACAGCAAAGCTAAATCCCCTTGGGAGAGCTGACGTTGACAACTGGACTGCCACGATGACGGCGATAGATTGGAAACTTATCCCCTGGCTTTCATCTCTGTTGTGCCATGAAAAGAGCCTATCTATGTGCTTACAAACCACGGCCGTGTTCGCAGGTTTGTAGGCCACCTACTCAAGCTGCTGCTGTCGAACAACGAGCGCTTCGGTCCCCAGATCCAGAAGCACGTCAAAGAACTCGTCGGCCACGAGATGTCGCCTCTGCTCTATCCCAGCCTCTTCGACCAGATCAAACTCATTGTTGACAAGTTCTTTGACCAGCAAACGCAGGTGAATCCGGTTCCTGCTGAGCATTTCTTTCACGACTGCAACGATTTAGGTGGGCTTCTGTTTGTATGTTAACTCATATCGTTCCCTCTACTGTTAGCTCTTATGTACAGTGTTCTGATTAATCCACAGGCGGGTCGCAATTTTTTTGTTGATCACATTCTATTGTTGAAAGTTTAAATTTTCTGAAAAATTTTTGTTCTTTATTTCAGAACCCAGTATTTTTCTTCTTCGACCACTACATTTTTTCATGAAATTATTTCAAGCTTGCTGTTTCTATGTGCAGGATGTGGAGACGCACCTTGTGCATAGATTCCAAGTTACCCTTAACTATATACCTAAATGTGCCTTCGTTCCATTCTTGGAACCACCTTTATCGTAGTTTAGGATGCTTAAAATAACTCATAAAATAATTTTAATCTCATTAATCCATTTTAAATGTATGTATTTATCCTAGTTTTAGAGTTAAAGCCTCATTTCTTCAACAGCATGCATTTGTTTTGTTTCAGGTGATGGTGAGTGACGTGAACACGATGTTCATCGACCACATCATCTTCATCATGAAGAACGTGCTGGAGAACAGAAGTGATCAACCGTCAGAGCACCTCGGTGTCACCTCCATAGAGCCCCTCATGCTGGCCATAGTCAGGTGTGGTGTCACCTCCATAGAGCCCCTCATGCTGGCCATAGTCAGGTGTGATGTCACCTCCATAGAGCCCCTCATGCTAGCCATAGTCAGGTGTGGTGTCACCTCCATAGAGCCCCTCATGCTGGCCATAGTCAGGTGTGGTGTCACCTCCATAGAGCCCCTCATGCTGGCCATAGTCAGTTGTGATGTCACCTCCTCATGCTGGCGAAGCTAATACAAGTTTTTAGAATTTGTGGTAAAAAAATACACGGTTTTTCTATTTACATTAAAGGCTTTGAATATTCTATTACAAACATAGGAGCAGTCCGCTTAATCTTGCCGGATAAACGTAGATGTGAATGAAAAATCTTATGTATGATAATAGCAGCAAGTCGTGGATGCATCCTTACCCTTTATTAAATTCGTCACTAGTTGGAGTTGCTTTCCTCTGGGATGCATGGCATTAGAAAAGCTCGCAGAGAAACGTCTTCCGATCACTGTTTCCTTCATCTTTCCTCTCCTTGAACATCTTTCGTGGCAAGGGAGACTAAAACTAACTCACAAGTTAAGGGCAAAAACCAAAGAAGTCCACATTGTTTAATAATTTCTTCATGAGGTCAATTCTAAAAAACGAACGTTGCGGGCCATGACCCATCATCAGCCATAAGCAAAAATCTGCAATTATAAGCATAGAGAATTAACATTCAGACTAGGTAATAGCACATATTGTATATTACTGGAGATGTTAAAATACTGGTAATCACAAATAAACTACACACCCTATAAGCTGCACTCAAGTAAGGGAAAAAATAAATGCACTGCGTAATGGGATGAAATGAAATGCAACAGAAAATGTTACTCATAATCAATCCGATCATTGTTTTCTTGCATTGAGAGCTATTCAGACATGCAAAAGAACAGCTTCGTCCCCTGCAGATATGTGCGTCACCTGGAGATGACGGTGCTCACGCTGCACATCAAGACGAAGCTGTGCCAGCTGGTGGAAGTGATGATGCAGCGGCGAGACGATCTCGCCTTCAGGCAGGAGATGAAGTTCAGGAATAAAATGGTGGAGTACCTCACGGACTGGGTCATGGGCAACTCCCACCAGATCGCGCCGCCTGGACCTATCGACCAGGCCACTGTTTCGGGGTCAGTCGCTTGTTATCTGTTGTGTTAGGTCAGTCGCTTGTTATCTGTTATGTTTGGTCAGTCGCTTGTTATCTCTTATGTGAGGTCAGTCGCTTGTTATCTCTTATGTTAGGTCAGTCGCTTGTTATCTGTTATGTTAGGTCAGTTGCTTGTTATCTGTATGTTAGGTCAGTCGCTGGTTATCTCTTGTGTTAGGTCAGTCGCTTGTTATTTGTTATGTTAGGTCAGTTGTTTGTTATTTGTTAAGTTAGGTCAGTTGCTTGTTATCTGTTATGTTAGGTCAGTCGTTTGTTATCTGTTTTATTTATCTCAGCTATTTTGTCCGTGCACTCGGCAAAACGTCGTTTTTTTTACTTTGAAGCTACTCGTGAGCACTGTCAAATTAAATGTTACTCTGGGTTTGTTAATAAACGTATGATGCTTATGGTGTTCATGAGAATTTTTGCTTAAACGTGTTAAAGGACGTTAAGGTACAAGAAATGGGGAAAAGTTGACGAATGGGTCATATTGTGCCTCGATTTTGTGAGTGGCAAGTGTGCTATTGTCACGTCTCCAATTATTGCTGTGATTTCATCAGGTTTTGAGACTGTCTCATAGTTTTTCTGTTTATACAGACCTAGATTCAGTTAATAAGAGTTTATTGATGAAATTATTAGATAAAGAAGAGTAACTTCTCCCTTGATAATTAATAGAATACCATGAGGTAAGAGAGAAGTGTCTATTACCCTGTGATCAATTACAATGAAACAGTATTTTTGTAGATGAGTGTCGCCGTGCAGTAGATTCTCGAGTTAACCCCCGCAGAGTGTCAAGTGTTTAATTGGGGTTGTTCTCGAGCAGGTGGTCGATCGAAATCAACTCGTGCTGCCGAGACCTGGACCAGGCATGCATGGAGGCGGTAGCAGCGCTGCTGCGCGGCCTGCCCCTCCAGCCCGAGGAGAGCGACAGGGGCGACCTCATGGAGGCCAAGTCGCAGCTCTTCCTCAAGTACTTCACGCTCTTCATGAACCTGCTCAATGACTGCACCGAGGCACAGGAGGTGATGATGCCGCAAGAGGTGATGATGCAACTGACAGCTTTCGTTATATGCTCTGTGTACTGGGATTTTTCTTCGCAAGTGCAAAGAACTATGATTTTGTTATGGCGCCGATACTAGATTCCATTTTGTTTAGCTTTTCAAGGAAGGGACGACTTTAAAAACATGTTTTTTTCTACCATTCACTGTTTTGGGTGCCAAAAGCTGTTCTAGAGATGTTTACAAAATCTGTGTGTGAGATTTTCCTAATATTTAGCATGGTTTTTTCTCTTTTTACCATCGGATGAAACTTGTTGCTTTTACTTAGATGCGTTAACGTCAGTTCTGCATTCAAACCTGAGTGCATGTGTGCAGCAAATGGAGAAGGACCCCACGAGACAAAGGCTCCCCCCTGGGAAGCTGTCTGCACTGCGCACGGCAGCTATCCAGGCCATGTCCAACCTTCTCTCGGCCAACATCGACTCTGGCCTCATGCATTCCATTGGCCTTGGATACCAGAAGGACTTGCAAACGCGAGCCGCTTTCATCGAGGTACGATATATTCTATCCCCCACCTGCTGTGTTCTTTGGTTCACATGAAATTCTTCTTTTATGTACTCGTTCAAACTTAAGTCACGCTCATAAGTATCGGTTTGGTGACCATATTCAAATTCAAGTTACGTTCATAAGTATCGGTTTAGTGACCATTTTCAAATTCGAGTTACGTTTATAAGCGTTAATTTAATTGCTAAGTATTTTGTATGGTGACCTATGTTTAGGTTAGGTGTGATGAATAACTCATGCTAGCCTCTTTTACTGTAACCAAACCTCAGGATAGCTCCCAGTTATGACTCACGCTATCCACTCTTGCAGGTGCTCACCAAAATACTGCAGCAAGGGACTGAGTTTGACACGCTGGCAGAGACAGTGTTGGCAGACCGCTACGAGCAGCTCGTCCAGCTCGTGACCATGATAGGCGACAAGGGGGAGCTGCCCATTGCTATGGCCCTCGCCTCCGTCGTGATGACGCCTCAAATGGTGAGGTATTTCTTGGTCAGCAATTTCATTGCTGGGCGCTTGTTGAGTATGATAATTAGCAGATTTTTCCTTTGTGTGTTGTCGTCCCTCTTTGCAATGGGCACTTGTTTAGTATTGTGACTCCCTCCGTACATTCGTGAGCCGAACCGCGTAAAAGTGCTCGTCGTGTCAGCAGTCGCACTTGACAGCACGGACCGACTTAAGCACCAGACTAGCGAGCTCCGATCCTCAGTAAAACTGATCAAAACCATTCAACGTTTCCCCTTCCCTACCTGACGACAATGGTGGCTCCAGTGCCGGGGCTTACAATATGATAGTTATCAGATTTTTCCTTCAATTGTGACGCAGCAAATGCTGATACAACTGGTGTACTTCCGTTGCATATGTAAGTACGCGTAGCATTGTACGAGCTTCTTTCGTTTCGTTAGTGAATGGAAAACTTGGCGTTTTTTGAAAAATAAAGTGAGAAGAGAATACCTCTAGTTTTATACCAATAGATAGATGGTAAATAAACAGCTACCGTGTTGAGAAGCAGCTAATTCTTGTGATGAACTGAAATTGCCAATGCAAGCCTGGGATAATTTGTGGTATTTGTGGTAAGCTGTTCAGGCAAAAATTAAAGGTGCTGCTTAATGACTGGGTTTTACGGAAATTAAGTCCTTGCTTTTGCTACCGCTCCTAATTTCAACCCAGATAAAAAATAGCCACTTTCTGAAATCGTGTAACATGGGCAATTTTATCATTTCTTGACTCGGTGAACCTTTTTGGATCCACAGAGATTGTCCCCCTTCTGTTTCAAAATGGTTCAAGTCGGAATTCTTGCATCTTTTTTTTTCTTCTGTGCATTGATGCTAAAAATATTTTTGTTACTTTAGCTTCCGTGATTTTTAGGCCATCCTTGAATATAATAATTATTTTTGAAATTTTTTCTGTCTGATTATGATACTATTAGCTTCAAAAAATTGTTCTTCATACTTTAGCAGTAATTTGTATAGGGAAAATGACTCGACACATGTTAAAATTTTTTACATGTCCAGAACTTGGAATATTAATAAATAAACATTTAGACTAGCAATCTAGCATGAATTTCTAAATAATTTCTCTTACAGGACGAGCTAGCGGGCATATTCCTAACGCTGATTGACTCGAAGCCCAGAACTTGAAATATTAATAAATAAACACTTAGACTAGCATGAATTAATGAATCATTTCTGTTGCAGGACGAGCTAGCGCGCATGTTCGTAACACTGTTCGACGCAAAGCACCTGCTGTCGCCACTGCTATGGAACATGTTCTACAAGGAGGTCGAGGTGTCGGACTGCATGCAGACGCTCTTCCGGGGCAACTCACTTGGCTCCAAGATCATGGCTTTCTGTTTCAAGGTGATTAGTGTCTATTTGTCTCATTTGTTTGTTTAAGTGTCCTTATGTTTCAAGGTGATGGGTGTTCCTTTTTCGTTTCAAGGAGATTTTGTTTCAACGTGCTTCTTCTTTTCAAGATGTGGTGTTCTCCTTTTTGGGAAATGTATTTTAACCCAAAATATGGCTTCTTAGTCCAGATGGCGTAGACACCACACCGCGTCAGGTTGTGTAACAAAATGCGCCAGAGTAGAAAAATTCCTGAAAACATCGGGCAAGAATTATAGAGTGAAATACTCGTAATTTGTGAGTTGCGATCTGCGGCTCTGTTTGTCGAGTTATACGCGGAGATGAAATGTGTTGTCAATGAAATGTGTCTCGCTATGACGAGATTTTTATTCACTGGGAGAATTCTACAATACAAATAGCTTTGTTTTTAATTGTACTGACCAGTTTTCACTTTGAGGGTGACTCATCAGACTTTCTTTAGCGTATTCGTTTCTGTTTTGATTCTAATTAAATGTGATTACCACAGTGTGCGGATGTCATGTGTTGCCGTGTGCGGATGTCACGTGTTGCCGTGTGCGGATGTCACGTGTTGCCGTGTGCGGATGTCACGTGTTGCCGTGTGCGGATGTCACGTGTTTCCGTGTGCGGATGTCACGTGTTGCCATGTGCGGATGTCACGTGTTGCTGTGTGCGCGGATGTCACGTGGTACATGGCAACACGTGACATCCGCGGATGTCACGTGTTGCCATTTTGTGCGGATGTCACGTGTTGCCATTTTGTGCGGATGTCACGTGTTGCCATGTTGTGGGGATGTCACGTGTTGCCATGTTGTGCGTATGTCACGTGTTGCCATGTTGTGGGGATGTCACGTGTTGCAATGTTGTGGGGATGTCACGTGTTGCAATGTTGTGGGGATGTCACGTATTTCCATGTGCGGACTTCACTTGTTTTGAGCTAATGTCACATGTTGCAGTGTGCGGATGTCTTGTTGTTTCTGCCCCATGACTGCCAGCTGCCCTCAGATCTACGGCGCCTCGTACCTGCACAACCTGCTGGAGCCGCTCATCAGGCCGCTGGTGCACCCCGAGCCCGGCATGGTGCCTCAGTCCTACGAGGTGGACCCGGCCAGGCTCGACCCGCACGAGGACGTCATTGAGAACAGGAAGAACCTCATTGCCCTCACGGCCAAAGTCTTCGACGCCATTGTGGACTCCTCAGACAGGTGGGCGAAATAGCATATCTAGAGGTGTGAGCGTAAGTATGTTATGTGACACTTTTATATTCCCCCAGGAAATGATTAATTTATTTGCTTGGTTGACGCCATTGTAAACACTTCGGACAGGGGGGTCTGGTGGCGAATCTAGAGGGTTGGGCTTAGGTATCTATGATATAAGTATGTCACTTTATTTATTCTTCAGACAGAGGTTCTCAACCAGGGGTAAATTTACGCCTTATCTACCGAGTACATGAAGCCGAGGGGGTCAATGATGGGGAAAGGTTGAGAATGACTGCTCTAGGAAATTAAATTAATTTATTAATTTGTTTGTTTGATGCCATCGTTGACTCCTCGGACAGGTGGGAGCAAAAGCTAATATAGAGGTGCGGGCTTAGGCGTTTTATTGGACGCCTTTTATTGCTCTATGAAGTAATTTATTTGTTTGCATGGGGTATTTTCGCCAAAGCCTTACGATGTATTCGTATTGTTCAGCTGACATTGTTGTGTAATGTGAATTGATCGTCCTGAAGAATTTAAATTTTCAGAGGTTCTGACACTTTTATACCTTCCACTGGATGACTTTTCTTGGAGAAAATATTTCTGCTAAAATCAATATCTCCGTTTGCTTCTGTCCCATGTGCGACGCCTAAACGCGTGTAGCAAATTTTGAACTCAATTGTGCTACTGATCTCAATTTTGTTATTGAGCTTAATGTGCTCAATTTTGTTGTTGAGTTCAGTTGCGTATCTGAGCTCACCAACATCACAGAGTTGAGTTTCACAGAACAGTAAACCGTCACATAACTGAAGGCTTACTCGACAGGTTCCCGCCGCAGCTGCGCAGCATGTGCCACTGCCTCTTCCAGGTGCTGAGCAAGCGCTTCCCTCAGTTCCCTCAGAACAACATCGGCGCCGTCGGCACCGTCATCTTCCTGAGGTTCATCAACCCTGCCATTGGTGAGGGCTGTGACGTGTAACACAACAGGGTAGTGGAGTAGGGCTAATATATAGTGGAATTGAAAATGGTGGGATAGGATGAATTGAGTAGTATATGAAATAGATTCTATACTAAAATTGATTCTAGAATGGGATAGATTCTAGAATGATATAGATTTCTACAATAATCCCGATCCTCAAACCAGGCAAAGACCCCCACGTACCAAGCTCATACAGACCGATCTCTCTGTTGAGTACACTGTGCAAACTGTTGGAGAAAATCCTCAACACCAGACTGGCTTGGTTTTTGGAGCGTGGAAACCACATAATTCCCATTCAGTCTGGTTTCCGCCACAATCGCAGTACCACAGATAACCTGATCCAGCTGGAAACAGCGATTCGTGAATCTTTCAACGCTAGACAACATTTCATAGCAGTCTTCTTTGACCTGTCTAAAGCCTACGACACCGCTTGGCGATACGACATCCTCCGATCTCTACACTCCTTTGGACTGCGCGGAAATCTAGCATACTTTGTCGACAACTTCCTCCGTGATCGCTGTATCAGAGTGAGAATAGGATCAGCCACCTCGACACCCTACCCCGCCGAAGGAGGCATACCCCAAGGCAGCGTACTATCCTGTACATTGTTTCTTGTAGCTGTGAATAACATAGCAGCTACCCTACCCCCATCTGTTGGAGCATCTCTATACGTGGACGACTTCACGATCTACTTCGCCGGAGCTTCCACTCGAGTTGTCGAACGGCAACTTCAACTTGCGATTAACTCGCTAACCCGCTGGAGTCAACAAACAGGATTCCAATTCAATGCTGAAAAGACAGTAACCATGCATATCTGTCGCCGACACCACTGCCCCAAAATGGCCCATACTTTGACAATGAATGGTCAACCTGTGCGAGCGGTGGAGCAGTATAAGTACCTAGGACTGACTTTTGACACTTCCCTCACTTGGAGGCCGCACATCCAAGACCTGAAGCGGCGATGCAATTCAACTCTAAATTTGCTGAAACTACTCTCAAATAAATCATGGGGCGCAGATAGGATCTCCCTACTCCGTCTCTACATAATGCTGCTTAAGCCAAAGCTGGATTATGGCGTGGAGGTTTACTCCTCCGCAGCACCGTCCGTATTGGATCTACTCCAGCCCATCCAAAATGCTGCCATACGTATCGCAACGGGAGCATATCGTACCTCCCCTGTGACAAGCCTCCACTCAGACTCGGGTCTCTTGACTCTGCGGCTATATGCGACTATAAAAAGTCTTAATTATGCGGCCAGAGTAGCGGCAAGCGTCTCCAATCCGATGCACGAATTGAGCACCATAGCAAACGAACCACCCGCTGACCGACGCGGAATTAGAAGGGAGGCCCCACACTTGAGAAACTTCTTCCAACGTGTATCGGACCTCAGAGATCGATATGCTCCCCATCGAGACCAGGTTCTTCTAGAACAAATTTCTCCACTTCCACCGTGGCGGTTACCTGCTATTAGCATATGTCACGAACTTTACAAATATTCCAAGTCCACGACCGCTCCATCCCAACTTCGAGCACTTTACCTTGATCATGTCCGAACCCATCAATTTCTTTCCCGTATTTATACGGATGGAGCCAAAGCACCAGAAGGAGCAGCATACGCCTATATTCAAGGCTCTACGAAGTATCAGCGGCGTATTCAACCGCATGCAACCTCGTATACAGCAGAACTATATGCTATATACGATGCACTTAATCACGCTGAAACTCTTCCTCACCTGGAGACTACGATAATAACCGACTCGCGGAGTGCTATTCTAGCGCTCTCGAGATACAACTCGCCTCACCCCATTGTTCAACTCATACAGTGTCGCCTCATTTCGAGCAGTAAACAATTTACTTTCTGCTGGGTTCCCAGCCACGTTGGAGTGCCGGGAAACGAAGCAGCAGACCGAGCAGCTCGAGAGGCTCTCCACTTGCAAATAAATCCGGTCCGCCTCCCTCGAACAGACCACAAGTGGTATTACAAAAAGAGCATCCGAGAACGCTGGCAGGCTGAGTGGTCGGCGCTTGCCAACAACAAGCTAAAGGCAATAAAGCCAGATGTCCGTCCTCTCCCATTCTCCCAGCAGAGGGATCGACTGTGGGAAGTAGTCCTCGCTAGGCTCCGTATAGGCCATACACGCCTTACGCATCAGCACTTGCTGGAGGGCCGACCGCAACCGTACTGCGAAAATTGTATTGTGCCGTTAACGGTCCGCCACATTCTTCTCGAATGTCCCGACTACACACAAGAGCGGCAAGCTCGCCTCGGCGAGGAGCCGAACCTCCCTGAACTACTGACCGGCCTCCCCATCTGCGGGCCACGCTCTCCTCTGAACCTTTTCTTACTTGAAATTCGCCTACTCCATGAAATTTGACTCACCAACTGAAAATAAGTAACCTCTAGAAAGAAAATCTTTACCGCCTCTTATGGGGCCCAAACCAACGCCAGCGCGGATGCCCGCGATGAGAAACACCGTCGCTCCTCCGTCAGACCAAGCTGACACACCACGGCACTGAAACGGAGCTGAGATGACTCTCACCCTCCGAAACTGCCCATTATAAGACCCAAATGCAACAATGCTACCAAATTGCGCTGTGATTTCGTCAAAGTATCGAAAGCGGCGGGAAAACCTGAAAATAATAATAATAATAATAATGATATAGATTTTGAGGGGAATAGATCTTGAGTGGAATAGATTTTGAGTGGAATAGATTTTGAGTGGAATAGATTTTGAGTGGAATAGATTTTGAGTGGAATAGATTTTGAGTGGAATAGATTTTGAGTGGAATAGATTTTGAGTGGAATAGATTTTGAGTGGAATAGATTTTGAGTGGAATAGATTTTGAGTGGAATAGATTTTGAGTGGAATAGATTCTAGAATGGCACGTAAAATTAATTCCATTAAATGAAATGGCGAAAAGAATGAGCTGATCGGCTCACTCTTCTGTTGCTCCCAAATTCTCATGCTTTCTCACACCAATCTACCATAGGCACCTGAGTACGAGTGGAGATTTAAAAGTCACATACACAGTTGTCCATCTTTGCCATAATCACCAGTGCATTCGTTTTAACGCAAGAAAAGTGGTATTTAAAACCATTCGGGGAGATGCAACAATTGTATCTATGGGAATGAGCACCCTGAGGGGAAAATGTTTTTGTTAAGGACCATCTTTTTTTGGTTCTCTGCCGTCCTTCATCCCAGCACCTCCTGCTTTCTTCTTCAACTTTTATCTTGTTTTATGAACTTCTTTCTGAACTTACGGTTTCTCTGTACCTTGTGCATAGATTTTGCATTACTTCAAGTCCATACTAAATGGTGCCTCCCTCCTTCCTCTTTTCGGTACGCCTTTGTTGCGGTCAGGAAGGCTATCCTTATGTAGCATTTTAAATAAAAAATCTGCGAGTGAGTTATAAAAAAATGGCTAGCCAAATTTTATTTTAATAGCCATAAAAACTGCTTTTGTATTGAATGTAAAAATTTGTTGAATTGGAATTTTAATTTTGTTTATAAGCATTCGGTTTCTAGGCATCTGTACTAATTACCCTATGTCATTCCCTTAAAGCAGTGCTTCTTAACCCCTGGTCGCTGAGAGTTTGTGTAACCTGTTTGTGTTAACCCACAGTAATCTGTTTACAAAAAATTAACATTATGAATGAAAAATTTCATTTTGGTTAGATTTTGGGTCACTGCCAAAAAAGGTTACAAACCACTGCCTCATACGGTTATGACGGTTTTGCCTATCGGGATTGGCATTCCCGGTGGAAAGAAATGAGGCCCTGAGCTTAAGGGTTGATAGGCTATCCTTTTATTGAAGTGTAAAAATTTTTGTTTTCATACTGGTTATCATTTTTTCGGCTCTTTTTTATCCATTTTTCAAAACCTATTTCTTTGCCAAGTTTTACCTGGTTGTAAAATCATTTTTCTGTTTCACTTTTCTATACTTTGGGAGGGGATTTCATGGAGAGAAGGAAGGTTTTCTGGAAGGAAGTGAAGAGAATTAGGAAGGGTCAGGTGGAGAATGAGGCAAGAGTGAAGGATGCAAATGGTAGGCTGATAGTGGAGAGTTGTGATGTGAGAAAAAGATGGGCGGAGTATTTTGAGGAACTGCTGAACGTGAGGGATGATAGGATTGCGAGAGTAGTAGCTGTTGGAAGTGATGTTAGAATGCCTGTGTTTGGTGAAGTGAATAGAAGTCGAATAAGAAGTGCAGAGGTGAGATGTGCGTTGGATGAAATGAAAAATGGGAAAGCTCCAGGTTTGGATGGCTGCACGGTTGAATGTCTAAAGAAAGGAGGAAATGTGGTTATAGAATGGTTGGTGCGTTTATTAAATGTGTGTTTCGAGACTAGTAAAGTGCCGGTTGATTGGAGTAGCGCGTGCGTAGTTCCGTTGTACAAGGGGAAAGGTGACAGGTATGAGTGCAGTAATTCTAGGGGTATAAGTCTACTGAGTGTCGTTGGGAAGCTGTATGGAAGAGTGTTAATTGGAAGAGTGAGAGTGTTGACGGATCGTGTGCTTGCTGAAGAACAGTGTGGTTTTAGGTGTGGTAGAGGTTGTGTGGATGAAATGTTTGCTGTGAGGCAGGTGAATGAAAAATACTTATTAAAGGGAAAGGATGTATATTGGGGATTTATGGATCTAGAGAAGGCGTATGACAGAGTGGATCGCGAGGCTCTATGGCAAGTGGTAAGTTTGTATGGAGTGGGTGGGAGACTGTTGAATGCGATCAAGAGTTTCTACATTGATAGCAGAGCATATGTGAGAGTAGGGAATGAGGTGAGTGAATGGTTCCCAGTTGTGACAGGTGTGAGACAGGGATGTGTGATGTCGCCGTGGTTGTTTAATTTGTTTATGGATGGTGTGGTGAGAGAAGTGAATGCCAGAGTGTTGGGAAAAGGTGCGCAGTTGGTGGGACGAAATGGTATGTATTGGGAAGTGTGTCAGCTGTTGTTTGCAGATGATACAGCGTTTGTGGCTGATTCAGAGGAAAAACTGAGGAGACTGGTTACAGAGTTTGGTAGAGTGTGCGAAAGGCGGAAATTGAGGGTAAATGTGAATAAAAGTAAGGTGATGAGATGTTCAAGAGGTGGAGTGTTTGGAACTTTGGATGTGAGGTTGAATGGGGAAGTTTTAGAGGAGGTAGAGCATTTTAGGTACCTCGGGTCGGATGTGACTGTTAAGGATAGTATGGAAGTAGAAGTGAAGCATCGAGTGAGTGAAGGTTGTAAGACATTGGGTGCAATGAGGAAAGTTTTTGAATGCAGGAGTTTGAGTATGAATGTTAAGAAGGGACTATGAAAGTTTGATTGTGCCAGTTTTGTTGTATGGAGCAGAGTCCTGGGGGTTGAGAGCAGCTGAGAGGGGGAAGTTGGATGTGTTTGAGATGAAGTGTTTGAGGAGCATGTATGGAGTAACTAGAAGAGATAGGATCAGGAATGAGTTGGTTAGGGGGCAGACGGGTGTTATCAAAAAGTTGAGCAGGCGAGTGGATGAAAGAGTGCTTGGATGGTTTGGGCATGTTGAAAGAATGAATGTTGAGCGGCTGGTGAAAAAGATATATATGTCGGAAGTGAGTGGTCTTCGAGCGCGAGGTAGACCACGGATGAGTTGGATGGATGGGGTGCGACGTGCTTTGCATGAGAGGGGTCTGACTGTGGACGTGGCGAGAGGGATGGCTGCGGACAGATGTCAGTGGGGGCTGTGTATAAGGAGGTAATTTTATTTTTGACGCGTTACTGGAAGCTGCCTGCGTGTGATGGGGTTGACCTGTCATGTGCGGGGGGAGGGGCTGCACTCAATGAAGCGGTCGGGGTAAACCAGCTGTGGCTGTCGGGCCTGACTGTGGAAGGTGGTTTTGCTGGGCTGCTGCTTATCCTGGCAGTTCTGGTGCGGCCAGTGCTGCCTCTCTCGCCTCCTAGTGACTAAGTGTGGGGATTGTGGCCTGCTGTCGGCTACCCTCCCATAGGGAGGATAAGCCCGGTATATGTATGTATGTATGTACTTTTCTATATGCAGGGTGTAAAGATATACCTTGGGCGTTGCTTCATCGTTCCGTAAACTTTACCCTAATTAGTGCCTTACTCTTCCTTTCTTGGTTCTACGGTGTTCACTTTAGTAGTGGCATGGAGGGTTGAGCCAAAAATTTCATCATCTCTGGTGTTAACTTTTGTGGTGGCTAGAGAGGGTTAAACAAATAATTTCATCTTTTACGGTGTTCACTTCGTAGCAGTATACCCACGTGTTGCGTTGTACCGCAGTGACCCCCGTCGAGATGGGCATTCTAGATCGGCAGCCGAGCCCGCAGGTCAAGCGTGGCCTCATGCTCATGTCCAAGATCCTGCAGAACATCGCCAACCACGTTGAGTTCAGCAAGGAGCAGCACATGTTGCCCTTCAATGACTACCTCTGGCAGGTGAGTGCTGTGCATCTTAGCCCTTTAACCCATTTCAGCCCAAATTTTTTATTCCTATTTCCAAAATTTAAACCACCATGATAAGATGCGCTGGCATCAGGTTAACACTAAAATCAGATTGGGGATGGAACTGCCATCCATCAGAAAGCTTCAAAATTACAGTTGGGCACCAATTCAGCCAGAATTTTTTTAGCATTTTTATTGAGCTTGCCAAATATGGCACTTAGGGCTGAAATGGGTTAACGCCCAATTGGACTGTACTGTCCTCTTTCGAAAATAGCCTCAATAAAATACCCTAAATAAAATAGCCTCAAAAAGAAGGAGGTTGTGATACTGGGAATATGAATACTAAATGAAGGCGTTAAAGGGTTGAGTTCTCTAATGCGATTTTGAAACTCGTATGTGACAGCTTTTTTCGGATCTACCTCATGAATGTCGGTAATGGCTGTCTCTAATCGATTTTGGTATTTAGAAAATTATTCTTCACGTTCTGCAAGGTAGATTTCGGCTTGAATGCTGAGTTTACTGGAAATAAATTACGTTGTGTAATTTTGCATATTACAACACCTTACGATACGTTGTTGCATGGTGTCGGATCTCGGCATTAATATAGAACATTTTTCCTGTTTTTGTTAGTGCTATTCTAGGTAGAGCCCATAAAACTGTAATCTATGAACACGTCTTTAATATGCAAGCTTAAAATATCTTTTTCTATCATGTAGTTGTAAACTATCATAACTTTGACCTGTTCCACCGTAAAACTTTGCAGTACACTTGAACGTGTAATTTGCTAAATGAAATTGTATTCTGTCTACATATATTCGTATCATGAGCATTCTTATTAATTCTCTTGCAACATTCACTTATGTTTGGAGCAGCAAATGACCAAGTGCTCGAATTAGTCCTGATTGTGCCGTTGATGTTGCAGAACTTCGAGGCAGCGCGGCGCTTCTTCATTCAAATAGCGAGCGACTGCGAGAGCGTGGAGCAGGCCAGCCACAGCATCTCCTTCATCAGCGACGCCAACGTGCACGCCCTGCACCGCCTGCTCTGGAACCACCAGGAGAAGATAGGTGCGCTCTAGCTTCTGCTCGGTCAAAGCCTCAAACCTTGGGGTTATTCCCACCTATTATAAATTCATAGGAAACTGAATAAATTGTCGTAAGAAACTGTCTACTTCCTTGAGGCACATCAAGAACATCATTTAATGCATTCCATTAATAACTTACATCAACCTTCAATTGGTATAAAACTGACGATAATTATTTAGCCTATCTGATATTCTAAGAATCTTGGTATTCTGGTGGTATTTTTAGGTATTCTGTTCATAGTTCTATGGCTTATATCTACGTATTCTGAGAATTGGTTCTTGCTTGTCGAGGAAGGCTCGTTTCCGAAAGATGATGTATGCTAAGTGCTATATTCCTTCATTCTTACTTCTCTTTAAACCTTTGAGTATTCACAAAAATGATCCTCATTAGCGTTCGTTTACAAACCTAACCTTGCATAATTACAATTAAGAAACGGGAGAACTCACGGGACGACTTATTTTTTCGTAAGTTCTGGTCTCCATTTCTAAACTTTCTCCCATCTTATCCATGTACTCTTCCTCATAGATGCATTCATGTACGGTTTTATTCTGTACATGCCTGTTTGCACTGCATATTTGTCAAAGGCTCAATCATTAGTTGATAGTGATTGACTTTCGAAGCGCGTACATTGACTGTAGCCATACTAAAAATTATTGCATTTTGTGTCTCGTGGCCAGGCGAGTATCTGTCGAGCAGCAGAGACCACAAGGCTGTTGGACGACGCCCCTTCGACAAGATGGCCACCCTGCTCGCCTACCTTGGACCTCCCGAGCACAAACCCATGGACTCGCAGTGGAGCAGCATGGACATGACCAGCACCAAGTTCGAAGAAATCATGGCGAAGCACAACATGCATGAGAAAGATGAGTTCAAGAGCATCAAAACGTTGAACATATTCTATCAGGCCGGAACCTCTAAAGCAGGTAACCCCGTTTTCTACTACATCGCGCGCCGCTACAAAATTGGCGAAACCAATGGTGACCAGCTCATCTATCACGTGATTCTCACATTGAAGCCCGTTTGTCGGAAGCCTTTCGAGCTGGTGATCGACTTCACGCACACCAGCACTGAAAACCGCTTCAGGACGGAGTTCCTGCAAAAGTGGTTCGTGGTTCTACCCGAGGTCGCTTACGAGAATATCCATGCTGCGTACATCTACAACGCGAACTCGTGGGTGCGAGAGTACACGAAATACCACGACCGAGCGCTCGCGCCTCTCAAGAACCACAAGAAACTCGTTTTCCTGGACACCCCTGCTCGCCTCAACGACCACATCTTGCCAGACCAGCAGAAGTTGCCTGGCGCCACCACCTCGCTGGACGAGGACCTCAAGGTGTTCAATAACGCTCTCAAACTCTCGCACAAAGACACCAAAGTGGCCATCAAGGTTGGCCCTTCTGCTATACAAGTCACTTCGGCTGAAAAAACCAAAGTTCTTTCCCACTCTGTACTGCTCAATGACGTCTATTACGCTTCTGAGATTGAAGAGGTGAGTTCAGCTTCCTGGAACATCAATGTCTGCAAGTTTGCCACAGGTTATTCCCATCCTATAATTATAATTCTAAGAAAAAAAAAAACTTTATATTTAACTAATATTAACAAGTTTGTTCTTTAGCATCAACATTTTTCTACTCGTATTACTGTTATCACAACCACAGGCATTAGCCTGAGGTTGTCACCGGTATCACAATGAAAAAAGAACTGCTGCTCAGAAGTGAACTTCATAGTATCCATTTTGAAACAAATTAAATCAGAAGTACAAATACGTTGAGGCAATTTTTTCAAAGAGGACTTCAAAGTCCTTCCTTTCAATAGTTAAACTAAGGGTTTAGTTTTGTATTCATGATGAATTTTGTTGAAAACAAGTATGTTCTGTAAATTTGTGTTCTAAAAGCGCATTTTGCAGGGAGACACTTCCGTTGAGATTTTTACATACACACCATTAAGTTGCTAGTATATAATCTCTTTGTATTGTAAGATCTCTTAACGCTTCCAGCGCCGTTTGGTTCCGTTAGGGCAACTGTTTGAAGATCGTGCCTTGCGTCTATTTCAGGAAGACGCCCTGTGGGTCGGTTAGGGCTTGTTATCTATAGTTATTTGGGTACTACGGTTGCGGTCTCACTTGAGCTTCTATTTTGGTGTAAAGGGGTGAAACACCAATTCCACAGTTGGAACACTTATTGACAAAAGTTAAATTGGTGCATCTTATATTAACTGAACACTTGAAAGACTAGGTGTAATTTAGCGATAACTAAGCGAGAAATGATTGACATAGTCATATAGTTGAGTGGTGACTAAGGCACTCCAGTATCAATAGGAATTGGCGTTCTTTCTGAAAAAGTCGGTGATTCCTAGCTGGTGATGGGGATGCCATCCTGTTGTTGAAGTTGAATAAGATTTTGCTTTGCTGCTAACCATCTTTTTTTGGTTTACTACTCCCCTCAGGGGGATACAACTATTGTATCTATGGGAACAAGCGCTCCCAAGGTAAAAATGTGAGGGCCCGAGCTGAGAGTTAGGTAGGCCTTCTTTTTGTTGAAATAAAATGTTTTTTTGTTATGTTAAGGACCACCTTTTTTTGGTTCACTGCTGTCCTGTTTTTCAGCACCTATGACTTTCTTCTTCAACTTTTATCGTATTTCATGAACTTCTTTCTCATCTTACTGTTTCTATGCCCTTTCTGCATAGATTCATTTTCTTATCCCAATACTAAATGGTGCCTTCCTCCTTCCTCTCTTCGATTCGCTCTATTTTTGTTGCGGTTAGGGAGGCTTAAACTAACTTATAATCTTAATCTTTGGTTTACTACTGTCCTTTTTTTATAACCTATTATTTTCAAATCTAACTTTCATCTTGCTTTGTAAACTTCTTCCACTTCTGCTGCTTCGATGCGCAGGGTGTGGGGTCACATCTTGAGTGTATATTCCTCATTCGCTTAGTTCTATACTTAATGGTGCCTTCCTCATGTGTTGTGGTTTGGGAAGCGTGAACTAGCTCATAATCTAACCTAATGTGTGAGTATAAAGTCAACACTTAATCAGTTCAACACAAATATTCTCCCCATGTGCAGGTGTGTTTGGTGGATGACAATCAGTTCACCTTGACCATCGCCAACGAGTCTGGGCCGCTCTCTTTCATCCACAACGACTGCGACAGCATCGTGCAGGCCATCATACACATACGTACGCGCTGGGAGCTCTCACAACCGGTGCGTGAGACTCTCTGGCAGGAACTTGCATTTATAGCTTTAAGGAACGTATTTTCCTCAGGCTCTCTTGCATCACAATATCTCATTAGCTGTCCCTGACCACTTGCTAGGAGGTTTAGATCATAGATATTCATGCCATTGTTGTATCTTTCTTCAAATGTACCTCTCGTGCATTACATTGTTTCATGTGCAGGATTCGGTTACAGTGCACCAGAAAATCCGCCCCAAAGA
This sequence comes from Morinoia aosen, assembly GCA_030386875.1. Classification (NCBI taxonomy): domain Eukaryota; kingdom Metazoa; phylum Arthropoda; class Malacostraca; order Amphipoda; family Talitridae; genus Morinoia; species Morinoia aosen. The sequence continues at coordinate 31,539,918 of CM059570.1, read as the reverse complement.
TGTGCCAGGCACGCTGCTCAACATGGCTTTGCTGAACCTGGGCTCCCTGGACCCAAACTTGCGCACTGCGGCGTACAACCTCCTCTGTGCTCTCACGCAGACGTTCGACCTCAGGATCGAAGGGCAGCTCCTTGAGACTTCAGGTCTGTCTCATGAATGCGTTTCTTAAATTTTCTGCGTATGTATTTA